>CM027122.1:15669195-16269195 GCA_015476505.1 Urochloa ruziziensis | reverse complement strand
TGCTTGCATGGAGTCACTGAGTTCAAAATCCTCATCTGAATCAACAATTCGTGCCTCTTTGATGAGCTAGGCTTGGACATGCCCTTCTTGGTGCGGGTGTTGCTGTCATGAATAAATGATATGTATAAGCAATAATAATTGAGAGACAACTGAGATTAAATCAACCACAATAGGTCACTGTCCTGTTCAGAATCGACAGTGAGCGGCGGACTGTCCGCCAGTAGGGCGTGGACGGTCCGCCGTTACACTGCGCCCACGAACAGGAACAGTAACTTCCCTTAAATCCATCGATCGATCTCAGTTTCTACCCCACCAAACTGCGTCAAATCACTACAATATGTTGCCCATGACTCTACCAACTCAATCCCATAAGCATTTGCAAGAATCCATGGGTAAAATTGAAATCCCCATCTCAAACCCTAATCTAGTTCATGTGTGAAATCCAAGAAAACCAATGGATGAATCAATGAAATACCGAGAGGACATGGTGGAGGAGTTCTTGAGCAGTCCGGGGTTGATCACGGACGGTCCGCGAGTCACCAAATCCTCCCCCTAGATCAAAGGCTTCTTCTTCCTTCTTCTCTTGAGAGAGACCGTGAGAGAGAGGGGTTGCGGCGCTCTGGTTGGGCGTGGGATGAGGAGGCTGGTGCCCTGGGAGATTAGATCCAAAAACCATGTGGGCCCGCCTTTTCTCGCCCGCCGCGGACGGTCCGCCTCTTACCCGCGGACGGTCCGCCTAAGACAGCCAATTTCTCGGTTCCAATTTCGTCTCAGGTCGCGCGGACGGTCTGCCACAGCATCCGCGGACGGTCAGGCACCCGCAGACGGTCCGGCTCTGCACCCGCGGACGGTCCGCCGTACCATAATATATTTCCTTCCATTTCTGTTTTTCTGCACTTCTTTCTTTGATTTCTTCTTGTATCTTTTAGCACTGATTCTTTTGGGAATTTTGAAACTTTTCAATTGTCCTTGAGTGATCATGGAGCCAAAAATCATGGAATGAATGCAATGATATGAATGTACTTATGAAAATGAACAAGTAAATGCATAATAAATTAGATATGATAAGAAAGCTAAGTTTCAAGCCACATTAGATAAGTCAATGACATTTAGTTCATTCCTTAGCTTGCAAAACCGTTGCTCATCTAATGGCTTGGTGAATATATCCGCCAATTGATCATTTGTACTAATTCCATCAATCTTAATGTCTCCCTTGCTCACATGATCTCTAAGAAAGTGATGCCGAATATCAATATGTTTTGTTCTTGAATGTTGAACCGGGTTATTTGCAATCTTCACGGCACTTTCATTATCACATAAGAGAGGCACTTCTTTAATTCACACCATAATCAAGAAGAGTTTGCTTCATCCATAACAATTGAGCACAACAACTTCCGGCCGAAATATATTCCGCTTCGGCGGTAGAAAGAGCCACTGAATTTTGTTTCTTTGAAGACCATGAAACAAGTGACCTTCCAAGAAATTGACAGCCACCGGAAGTGCTCTTCCTATCAACCTTGCAACCGGCATAATCCGAGTCCGAATATCCAACTAACTCAAATTGAGCACCCTTGGGATACCAAAGACCAATATTGGGTGAGAATTTCAAATACCTCAATATACGTTTGACGGCGGTCAAATGACATTCTCTAGGTGAGGCTTGAAACCTAGCACACATGCATACACTAAACATGATATCGGGCCTAGATGCGGTAAGATAAAGCAAGCTACCTATCATAGATCTATAAAGCTTTAAGTCTACCGGTTTACCTCCCTCATCAAGATCTAGATGTCCATTTGTAGCCATGGGTGTCTTGATTGGCTTAGCATCATCCATGCCAAATTTCTTCAATAAGTCCTTCACATATTTTGATTGGCAAACAAATGTGCCTTCCTTGAGTTGCTTGATTTGAAGACCGAGAAAGTAATTCAATTCCCCAATCATAGACATTTCGAACTCATTAGACATCATTTCTCCAAATTCTTCACAAAAATCTTGATTGGTTGATCCAAAGATGATATCATCCACATAAATTTGGCATACAAATAAGTCCTTGCCAATGCATTTAGTGAACAAGGTAGTATCAACTTTCCCAATCTTGAACCCTTGTGAGATGAGAAAATCCCTTAGCCTCTCATACCATGCCCTAGGGGCTTGTTTAAGTCCATAGAGAGCCTTGGAAAGCTTGTACACATGATTCGGCTTCATTGGGTCCTCAAAACCGGGAGGTTGCTCAACATAGACAAGTTCACTAATTTTGCCATTCAAGAAAGCACTCTTCACATCCATTTGATAGAGCTTGATGTTGTGAGAGCAAGCATATGCTAATAGAATTCTAATAGCTTCCAATCTAGCTACCGGAGCAAATGTTTCACCAAAGTCCAACCCTTCAACTTGAGTATATCCTTGTGCAACCAATCTAGCCTTGTTTCTCACCACTACACCATCTTCATTTTGTTTGTTTCTAAACACCCATTTAGTGCCTATCACATTGTAATTCTTGGGCCTTTCAACTAATTCCCAAACTTCATTCCGGGTGAAATTGTTTAATTCTTCATGCATAGCATTCACCCAGTCCGGATCTTGAAGTGCTTCATCTATCTTATTTGGCTCAAGAAAAGATACAAATGAATAGTGTTCACAAAATGAAGCAACACGAGATCGAGTTTGAACACCTTTTCTTATATCTCCAACAATTTGATCAATGGGGTGATCCTTTGCAATGGCGTGTGGGACCCTTGTTTCAACAACTGGCTCTTGAGTTGATGTAGATGGAGATGTAATTGGTTCCGGTTGAGCAATATCATTTGTAGCATCTTCATGGCTAGGCTCAATTGATTGTTCAACTTGATCATTTTGTATATATGTTGATGGATTCACTCTAATAGAAATATTCGGATCCATATCCTCATCCTCATCTTCCTCTCTTGGTCTCACATCACCAATAGATATATTCTTGATAGCATCTCTTACATCACTTGATTTATCTAGTTCATCTTGACACTCACTTGATTCATCAAAGTTTACATCACATGTTTCCTCTACTATGCCATGAGTCTTGTTGTATACTCTATAAGCCTTGCTACAAGATGAATACCCAAGAAGAAATCCTTCATCACATTTACTTTGAAATTTTGATAACCGTGAGCCTTTTCTAAGAATATAGCATTTACACCCAAAGACCCGAAAATATGAAATATTTGGCTTTCTTCCAATGAGTAGTTCATATGGAGTCTTATTTAAGAATCGATGGCAATAGAGTCTATTTGATGCATGACAAGCAGTGTTGATGGCTTCGGCCCAAAAAGAATCCAACACATTGTATTCCGGGAGCATTGACCTTGCCATATCAATCAAAGTTCTATTTTTTCTCTCCACAAGACCATTTTGTTCAGGAGTGTACTTGGATGAGAACTCATGTTTTACACCCTTTTCATCACAATATTCATCAATTCTTGTGTTTCTAAATTCACTACCATTGTCACTCCTCACTTTCTTCAATTTGAGCTCAAATTCATTTTCGGCCCTTGTCACAAATTTCTTGAAGATGTCGCATGTGTCGGCCTTGTCATGAAGAAAGAATACCCAAGTATATCTTGTAAAATCATCAACGATCACAAGACAATAGCAATTTCCACCAATACTTCTATATGTGGTTGGTCCAAACAAATCCATATGCAATAATTCCAATGCTCTCGAAGTAGACATGATACTCTTGGATGAGTGAGGGCTAGAAACTTGCTTTCCGGCTTGACAAGCACTACAAAGTTTATCCTTCTCAAACTTCACATCTTTCAATCCAACAACTAGATCATATTTCAATAATCGGTTGAGTTGTTTCATGCCAACATGAGCAAGCCTTCTATGCCACAACCAACCTTTTGATGACTTAGTGAAAAGACAAGAAACTAAATTTGCATGACTTGATGAGAAATCCACAAGATATAAATTTTCATGCCTAAAACCCTTGAAAATGCAATTCTTTCCATCAAGAGTGGTCAACTCAACACCATCACTAGTAAAGGTGCATTTGTAGCCAAGATCACAAAGTTGAGTAATAGACAAGAGATTATACTTGAGAGAGTTGACCAATAAGACATTTGGGAGAGTGTAATCATTTGAAATAGCAATTTTGCCTAATCCTTTCACTTCACCTTTACCATTATCACCAAATATGATATTATCATAACCGGCGGCTTCATCATCAATAGAAGTAAACATTTTAGCTTCTCCGGTCATATGTTGAGAGCAACCACTATCAAGTACCCAATGTCTTCCTCCGGACTTGTAATCCACCTTGGCTTCACCCTTTGCCATAAGACAAAAAGGAGAAGAGAAGAGAGATGGAGCCTTCTTGATGGCGATGCCCGCTACTCCCTTTGATGGCTTGTCATCATCATCATCATCATCATCATCGGAGTCGGAGCTAGCATCGGAATCCCACTCAACATAGTAAGCTTGACCATTCTTCTTCTTCTTGAAGAATTTCTTTCTTTTCTTCTTCTTGTCATCATTTTTCTTGTACTTGTCTTTCTTGTTTGGACAATTTATGATGATGTGACCCATTTCTCCACACTCATGGCATTTCTTGTCTTCAAATGGGTTCTTGCTTGATGATTGCCCTTTCTTGCCATAGTTCTTGTTCTTCATGATTCGGTTTAGCTTTTTGACAATGAGGGCCATTTCTTCCATTGAGTCTTCACCAATTTCATTTCCCTCATTACAATTGTCTTCCTTGGTAGTCTTTGCCTTGAGGGCTATGCTTTTCTTCTCATCATCATTTGCCAAACCACGAGCTTCTCGTTGTGACTTCTTGAATATGTCATGTGTTTGCACTTCACCGAGAACTTCACTTGGGGTAATCTTGCTCAAGTCCTCCCTCACCAAGAGAGTCACAATAGTTTCATACTTCTCCGGGAGACACCTAAGAAACTTGTGAGAGAAATCTTGATCCGGCACATCAAAGTTGAGAGACTTGAGCTCATTGACAATGTTGTTCAATCGATCAAACATTTCATCAACACTTTCATCTTTCTTCATAGCAAACTCACTGAATTTTCCTTTGTATACAAAGAGTTTTGCTCCCTTCACGGTGGTGGTTCCCTCATAAATTTCCTTGAATCTTTCCCAAACTTCAAAGGCCGTCTTGAGGTTCTTGATCCGATTGAACTCATTCACACTAAGACAACTATAGAGCAAATTCAATGCTTGATCATTTAGATTTTCTTTTTCACTATCCGATGGGGAAGGATCTTTAGGATCAAGTATGACATATCCTTCCTCTATGATTTCCCACACCTTCTTGCTAGTTGACTTAATATAGACCATCATTCTAGTCTTCCAATAGTCATAATTGCTTCCATCAAAGAAGGGTGGTTTCCCCGCATGATTCTTGCTATCACTAGCCATTTATCCTACTCCGGGATGATTAAATCCTTACAAATTGGAGACCACGGCTCTGATACCACTTGTAGGATCTAGGATACCGACTAGAGGGGGGGTGAATAGGCGGTTTTAACTAAAATCAAAGCACTAATAAAAATTATTAGTAACACAAGAGAAAAACTATTTCTACTTGATTCTAAACTAGGTCAAGGTTTGCAACCTAGGGTGACAAGTATGATTCAATCTCTATGAATGTAAATGATCAAGACAAATAGCAAAATGTAAATGAGTGAAGGAATGATCAATCACACGAGAGGCCGAAATTTTTCCCGTGGTGTCGATGACTTGCCGGTCACCCCTAATCCACGTTGAGGTGGATTCAAAGCTTCAACCGCTTCTCTATCAAGTCACACTTGATGTATAAGCCGGCTTGAATGCAATGAACCTCTCCAAACCTCGATTTCACTAGAGTTGCCCTTTACCGCTCCGGTGAGGTGAGCACAAGACCTCTCACAATCTTCCAAGGCTTCTTCACAATCTTCTTGAAGAGCTCAATGGAAATCACACACCAAGCCGTCTAGGAGGCGGCAACCTCCAAGAGTAACAAGCCAATGACGCTTGCTTGATGTTCTCCTAGTGCCTCAATGCTCAATGCAATCCAAAGCAATGCACTAGAACTCTTCACACTCACAAGAATGCAATCCCTTAGCAAATGAGTGAGAGAGAAATGAGAGAGGGGACTCTTGGGTCAAGTGAGCTTTCAGAATGGCCAAGAGAGTCTCCCCAAACCTGTGGGATAAGTATATATACTCCCCACCTTTCCAACTAGCCGTTATGTGTAAAACTCGTGAAAACAGAGCACTGGCGGACCGTCCGCCTAAGAGGGGGCGGACCGTCCGCCCGAGCCCAACGGCTACTATTTCAAAAGGTCAAACGTGTCAGAAGTGACCGTTACGGGGTTGGCGGACCGTCCGCCCAACAGGGGCGGACCGTCCGCCTCTTAGTTAGAAAATGATCACCACACGACTAAGGACTACGTTTCACAAAGGCAGACCGTCCGCCTTATAAAAGTGTCCTGGAACCTCCAGAAAACGTCTCTGCGTGAAAGGTCCGCGAAAGGGTCCGCCTCATGCAAATAATAGCCTGCGGACCGTCCGCCTGAACCCGGCGGACCGTCCGCCTAAGAAAGACGGCAGGGCCCTTTATCCAACACTTAGTCGTTTTCTTTCAACCAGATGTGAGGCAGACCGTCCGCCATCCCAAGGGCGGACCGTCCGCCTGACTAAAATCAGTAAGGTTGAATTCCCTTCAACTTTTGAAAACGAAGTTAGCTCTCATGCATGCACTTATACTATTTGAGCAAGTTGGCACTAGAATCATAACAAGCAACCACAATTGACCCCTCTTAATAGTACGACTATCTAGCCTATCAATCCGGTCAAATTTTCTTCTCTAAAACACCTTAGGACCGGTAAAAGAAAACAACCTATCTTTTACCTTTTCCTTTAGCATCCTCTTGCTTCAATATACGGCGATATATCGTAATCAATCATTGAAGCTCATCCATTCATCCGGACTAACCTAATCTCATCATCTCAATAGAATTGTTAGTCCATTGATGATTGCCATTAATTACCAAAACACATTTAGGGGCCTAGATGCACTTTCAATCTCCCCCTTTTTGGTAATTGATGACAACCATTTTAAAGGAGTGATATGAGAGATTTTTGAGTTTTGAAAACACTTACTTATCTTAATAGAATCATGATAGAAGATTTAATAAGTGATCTCAAAATTCATTGTAGGAAATAACTCCCCCTACAGATATGCATATAATATTGAAATTTTCGCTTCTCATATATGTATAGATAGAAATTTGGACGGAGTCTCCCCTACAAAAAGACAACCGAGGCTACACAAGATATATATGTTTATGCTTATAGAAAGATAACATTTGTAGATTAGCCTCAAGAAAGTATAGGAACTAGAACAAATAACACAAAGAAATTTTAACTAGAGCATAACAAGTTCAACCGGGTTCTAGTTCCACAACCACAAGCCACACAAGTACTAGAGTTATTACAAGCCAACATAGTTCTTATCACAAATGCAAGAATAAAACACACATACATGCCATGCTAATAAACAATGCAAAGTTCCATGATCACTCCTCCAAGTGATTTCTCCCCCTTTGTCATCAAGAACCGAAAGAGGGGAGCTACTGCTCGGGCGGCGGTGGAGGAGGAAAATATGGCTGGTGGGGGTAGAACTCTGGCGGCGGTGCAGGTGCCGGGAAGTAAGAGTGAAAGTGACCCCGAAAAGCGTCGAAATCCTGCTGAAGGTGCTCCTGCCTCTCAATCACAGTCTGAAACTGTTCATGAGTTGTAATCCTATCAAACCTCTCGTTGAGTGCATCCAATGCACTATCGAGATTAGTGCTCATGGTAGTCATCCTGTTCATCATGGGAGTGTATACATTTTGCTGAAGATGAGTGCCAAACTGAGTGAGACGATCGTCAAGCTGCCTCTGAAAGCCCTGCTGCATGGTCTGAAGGGAGTTGTGCATCTGCTGCCCAAAAGCTTCAAAGTGAGATGTGTAACCAAGTTGCATCTCCTGAAACTGAGAAGTCATGGACTGCTGCAATGAAGCAAAGTATGGGTCAAAATACCCGGCAGGAGGTGCCCACTGATACTGCTGAGACTGAGGAGGGGGTGGTGGAGGCATGGCTTGAGCATCTGCATTCTCTGCCTGTACATGCTCTGCACCCTCTGGGGCTGCTCCCCCTGCTGCTGCTGCTGCTCCAACTTCGGCATTAACATATGCCTCATTGTCATCTCCCGGAAGGTAAGGAGTCAATGGCCGTGTGAGAAAGACTGAGTCATTCCGAAAAGGCTTGTACACAAGATGACGTTCATTGCATTGCCCTTTGAACTTGGTCTTTGTGAGAATGAGAGCCATTATGTATGGAGCAAAGTACAAGTTATATTCAATGTTGGTCTTCTTCTCCAAGATGTGCCACATTATAAGATTCCGTGCCGGGCCGGGCCAGCCCACGGGCTGAGGTGGCGGCCCACGCCCGGGCACGCCTGTCGGGCCGGGCCAGCCCAGGCACGGTGAGGAGCGGGCCGTGCCGTGCTTGGGCCGGGCCAAAATGACCGTGCTTCGGACGGGCCAACGGGCTGCGGGCTGCATGGACATCTATAGGTTCTCCTCACGCACCTGCACCTTTAGTTCAAGAAAATTAAAGCAAACAACTACATTAAGTTGCTCTTTGTTAATACTGGCTGGTGCAGTGGCAAAGGCCATCGGCCGGGGAGCTCCCACCCAGGGTTCAATACCTGGGTGCTGCACAATTTGTGGAGAAAAAAATCCTCTGGTCGCGCCTCCTATGGGGCATCCGGCTTGTGGCAACGGTGTAGTCCAAGCTGGTGGTTGTTGATTGTGGGGCCGGCTCAAGCAACGGTTTGCTGTCCCAGGTGTGCAGCAAGGTTTGGGAGTTTTCTCGGTCGGGAGACAAAGTCTCCTTCTTCTTAATCAAAAATCATAGGGCGGTCTTACCTCTACTGGCCGAGTTTTTTTAGATAATATAATAGATTTTTTTTACAATTTAAATCAACATTTTTTTTCAACGGGTTTGATTGCTAATTTCACTGGTGACAAAAAAGTAGCGAAAACAAAATTTTAAACCTTGATGATGCCGATGGAAATTGGATGGAAGTTGGAATCGATACGGAACTAATTAACACACCGCACTAGTTAACCAGTTGATACGGAATCCGGGGGCTTTTCTTCCTCTCTTCTTCTCCCTTTTCTTGTCTTTTGCTACCTTCTTCCTTCTGGAAAAATGGAGGAGTGCTTAGGGGGGATTCATTGGTTTTGGAGAGGTAAGGGGGCTTGAGCCCCCTCCACCCCCTAGAACTAGCCTAGCAGACAAGAAGCACCAGCCACCGCTCAATCAGCCGAGAGAGGATCTGAGTTGCAGAGGGTCATGCATGAGGGACATCGAGACTCTCTGTGTCGCTGTGCATCAGAGTACCTATAGCTATCATCGGCTAGGGAATCCAAGACGTGAAGCTGAGTGTGGGCCAACACTACCAAAGGTTCATCGTTTGCGGCAAGGGATCAACGAGTCGAAGGTGGACGTGAAAATGAGGTGGAGGTGGAGCTACCCCTCTTTTGATGCGGCACCACTGATAGCCGACCTTAGTTGTCCCCCGTCGCCTTAGGAGTTGAGGTGGAGCACGGTGTCTCTAGGAGGGGTTTGGGGGTGCCGGCCAGCCTAACGGAGGCGTCGGCGAGAAAAGAGGGTTAGATAAGTGGCGACAGAAAAAATCACATCAGATATGGACGCCATTATTAGCTCAAAGAAGCTGGCCTCTTCGTCCTCAGGGTCCTCTTCACAATCGATCGCACCCAAGGCTGGCGGCGGCGACACGCAGGACGACAATGGAGCGACAGAGGGCGGGCCAGGCGCATGCCCTCGCCACCTAGCCGCATAACTATAGTTTTTCAAATGGACGGCACAACACTAGCCTCGCCCTAAAACTATCAGGCATGACATTATCAGGCACAACACTATAACTGATCAAGTTGTAGGACCGAAATGGGCGACCAGAGGGGATGTATGGGAGCATTTAAAATTATCTCCTATGAGAACAAGGCTTATATCTCAAATTCACTATCTAAAAAAATGGGTTGTAGCCTTCTTTGAGGGTCAAAGCCAAATGTTTATTCATTATCTAAGAAAAATTCAAAGTCATTTATCCAACCTCTCTTCTAGACTTGTCAAACCTACATAGCCATCTGACATGGTATTGGACCTAGGAACAATTCCAGAAAACTTCAGAGGCAAAGCGGAAGCAAATGTGACAAGTTGGTATAAAAATCAACTCAATTCAGAATATACTTGGAACGCAAATCCGGCACTGCCAGGTTCAACTCGGAACTCAAACTTGGCACTGCTGGGTTGCAAAATCCGGCACTACCAGGTTGTCTGGACAGCTAACACTCATGTCAAGAAAAATTAAGAAACTAAACCAAACGAGCTCCAAAAATCATGAGATTTTAACCATAGGCTCACAAGAACACGGGGAATATATCTCAACAAAAATCTCCTAAAAAATCAACACTTCAAAATTCCCAAACTACCAAATTTCAAAATCCGGAAGTGCTGCCTTTTTGATGCGCGGGTCAAGATCTGAGAAAAATGAAAACTCAATCAAATTATGTCCAAATCGCGTGAAATTTGAACCACAGCTTTTCCCATATGTAGTGAGTCTTTTTCCAAAAGATCTCTGAAAGAGGTCAAGACTTCACCACGAATTCTGGATCTTAGATCAAGAACACAAGAAAGGAGGAATTTCGGGGAAATCCAAATTCAAGAAGTTTGAGAGCAGGATTTTCTAGGGAATTACTATAGGAAGGTTCACAATTGAACTAACATCGATTCCCCCAAAGAATCCGCCTCAAAATGCACTTAAATCCGATGAACAAAAATTCACCCGAAAATGCCGGAAAAGAAAAACGAGGGAGACATGTGAGAAGAGCACAAATTCAAACAAACTCCTTTTAATTACATCATGAGGAACTCATCTATACAAACCAGGGGAGTGACCACCCTTAGTCTCTCACAAGCAGACCATCCACTAACAAGCCGAACACTTCAAGGAGGCGGTCGACCACATGCAGCTGGACTTGGACAAATAAAGCGATGGACATGGAGCGGAAGCTGGCCGCGGACGCCAAGCTGCATGCCAGTCCAGAAGTAGGTCGAGTCCCTGGCGGCGCCAAGGCCGCGTATGTACGTGGCATCCATGCTCCAGGCACTCGGCGGCGACCATCGGCGATCAACGGCTGGGTGTGTACCAACCGGGGAGGCGTCAAGCGCCGACGGCGAGCCATCTTAATGGTCACTGGTCACGTGCCCGTAAAAAGCAAGTGCTCCACTGCTCCCCCTGATGGTCATGCTGTTTTACCTATCAAGGTTATCCCCGTCGTTGGCAATTACAACTCTCCCTATCTATGTTGTTCAAGATCACCGTAGCAACTGCATGGTCGTCATTGGTATCTGTATCTCACGTATCTTCTTTTTTGTGAACAGGCCTTCCATTCATTCATCAGGCATGAATACAATCTGCCTCTAGCAGGTTGTGAATACATGACGGGGCCTCACGCCACACCAACGTCACTGTAGAATCACTAACCTGCTTGGCCAATGCATGAGCTACGCTATTACAATGTATGTTTACATGAGTAAATGAAAAAGCCTCGAGACGTAGACTTAGCTCCTGTATCTCCATGAGCACCGGTGCGATCACTGATCGATTGCCCTCCATGCTTCTCCATAATCCAATTAGCTCGAGGCAGTCAGTTTCTAGGCACACCCGCGTAGCCCCAAACCTTTCAGCCAGGACCAGACCATCTCCGCATGCAAACGTTTCCGCCATCAGAGCGTCCATGCACCGATCATACGCAGAAGCTTGCGCCCCCAGGAAGTTGCCATTTGCATCACGCAGAACAGCACCTGAGGCCCCTTGCATAGTCTCGGTGTTGAAAGCAGCATCAGCATTGCATTTAATCCACCCTTCGCTCGGTCGAGTCCATTTTTGTTGGTGAACACTAGAGGCGGGTTGTTTCACTGGATGCAAGATCTGCCAGAGATCATACGGCGTATCCCTGACCCAAAGCACCGCTTGATTGATGGGCATACCAGCTTCACCGACAGAAAACCATGAATCACTCGCCACCAAAACACTCGCACCTTTGGAGGGACATCTAATTTCCAAATGCGTCGCCATGTTTCATCACAGGATGTCTCCACCGCTCCTTCATCTTCTTGGCGTTGTCGGAGAGTGTACATGAGCTTGTATGCAGAGTTGCAGATCGCACCGAGTAGATGCCGTGTTTCTCTGGCTCCCAGGCCCATACATCTTCTCCATTACCACGTACTGGAATCCTGAGGATCGCATCAGCATCCACAGGAAAGAAGTTCGCCTGTACCAGCTCCTCATTCCACTGACCGCTCGCTGACAAGAGCTTATCAGCATGACTTATCTCTTGTGCCTCACGTGGTGTGATCGGTTTCCCTCCAAAGTATCCCGGAATCCATCGATCTTCCCACACATTTGTGCTTACACCATCTCCAATTCTTCTTATCAGACCCGGTCGCAGTGCTTCTCTCCCGGCCAAAATGGCCCGCCAAGTAAAGCTTGCTCGTCTCCTCCGTGTGCACTGAATAAATTCCGAGTCATGGTAGTATCTCCCCTTCAGCACACGTGCACAGAGTGAGTTCGGCCGTATCATAAGCCGCCAACCTTGCTTTCCAAGCATTGCCAAGCTGAATAATTTGAGATCCCAGAAACCCATACCACCCTGGCATTTTGGTCGCGTGAGACGCTCCCAACGCAGCCAGTGGATATGACGATTATCTGCGGAACTTCCCCACCGGTAATTGGCAATAGCTTGTCTCATTTTCTTACAAGTATCCATAGGCAGTAGGAAGCAACTCATAGAGTATGTAGGAGCTGCCTGGGCAACAGATTTAAGGAGGACTTCTCTCCCTGCGCAGCTTGCTTCTCTACCACTCCAATTGCCGATCAATCCTTTCACACTCGTTGGCAAATATTCAAACACCTCATTCGATGACCGCCCCACTGCTGTTGGCAGTCCCAAGTACTTTTCAGCTAGTGCCTCATTGGGTATCTCCAAACAACTCCGAACCTCCTCCTTAGCTTCTTCCGAACAATTTTTGCTAAAGAAGATTGCTGATTTGTCATGGTTCACCATTTGCCCCGAACCCCGGTTGTAAATGTCCAGGATCCCCTTCAGCCGATCAGCTCACCTCTACAATGCTTCTGAGAAAACAATGCAATCATCCGCAAAGAGAAAGTGTGAGATCCAGGGGGCATGAATACTCATGCGCACACCTCTGGATAAGTTCCTTGGGCCAATACCTCGAAGGAGACACGATAATCCTTCCGAGCACAATAGAAACAAATAAGGAGAAATCGGATCCCCCTGTCGAATGCCTCTGGATGGTCTGAAATGCTCCGATAAAACCCCATTAGTTCTAATGCAAAAAGAAACTGATGTCACGCACCTCATAACCCGCGAGACAAAATCCTCCTGAAGGCCAAGCTTGAGCATGATTCCCTCTAGATATGTCCATTCCACACGATCATATGCTTTCGCCATATCTAACTTCACTGCACACGCCCCATTCTTGCCTTTCTTCCGCTTCAGATAATGAGTACATTCATAAGCAATTAAGACATTGTCAGTTATCAGCCTCCCTGGAACAAAAGCACTTTGTTCTTCTGACACAATATCGTCCAAAAACCCCCTTAGCCGGTTAGCCAAAACCTTGGAGCAAATTTTATACAGTACATTGCAAAGGGAGATTGGTCGGATTTGCTTCATCTCCACAGGGTTTTTGCACTTTGGAATCAGGACGATAGTAGTCATGTTCATATCATCAGGCATCTCTCCCCCGTTTAGGAAATTCAGGACAGCATCAGTAACTTGTCGCCCGATTAGATCCTAGTGCAATTGAATGAACCCCGCAGTCAGTCCATCGGGCCCAGGAGCTTTATTCGGGCCCATCATGAACACTGCCTTCCTCACCTCGTCCACGGCGTAAGGTCTTGTCAATGCTTCGTTCATTGGTTCTGTAACCTTCCTCGGAACATGCTGTAGAATTGCTTCCACATCAACCACCTCTTGAGCCGTGAACAGCTCCTTGTAGAAATCAGTAGCAACTTGTTGATCTCTTCTTGTTGGATAGCAATAGAGTCGTCACTTCTCTTCAGGGATTTAATCCTATTACTCCTCGCCCGCTCACGTGCCTTGCCTTGGAAGAGAGCTGTGTTGCGATCGCCATCCCGCAGCCAGTCAATGTGTGATCGCTGCTTCTCCATGCATTCCTCACGCGATAACAACTCCAATATCCTTGCCATGAGCCCGCGCTCCAGGGACCCTTCCAACGAACATGCCTCGGAGCCGCTCAAGGTCACGACGATTCCTTGCCAGCTCCATTCGCACCGAGCCAAAAGTTGTCGCTTCCCAAGTATGCAGTGTACCCTGGACTGCCTGAAGTTTCTGTCCAACTTGCGCGAGCGTAGAGTGCTCATCACCAGCCGTCCAGGCCTTCCGCACTGTGTCCACATACGTCGGGTCACGCTGCCACATATTTTCATATCTGAAATTCCTCCTTCGTCTCCTCCGGCGCCCCGTCTTGAAACAATCAATTAGCAACGCACAATGATCAGATTTTGTCGTTTGTGGGTGCGTTAACTTAACCCCATCAAACACATCCAGGAATTCATAGGTAGCAAGGCCCCGATCCAACCTGACCTTAACATTATGAGCTCCATGTTGCTTGTTATCCCATGTAAACAGGAGACCAATAAAGCCCAAGTCCATGAAGCCACATACAGAAACAGCTTCGCGAAAACCTTCCATTTGCCTCTCCGGTCGCACCTGGCCCCCAAACTGTTCAGAGGCATCAAGAACCTCATTGAAATCTCCAGTGCACAACCACGGAAGGGTAGACTTGCTCTTTAGGAATTTCAAGCACTCCCAACTTCTATACCGCAAATTCTTCTTCGACTCACCATAAAAACCGGTAAACCTCCAGAGCTCGACCTGTGTATCAGCCTCCAGGACTGCCACATCTATATGCAACTTATCATAACTCTGAAGCTTGACATCCACCTCACGATTCCACAAGAGCGCTAGGCGGCCTCCCCTCCCAAAGCTCCTGACACCAACACCATTGGGAAAGCCAAGAGAGCGCTTAAGATGTGTAACACAATCACTGAACACCCTTGTCTCTGAGAGGAAAACCATCATCGGGCGATGTAGCTGGCATAAGCTACAAATCTCTTGAATTGCTTCAGGTTGCCCCAAACCCCGGCAGTTCAGACATAAGATTTTCATTGTGCCCGGCGGGAGCTGCCGCTCGCAGCCGCCGCCGATCTTGCACTTGAGTTTGTAACCGAGAGCTTTTGCTTCTTCACTAGCTCATCTAGGGTCCCATCCACATTCTCCTGACTCCCTTCCACCTGGTTCACACGGGCACTCACCAGCCCCACTGGTACTAGCGTCGCCGTATCCTCTGGTGGAAAGTTCAGGTCTGGTGTCAAAGAAGAAGTCGGCCCCGATCGTCGTGGCTTCCTCTTCTTCGGTAGATGCCTCCCTTCCCCCTTCTCCGCCTGAAACAGCTGGCGGCCGACGCTGCTGCTGTGCACTTCCTCCCCCTTTGGCTCTTCCAGGTTAGGTTTCTTTAGGGGCGATGTATTCTCCTCCCCGGGTTCAGAACCTTGCCCATCATTAGCGGCTGCAGAACGTCGATCATCTTCCGTTCTAGGATCCGTTTGTCTCCCCTCTAAGCTCCCAGACGCGGTACGTACGCCCCCCCCCCCCCCCCCCCCCCCCCCGACGACGTCCCACTGCCAAAAGACTCGGGAGCTGCATCTGCAAAACTTTGCAATTTTTTCCTCCGCTCATCCGGTGCACGTAGTGAGATCTCCCGATCGTATGGTAGTTTACCAAGCGCGTTTCGAATCGCCGGCTTATCCCAATCAAGCCCGCCATGACCCATCACGCCACATGAGAAACAAAAGAAGGGTAGTTTCTCATACTGAGCGTCAAACCACTCAGGTTCTCCATCCCTTGTCATCCTCAGCAACACTCTGTTCTTAACAGGCTTGTTAACTTCAATGGCCACACGAGCTCACAGGAAGGCGCCACTCGCTTTGCCATCACGGTCCACATCCATACTCTTCACCTCTCCCAATGCGGCTCTTCACCTCTCACAATAGCCGCACTGCCCGAATTCCCCTGTGCTGGTTCATCCACTGAAGCAGAAGGTTGAGGATTCTCACCCAAATATCCATCCTGTCGAAACAGATCTCCGATGGTTTCAGTTTCTCATCGTACTCCTTCAGTGTCACTGCATGCTTGCCAGCGATCCATGGAGTGTCGGCTAGCACCCGTTCCATGTCCGCCTTACAGCCAAACTCTGCGACAAAGAGATTATCGCCCTTCTCCCCGATCGACCGGACCTTCAGGCCACATGGGTTGCCCCACGCCGGTGTCATGGCCGCCCGGATCGTGTTTGCATGCAGGGTCGCCGGAGAGAGAACCTTCCCTAGCAACGCCCACTCCACCTTCGCAGGTTCCCCAACATCCTCGTCATCGTTGAAGTCTGCCACATCTCCCTCCTCTGCCGTGAGATTCAGTTTTTGCAGCAGATCAGCCACGTTCGGGCTAGGGTTTGACTGCTCCCGATCAATGCGGCCATCGTCGCCGCCAACGTACCTCCTCCAAGATCTGCCATGGGAGTCTCCCGGAGAGGCAAAAGCAGTGTCGGATGGTGAATCACCACCGCACAGAGCGATCCCAAAGTCTAGACCTAAGCGGCACTAAGACCCAGGAATTAGGGTTTGCGTGAAACGTGAATGGACGTCGGCGCCAAAAGGGCAAACCGACGATATGCGGGTGTCCGTCGGCGGCAGGGCCGTCGCCGACGTGGCTTGGACGCCGTAGCCATAGCCGGAGTGGCTGGCGGCGGTGCAGCCTAGATCTTGCCGGAGCAGCGAGTCTAGGATGGGATCTCGGTCGCCTTCCCAATCGCCTCAGCAACCGTCAGCGGAAAAAACGCTTTCATTCACCAGCCCGTCCAGTTATGAGTTATGATGTATCTCACATATCTGAGAACCAGCAGAGTGAAGTTCTCTCTATCTCTGCTCTTGACGTCCAGCCTGACGCCCAGAGTGAAGTTCTCTCTATCTCTGCTCTTGACGTCCAGCCTGACGCCCTTGTCTGAAATTCGATACTTTGATGGTCTGAAACTCCATGCTCTCGTCTGAGATCGCGGTACGACATTTGGTCACTTTTGAGCTGCGATTTTTCAGCCGATGGTTCCCAAACATCAAAGATTTCAGGGGAGAGAATTTCGCCTATGTTTTCTTGCGCAGAGGAAGTTACATGTTTAAGTCATTTGCAGGTGCAAAATAATGCAAAGTTTCCCTGATGAGAAACAACTCTGCTGACCGGGTGGCCAACTTTCTCTGCATTTCAGGTAAATATTAGGCCTAGCATGAGCTGCCAGTTGAATAGCCAGGGCCGAGCTGCAAAGAGCATCGAATCAATCTGAGTCCTGAGAAACCACTCCGACACCATTGCACGCGACAAACATGACGAGCACAAAGAGAGCAAATAGCGCCACCAACGGGTGCAACCATGAGAGAGAGCAAATAGCGCCACCGACTGCAGCACCAGCCAAGTGCCTAAGGAGCATCTGCAGAAAGTCAAGAATCCAACGGGTGCAATCTCTAGCTGAGCTAGCTAGTAGCTACCACTGAATCACCACAAGCCAGGACATGCAAGCACATAGCAACCACCAAGAGACACCAGAAACACAGATGACAGAACAGCAACTAGGGCAGTGGCAATTGCGACATCCTAACAGGTTCCAAGTCTTCCTGAGGCAGGCAACCAGTTTAGGGGCATCATGCCACCAGATGTTACCAACGCCAACATAATTAACTACCAAGGTTCAGATTCATCCGCCAAAAGCAAACCCACGATAGTGTCAACCGCCACAACAGACTTGAGGTTCCAAACCACCGAGCATACACATGGAGACGCCATAGCACTGCAGCTCAACAGAAGAACATGGAGCTTTTGACCTTCTCGTGCAGGCGGGGCAACTCCTGCACAGGGACACTGCCTGCCGAGGTATGCCCGCCCTGGCTGGAGGACGTCTCTGACATCTCTTCAAATTTTATGAATTGCCCGACCTGGGCAGCAGCAAGATGTGCATAGCAATGGGAGCAACTGCAGGTAAACAGAACAAGTAAGTTTCCATGCAAATTATAGGAACTGCAGAATGCAGAATTAAGACACAACAAAAGACACAGGTAACTTACCAACTGATATGGCTGTTGTGCTCCGCTGGTACCTGGAATAAAGAAAACCCAGAGTTGGGCGTCAGCAGCTAAGTTCCATGACAAATAATAAGGGAGTCCGAGTTCTGGAGTCTTCTGCTTAATACTTACACATAAGACAGAGAGTGCACCAGCTCCTGCAGGTCATCAGGGGTGAAGCCTATCTCGTCATGAAGGATGTGATAATGTGTAGGTCTCGTAGTACCCTGATACATATAAGCACCCACTTAGCTCTAGCAATTTAGAATAGACTAGACAATGAGAGAATGCAGAAAAGGTTTTGACAGAAATCTAAAATTGGGACCCATAAACATAACAGAGTGTAGTTTGGCCCCAAGTAAACACAAAAAGTCTACTAAATGTTGGAACAAGCTAATCTGACACCCCTGGATGAATGGCTTTCTAGCTAGGCTGGCAATTACCAGTTTTCAGATGCCAGCAGCACAAACAACCACATAAACTCCATCCAATTTTGCCATCTACTTGACCAATAGAACTACAAGAACTTTCCCACTAATAACATGAAAAAGCCCTTTCAGTTTTAATTTGTATTTGAATTAGTATGTTATTGGGTGTGGATATTTAAATTGGAATTTAAGCTATGCAAATACATAGACGAAACTACACCAAAGCCAATTAATGAAACTATAAGGCAGAAAATACTTACTATCATGCCAGCATGTGAACACATGTAGAAGTCATAGTTCCTCGGATGGCAGATTTTATTGTCCACGACAGTACCTGCAGATTAAGCCATTGCTATTATTATATAACAATTCATTCACAGAAGTTGGCCTACAATTACAACAGCACACGGGTGAAAGTATTTACCAGGAGGAACATTGTTTGGATCTCCAGGAATGAAAAATTTAGTATGGTGATTCTTCTGGGCAACAATCAAGGTGAACCTGGGCTCCCATGCTTCATCCAAAAACTTGCATGCCTAAAAAAAGCAAACGACTACTTTAGCATGGGCTAGCAGCAGCCAAGCAGTATAGGATACTTGGATAAAAGGAACCTTGATATCAAACTGCACCAAGAAAGTTTATGGAGTACCTCTATTATTTGATCCAATTCAATGTTCAACACCTGATTAAACTGACTCTCGCTAACGCCATCCCTATAATAAAGACACAGAACATTAGCTTGGTGCTATAATCAGAGGAAAGCAGATACAAGCAACGAATTTCCACAACCAGACTACATTGTTATTCCCATAAGGAAAAGTTTCACTACCCAAATTTGCAACCAGTTAAATTCAAAATGATAACAGACCTGAAGATGATGATTTGCTCTGGCTTCCTCTTCCCAGAACTCGTGTAGAAGTCGATCAGACACTCTCTGAAAACAAAAACAAATTCCAAGAAGTGGGAGAAACAGTGTTATTCAGCAAAGTATTCCAGAACATTGCACAAACCTGAAAAGGTAATGAAAGTAAAATCTCTTACTTAATAAGACCTTCATCATCATCAGTTCCCCGTGGCTTAAACAATGAGTCAATCATTTCCATCTTTGGAGATTGAGAGCGCACTGATGCTCTATATTTGGAGATAAGAGGCCATTCACGAGAACTGACAACCTAAGAAAAAGAAAAGAAAAGAATTATGCCACAATAGTATTATTTGTCACTAGTTAACAGTTGCAAAAACTTTTACTAAAGAAATAGCAAAGAAAATGAAGAAAATCATACTTACAGCTGCAATGGAAGGAACATCAGACTGTCCAGGAGAACCATGGCTCACATCCATTCCCAAAATCATAGTTGGGACCTTGGACACAAGAGGCATCGCAGGGGATGATTCAACTTGGAGCATTGAATTTAAGCCACCCAGCTGAATGAAAAGAGCAACCATATCAACACTAATGGTTGCCAGGTATAAATGTAAAACCATGCACTAGTATCAAGTCACAAAAAAAACACCTTTGCATTTATTTTTAGAAGGACATTGGTAAGGTACTGATCATTGACTCTTGTTGGTGCCACACACTGTGTAACGATCCCAAATTCAGAAAGGCATTTCTTCTTCCATGGCCCTGTAAAGAAGATCAATAGCATCAGTGATACAAAGAGAGAACATGCTACAGATGTCAACAGAAAACCAACCATAAACATCAGAATTCTTCCTCTCAGCAAGAACACACAAAAGAAACTTGGGTGCTCCAGGAAGCTTTGTTTTCACTTGCTCAAACATGTCCTCGACCCTCCTTACAGCAGGGGCCCGCCTCATAGAAGGATTCTCTTCAAATGCATCAAAAGGATCCTCCACTTTCTGCAATACCAAACGTGTGAATTAATATGCACTTGTGGAAATGTGAATCATATGTGAAAAGAAACTTACAATTCCCTTCATGCCCCCACACTTGATAAGATCACGGACAAGGTCCCTGATATTGCAACGTGCAGAAAAGTTGACCACTGCCCATTTCTCAACAGTGCTGGCTCTAATGAGTCTCTGGGAAACAGAATGTCAAATGTTACGCTTTGACACCATTTAAGCCTACATTCAAACAAAAGGATACTGTAGGCATGCTGACCTTATTATTGAAGTTCCATCTCCCATTGCGTGTAAATATGTCTTCTCCATTCCCAGCTTTAAGCTGCGCAAAAGACTTACATTAGACTTATGCTACCACAGGTCCATAACAATAAAATACATCTGGAAAAAAGGAATCGGAGAAGCAGTTATAACTAACCTTGGGGGCCTGCAGCACCCTACCATCAACTTCAGTGAAACTTTTTGCTATTGAAATGCCGCATGCCATTAGCATAGGCTCTGAATCATAGTTGCTGCGTTGCAGAACCTACCAATTTTCCATTGAAAGCAAAACAGTTAATACAGCCCACCTACCAAATACTAACTTGCAAAGCTGAATGCAAGAGGCCACTCACATCAGACAGAACTGACATCCTTTCTTGGGGTTTCTGCCTAGACTTCTCAACAAGTGAAGACCTCTGAAGTGTACTCAATGCCTTAGTGTATCTTGTAAAGACACTAAGTTACATAACTGAAACATGTAAATATGCACAGCATTAGTGGCGGGAAAGAGCTTTTCAGGACAGGAACAACATTAGAATACAAACAATAATTACCTCAATAGGGAAATAGGATGGGCGCTTCGGTTTCCCACATTGATACAAGGTAAGTCACCAGAGTACCTAAGCTCTATGCCACGGTTCCTTACAAAGTGATCATAAACGCTGATCTCTTCCGAGTCACCGTTGTCACCATTTCTACGCTTTAGTGTAAACCTACATTAGCATGGAAATTGTACAGTTCTGATCAGAGTGGAAAATGTACACTCGAAATGGAACTCAAGAAGCTTAAATAACAAACGTCACTGCAAAAAATGGATAAAACAGTTCAAAAGCAACACATAATTATGCCACTTACATTGTTTCGCGGCATGGCCTATCACTCAAACCAACAATCTTATTTTCTGCATTTGATGGACTTATTTTTATCCTCAAGTTCTTCAATGAGCGCTTTGCCTGAGCAAGTAAAACAAAGTTGCAATAACATATATCTAGAGGTATGGTGAAATAGCACTCAAACTTCGTTCTTATACAACATGTTATGTTTAGCATGAAGCCATTACCTTTGCCCAGTCAATCTTCTGTGGATGGTCAACCTTCTGGTTGGTAATCAGAAAATCAACAACAGGACCTGGTTTAACGATCATTGTTGTCGAAACGTCTGCATAAATCAAATAATACAAGCACACATTACCAGCCGCACACAAAGAACCGATCACTGTTTTGCATAGGGATTGCAGGTAGATGAAAAATATCATACCAATATTAAGTGAAAGTCCACTCTGCGTGGCACGGAAACTAGAATGGAATCCTCTACAGCCCATTACACCACCGCCAAGGTCAACAAAGTTGGATGGATTGTTATGGAAAAAAGACTGCCTTACAAGGAGGCATCCCCTGCAAGCAAAAAGGAACAGTTACAAAGAACACTGTTAATAATATCAACAAATTTGCAAAATATGCCATCTGAATTGTGTGCAACTAATACATACTGTTTTGCTGAGTGCTGCCTCAAAATAATATCAATCACACGGATTGCTTCCTGAGTATGTTCTGATTCCTGACCTCTCAACGCATGTGCAATTGCGCTCATGGGGATCTTTGCAGCAAAAGACAGCTCAACCTTGTAAGTCTTTGTATTGTAAGGCCTTCTAGCCCTTTTCCTGTCACTTCCAGGTGGACTGTCATTGCCGGGGCTGCCATTTGCAGGAGTCCTGAAAGTAAAAAGGTGAAGTTAGCATTACAAAAAAAATATATCAGAGCAGACAAGGACAAATTAACCAAAATAGCTGAGGCTTACTTTCCAGTTGAAACATCTTCCACCACAACTGTGAACTCGTTATTAACTTGAGGAAGAGCACCAATTGTGAACAGGCTCTTCTCACCATCATATGCAAAATCTTTATTTGCAAGTTCGGTGGCATAAGTTTGTTGAAGTTTCTCAATCACGCTCCTGCCGGCTCCCTTACGATCAACCGGTGTATTATCTTCATATTTCAAATTCACCTGCATAATCAGTAAAAGGTAACATCAGTGGTAACTAGATATGAACATGGAAACAAAAGAACAATAGCAGACAAGGATAAGGGCCTCACGTAGTAGTGATAGAAAAATTCTTCAGTATTCTTCAGAGAAACTTTGAAGTGGTTTGTTACAAGCCTTATTGGCTGCCCCTTTTTGCCAAAACCTTTCCTTTGGATCAGAGACCTCTTAGGTTCTCGACGGCTTATTGGTTTCCTCAGCTTTCACAGGTTCATCGCCCGCATTTAGAGGAGGTGGAGGAGGCAAGTCATCAGCCTCGCCATTGTGAGATTCCATTTAGTTAGCCTTGCTGCATGAATAAATGCAAAGAAACCACAATCAGATATGAGGCACTAAGCAGTATAAATCAAGCAAGCAGCAATGCGAATGAAATGGCAGAAGGGCAAGTACACAGGTAAATCAGACTTCCAACACAGATAAAACATCTTATTTAAATAGTATAAGACAAGCTGTGGCATCAAAACTTAGGACCAAAACACTATGGAATTCAAGTTGATATTTAGAACCTTTAATAGAATTAATCCAAGTGCAGCAGAATCATAAGACGAACAAGAATTTAGGAAAAAATGTGAAATCCAAACATAAACCTAAACTTTTGAATGTCAGCCAGGAATTATGTTAAATCTTCCAAACTAGCTCATAATCATTCATTTCTACACAGTGAGTAGTGTAGAGACACCATATAGATTGTGTAATGTTCTGAACCAAATAGGCATTTACTATCAAGTGCCAATTATTTACATTTTGGTAAAGGAAGTGCTTAATCTCAAATCCCAAAGCAGCAAATATGGAACCCAAATTTAACATCAGGATACTTCATAACATTAACCTGACACTTAGTTTGTTTTCTAATACTTCATGCAGTTAAGCAGCAGGACAAGAGCAATGCATAGAAGTGAAGGATGAAACGGGTAGGCAAAGCACAATTGCTGTGGCTGAAGAAAACTAGCAGTAAACATATCTATAAAACTACATCATCAGTAATAAACAAGGACCTCCAAAACATAAAACACTTCCAAAGACGACTTGGTAGTGACAGGACTCCTACAGAAACGCCCTACTAAGAGGGTCTGTTGGAGCCCCTTAGACACGCTCAACACAGAAGTAGTAAACATATGGGCGAATATACTCACGAGCCAACCTGTCTCTGGCCTCAAAAGCAGCTGCCCAGCCCTGCACATGAACAAATGAAAAGGAATTATATAACACCATATAAAACAATAAATAAAATAAAAAAGACAGGAGAAAGTAAACTACAATAATAGTCCCTGAATGTACATCTCTAGACTGCCAAATGGAAAAGCTTTGGCAAAGAAAAACATATCCAGAAAGAAAAGAAGGAAAAGGAGCCCACTTTTCCTTAGGAAACTCATGTAGAAAATTCCTAGACCCCAAGAATCCCAAACTAGGCAAAGGAAACTGCAGCGCCTAACCAAAAAGAACATCTCATCACACTAATATCCTAACAAATGAACCCTCCCAAAGATGCTTATTTACCAACCACGGGAAAAAAACACAAATTCTATACATTTCTGGCTTTCTGCACACAAAAAAAAGAACAGTACCACCATAAACCTCCCCAAAACCCCAGGAACATTTTCTTCCAAAAATTCAGGTTTTTTAACATTTAAAGAAGAAAGACCAAGAAACCCTCCTTGTAAAATGCCCGAAAAGGGTAAAAATCGGACCTTTTCACATAACAACCAGGAAATCTGGAAACTCCTCCAGACAGAAGATGAGAAGAAAAGGAAGCATTTCAATGGCAACCATTTGTATTCTTCACCAAGAACCAAAAAAGACTCGACTTTTCGACACCTAACAGCAGGAACAGGGCCAAAACCCCACCAAAAACCTAGCGAAACAGAAACAGACCCCCAATCCAGCGCCTTGCCAAACATGCACAAGAATGCCGCGATCTTGAAACAAGAAAACCGCAAAATCGAAGAGCACGAGGCACCACAGAACAGAGGGGGGCAAAAGGGCAAAAACCTCACCGCGAGGAAACCCCCAAAATCCGCGCAACACGAACAACCAGGCCAAGAGCAGGTGGCCTCTAATCCGCACCCAAAACCCTAGATTTAAGCCTACAGGGAGCGGGGGGAGTGGGCGAGATGAATGGGGTTTTCCGTTACCGAGTCACTGGTGGAAGACGAAGAAGGCGACCCCTCCAAGAACTTCTCCCTCCCTTCCCCTTTCCAACAGAGCACACGCTGCTCCCCTGCACCGCACCCACCACCCTCTTGTACCAGCGCGACGGGCAGGGAAAGGGCAGCGAGGTAATTCCGCGCCCGCCAGCACGGCGCGCTCCCCTCGCGTGGCCATCCGTTGGCTCTGATCGACCGATCTGGACCGTCCGTGTGGAGCCCGCGGCTGGGAGGACGTGGCCCGATGACACGTGGATGGGAGTGCTGGCCGCGGTAGGCTCGTCACGCACCCGCGCCCCGTGTTCGCCACTTCCTCGGTGCACGCCAAAGCCGCATCGGGCGCAACGTTTGTCTCGCTGTCCTGTGGGTCCGGATTGTGTATACCCCACCAGTCATTGGGCATGGGTGCATGTGCACTCTATCCGGGGGGCGTTGCAGCCGCGGGCCCCCGGCGAACCATATCTTGACGGGATTGTGTCCGGAAGACTCACCGGCAGTGACCCGCCCTCGATTCACCTACTGACACTGGGACTAGTTACTGCTTGGACCAACCAGTCAGTTGGCGCTGACGGCGCCGCCCGAGACAAAGATGCCACCCCGAGGCTGTCCCATCCGGTCAGGTACGGCGTTAGCGTGACGGAGGCGAGGACTCCGAAGCTTCCGCCCCATCCAACGGTCCGCAGGCGAGGACACCTGTACCGGCAGCGGATCGCGGCCGTCCCCTCGCGGCGCCGTCACCGAGCCGTTAGGCGCTCCTCGGATAACCCCGCCCACCGATCCTCCCCACATGATCGCTCAAAGGCTGCGCCCCAGCCAGCAACCCCGAAACCCGTGAGCTAGCCCCTGCCCACCTACACCGTCCCACTGACAAGAAGGCCCGCAACGTGCCCGGAGCGCCGTCTTTCCACGCGGTGCGCGGTGGACCCGGTGCATTCAACGCGGCGTCAGGGGTGGCAAACGCAAGCGTCGCAGCCTGGCCTGGCAGCGCGTCCTCGCTGCATCTGCCCGGCCGGTGGCCTTGCTGCCGTTTTCGCAAGAGGATGGTTGCCGCATTTCCTTCTCCATTACTGCAGAGGAGCAGGAGTTACCGTGCCTTGCCACCTGCCGGTGTTGGGCTCCTTGTGCAAGAAAGGAAACGGGGACCGGGCCGCGGCTGTGCTGCTCCCAGCTTTGTTTCCATTTTTGTGCTTGGGGGCAATTGGGCATTGGGGTAGCAAGTTTGAAAATACAATGTAGGGTCATTTGGTAATTGGGAAAAGGTGAGGGTAACATGGAGGGCAGAGCATATCAAGAAGAGATATGCTTTTAGTTGGGGGTTATAAATGTTTTCAAAAATTTATGGGCACCTTCAAAAGTTGGGGGCGCCTTTTCGGAATGAAGTCAGAAAAGAAGATTTGAATATCAATTGTGAGGGAAAGTTTTGGTTCGGATCGTTTGAAATTTGGGAAGTGGGGTAAAATTGAGTCAATGACAGCACAAAGGTACATTAACCCCGGAGTCAATGACAGCACAAATTAGTCTTGACACTTGTTTGTCGATATTCTGGGTTTTTAAAGCAGCGATATCCAAATACGTCCTTAGTGTTTGGCTAATTTGATGAACAAATTTGTAGTAGATTTTTTTTGAAATAAATTTGTAGTAGATTCATTGTGCCAAATTTGCGATGGTAAACGAGAGTAATAATTATCAAATAGGGGTTCCTATTAAATGAAATTTATCGGTGTTTGGAAATTTAGGCACTCTTTAGGGGAGAAAAAAAACGTGTCCGAGGTGAGGAGGAAAGATACTTCAAAATTTTATTTTATGTGTAGAAATTTGGTACAAGGTGATAAATGGGGAAGTTACAAGGGGAGGGAAAGAGCGCTTATCAAGAATACAGTTGCTTTTAATCAGACGTAATAAACGTTTGCTATTTTTATGTTTGAGATTCACCTTTTTAGAATGAAACTACAAGACATTCTAACTGTGACTTGTGAGGGAAAGTTTTTATTAAGATGATTTGCAAATTTGAAAGGGATTTGGAATGAGTGGAGGACAACTCAGAAAACGAAAACAGACACAAGAATTTGAAAATTTATAGTACCAAATGGTAAGCCCGTATGGACTGGCTCAATTCGATCAATCAAAAATTGTCTCAATTAACTTGCTCAATGGCCAATCAATCAATGATTGCCTCAATTAACTTCCTTAATGACCAATCAATCAAGGATTGCCTCAATTAACTTGCCAATGGCCACAATCAAAAAAATTAAGTAATAGATTGTTTACCATACATGTGAGCGTCAATTAAGACATCGATTGCCTACCATAACTGTGGAAATCAATTAGGGAATTGATTGCTTACTATAGTTGTGGGAGTCAACCATATAATTGTCTCCAGCTTCATCCCCTTAGGCCACCTGCCCGCCTATATAAGGCGCCCCCTCCTCCTCAAAACACATCATCTCTCCCTTCATTCCCATCGCTTGGTCAAAGTTCATATTACTTTGGGAGGTCGCTGGCGTCGAGCGCGGCGCAAGGGTGGCCACGACACTTGTTGTGTCCAAGCTCACCGGGAAGAAGCAGAATGTGCTCCGTTTTGTGGCAGTGCCCAGCGCCGTCGAGTGCATGGCGTCGTTGCTCCACGCCGCCGGCGATAAGGAGAGCAACCTCCTCGGCCTCATCATCATCAAGAAGCTGGCCACGACAGCTCGGCATCGAGGTGCTCACAGATACATGTATCGTGGATATTTCCTTTTGTACATGATCCTACAAATTTCCTTCTTTTTCTGCCGGAGCTACAATGCTTTTGATGTATGAATATATAATTTTTAATGTGTGATGCTATTGAATAGTTTTAATGTATGATACTGTATAGTTGGTCATTGAATATGAAATTTGTTGAATAGTACGTGCCTGTGGCACGTGGCACGCTGCTAGTAGTACCAATTTTGGCACCAAAAGTTAAACATGAGAGTAATTAGGTGGACATTTAGAGGTATATCAATCAAGGATATTCTTTAAAGAAAAGTTAACACTACCTACAAATTTGTGTTACAAGGAAACTGTAAAAGATTTGAAATTTGAGTATTCAATTTTGAAAAAAAGGGGTCAGGATGCATGGATGGCTGCTCAAGATAGTAGGATTTTATGATACGTTAGCATGTAATTTTGAAAAGCCTTATATTTATTCTTCAGTTATTGTATAATAATATGGGGAAATTTGTGTGACACAAAACTGTTTAGTGCTGAGAAAACTTGAGATGAGAAAAAATGTTTAGATGCTTTTGGAAGGAAAATTATTATTTGAAAATAATTGTGTGGACATGTATTGAGAATTACAAACGAGCTTATCAAAGTTATATAGCCTTTTTCTAACAAAAATAAAAGCGATTGCTCTGCCCATAAAGAGAGTATAATTGCCATTTTCACAATACCAATCTACATTATGCATGAGGGATAGGTTGGGTTTGGCAGCACTACATGATATGGATGGTATTTGAATGCAAACCTGCGCTAACATATAAATGAGTAATGGTTTCCCACCTATTGATCTTTGATGAATTATGCAAAATGTAATTACTTATTAATAAAGAGTAATATTACCATTTGAGCACTTCGCCCAAAATGGTCCTCGATGGTGAAGGCGCGATATAGTCAACAACATATGCAGGTTGGGTTTGCAGTTTGCACCAAGGAATTGTGTGCAACTCCGTCCATATAACCTTTAACCTTGGTAATAAGAGTTGCTAGAGATAAATGTATGGTAGAAGTGATCGATGAAGAAATAATGGTGCGTGCACACGAGAATAACAAATGGACAGGTGAAGGAATGGAAGATTTCAGATGGTTACATGACAAGATGATGATAGGATAGCGCACTGCATGCTTGTAGCTGTACATATTAGCAAATATGACGTGGGGATGGTGTTAGCTAAACCACCATTTACGACCATAGTGATATGTTTCAATATGTAATAGGCGGGCAAGGTACACAAGCAAAATAGTGTTAAGTGCAGGACCAACGAGAGGTGTACATATGTATCCGCCTCACCTAAAATGAGAATGATTTGCTTTTGATTTTAGCCCAGTGGAAGTTTCATAAAAAGTTTGATGGCAACAAATTTAATGTTACGTTAGCAAATTTTTTTGACTTAGCATTGTAATTAAGGTCGGTCTCAGTGGAGAGTGTCATCGCACACTTGCCAAGACTGGAAACTTGAGAACTGTGCTGGAGGAGTGTCATCACCATGACATTCTCTCTCATCCCATGACACTCTCCTCATAAATAGCTCTGTCATGTCAGCAATTTTATTGATGTGACATGATATTTAATGCTCATGACACTCCTCACTGAGCCAGGCCTAAGAGAGTACTTACTCCGTTCCAAATTATAAGTCGTTTTGGCTTTTATAGGTTCATAGATTTTGATACGAATCTAGACATAGCGTTTACCTAGATACATAACAAAGATTATGAATCTCCAAAATGACCTATAATTTGGAACATAGGTAGTAAGTTTTATGAGACGAGAGAGCAGTTTCATCCACATGAAACTCACCTCACACAATTACCTAGCTTTCAGTCTACGTAGCTATACAATTAAATTGTGCACTGAGACTGACATTATGGCCAAATAAAGACACAATAAATATGAAATAGACCGGTGTGTGGAGAGTGTGTCACTTCAATTGGTCTGAACAACCGTCAAAATATCCCTTGAAGTGAAAGTAGGTCAACATGCATATTGCACTCTATCTGCTGGGGTGTTGGATAAGCTACTCCCTCCGTTCCAAAATAGATGACGTTATGGGATGCGTGCCGGTCAAACTTTCTCAACTTTGACTAGATTTGTAGAAAAAAGTGCAACATTTTCATCTCCAAATAAATTTGTTAAAAGACTAGACTTAAAGATCTTTCCAATGATACTAATTACTTAGCATAAATATTTATATATTTTAATATATAATTGCCGGTATTTTGAAAATGTTGACTTCTCGGGAAGCGAGAATGACATCTATTTTGGAACGGAGGGAGTACATGGACAACATGAACTAGTTGATCACGACATTTGCTACCCCTAGTGCTTTAGCCATTTATTTTGTTACCCATAATCGAAATGGTCATTCATGGTAAGCGGTAACATATAGTTGAGTTGATTTTCACCTTTGTTTTTCTTTTATAAATGAATTTGGAATGCTCCATTGAGGCTTCTAATGCTTTTTCCTCAAAAAAAAAATCTTATTGCTAAGAGATCCAAGAATGGAAAACCTGGGCCCAAAAGCTTTTGGTGAATCAACCTCACGAACTCAATATGGTATTTTTATTAGCAAGTAGCAACATACCCTTCTTTTTTTTTCATGCACATTACATCTTGCAGTTATTACGAGGTCTGAAATCCCTATGATCGGAAAATACTTTTATGCACATACAAAATATAAAAAAGAGAAAAAAATGTATATTGCCAACACTAGTATGCTACTCACTAATTTTCGCTAGAATGTCGTTCAAGATTACATACACACTAGGTAATAGCTCGTGCATTGCTACGGGCGTAAATATTTTTTAGAAAAGTTTATAATTCTTTGGCATGCCATTGCCATTAACTTTAACATTTAGGTGTACGGATTTGAGTCATAGCTGTGTTAAATATGAATTGCATATCAAAAGCGAAAAAGTTAGTTTACTACATACTTTGCTATAGGTAACAACAATCAAAATTAAAAATTACATTTTCCATTTCTTGCGCATCCACGTGTTCATTAGACAATTAATCAAATTGCTAACCTACAATGCTGAGCTAGATGGCCACAAACTCTGGAACTACAAACTCAAAATAAAAGTTCATTCACTTGTAATTGACATGTGTGACTGTGAACTTAGTTCTCTACTAACAGGATTAATTGATTTGTTACAATGATGCATACCCACCAGCGAATGCATCCTCTAATTCTCGAGAGGAAGAGAAACCATTACCGTATCTTCAGACTAAAAAAACGCTAATCATGATTCCCAAACTCATGACCATGTGGGTGCCACACATGATAAGAAATTGACAGCATATTTTTTCTTCTCGTGCAAACATATTAGGCATTATATATTTTTTGAGCCTGACATTTAGCTACTTTATAAAAAAAAACTATAAGCAACTGTGATTTACGGACACCATAAGCAAATGGCTAGACTGAACGCGTGTACTGCCGCATGATCAGTTGTCCAGCTTTAACCGCAAGGGACGAAAGTATTAAAAAACACAAGGGACGTGCGACCCACCATCCATTCTTATCCCCTTCCTTCTCGGCATCCTGTGGCTGAGCATTCTCTCCGTGCCGCCTCGGCGCCCCCACCTCCGGCCAGTGACCAGCAACAGCAAAGCAACGCGATGGTGACCGCACCCAAGCTAGCGCCGGCAAGCGGCAGGCTTGCTGTCCGCCCGTGTGCAGGTGCCTTCGAACTCGATGGCAGCAGCACCGGCGTCAGGCCAAGAATCGCGATGGTTCTGCAGCCTGCGGAAGCTAGCCAAAGGACACCGCTCTAAGTTCGCGATGCCCGGACGAGCATGCCGCCCGCTCTCGGTGTCCAGCACCGCCGCTTCTCCTACCTAGAGCCACAAATCTAGCACGGGTTCCTCCCAATCCACCTCCCTCGTTCAATCCAAGCCATGGCTAGCACCTCTGCTTCTCTCAATCGACCAGCTGACCCTGCAAATCAAGCGACGCACGGTGACGCAGCTCGCCTGCGCTTGAGCGGTGCGGCTATCCTCCCCTGGTTGCACCTAGCCGTGGGAGGCGCGGAGCTTGAGGCGGATTAGGCCCAGCGGCGCTCGAGGCCGAATCCGGCACCCGGCCCGACGCGGAGGCGACGTAGGCGCAGCGACCGCGAGGCCCGGGAACGGAGGCGGCGGTCTCCTCACGCGGGGCGCGGCGGCGGCCTCCTCGCGCTTGCTCCGGCACGGCCGGTTTCCGGCCCTGGCACCAGCCACGGAGGTGGCCTCGCGCCGCAGCGGCGCCACCAGCAGCAGGTGCCCGACAGGACGCAAAGCAGCCAGAGTCGTGCGGGAGCACGTCCGGCACCAGCGAGGTCGCGGCGCGCGGTGGTTGGCAGGGTGCGGCGTCAGACATCAGCAGGTTGTGGGACCGTCGGAGGGAGCTCCCGTGGCGGCCGGATTTTGTCCAGCATCGGATGAGGATGAAGATGGCCCGGAGAGATGAGGCGAGGGGATCAAAATTCAAAATACCTTTGTGGAAAGTGGTCCTGTAAACAGTGTAGGTAAAATCGTACAGGTGCTGAATTGGGACAAACGATCGATGGCCTAGTGCTGTTTAGTTATATAATATAGATCTGTGATACATCTATCAAGTTCCTTTGGTCTAGGTGCTTAGTTTATCTGAAAATCGTGGTAGTTTGATCATGGTATAGTCCATTGTGATTGGGAATATGTGATTTGGTTGCTCTGTCAGTTCACCAGCTATTTTGGTTATTCTGTTGTTTTATCTGCGAATGAAATTGTCATTTTATTTGCGCATAGAATCGTTGTATGCAAACAAAGCTAGTTCAGGGATTACAAATAATGCTTCCAGAGACACAGTAACCCACTGAAATCCAGGCCTTTTGAAGCGGATGTATCTTTCCATCTAATTTTTTTGTGGTCCTTCATTAGGAAGGACAGAACAGTGTTCATATTTTTGTTCGTCCGTGTTACTTTCATCCTTCATTTGATAATGTTAGCCGGTTTGAGCAAATACTCAGTACATCTATGTTCTCTATATATGGGACTTTTGTGGATGTTATATTTCAATTTGCTCAACTACTCATGTTTGCAAGCTTTCTGACATTGTTCTATGTTTTCCGGCCCTGGCACCAGCCACGGAGGTGGCCTCGCCCCGCAGCGGCGCCACCAGCAGCAGGTGCCCGGCGGGACGCAAAGCAGCCAGAGTCGCGCGGGAGCACGTACGGCACCAGCGAGGTCGTGGCGCGCGGTGGTCGGCGGGGTGCGGGTGCGGCGTCAGACATCAGCAGGTTGTGGGACCGTCGGCGGGGAGCTCCCGTGGCGGCCGGATTTTGTCCAACATCGGATGAGGATGAAGATGGCCCGAAGAGATGAGGCGAGGGGATCAAAATTCAAAATACCTTTGTGGGACCGACCATGTGTGAAAACAAGCCCATGGTTTCTGCCCCTGGCTCTGCGGCAGACCCGCGGGTGTGGACGAGGACACCCCGTTCTTAATAGTGGTAATAGTGGTAGAGATAAGCTGAATTTTCTGAAGATCAGTACGCACACATTTCCTGCTGCCTCGCTCGATGTGACCGTGCCACGGCCCACAGCACAGTTCTTTTCCTCCAAGTGGGCTGCTAGCGTCACAGTGTTAGCGGGCTGGCTAATCAACGGCTCTTTTTTTTTCCCTTCTCAAAATTTGAACTCGCTATCAACCAAAGCGATCGGCGCCGGCTGCCGTCGGCGGCTACGTGGCGACGGCCGTCCAGTAGCTGGTCATGCAGGCGCTGGTCGGTGTGCCGATGATCCGCGCCCACTCCCACCCGCCGCACCCCTCCGCGGTGGGCGGCCGCCGCAGCTCCGCCAGCTGCACGCCACAGAACAACACCCGACACAGGTAAATCAGACAAGCCAAGCTCAAATCGCAGAGTTCGATTCATGCCATGCAATGCAATGCGGCGCGATCGCAAGCCACCAGGCCTAGCAGGAGCATGAACGGCTTATCGCGATGTTGCTCGCTTAGTGCTTACCCGGCCGTCTCGGAGCTCGAAGACCACCGCGTCCCCCGAGAACGGCACTGGCCGCACGGCCGCCACCTGTTCGACCAAATGCCACAGCGATCAGCACTCTAGGCAATGCAGTTTAATTCCTGACATGACATGAAATATGCTGCTTAATCCGTGCAAACCTTCCCGTCGCAGCTCCCGGTGAAGCCGTTCGCGTGATGCGCGCCAGCGCCGGCGCCCGGCGTGGCGCAGGTCTGGTCGTCAGCGTCAGCCGGCTCTGACGGCGGGTGCCCGTGGCTCGTCCACCTCCACGTCCGCCCATCCATGTGCCGCCGGTACACGTGCCCGTCGGAGCCGACCACGAACAGCTGCGAGCCGTCGAAGCAAGGGCCCGGGGCGCCAACGAGGGTCACGCCCCGGCGCGGCGCCCCGTGCTCCACCCACTCCCACCCGTCCTGCGGGCTGAAGTGGTACTCCACCAGGCCCCCGTGCTCCGACACCATGAAGAGGGAGCCGGCCAGGGACAGGAGCGATGGCCGCATGGCCGTCCCTGGGGATCGCGAGAGGATCAGGTGAGGTGATTGGTAGTGCCGGTGCCATATCTCTGTGATCCGGTTGTACTGGTAGAGGCGGCCGTTGCGGCCTACTGCGAAGATGATGTTTCTTCTGAACACCTCCTGGTCAACTATGAATGCAATCTTGGTGTCAGGAGGGCTGTGGCAGTCCTTCCATTTGAATTTCCGCAAAGCAACCTGCACATGCGTAAAGGGATGCGTAATTAGACATTAGGCATTGGGGACTTTTCTACACAAAATTGTAGTTTTAGTATGACTGAATTACTGAATATGAGGTAATGGCGTAATGTGTTGGTAACTTGATTTATGTTGAATAGAGGTTGTTGAAGAGTAGGAACTAGGGACACAATTACTTTGAAAAGGGTTGGAAAATTAATATGATAGTGACTTCACTTCTTTTCTCATTGTACTTAAAAGATGTGTAAAGGAAAATAGTTAATGGAGGTAACAAAGACATATATATCATTGCTCATTCTCTATCCATCCTGTGATTTGTCCTTCTACAATTGTTCTCCTCAGTTGCAATTTACTAATGATGGCATCACTTGCTTTTGAATTGTTTAATAAATAATCATTTAATAAGGGAAGTTCAATCTCTCTAGTTCCTATCTGGCCCACTGCACCTATAACTACAAGCAATATGTTTAGAGTTTAGACTTCCTTTACTTCCTGAATTTGTATTCTTAGCTATTCCATTGCCTGCATCAACTAATAGATCATGGAAAGAGAGGATGGATGACAGAATAAAACAAGATCAACTTGTGAATAGAAGGCCCAACTTTCAGAACGAACTCAATGATATATTTAAGATTTTCTATGTTGCGTGTGCCTTGAAAAATTGAAGACCAGTACCAGAGTAATTTTATATGATGTTCATGTTATTGACATATTTTGAGTTCTTTGTTTCTGTTCTCTATTTGAGAAATCCTGCATGTGGATTATCTTGTGCTACAGATATCATTACCATGAACTATCTGCATTGCCATGAATCCTGCATTGAATTTTCTTCATTGTTTATAAATTGCTCACTGCTAGGCTACAAAGAACTATCTTTTTTCAAAAAAAGAAGGTTTTGAGAAACGACGAGGGAACTAATGCTATTTAACTGTTATGTTTTTAAGTTTTAAATCTTCAGCTTTTTTCCATTGTTCTAATGAAAATGCCAAATATGAGCTTTCCATCTAACAAGGCTATGACGACTCAAATTAAACTGTGTTTGAACTTCTACCGTGAACTGTAGCAACCTGCCGCTCTTGTTAACAAAGAAGAGTGCATCATCTGTTGTCATTCTGCGCAATAGACCAGGGATGCCATCCCATGGTGATCCACTTGCAACGTGTCTTCCCTTCTTCATTGCTGTGCAGTTAATCCACAACAGATCATCTCCATTTCTTTCTCTAATATGCAAGTTCCCATGCACGTCGACAAGATACAGGCTGCCATTGTAGCTTCCTAGTGTACCTTTCATGGCTGTAGTGTGCTCATGTCTTAACCACAACCAAATACCATTGCTGTTTAGATATTCAAAAGTCAAGCCGTTGTCAGTTATAAGAAAAAGTGATCTGTCTGCATGCATGACCCTCATGTGGAAGTTAAGATCAATGCTTCTTGATAGAAAGTTGTATGGTTCAGTTTCATCGCTCTGGTGGGTGTTAACATGTAAGTAGTGCTGCTTCTCTTCTACTTTGCGTCGCCTGGAAGATTGGGTATTGCTCAAGTCATTTGGTTCAGTGTCTGTAGCTATGCCCTTTGCTCCAGTAATACAATTGGTCGGACCATGCTCTTCGGTGCAATATTCTGCATTCCAACCTTCTGTTTCTGGTGCATCGAGGATGGACCACTCATACTTGTTTGATAGTTTTTTTCTTATGGTACTTTGCTGACTCGGACCAAAATCAGCACCTCCAATCCCAGGAAAATGTAGCTCTCCAAGCCTGCCATCATCTAGGGGGAATACCATTCTGCCAACTTGAACCTGTACACCTCGGACATTTCTTGCAACCTTTGCATGCTCAGGGTACATGTGATTTATCCATTGTCCTCTTATCTTACTGCTTTGAGCCCCACCTTTTCCAGTGAAAAAGATAAACCATGTCAATATAGTCCTATGCAAGAATTTTAATTCCAGTTCAATTTGTTTGTTTTAAATATACTAATGTTTCAAGACGAATAAAGCTTGAATCTGTGTGCCTTTCTTCTTCTTAGTGAAAAACAACTACCTAGTTCCTCCTAGAATCTTTGAAACATAAATATCATTTTAATTTGTTTATTTGACTTGAATGACATTTAACACAAAGAAAATGAACGTTTTCATTGAGTAGTACCTGTATATTTTGGAATCTGATACTCGAATACTTTTCCTGTGGTTGTCGTAAAAAACATAGAAGTTGTGTCACTGACTTCATCCTGCTGAACTCCTGTAACTGAACTGAGTCTCTGACCCATAGGAGCTCCATGTTTATCCCACTTCCACTTCCTTCTATGCAAGCGCCGCTCCACTAAAAGGCCATCCTGCCAATCTATAACTATCATTAACAAATAGAAGTGGAAAAGTTGCTCTTGCAACGGGAAAGGAGGCATTAGCTATGAATTTATCATTCCAGAATTCGTTTCATTCTACCTTTTGCTTATTAGTAATTAATTTAATGAATTTTAGATCATTTTCAATTTTCAATTACCTAGTGGATAATACTGTTCATACTGACGTGGCACCTTACTTTCACTGTTCTGCTATTGGATATCCAACTAATGTTATGCAGTTCTTTTCCTTTTTAGTACTTAGCTTCATAAATCATGTGCCTGGAACTTGTAATATAAGAGTCAACATGGATTAGACAATTTTCTTTTGTGATCAGATTATATTGTGTGTCGGCTCTCAAGCTCTCAAACATAATACATCTAAGTTATCTGGGATTTCACTATGATAGAACAAACTATAACATACCTTGGATATCAAGAAAAGGGATACTGAGTTCGACCCTGACAAACCATGCAATGCACAGCCAGCTGATGAACTTAATGAAACCCTTCCTGACAGTTCTTCATTCCATATGTGCTTTTTCCATGATGGTTTTGTTTCTTTGTCGAACTCGTACAGGTCTCCAGTGGAACTGCGCTGCATTATCCAATCTTAACATTGGACCAACAATTTGAGCAAATATACCTTACAGGTTACGTATTTATTATTGGATAAATAACTTCAGTGAGTATAGTGTGAACTTGTCTGAGATGTTTATCATTTGTACTGTTCAATCTATCAGTGTATCCTAGTTTTATGTCTATAATGCACCCACGGATATAAAAACAACAGCAACAACATAGCCTTTTGTCCCAAGCAAGTTGGGGTAGACTAGAGATCAAACCCTAGAGAAACAAGGATAAGAAAAACACAAAAAAGACACAAGACAGAAGCTGTTTAATCTATCAGTGTCTTCTAGTTTATTATTTGTACTGTTTAATCTATCAGTGTCTTCTAGTTTATCATTTGTACTGTTTAACCTACCAGTGTCTTCTAGTTTTATGTCTATAATGCACCCACAGATGAAGGGATAACAAATATGATAAGTAGAACCGATTCAGCCTTTGATCAGGACAGGAGCTGAGCAAAGTTGGACGTTCTATTCTCTCTAGACTAGACTAAAAAAGGAACTACCCCTCTGCTCCTGAAGAACACATGTTTAGCATACCTTACTGTGAACAAGGTCCCTGGCCGCAAATTTCCAGCATCAGATATATACGATACATCTCCTCCTGGGGGACGCCCATGATAATTCCACCTGTGCCTTAGTAATGTGTTCAGTAGGTCATGATGGCGATGCGTATCGATGAGAAAAATGTAGATCGTTTGATGCCATACATTAGCTTTAATAAAAACAGAAACTAGCAACATCAACTACAGTAAATGAGCACTTGGTGTGAACTTCAGACATCTAAATGTAATACTGGTGTTTCCTTAGCCAGTAACGATTATAAACGGAAGTGATTACCATTTATTACAACTAGTCATTCATATGACTTTTCATGAAATTTGAACTAGATGCTCTACAGCCATGCAAAGAGGATGAGTTTCAGTAATACAGTAATACAGGCTTCCAGCTTCGCACCTTAGAGGCTGAGTTTCTGTGACCTCAATTAGGGACCCATTCATTATAGATAGGAAAAGCTTCCTGATCAAGAAACATCTGTCAGTCAGTGCATATTAGCTGATTAAAATTAACTAGCTAATGATGCACAACTGTACTTAGAAGCAGTATGGTAGATAGTCACCTTCCATCATTGGATACGATCCCATTTCTTATACGCATAGCTTGACTTTGTGTTTCTAATCCAAGATTTGTGAACTGCTGGTCAGAGTTGAATGTCATCTCTGTCCATATAGGCTGGGCATGCTCATTTAGCTGTAGCTGAGAAATGTAGAAATACTAGAGTTAGGGCCCTGTTTAGATGTTTCGCGAAATTTTTTTCGAGTATGTTCCCTCACATGCATGGCATATTAAATGTAGTCAAAAAAAATAACCCATTATATGGATGGAGTGTACTTCGCGAGACGAATCTAATGAGCCTAGTTAGGTCGTGATTAGACAATAAATTGCTACAGTAAACATGTGCTAATGACGGATTGATTAGACTCATTAGGTTCGTCTTGCGATTTACTGACAGAATCTGTAATTAGTTTTGTAATTAGCCTATATTTAATACTTCAAATGTGTGCCCGACATACTCGAAAAAAATTTCGCGTTTCATCTGAACAGGGCCTAAATTGCAATTAAATGAGTTAATTTTGGCAACCAATTTCTTGTGGTTGTGTTCACTTTACTGACTAACATTTTTATCTTTCTATAACATCTTCATCTCATGATTTGATAGTTCAGAAATGCAAATAGTCTGATTTCATATGTAAAAGAAAAAACAGAGTACTCCAAACATCTTTTCATTTTACATAATATTGGTGTTTGTGGTCAATCATGTTTTCTTTGTGTCTTATGAGGGTTGTACAATCCCAATCTGGACTGCTCCTCTGCTACTTTCTGTCTTATGAGGGTTGTACAATCCCAATCTGGACTGCTCCTCTGCTACTTTCATTTGTTTTGGTTGAGCTCTTAATTCTCTCTTACTTTTACTTATGTTCATTGTTCAACTTCTTCTGTAACATTTTATCTGCTCTCGATGACTACTCCAGAAAGATAACCAAAGTGGACTGGGATGTTTGTTTATTAAAACAAATGAAAGGTAATAAATCACTGTTCTATAATAACTCAAACACTTTGAGAAAGTTTCAAGGATGACCCATATGACATAGTAACAGTAGTGGTAAGCTGACTAGAATCCTAGGTTTCATTAAGCTAGAGCTGCTTCTTTGTTAGATCATGGGGATCAACTTACCTGGTAAAGGTACCCGAAAAAAAAAAACCTTACCTGGTAAAGGATTCCTGCCTCCGACAGAGCAAGAATGGTTGTATTCACAATGAAAGTTGCCGTGGCGTAGCCAGCTGAAGTAGGGAGTTCATGAGGAGCAATCACCCACATCACCCCGTTCCAGAACCTCTCATAGATCGATCCGCTTTGGCCTGTCACCCATACTGATGATTCCGACATTCTTGTCAAGGAAATTCTTTTCCTTATTGGCAGGACTGGGTCATTTCTGTCTTCTTCGTCTTCTCCATTAATCCTTGCATCTTCCTTCTCTTGACTATGAACAGGAGAGTCAGGTTTCCGTCCGATTGATCCTACCGTTGTGCAGGTACCATTGATACAAGACATCAAGTTGAACGGCATACTTATTTCCACCCAGGTATTACTCTGTTCCTGGTACTCCCAGAACTTGTTTGTCTTCTGCTTGAACCTTGCTTCCTGCTTCGGGCTGGGATGTGGAGTGCACCATGAATGAGCAGAAACAATGGATTCCAGGAGAACGCAAGCTGCAAAACATGTAAACCACGAGAGGGATCTGTAAGATGGACCATCCATGGTCATCTCATAGATCTTTATCCTTGACACCGAAGCATGCCAGCGCCTGATGTTTCCTCTATAGCTGCGCAGTCATCGGAGACGAAGCCTTGGAAGCTGAAAGCTAAGATGTCATGGCCTTCTCTCTGGGAGAATGGTATATGGGAACTTGGAAGGACACCCCGTACTTGACTGTCCTGAGCTTAGAATAAGCAGCTGCAAATACAAATAAAGATTCCAGTGTGGGTATCTATATGTATCTCAGCGTAAGCCATCAACCGTTAAAGTCCTTTGGAGGGTGCCTTGGTGGTTTGCTTTCTTTTTCAATTGCTTTTCGTCTACCACTTTCTCACCCATCGTTGTTAATCTTTCTCCAAATTAATAATATATTGTTTTAGCAGATAGTAGTTGCACCTTCACACCTCCTAGGCTCCTACACGTTTCGGCACCGTTTGAAACGATGCTGATCTTTTACCGAATAACTTTTATGCGTGCCTATAGTGGTAGAGGAGAAAAGCCATGAGAATCTTGGATATTTTTATTAGCAGAATCTGATGTTATATTCATTGGATGGAATAAAGTAAAGCTATATCTTTATATATAGTTCTGGAATAGTCCTTTTCTAGCTCTATTCCTGAAGGTGATGGTTGCTTAAGAGTTCAGATGTCCATACGCAAGTTGCCAACACTAACCTACCACTGATGACCCCATGACTGATGCAGGCCACGGAGGAAGAACAGGTGAAAGGAAATCCATTGCTGATATCAGACTGCAGAAAAACTCTACATGCTGTTTTGTCATCGCCTGGCGAATGGAATATCAGGTCTTGTTGATTGATCTCGCAAAGTCAGCTGAAACCTATAGCCGTCGGCGTGGGGCTAAGTGCAAAGGTGAGTCCTGCTCTGCGTCACCATTGACCTGCTGTTTGAATTTTACCAAGAATGCTTCCTTCTTCCAATATTGGGGCCGAAGGTAATTTGTTTATTCGTCAGAAGTGATCGGTAATCAATTAACCTCGATCGGCACCTTGTATTTGTCTAGTGATTTGTGCAGAATAGCGCCGGTGACCTCTTTACTGAAACCTAATTTTAAAATGGACATGTGAGTCACGATTTTCTAGTTGTTAATCTGAGGTTTCCACAAGCCACTAATTGCCCTGCCACATGCGCCCCTAGCATGTTACTGCTAGCAGTTAGGGACACCTCAATCAACACTACTATCTCCACTCCAAATACTGACCACTGGCTGCCAGTTGCATTGGAAAGCTATAGCGTGCCTGTTCCGAGCTGCTCTGTTTATTTCCGTTTTGCCAAATATCTTTGCTGCAAACATTGGGTTGTCATTTTCGTTTTGCCTGAACTGTGATTTCCGTAGAACTGTGACCACTTGTACCGAATCACTTTGATAGCTGTGGAAGAAGCACGGTGGTGCAGGCAGGCGGGGAAAATGGAAAAAGGCGTAGCCTTGCGTGCGTGCCACGGTGTCGCTCCAGAGGCGCGCCACCGCACCTGCCTGTCCTCCCGCCTCCCGTCAAGTGGCAAGTCATTTTTGGTGCTCCGTCCTGTCAAGGAGGAGTACAGGGATGGTACGCATAGGCAGCAGGTTAGGAGTCTGCTTGGATTTTCTTATCATTTTGATTCACATAACTGGGAGCTTTTCCTCTCATATTTGAAAGCTTATAAAAAAAATTTTTACTGTTGCTTGTTCGTTAGCAATTTTAGTATGCTGAGCTCTTGTGATGCGAGTGGTTCCTTTCAAGGGTTTATAACCGCAGCGCACCGGCAGGTCACGAGGAGCTCGTGGCTAGCCGCCCATTTTCATGAACCGAGTGTGTGGTAGCTTCCACTGATCAGCTACTACTGGCAGTTCTGGTATGTGGCCCTAGCTCGAAGAGCAATTATCCCAGCTTTTATTTTGTGACTCTTATCCATCTCTCAAGTGAAAATTCCGTGGCTCTATCTTCGTCACTCAATTTTCATACTCTGCCAATGTTTTTCTCGGTGTTGTCTAACCCCCTTTTTTATTTTTGAACCAAACAAAAGTAAACGAATTTCAGAGAAATCTGAGTGAAACCAATTTTGCGATCGTGCCTGATGAGTAACGGTCTAGTGCACTAACAGTAATCGTGCCCGTATTAGACGGCATCGTACATAAGCCTTATGGCTGGAACATTGAGTGACTTACGATCTGTTCGTTTTGCTTATCAGCGTCAGTGTCAACGCACACACAAAACACTATCAAATCAATAAGTAGAATCACCGGAATCTGCCAGCGACGTCATCCTTTTCACGGTGTCCTGATTGGAGTTGTGCCTCACCCAACGGTGGGTGTTCGCCCACGTGCAGGATCCCTGTTGATTGGCCAAACGAGGACGCTTGCTGCCAATCGCCAAAGGCGACTGACGCCAGCAGATGGAATCTCTGCTCCTGGCCTGAGAATCGCGACGAATCTCAATCACTTGGTAACAAGATTCCACTCCCATTGATGACGCTTAAGATCTAACCAGAGCAACGTCCTCTTATAATTGCAAGTTGTTGTACCCGACCCTATGATAGAACAGAGGCACCTCAACATGGGCATCTCCGGTCTCCAAATGCCCTATGATAGAAAAATTATGCATTTGTGAGGTGTGTACTGTGAGAAAGGGCACGGAAATCGAGAGAGAAATTTTGCAAAATGGGAGAACAAAACAAGGCCTTAGTTCCTCCATTTTGCAAAATCTTTCTCTCTCGATTTCCGTGCCCTTTCTCACTCACAATACACGCGTACCAATGTATAAATTTTCTTCATTCTTCACTCTTTTCTGGAACTAAACACGCCATTAGTACAATGTTTATTCCTTTTTTATTATTTAATACACCGTTTCTCTTGTTGAGATTTTTCTTTCGACAGCGTGCCTAAGATTTTCCAGAGATTTTATGTTGCATGATGCATTCTTAATGAAGAGATTATGAAAGTGTAATGCATAACTGCATATAAAGATTTGGAACTCATGCTTATCGGATGATGGATGACGGCATGACGCTCAATTTCACGAGGAAAACGCCGTGACCTGAGGTGAAGGCAACTTGTTGCAAACAAGACAACCTGCTTTCGTGTAGATAAGAAAGATAAGATGGTGACCCGGTAACCCCTTTACAATGGGAAAACAAGGATAACGGCCTGGATAAGATACTCTTTTGCAGGCAATTATCAGATCCCTTATTGAAAACTATAGAAAATATGACTTGTTACATGTCATGTTGTTCTTATTTACTACATCCAATTAGAGCTTAATCTACATTATGCAGTAATAATTCAGGATGAATATACGCTAAAAACAGGTTTACAAGAAAAGATGGCACTTGGTTCGGCCAGGAGATGCATATGGCTATTCTACGAATCTACTATACCTATATAGGAGATCCCCACTAAAGGATTTCTCTCAATTCTCCTTAAGCCACATCATCGATCCTCTTTCACACAACCCTTCATCTGGTGTGCAGCCCAACAGCCCATCTCCTACACGAGTTAATGTTTCATCTTTTGGTTTTCTTAGTCAACGACGGTGCCCATGCATGAGCCAGCAGGTGAAGAGGCAACCACAGTAGATCAGGAGGCAGCAAGTAAAGAGGCAACCACGGCAGATCATCATGAGGCAGATGAAGAGGCTGTCAGTAATGGCAGTGCACCGTTCCTCCCCTCTTCTTAACTTGGCAAAGCATTCTTTACTCAAGGCATACAAAGAGACTTGCAGCACGGCCTTCCCTCCATCGCCGTCCAGTCAGGTGAGCATTATTTGTCCGTTCTAGATGCTTCTGGGTTGAGTTTGCTTGCTGTTTGCATCGATTTGGGTCTCACATCCTCTATTTCCTTTGTTTTGTTGCTTATGGGTCGATTTTGGTTGTTGTTCCTTCTTTATTTTGTTTGAGTTTGATGCAACGTAATGTTTTCATGTTATGATCCATATTAAAAATTTACTATCTTTTCATGTTTCTTACAAGCCAGAATCATGATCTCGACGAAAAAGCTAGAAGATATTACTTTAAGCCAGCAAACATGCAAGATCCTATGTCGCCTTACAAAGACTATTGGATTCTAGAAATATGAGATCCAAGTCTGCAGATTCGCTTAACAGTATCGATGGGATAATAATCGACGAAAATGTAAGTGTTCTTTCCTTCGAGTTTTACATTACTCCATATTTCTTGATAAAAATACTAATACCTTTGAGTTCTATTCTGTAACATGACGAAATGGTGCAAATTACTGTCCTGAAAAAACTTAAGAAACAGTTTCGACCTTTACTTGCTCAAGGGTCGTCTGTCAATATATTTACATATCTTAGTGCAGTTGACACCAAACAAAGGACATGAAGGTTTGATTGTACTAGGGATCGCTCTCCTCCATCCTTCGCCGAGTCTCGCCGTCCGGAGACAGCCTCCATTAAGTTCAGGTAACAAAGTGTTCGCTAACTTTACCCTTTAATACATCAAATAATCATAAACAATTATGCAAAATATCTCGCGACAACGTGCAGGGAATCACCTAGTCTCTTTGATTTGCATGCCCAGCCGTATATGCATTAGAAGTGAAGCAAAGAAGCATCAAGACCTGAACAATCCACCACCATTACCCCCGGCATTGCGCCAGAGCTCAGCAACAAAATTTTTGCTCATTGTTGGGCCGAAATTTTTCTTCCATCGACCTTTCTTCCATATTGTGTGGGCCGAAAGATAGAAGGAGAAAAGTGTCCGCGCGGGCTCCAAATTGGGGCACCAAGCCATCTCCGGCACCGTCAAACATTTTCAGCTAAGGGACCGCAAGTCGAGACCAGGTCAATGCGAACCGGATCAATTTGTAGTTGGGCCGTGTTTAGTTCACGAAAAGTTTTCGTGAAAAGATTTCGGGTATTGATTTTACCAATTTAGAAGTAGTAAATGTAGACGAAAAAGGTGGAAAGTTATACAGATAGGTTGGAAATCTCGAGACGAATCTAACGATGGTAATTAGAGGATAATTAATCCATAATTAGCTGATGGTTACTGTAGCATTAATCATGGATTAAGTAGGCTCATTAGATTCGTCTCGCGATTTACAGCCCATCCATATAACTTTTCACCTTTTTTGTCTACGTTTAATACTTCATGCATCTAAGATTCCCTTTGATGTGATGTGTGAAAAGATTTCGGATGGGAACTAAAACACGGTATCAGGGCAGATTTCATGAAATTTGCGGTGGCGAGCGTAGCTTCAAAAGGTGTTGGTAAAAGGTTTTGAATCGTTGTTTTAGCCCAATTGCTGATAATTTTAGCTTTACATGGAAACAGTTTCTTTTCACATTCAGAAAAATGTGTAGGAGATGATCAGATAGAGCTAATACAGTTTGAGCCATCATGGCGGCCAATCAAACCAATAGGGAAACAATTTCATCATCATATCATCTCTTACCAGCAACCAGTTAAGCAATTTATGATTTTGAAAAACACAAAACAAAAAAAGGAAAATTTAGAGAATAAAATGTCACTAGATGGATGCGTCAGATCTCCAAGGTGAAAAGGGGTGTGACATCACAGAGATTCCTCAAATGCAAATTACCCATTAAACTTGTGACTCCTCATTTGCATCCAACAGCTCGAGGCGTAGTTTGAACATTTGAGAGTATTTCTAAGACATTTGAGTGTATTTTTAAGACAGTACGAGATTTCGAGCTCAGTTGATCGACTGCTGCATCGAGTTTTTTAGAATTTCATCGACTGCTGCATCGAGAGCCATTTAAACAGTTCTGCCAGTTTTTTAGAATTTCGATGTATGCTGCAAATCATTAGAAAAAGAACATTCACTTTGAGAAAAGAGGAGCGGGAGATGATCAGATAGAGCTAATACAGTTTGAGCCATCATAGCGGCCAATCAAACCAATAGGGAAACAATTAGGTCATCATCTCATCTCCCTCACTTCTCCGAAACATAAACAGCGGATTTCAAAAAAATTCAAAGACAACAAAACAGAAGAAAATCATTATCGTATAAAACTTGGAAGAAATTGACTATTCCTCAAAGATTAAATCGAAAGAAAATGCGCAATTGCTCGAAGGATTGGATAGAGACGGAGGATGCATCAGATCTCCAAGGTGAAAAAAGGGTGTGACATCACCGAGATGCCTCAGATGCAAATTACCCATAAACTTGTGACTCCTCATCTGCAACAGCCTCCGAAATCCCTCCGAGAAGCAACAAAAACAGAAACAATAAAAACAATAAAGCGAAGCGAGAAAAAAGAAGAACAGCGGCATCGATGGGACGCAGACGAATCGAACAGCGAAATCAAAATCTCAAACCTTAACCTAAAAAAACTGAGATCCAGAACGAGCAGGGTGACGGAAGACGCCGACGATGAGTCAGATGCGGGGCGCCCGGGACTTATATACAGCGGAGCCGAGAACAAGAGGCGGCGGCGGAGGTTAGGGTTTGCCTTCCGGCGCGGGTGTCCGCCATCGAACGGTTCGTGATGCGCACGGACGGCCTGGATCGACGCGTGCCGTGCGGATCCTACCATCAAGTCAGGCCAAGGTGGGCTTTCTGGCACGCAGCTATATCTTGTTGGGCTGGAGAGCCCAATGCATTTCCGGCCTTGTTTTATTCGGGCTTTCCTTATTTTAGACTGTTTTTTCAGGTAATTTTTTAGTGTGCTGTACTGACGTGTGGGAACCGGTCTTTGAAGTCCCGTGTCAACGGTTCATGGTTGCATAGCTCTGACTAAAGAGCTGCGCGCTTCGCCGCGCCTGTACATGAAGACAGAGGCATTTTTCTTGTGTTTGTGTATTTCGGTAGTTTGAAGCTAGTTGGGTTCATGAACAATGAAGTATGTAGTTGTAGACTGTAGAGTATTGGGGTGTGGGTTGATGTCGTTTTCCTTGCGGTGGATCATTTGTTGGGCCATTTTGGGTTAGGTGGTTGCATTTGTCCCGCGGACCGTTTTTAGGCTGGCATGTACTGTCATTTTGTTTTAGATTATTTAATGGGCCATTTTTAAGCTCGTGGTCACATGTGTATTTTCTAGCTGGTTTGTTGGTTTGTGTTGCTATACCTTAGGTTGTCGAAGGCACCAATGACCGCTCTTTCTTAGCGCTGGTAATGGGCATCTCTCACTCGTAGATGTGGGGGCGATGGGCATGTCGTGAAGAAATGGCGCTCGCTAGTTACCTGATGCTCCAGAAATTCAAGTTGACGGCTCATTGCCTAAACGTAATCTGGAATTTGTATGGAACTGTAATGGGAGCTTACGGTCACGTTGTCTTTGAGATCAAGGCAAGGGCGACGGACTTCATAGATGTTAATTTTGTTCACGAAAGAAGGAAAGCTAATGAAGATGCTCATAGACTCACTAAAGGCTCGTTGTATGAAAGTCTAGGTAGACATGTTTGGTTCCTAGCTCTACATGATGGAGTTTGTACTGTTGTAAACGTTACTTGATAAAACAGTACGCATGTTCCTCTAAAAAATCAGTTAGGTCGCTCTTCAGAAATAGCTATACGTCGTGTTTGTTTGGGCTTATCGTCCCAGTGTAGCAGATTATTCTCCTCACAGAATACTATTGAACCAGCTCATTGAATTATTCTCCTCTCAGAATTTTCAGTCCAGCCCAACGAAACGAACAGGGCGACAGTAGAGACGGTAGCAGGAGAGAAAATGGCCGCCGACTCGGTTGTGTCGTCTTCTCGCGTCCGACAAGCTTGAGACGGCAGGTATGGCTAATGTCAGTTTGTATATTGATATCCGTGCTAGGCATGTCTTAGGTACCATGCTATGACCATGAATGTGGTGTTAGCTAGTTCGGATGGTGGTGCACGGAACCTGCTATCGTCTCGGCTATGTCGTTGTTTGATTGCTGTAGAACTCTGGGACTTTTGTTGGTCCAGGGGCACGCCAATGTGCACGTGTATATTTCTGGATAAGACCTCTTATTTGTGCTTTTTCGTCTTTGTTTTTCTCCTTTTCCTTTCTTTTTAATACTTTTCGCTGCCCGTAGATGACATATGGTGATCGCTACGAAATAAGTACCAAAGAACGGTAGCTGCATGTGGACGAAGGTCATCGTAAAAGGAAAGTAAAAAATTCTCAAATGTGGAAAAGATGAGGGGAAAAACAACATGCAAACAAATACTCCAGCAAAAAGGCTAAAGCAAACTGCACCATCATGCATAGCACTACAACACGTAATAGCGGCGGCGACCTTTAAACACCTAGGAAGCACCGACAAATACGGGCCAACCGCAGGAATGCGAAATCTTTGGGGCACATGGACGGGCCGCATGGAAGATTGAGCCCAAGAACAGGCCGCGAGCAGCAGCCCAAGACCACCGAATGATTTGCACAAAGAAAATAGAATATATGGGCCAGTATGTTGAAAGAGGCCGGTTCAGGCCATGAAGCAGTAGCGGTAAAGTAAATAAAAACTGGGCCGGCGAATGGAGACCTCAGGCGGCAAGAAAACACGCGTCGATAGATGATACGTGCAGAACGGCGAAGCTCTGCCGTCGCTCGGAATTCTTCGTAGTTATTATAAATCAAGGCAGGAGTTTAAAAAGGATTTCCATCCGTCGGCCTACGCGGAGCTCATCCATACATTGGGGCATCATTTTCATCTTTTTTTTTTTGAAATAAAAGCATTTTCATCTTCGGGAGGCGTTCCCAGCAAACAGCTGCTGACACCTCACATCTGGCATCCCATCTCCCTCACATTTTCAACGTCTGTAAGCGAATGCCGATTGAGCCGAGTGTAGTCCGTGCTTCTCAAAGGCTAGTATGTTCTCCATCTTCTCAAAGTTACTAAATCAAGCTTTGATTTTTTTTTAAACGAAATGAAGGAAGCCGCCGGATCTGGAGTTGTCCACCACGACGAGGGGACCCAAAACCTTGGAGTCTTGGACATGCTGGGTGTGTCTGGTAGCATCACAAGCTAAATCCGACACTAGTACAACATTGCCATTGGTCTTCTTGCAATGGGTATCGTTTTGAGAAAATATTATCAGATGGGAACCAATTATCCTCCGACATATCGTGGATGTCTCTGAGTCTTTCATGCATACCGATCGACCTCCATGTTCGTGAAACCTTGCATGCAAGACATCAGAACTGTCTTACAATCATGAACCTACGACGACTCTCACAATGTGCACTTACGAGCACTGTATTGCTGAATAATTTTAGATTTCACGGTTCTCAATATAACTCCCAACGTCATCTCTTAACAAACAATTGCTGGTAGTTTGAAGCTACTTTTGGAATATGTGGAGACTGAGCAACAGATTGCATCTCCTCTGTCCTCTTTGCATGCGAAGGCAACAGCGCTAGCTATCCGCTGTTGATGCCAACGTGACAGTGGAGGCAAGGCACCAGTCTGGGCTAACTAAGCGGACTAGAGGCGAGCATTAACAGTACTTTTGCAAATCATAAATTATACATTTACAAATCATGTATTAAGTAAGCTCATTAGATTCATCTCACGAAATAAACTATATTTATATAATAAATTAGTTTTTTCCTCTACATTTAATGCTCAAAGCATGCAAAATTCACCTTGATGTGATGGGTGAAAATTTTTTGAAAGAGAAACAGTCGAACAAAAATTTTCTTGTCAGACGAACTTCAAAGTTTAGATTGCTTAGAAATGGGTGACAAAAAGGCTCACATATAAGTTGGCAAATATTAACAGGCCCTGACGCCCTACGGAAACTTTCTGTAATCGAATCCGAGCTTTTTCGAGTTGTTCAAGGGTCCCTCTACGCAATTCTTCCGAATTTCGAATAGTACTTAAGATCCTCTGTTTTCGATTATCTAATAAATCTTTTAATGAAAGTAGATTATCTTGCTATTAAGTTTACAATTTTTATGATCTCTTCCCGAACCAAACATGAATCTTTCGATTCATTTGGCTCTCCCGCTCCTTTTTTTCTCTTTTGCTAGGTATTATGGCTATTTCCATATCTTTTTTTTAATGTAATGAGCATATCCTCTATCCTCTCTTTTCTGTTTGTATTTCTATATACCCAAACTTATATAAGACTAGATGAATGAGGACTCTTCCAACTAGATAAAAAGGTTTTCGTGATATGACAGAGACAAGAAATAACCATTGCAAAAAATCCTTCCTTTTTCTTTCATTTCAAAAGTGCATAAAAATTATATTGCCAATTCCATTTTAATTATATTCTTTTTTCTTAATGTTAATATTAATTAAAAAAAGAATATAATTCTTGTTTTTTCTTTCCAAAATTCGATATAGGCTGGGCTGAGATGAGAGACAATCAGATAAATTTTCTCTTCAGCGGGCAGTTCCATATAGGATTTGTTAGAATAAAACAAGCAGGTTATAATATAACTCTTTTTTTATTTATTCACAAAGCAAAAAGGGTTCTTATCAAACCCACAATAAAATTGGAAAGAAAGATAAAGTAAGTAGACCTGACCCCTTGAATAATGCCTCTATTCACTATTCTGATATAAAAATTCGATGTGGATGAAATTGGTGTATAAACGGATTTTTTTTATTTCCTTAGACTTAGATCGCGCAAGGCAAGAATTTTTCGCTATTTACGATTTCATATTCTTGTTACTAGACATTCTATAGGAATAAGAAGAAATCGCAACTCTTTTCCGTTACACATAAAAAGGGTTTCAAAAGTCAATTTTTCTTTTCAATATCTTTCTTTTTTTCAGAATCCTATTTTTGTTCTTCCACCCATGCAATAGAGAGCGAATGAGAAAAGAGGGGTTATTTTTCCCTTAAAAGATAGGCTTTGAAATAGGAATCATGGAATAATGCTGAGTTCCAATTTTTCTTTCTTTATTTCTTAAGATTCAGAAAAATAAATTGAATGAAATTCGTGGATTTACCACGACCTTGGTTGTGACCCCATAGATAAAAATGCAAAATTTCTATCTTCGAGACCATTGAAAAAGGGCATTGAACGAGAAAGAAATCGTCCACAGATAATCAAACTATCGTATGTCCTGGAAGTAAGATGAGGTGCTCGGAAATGGTTCAAGTAATTGAATAGGAGGATCACTATGACTATAGCTCTAGTAGATGCTGCCAAAGGGAGTGGGGGTGCCATACGCAAAAAGGAAGCGACCCATAGAATGGCAGAGGCAAATAGACCTCTTGCACATTTTCGTTAATCCATGAACAGAATCTAGGTATGTAGACACATGGATCCATACATCTCGATCGGGAAAGAATCAATAGAAGGAGAATCGGACGATATCTTTTTCGAAACAAATAAAAAGGAAAAGAAAGAGAAAACAGAAATCATGATCAACTAAGCCCTCTCGGAGGCTTGCTTAAGATCTGCTAATCCGAGTAAACTTTCAAATATTTGTCCCACATTCATTCGTGAGGGTACTTCTAAGGGATTGAAGACCATATCAACATGTGTTCCATCTTGCAAATAGGGCATATCTTGCCTAGGCAAAATTTTGGAAATGATCCCCTTATTCCCGTGTCTTCCGGCAATTTATCCCCAACTTTGATTTCACGTTTCTGTAAAATATATACACGAACCATTATGTCAAGGGGGTCCCTCTGGATCCATTTCACATCGATAACGCGCCCTCTTCCACCTATAGGTAGTTTGAGAGAAGTTTCTTTTGAAGTGGATACCTCCAAAAAGTTGGAGATCCAACTACAAGGAGGCAGGCAGCCTGATACCACATTGCTATGGTATCTTTCACCTCTCTTTTTTGATTTGACATGAGAAACATCTCCTGTCCTTTCTTTAACTCTTTTTCTTTTTTTATATGGGAAATGATCCCAAATGATAAGTGAATAGGTGTGGACGTTATAATTGTAAATAAACCAGGATCGAATATATGGAAGCATTGGTTTATACGTTCCTTTTAGTTTCGACTTTAGGGATAATTTTTTTCGCTATCTTTTTCCGAGAACCACCTAAGGTTCCGACTAAAAAATGAAATAATTTAATTGAAGGAAATAAAAAATTTCATTGACTTAGATCTAGGCGATGCAAGCAATAACCATAATCTAACTCAACAACGTAGCCACATAATACGCTTATCACAATTGCACAAATTGTACAGCAGGACTGAACTCAGATCTGGGAACTAGCCAAAGCTCCATTGAAAGTATCAATTCCAGGAACAAAATTTTCAATCCACGACAAGGTTCCCACAAACTCAGTTTACTGGCAGGTAAAGGCTGTTCAACACAATATAAGATAAAGAACAAAGTCCAGCAAGATCCACAACTACACTAGAACAGCTCAGAACACAGATGCAGAGAAGGGGTACTGGCGCCTCTTCCTTACTGCTCACCAGGTGTAGTCTTGATGATATCAGAATCACCTGGAATCAAGCACAAAGACAATAAGTACAACTCTGAGGTGTCCAAGCATGTTATCAGAATTACTTTACAAAACACAAGGAAGTTACCTGGATCAATAATGCTGAGACAGCAGACACGGAAGTATTTACCACAGGCCGTACCCAGGTCAACGTTGTCTGGAAACCATACAAAACAACTCTTAGAACAGTGTCAAAAACAGTGAAATAGCACAGCAGCAGTGCTATTGAAGTCACAAGAAAGGAACCAGCAACTTTTGAGCCAAGCAAAGACTAGTCATTACAGAAATGTAAAAATTTATAACTTTTCTGCAATTGGCACAAAATTACATCATGATCTACAATGCCTACTTGTTCACAAATAAACATTTGACTTAACATAAATAACGAAACAATTTTGCAACATCAATAGAGCAAACTTACTTCCATGGAAGTGGTGAACAGTGACCTTAGCCAGCATAGCATAGTACTCAATTTCAGACTTCCGAAGGGGAGGGCAATTGTTAGCAATGATCACAAGCTTCGCTGTATTCAAAAGACATGTAAGAACATTCAGGAAGGTTAAACAAAGCAAACATAGATATGGACCAAGGGCAACTGAAGATTATGTATTGAGATACAGAACAGTACAGATTTATACATCCACACATGCTTAAACTGAAGATTAAGTGAAAAGCACAATAAGTCAAAGCAAAATGAGTTGAAGCAAGTACACCAAGAATGGATAATAACACTAGCCCTACCAGACAGAATATAACCTAGAATACACAAACTTGTGCCAACAACTAGTGCTATCAAGCACAGGTGCTGCGCAGTACTGCATCTAAGAGAAACAAGAACATAAACAGAACATTCAGAGGATCAGAGTTCTGGCTTGGTTTTCTCAAATGAGAAATTATAGCGCTCAGTGTGTTCATTGTCGATCATCTGGGGAAAGGGTCATCATATCCTCTGAAGTGCTCAACACGAATAAGAGTGCAGGAAATACAGCAATAACCCAAATATGAATTTAGAAGCTAAATTACCAGATAGAGATATCCCCACTAGTGCTAATAACCAGTGATATTGTGCGCAGGTACTGTATGCATTACATGGGGATCGTCAATATGGCGTTGACTCATACACAATGGCCATATAAATTCATCCATTTGTAATCAGTTTTCAACGCTAAACTTAGCAGTCATCTTTTGACAATGACAGTAAAGAATGCTTCATATCCAAATGAAGCACTAACAATGGACTTTAGTAATAAGATAACAGACTGGATAGTAAACAAGCTCAATCAAGAATGGGCAAGTAGCAATAAATACATCAACAAAACATTAAGAGGATCAGAGTCCTGGCTTGGTTCTCATATGAGAATTAATAGCGCTCAGTATGTTCATTGTCAATCATCTGGGGAAAGGGTCATCATATCCTCCAAAGAGACACAGCACAATTAAAAGAGGAAGATATGTTTAAACTTGAGGTGCCATAAAGCAAAAAAAAACCTATCAATGAAATCCTTTACTAGTGAGACAGAAAGCACACTGCTGTAACCATGAAGGATCAGAATTCTGGCTTGCTTCTCCAAAGAGAAGTTATAGAGCACAGTATGTTCACTGTCGATCATCTGGGGAAAGGATCATCATATCCTTCATAGCATTAAATCCGGGTGAGGGGTATATTCAAGTGAGCATGTCCAAAAAATACGTTGTCCAGAGAATAATTGCGGGAGTCCATGAAGCCATGAGTTTGTGGTGGCTGAGGTCATGGATTCAACACCCTATTCTCCTTCTCTCAAAGTCGTATTCCCATATTGACATGTTATAAGTTCACTTAAGTTGGAATGAGAGAATGTACAACTACCACTACAGATATAAGCCACCACCGCCAGCTAATGACCCGCAACAAAAGTCAATATGAACAAAGTGCGGCAGTGTAGCTAATTGATATAGCATCTGTTCATACACAGTGGCCATGAGATCCACCGGTAATCAGTTTCTACGATGCGGACAACGAATTACTACATGGACAAATCCATCAACATGTATTCGCCTTCCCAAACAATTAAATTACAGCAAAGCAACACAGTTCCGCACTTCCGCATACAAACTAGTGCTGGTTGCAAGCGTACGCGTCAGGTAGAAAGGCGAAGGATAGTTTTCTTACACTTGGAGTTCCTGAGAGTCCTGAGGACGGTCTTGTAGCCGAGGGTGTACTTGCCGCTCTTCATAACAAGCTGCAGCTTGTTGTTGATGTTGTCCGTAGACTTCTTCTGCACAAACATCACCATGACACCATCAGACCACGAAGAATTAGAGCCAAGAGCAGCAAACAAAAAGCACAAAATCTCGATCCAAGCGGAATGCAGCAGGATCTCAATCTTCCGTGACGAGTAACAGAGGCAGGTCGACGGGGGGATGGGAGACACGTCGGGGGTGAGGTAGGAGAACGAAAGGAATGAGTACTTACGGACTTCTTTGCGGCCACCATGGTTGCGCCCCGAGGAGGAGTGACGGCGGCGAAGCCTGCTAGGGTTTGCGCGGCGGCGGCGGCTCCTTCTCGGGGATGACTGCGAGGTAGAGGGTGGGGGAGCTAGGGTTTGGTGCTTATATAGACTCGGGGAACCAAGGGTTTGCCCGCAGTGGGCTTTCTAGGATGGGCTTACAAATTCTTTGGGCCCAGTTGCATAATTAGGTTTCGGTTCATGTTTCTTTTGTGTTACTACTTTTATTTTTCTCCCGAGCAAGAAAAAAAAATATAGCAAACACAGCCTCCTTGAAGTTGTATAACGATATGTTGAAAATAAATTCCGACGGCTTATCTATCTATCTATACTATAAAGAGCGAAAGATTTTTGACGGTCAATCGTCAAAAGACGCATGGGTTCGACAGGTGGGTCTTTCGTCAAAATTAGCTTACACCGTCATATTTTATGATGATCGAATGCTCTAGATTAATTTGAAGAGTCCATGTTGACTACATCTCACCTTTGAGCCTATACCGTCAGATTTTATGATGATCGAACGCTCTAGATCAAACTAAAAAGTTCATGTAGACTATATCTCTAAAAGTGTATTTTTCATCCCTCAATTATTACGAAAGTGTGACTTTCATCCCTTATGTTTCAGTTGGTGCAAATCAACCCCTTAACTAACTGAATTGGTGCACTAACCATCCATACATAAGCTTAACAATGAATTAGTGCCATCTGATAGTGGTTTACCCATGTAATAGTTTGCGCATTCACTTATTAGCAATTAACGTTAATTGTAGAAAGTTTATTCGTGCACTTACTAATAAGAACATAGAATAAATTCAGTAAAAAATATTTTGGATGTTAAGTAGAATTAATCGTTAAAGAGATTGATGTGGGTGAGATTTTGTTAATTTTTTTATAAACTATGATTAGTTGACTGCATGCCCTAAAACGGTGCTAAATGACACTAAACTATTGTTAAGCTGACGCATGGATAATTAGTGCACCAGTTTGGTTAGTTAAGGGGGTAATTTGCACCAATTAAAACATAAAGGATGAAACTCACACTTTTGCGATAGTTAAGGGATGAAAAAATACACTTATTCCTTTTTTAAACACGTGCCTGCGGCACGTGCCGTTCTGCTAGTCTATACTATAAATGACGAAAGAATTTCGACGGTCAATCGTCAAAAGGCACATTGATGTGACAGGTGGACCCACGGGTCAAGTACGTGAGCAGTCATGACTCTTTCTCATGCTACACGTCAGCCTATAGGACTCTTTCTCACGCTATATTGGTCATGTACGTGAGCAATTAAGACCCTTTCTCATGCTACACATTAGCCATTGTGGCTCTTTCTGATGCTATATTGTTTTTAAAACACGTGCCTGTGGCGCGTGCCTTTGTGCTAGTTTGACCAAACGAGAATAAAACTAGACTTCTGCGCCGATCCTCTCTTTTATACATTTTCTTACGTCATTTCAACATATACATAGGCACATAGTGATATTTATATATATATAAAAAACATATACATAGTGATGTACTCATGTGTAGTCAAGTGCTCCATGTAAATTATTGGTATGTAAAAGAGATGATAGAATGATTTTAATTACGAAGTATGATGCACCCCACCTAGATCTGCAGTAGCCTGTTTTAAAGACATCTTATGCGGCTTAGGTTTCCTATGTTTTATTTTCCTCTGCAAATGATCTAGGTGAAAAAGAAAACTTTAATTAGCATCGTGAAGAGTTCTAAGCTTTATGTTTTTCTTAATATTAATTGAGACACTAAGTTGAGTTCAATTCATGCTCAATTTTTTTTAATTATTTAATTTTGAGCATCTGAATTTTTTATGCCTTTATTGATATATGATAACGTCATCATGGTTTCAATATAATATATGAATAAGATGTTGATGGCACACAATACACACGTCAATTTATTATTTTTGTCAGAGTTTATGCAATAATAAATTGCTAATTATGCATTTGATCATTCTTACTAAAATAGTTTCTCTACAAATGAAAAGGACAAAAATATGATGATTTACTTCTTTCTAGTGTATCTGCTACGTGCTAATTATTTTGATTCTTGTACATTCACTGTATTGCTTTTTTGTATTAAGCTGGTGTTATTTTATTTAAATATGATGTAGGCCTCTTTAATGTTCTATAGAATGCAAGGCTTGAAACCTAAAGTGACTTCTGGAGGGCAATTTTTAATTTCACGAAATAGGAAACACACAAATTTGAAGGAACTCTACTCATAGTTGTGGAAGTCTTTGCACCAGGGGCAATCATTTTTTTCTTCTTCTTTTGTCTCCTACTCACATATCGCCTAAATACAATACAAGGGACCAGCTGCTTAGAGACAAGGATATGGCCTGGATGGTTACTCATATGTCTTGTTCTCATCTGGTAACGAGGAAACGTTGACGCATGTGTTCTTCTCCTACACTTTTTAGGCCTGGATGGTTACTAATGTGTTGTCGTTTTTTGAATATATATTTCGTGGGATTCAGTTTTGTTGACATCTGACATGATCACCAAGGCGAGGTGATTTGGATGTGAGATTTTACAGTGAGTTTGAGATGGTGGCCAGCTGGTGCATTTTGAGATAGTGAAATTATTTTTTATTGCGGTGTCCTTTCTTTTTGGAAGATGGATGAACTTGTTTGAGAAGGACCTTGCCCTTGTCATCCACATAGCTAAGCCATCATTAAAAGAATTTGTTTGGAGGAACTAGCCATCCTTAAAGGCTTGCGCATGAATAGTGGTTATGCAATTTCACTTAATCTCTTTAGAGTAGCCTTGTTCATATACAACTTTATAAAACATAAGTATGGGCCTCCCTGCTTGCTGATTGTAAAAAATAAAACTGAAGTATGAAAAGGAAACATTCCATTTATGTCGCTATTAATAAAAAAAAAAAGAGAGACTGGTAGTGGAAACGATATGAAGTGCTAGAACCAAAAGAAAAGGATAGGCCGAAAGCGATGTTTGATTGACTTGCAAAATATGCATATTCTACGCGCATAGCGCCAAATTGGCTGCAAGTCAAATAATTGTGCCTAAAGAGATTTCACGGGGAAAACGAAATAACCAGATTCAAATTTTGAAATAACCAATTCGTCGAGATTACTAAACGAAGGTCTCCAAAGCCAACACGATATTGTGGACTTTGGAATAAAACTTTGTTTATTTCGCGGTCGATCAATGGAACAAAAGTCGGGCCCAACGCCTGCCAACTCCGAAACAACATTCTCCTCCCCTCCTCCTGGAAAAAGAAACACAAAATCTTCTATCTCTACTGCTTGCGCAAGAAAGAAGAAACACCATCGACGGGCGTGGGCCCGCCCAACCCCAGCCGTCCGATGCATTTCGACGGCCCGATAAATCGGAGGAAGCCCCGAAGAAGTCTCCTTCCACCACCACCCTTCTCTCCTTCGCATCTCCCCTTTAGCATTCTCTCCCCCTTCCACCCATCTCCTCGCCGCCGCTGACGACCGCCGCCGCCGTCGCCGCGAACCCTCGCGAATCTTCGTCCTCCGGTACATTCCCTCCTCCGATCTCGCCTCCTCCCGTTCTCTACCTCCGCGGGATCGCCTCCCGCTCGATCGGGGGCGGGCGTGTCTTCCCCGATCGCGTTACGCGCGAATCGGTAGGGTTTCGTGCGATCGAATTCCGCGCGTGGGGACGGGCGGTGTCGTTGGATCGTCGTTGTTGTTCGGCACTAGATAAAAGCGCGTCCCGATTCTCGACAATTAGGGTTGACGCGCGTCCTGTTGGCTGTTGCAGGGTTGTGGGGGCACGCATGGCGTTCCGGAGGCTTCTGCAGGGGAGCGTCCTGCCGCGGTTGACCAGCCGGGCCTTCGCCCCGTCCGTGGCGCCCTTCTCCACGGAGGCAGGGGAGACCGTCCGCGCCACGCTCTTCCCTGGCGACGGCATCGGGCCTGAGATCGCCGAGTCTGTCAAGCAGGTACGGAATTTCGGTTCGCTTTGGTAATGTTGTGGGCTATGGTTTTGTTACTCGTGTTCAATTAGTGTTGCCTACCTGTAAAATCAGCAAGTTCGTTTGTTTGATGGGAAATCGATGCTGATTTTGAAGCTAAATTACTATCGGATGTATTGTACATGCCATGCACGATGGCTGTACTGTTTCTTCAATGCCTTTGGATAGAATGAATTCGTGTTTGACTCTTTCTCTGGCATCTCGACTCCCGAAATTAGTCTACAAAAGAGTGCATATGTCTTTTTATCATTTAATGAACTTGAATTGGTAAGATAGGTCGCAGTTATGCCCATGGTTAAACCAATTACTCTACTTAAGAAAATAGATCAGTTAATTTCTAGGATAATACTGTGGCCGAAAGATACATATATGTTGAAGATCTTTGCCTTACATGTACTGACATCTTATTTAAGAGCTCGCGTTTGTTATTGTTTGAAATTACATAAAAGACAAATAATACTGGATTGTACAATATTGTAGAGGTGAATTGCAAGCTGTTTGCATAGCTTTGCAGATTAGAAGGATCCTGTATAGTTTATAGAGATTGATAAGACATTAGCATATATGTTACTTGTTATCGTCTTGGGGTTGCTATTCTTGAAAGCAGGAGTTCTGAATATTTCTAACTGGAGGAGAACTTGACGCGGGCTGTGTTCTTCCGGAAAATGTCATTTATGTTACTTGTCTATAGTTTAATTGTTTGAATCCTCTCTAAGAGAAGAGCAATAGTCACGATATGCCGAGGAAGCCATACAAAGTAAAATATATATATTTAAAAACAACTTCATCGGTGTACATCAGGCGATATCATTGCTATGTCAACTGAAAATTAAAGCCATATTTGAAAATATAATTTCCTAGCTGATCCGGACATCAAAATAAAGAGTCTTCTGATGCTCTTCATATACCTGATTTTTCTATGCCATTTCCATAATAATAACTTCTGTTCACTTATAGCTCATCTCTTACCTTTAGCGTTCCTTCAGTTTGTGTGGGTCGTAAACTAATGGGTTAAACAGGCTTAAAACACAAGTGCATCTTTAGTTCAGGACGACTCCACTATGTTGTGTTGAGCTTCATGTAGGCCTAGCAACTTTCTGTCTTTTCTTCTTTCTTTCATTTTCCCATGCTAAACTGCATTTTTTTGTGAATTCTCTGTGCCAGATGCGGCTTGCTGCTTTATTGTGCCCAGGTGCAAACCTTATGTCTTTTAGGTTTTAGCAAAGCTTATTGAATTAATTTAGCTTTAGAGTTTTCTTATATCTGGATTAGTTATCTCAATTTGTTTGGCTGCAAGATATTGGAGCTCCTGCTGCCATTATATGGCTACTATGGGATTTGTTCTTACGTTCTTCTATTTAATCTTTATACCTTTTGTGGACATAGTCATAGTCTGAATAGATGTTTAAATTGAGTGTATTTGATGCTTCCACACTTTTTTTAACTGCTAATGGCACTGTTGGTTCTAAGTATTTGATGATGTCTTTATGAGGACACAAGGTTACATGGCATTTGGAAGTTTAACTTCTATCTTAATTGGAGTGGGTTAAGATAGTTTCTCTTGGTACTAGTTAGTTTGAGGAACTATATTATTGGATATTTCCTGATAATTGGTAGCTAGGATTTTTAGTGTATACGATTAAACTCCCTAGTCTTATTCGGCGACACCTTTACAGCTGCATCTTTTTTTGTGGCCGAACAACATTAAGTTGAAGATTTGTCGAGAAATTTACTATCTTGGTTGTATTGAATTTGCCAGCTTCCAACAGCAAATTGTTCTCATCTCTCTGAATTTTTTGCGGGATACCTTAAGGCACTGGCATTCAGACAACCATTCTGATCATTGATTCTATAGTCTTACCATGAACTTGCAATGCTTGCAAACTGGAAGCTACTTTCAACTGAAATCTGCAATGGTGTTGGTTGCGCTAATGTTTAATTAGTGAATGAATTTTAATTGATACATGGTATCTGAGATATTATCTTGTTTATACAGTGTCTTGATTTAAGATTTTTGTTTTGCTATTTCAGGTATTCAATGTTGCAGGTGTCCCAATAGAATGGGAAGAACATTATGTTGGTACAGAAGTTGATCCCAGAACAGAGAGTTTCTTGACATGGGAAAGCCTGGAGTCGGTGCGTAAAAACAAAGTTGGCTTGAAAGGACCTATGGCTACACCTATTGGAAAGGGCCATCGATCTTTGAATCTTACATTAAGGAAAGAACTTGGGCTTTACGCCAATGTCAGACCTTGCAACAGCCTCCCAGGCTACAAGACCAGATATGATGATGTTAACCTTGTTACAATTCGTGAAAATACTGAAGGAGAGTATAGCGGTCTTGAGCACCAGGTAAGCTTTCTTAAAGACATGTTGCCTCAATTATTCTGAGTTGGATTCTTTTTCATTGTCTGATATTTTTTGTCCAGGTCGTGAGAGGTGTTGTTGAAAGTTTGAAAATCATTACCCGCCAAGCAAGTTTGAGAGTGGCAGAGTATGCTTTCCATTATGCCAAGGCCAATGGCCGGGAAAGGGTCTCTGCGATCCACAAAGCCAATATTATGAGGAAGACAGATGGCCTTTTCCTCAAGGTTTGTGGCCCACTGTTGTTCCTTCTTTTTAACCATGGAATCCAATTCTTATTTTTCCCTGAGGTTATGTTTTGTTCGCTTCTGTTTTACTTGTAGTGTTGCCGTGAAGTGGCTGAGAAGTACCCTGAAATTCAATACGAGGAGGTCATCATCGACAATTGCTGTATGACGGTATGTTCTGTCAGCCGATTGTATCCATTGTTCTGTCAATTGTTGGCACCCTCTTGATCTTGATGGCTTGCCTGAACTTGTGCTGTTTGGATATCGATTATTTTTATTCTTACTATTTCTAGACAGCGCTGACAACTGATTAACTCCACTGCTTGCAGCTTGTGAAGAATCCTGGTCTTTTGATGTATTGGTGATGCCAAATCTTTATGGTGACATTATTAGTGATCTATGTGCTGGTTTGATTGGAGGCTTGGGCCTAACACCCAGGTAGACTAGCTTCTATGAATCTGATCAATTTGGGCGTTGATCTGGTAAGCTCACACCTGTTTGTTTGTTTTTCCCAGTTGCAATATTGGTGAAGGTGGCATTTGTCTGGCAGAAGCTGTCCATGGTTCTGCTCCTGATATTGCTGGCAAGGTGAGCTGGTCTTTAAAAAATATCTGTTTTTTCTACCATAATTGTGTTTACCTCTTGTTTATTGTGTTAGGGAATCAGTGGCATCACTTCTTGATTCATGAGTCTTTGTATGTTTTGAGGCAGTTCATTAGTTAATTTTATACAATATATAATTACTGGATGCTTGTTTAGATATACACCTTACTGCTGCTGCCTCTAGACCTGAAAGTTGTCTGGCATGTTCCCCTGTTAGCGTCTCAATGTAGTATTTAATCGTACTATGTTCATTGTTTCCAGAACCTCGCGAACCCGACTGCTCTTATGCTGAGTGCTGTCATGATGTTGCGCCACTTGCAATTCAACGACAAAGCGGACCGGATCCACAACGCCATCCTCCAGACCATCGCAGAGGGGAAGTACAGGACTGCTGATCTTGGTGGAAAGGCAACGACGTCAGAATTCACAAACGCAGTCTGTGACCACATCTGAGAATCAGATGTAGTTCTTTCCTTCTGATTGTTTTTGTCTGCCTAATTTTTTTGTCGCATATTGAGAGGAGCTTGAGCTTTAAGAGGTTAACTGGCAGCACCTCAAACTTGTGGTCGTTTAACACGGTTTCAGACCGTCAAATAATTTAGTCACATTTCTTGCCGTTCAGAAATTCTTTCAACAATCCTATGAGTGAAAAAAATTGCATGTAATAATCACGACAGCATTATAGCAGTAGATAGAGTTATATTTCATTCATGTTCTCGAATTACCGCACCAACTGGATGGAGCGCTGGTTTTCTTTTTCTAAGGTTACCGTCTTTGTTTTCATGCAAGCAAATTGAATGCAGCATGTTATACAACGTCAATTATCGTGTTCTCAACAGGAACTGTATATATTAAGACATCTCTAAGCATCTCCATTGCTGCTGCACAGCAAAGGTGATGGGCGTTTTCTGTTCTCTAGGAAGTTACATTTTGCTCCCTCGAAGTCTTAGTTTTATTGCTGTAACTCACGATTGAGTGTCATGGGAATGAAATTCTTTTCTCGTGATAAACTTCACCTTCTCTCTTTAATGACTTTGCCAATTCCCCTCCTATCTTCTTTAATGAAAGGCAGCAAAATTGCTTGTTGATGCATAAAACTTGATGCCCATTAAACTCTATGAAATCCCGCTAAGGCCCTGTTTGGATCCACCTCAACTAAAATTTAGCTAGCTAAGATGTAATCACTTCTTTTAGCTAGCTAAACTTTAGCTGTGAATGTTTGGATCCCTAGCTAAATGCTAGTTTATTGACTATAATACCCTCTTAGGTGTAAGAAGAGATGGAGATTGTGGTGGTAGTGGGTGTAATTTCGTCAAACTATCGAGGACATTTCGGTCTTTAAACAGTTTTAGCTGGGTTTAGCTACTTCCAACCGGCTAAAGAAACTTTCCCATTAGCAAGAAGAAGTTTAGCTGGTTTTTACTTTTTAGCTGAGGCGTTTGGATCCATCTCAACTAAATTTAGCTAGCCAAACGGGGCCTAAGACTGGTCTACCATGCTAAAACTCTAAACCAAGGTTGTCTACGTGGATGAGGGCCGGGTGGTATTGTGTTACTGTCTTACTGATGAATGTATCAGATTTTTTTCCCTCCAGCAAAACTGCTTGACCCACGCGTAGGAATAATCTGGATGTATCAGGGTGAATAGTGATTGTTCGAAAAAAATTAAAAGGGTAAACAAAAGTTAACGGTGTGGCATCCCGCTCAATTAACAAGTTTGTGACACTCGCACATGCGAAAATAGTGCAGTGCAAACATACATGCATTAAAGGATCCATGATGTCAACTCCGTGCACTAAGATGTTGCATAAGAAATGAGGTTCGAAATTACGCACTAGGATTTAAGCATTCATCATCGCCAAAAGCGGTGCACTCGGCACTGAGTGACATCTATTCAGGCTTTCCCTGTTTCAGTTTAACGCAGGCGCATAGTTACATTAATCTACTCGACTCACGCAAATGAGCCCAGTGCAATCAAAACTTCAAAAGGTTACTCTGCATAGCCCATGGCCATAGCCGCCAAACGAAGATCTGGAGACAAATAAATGCAACGAAACTAGAATCTTCTTAATCCCAGTCGACGAATGCCAACCGCTATGATTATACATGTGTCCCGATGAACTGCTAAGACGTCTTACTCTCCAACAGCCATGCCAAACCCAAACTTGTAATCTTTCTTCCAATGGTCGATCTGCAAGGGATTGTAGGATAAAATCAGCCATTACTTTCTGAGTACACAGAGAATATTGCTACAAATTTATATCCAGAAAGTGTGCAAGTTCCTTCACGTTGAGACCAAACTTAAAAAACCTAGTAAATTGACCAAGTAATTGGGAGAAGAAACAAGATACCCCTTCATGCAGGGAACATCTGCACTATTTCTATCGTATACACCAAATGACCATAGTCTATTCCTTAACAAAGAATAAAAACATAGCGTCCTTTACATTTTGTCTGCATGCTACAATCTTCATGTAAACAAGGTACTTATAAGAAACAGGGTATATAGTTCTACTTTATGTTTTAAATCACAGGTGCTGGGTGCATCTACATTTTTATATTGAAGTGTTACAACCACCAGTTAATTAATCCAGACTTATTCCCCAGTCAATGCTTTGAGTACAACTCAAGTACAACCGTGCATCTAGACCATCTGAAATACGATGCATTTGAATTCTCAACCCAACTGATTTCAACTGTTGGATGAGCTGTACTTGAGTTGTACCAATGTACAACACATGCTAACATATTAGAGAGCTCAACGATGAAACAGTAACAACGATGAAACAGTAACATGTAATAAATGCTAGAGCGAAGTTCTCAGGCTGACCTCAGCAGACAATTGTAGAGTAACACCGGGAGTCAATCGCTCCTCCAAAAGAGCAGAAATTATACCGTTGGTATCCAGCTTCCCCCTCAAACGACACTGCAAGTTGAAAAACAATATAATTTCATTTAATCTTCATGTGTCGACACTCGACACATAACTTTCTTAGCCAAAAAAGGGATGCAAAACCTTCACGAAATAATAGGATATGGCTCAAGCATTTTATATAACTTTTACATTCCAACATCACTTTGAAGCATGGAGCAAAGGTGTAAAAAACAAGGATACCTGTCTCAGAATATAATCATAACCAAAGCTTGCTGTTACATCCTTTGTCATTTGATTGTACATGAAATCGGATGCAAGGGAAACCTGTACAAGGAAGCTATCGAATGAAACTGCACATAAAAGGGTAAAAAAGGCAAGTAGTAAAAAAGAAAATATGAAGGATCACTGACCTTTTCAGATACTTTCTGAACATAACTCAGTGCAACCATCCCAGTGGTTGCAATTTGCCCAGTTGCAACCTGCAGATATATGTGATAAAGATTCATCAGTACAGTTCAAAAGATTTTATTTCCCCATCATAGACACCAAGATGAGCTCTGACACTCTTGTTACAATTACTGAATAATGAAGAGCAATTTCTTCTTTTGTTTGGAAATTGAAGAGCAATTTCTTCAGGGCATAAAAAAGATGCTAAACACAACTGAATAACATGATTTCACTGATCAATTAGACAATTACAATAATATACGAGCTTGAATCCTTCTGGAAAAAAGAACACCATGGTGCAGCGCCCATGCACATTTTTAGCTTCAACTAAGTGCAATACTAGAATTTCCTAGAAGAGCATTTAAAAAAAAAAGAAAAAAAAATATGAGCAAATCTGATTGATATATTACAAAAGTTTCTGAAATTTAGCATCCACGGTTCCCCAAACTGCCAGTTGCTGGCTGATAACCAACCAAGAAACTCGGCAAATAATTATTTTATGTTTAATAGGCAAATCCCCCTCTTAAGTACTTTCATTATACTAGACTCAATTTTTGAATCCCAAGCAAAATGACCAGAATTAGGAAACCTCAATTATGAAAATTAGCATCCATGGTTCCCCAAACTGCCAGTCTGCCCTACAGTTTGGAAAGGCCACCATCTTACACAGTAATTAGGAAACCTCAATGACAATATTATCTTCAAGGTTCGAAAACAGATCTGGAGAGGACCAGTTGAGTACAATTAAATTTCAGCTTACTGTGAGTCCTAGTCATTCCTAACAATTCTGTTTAAACTAGCATAAATTAATCACATGGTTCATTCACAGAAATGTAGGAAGCAAAAGTACTACATTTTACTCCAAGTCATCAACAATTTGCCAGCGCTGGCAGAAAGTAAACAGAACAGCGACCAACTAAGTTTATCGGTTGTCCAAAATGTTTGGTCACATGCAACTAAATTATTCCAAGGTACCTTTTTATCGCTAAGTTTGGTTCAAATTGTGCAAAGGACAGAGAATTTATAGAGGCCTATAACCAGGAGGCCATAAAAACACGTATTACTTGACTGCTACTGGGAGTTTTAGGAGATGTGGGAAATCACATAACTTGGAATATTCAAGGCAAACCAAAATCCTAAGCTGATGCTAGTAAGAAAATATTTATGCATGTACTCAGACAAGGTTGATAGTTTTGCTTTACTTTTTTTTTCAGATGATTTTCCTTTAAAGAGCTAGTTCATTCTCTTGAATTCGGGCCTAAACAAAAGTAACAGAAAGTTCAATATTAAAGGTACAATTTAAAGCTTCCAAACTTATAGCAACCTGAATATCAATGTTGTCAGAAACTTTTATCTAAGTATGTAATAAATTAAGCGGATTCAAACTTGAGCATCCTCCTTCGAATATAGTGAAGTAGCCCTGGAAAATTGAAGCTATTGTTCCTAAATGTAGATTGATCAATTCTAATATGGGAAATCTGATAGTGGATGGCATCGTGAATATGCATAGACGCATAGTTTAAAGTTGTACACAGAGAAACTTACCCATTTCTTTGTGTCATAACGAGCAACAACACCGACTCCAGATTTCCTCTGTTGACCAAGCCAAAAGGCTTCAGTTCCCAAAGAAAGGTTCTTCGTGACACTCTGCAATGCACAAGATAAACAATGATTCAATATTGTGTCTTAATCATGAAATGATAAAACAAGCATGTTAGCTGCATATACTCGTTATGAAATTAACTTCTGTGTATTCAACATATTCCATGAAATTTCCTTCTGTCTCAATTAAACTCAGACTCATGAGACTATGAGCGAAATAGACAGTACCTTTGTACATCATGTATAGATCTGCCATCCCATCTAACGTCCAGTTCAAACAACAAAACCAAAAGAAAAGCTCAACACTGTTGACTGCTAAGCCATGTCATCTGGACTGCTAGGTTAGTGCTTAATGCACTGAGATGGTTATTCAGGAGCTATATTGCTTTCAAACATGAGTGATTTCTAGTAACACGAATACTAACTTTTTTAGGTAAACTTCAAGTAAATGAAAGGGGAAGTAAAATCTCTGTTTTGCATTCCACTCATCCCATGCAAAACAGCAAATCGTCTAAATTTGTAGCAGTATTGCTTACAAGTAGGAATTAGGATTACGAAGAATTACTAAACATATGTTTCATTGAACAGTAACTACAGCCAATGTATTACTTGGAAAATGCTACTTAGGACTTTATTAAAATGCTACTTAGGACTTTATTAAAATGTTGCCACTTAGACAATGTTAGAAATAAACTCAGACAATGTTAAAACATAAATATTATTTTAATATTTAGCGTGATAGATGGGTTACACCTGCTTATCATAAAAAAGGCAGCACAGATATAATTTAACATAAAAAAATTGCTAGAAGGATTTTTATGAGAAAACATGGAAGTATGTACCTGAATGTAGTTTGCTCCATAGAAGCCATTGTTCCCAACCTGAAACTGAGATCTAAAATCTTTTCCCTGTAATTGAAGGCAGAAAAGCAATCAAGTTACCGGGCAGAGGAAGCAAGGAATTAAAAGGTACACGAGATTGGAAGGTGAAACTATATTTTTTACAAATTATAATATGAAAAATAATAAGTAATGAAAAGTGTCGCTCATATAAAAAAATGCACTAGCCTAAAACTTCATGGAGGAAACGAAGGGGTGGGTTGGTGTGTGCCCCAGTGGTGGGGGCTTGTATTTCTACCAAGTATCATACTTGGATTAAAAAGATAACAAAGGGAAGTTATGTAATAAAAGGCATTCTGAAAGCTTCTTAAGGTACAAAATTTTGCAGCGCCGATCATGATTCATGGAACATAACACACAATCAGGATACATCCAATACATTGATGTCATCAAGTGGTTGCCTGAGCTGGCTGGGGCATTAGTATTCACTAACTTTAACACAATTAAGCCATATAATTATCTAATTCAAAGAGATAATGAGCAGACCTACTAACATGTAAAAAAATAGCAGAGCAAAACAGGTTAAATGATTTCTATCTTTGCCATACCAATGTTCAAAAGCTCTAATCAATTTTGTTTGAAACATTGCAGCAGCAACAGTACTGACTTATATTTACCTCATAAGAGAAAGGAGTCAGATACCATGCATAATTACTTGTTAAAAGGACAAAGTGCAATATACAACTGCTGTGATAGCACACCAAACCAAACGGTCAAATAACTTTTGTGCTAACAGAAGTCTATCTGTACAAAGAAAGACCAACCTTATAATCAAAGTTGAACATGCCCTGGGAGTAATGGGGCTCGCTTGTCAACTGCAAGAGGACAAAATTGGTCAACAAAAGAACTTAAAAGTCGGTATCAAGAATCTTTCTGGCGGTTTAAAACAAGTTACCTGAGCATTAACCTTTACAGAGAGGTTGTCCGTAAGATCGAATTTGACACGGATGTTCTCCCTCCCTTCATGCGACACCCTCCCCATGAGCATCGTCTACAAGGGCATAACGTTAAAAGTCAGGAATGAAACCCTGTCGAGAACACAAAGCCAATCTAGGCATGCTCGACACCATCCTTGAAGGGAAAGGAGTACAACCGTCGGGTTAATGAAGTTGGCGCCAAACTCATAGTTGGAGGTGGGGATCTTGATCACCTCGCTCCCCTGCGCCGGGACCTCAACGGATCCCATGGACACACTGGTTCAAAGTTCAAACAAATGCACAGTCAATCAATTGTAACAACATGGCCGAACATCTACTGGTTCCCGGGCCAGAAAAAAAAATACAGGAAGAGGGTCTGAGTCAGGAACCTATGGCTCAATGCAAAGTACGGGCTGATCATCTTGGTGAAGTCGAAGCGCATGCCCTCGAAGACGTCCGGCTTCAACGACACTGCAGCAAACGCGAAGAGGATCACATCATTATTCGTCATCCGCAGTACAGCAAGCTACGGTGTCCATCCACACAGATCAAACGGGGATGGTGGATGGGGGAACGGCGCTGGGGACTTACTGAAGGCCTCGCGCTGGATCTCCTCATAGGGGACTGGGCACGGGAGGTTGAGGTAGTCCACCTTCTCCTCGGTGGCCTCGTCCTCCTGTGGCTTCGGCGGGGCCGCGTCGGCGTCGGCGTCCGCGAAGGGAGGCGGGCCCCCGTAGGCGGGAGGAGGAGGAGGAGCCGCGGCGTGGCTGACGGAGGAGCCCATGGCGGCGGCGGCGGCGCGTGTGGTTGATTTGGGGGTGGCGGCGGCGTGGGGTTAGGTCGTGTGCGATTTCGCTGCGCCGGCGGCGGGGGTCAAATCGTCGGGGGTTTTAGCAGGGTTTTCTGCTGCTGCGCCTGGGCGGCACGGCACGGGCGCTGCCGGCTGTTGGATTTGCGTCGTGATGCGTGTGGGCATCCATCCATTCGTCTTGTGTATGGACGCGTCGGGCCGTTCACGTACAATTTTTTTTTTGGAACGTAGCGTGATTGCTGCCAGGATATTTCAATTTCCCAAGCTTCTGCCGCTCGAAAAAAACTGACATCTGCTGAAAATTCAAGGAAACATATATTTATGTAATAAAAAATAGCTAAGGGATCCAAACAAGGCCTTAGAAGAGCTCTTATATATGGACCTCCATGGCTAAAAAAAGAAAAGTATTCGAAAAACCTTCATCCAACAGTTCTTCTATCTGCTTTGCTATAAATCGAGGATTGCTATCCTACCGTCCTCGCTTGCTATTTTTACCCAACGCTGCCCGCTTGCTATAGAAGCCACGTTTTAGCATGTCTCTTGGATTAGGCCATTGAATTAGGAGAGATTTCTATTTTTACAAAGGGGTACGATTCTCATATTTAACAAACAAAATACAATAGCTCTTGGAGATGCTCTTAGCAACTCCAAGAGACTTTCTAAATCTTTTCTAACTACTAGTTTTAAAATTTTTAATGAAAAAGATATCTTTCAACCGCCTTTCTATTTGGGTATTCAAACATAATCACTCTCTATTCCGGATTTTTCGCTAGCAAAATATAGAAAAGAAAAGAAAAAAGTCTAAATTACTCCCTGAAGTATAAGCAAAGTCTGGATAACCCCCTAAAGTATGTCTTGGTTCAATTTACCCCCCTAAACTATGACATTTGGTTCAAATTACCTCCTAATATGATTTTTCTTTTTTTGTTTCTCCATCGTAAAGCATATACTTGTTAATTTGTCTAGAGAGTTCACTTTTCCCAACATACTTGTATGCAGATAAATGTTGGGAATTATATTAGAACAAAAATTTACCTTATCGCAACCAAGCACATATCATCGATTGCCGTCCTGCACCATTGCCGTGTGCCACTTGGCTAACACACGGCAAAGAGGGCCCTTTGCGTGGGCCCGCGGGCCGGCACACGGCAAAGGTCCGTGCACACGGCAACGGCCCGTTTTCTGGTAGTGATCTCACCATCTCTAAACAATCTCATATATCTCTATGTTCCGTGTACTAAATTGCAAGGGAGATAAAGTGTAAAATGAGAAGTTTTAGGTTCCCTTATTCTGTAGAATTGCGATATGAATTATTCATAACTGTATGCAAACTTTTCACATTCGTGTTTGGGCTGTAAAATGAAAATGGTCCAAATAGAGATATAGTTTATTCAAGCAAAGTCTCATTTTGGGCTCATATATCTAGAAGTTCTATGGGGAAAATATGTACAAGTTGACCGCTTGTACATATTTGAACAAACGAAAAGGTCCAAATTACTCATGTTGAGTATAGGCAAAGTCCGGATAACCCCCTAAAGTATATATTGGTTTAGTTTACCCCATGAATTATGACATTTGGTTCAATTTATCTCCTAATATGATTTGTCGTTTTTTTTCTCCATACAAAAGTAGAATTTCAAGTTCAAATTTTGCAGGGTGGTAGTGGACATCACAATATATGTTAAAAAATTATATTTTTCACTATTTATTTCATAATTTATATCTCAATGTAATTTATTGTTATATAATGTAATATATGAAAACAATAATAATAATAAACCATGACACGTTTTTCTAACATGTGTTATGATGTCTATTATCATCTCACAAAATTTAACTCAAGATTCCACTTGTGCATGGTGAAACAAAAAGGACAAATTGTATTAGGGGGTAAATTGAACCAAGTTTATAATTTAGGGGGTAAAGTGAACTGAAACTTGCTTTAGGGGCCTAGGGGGTATCCGGACTTTGCTTATATTTGAGGGAGTATTTTGGAACTTTTGCTTGAAGAAACCACATCCAAACAAAGTCAGGTCACCACGGATATTCTTTTTCTTAGTTTCAATAAAATCCTATGATTTGTAAAATACTTTGGCGTTTAAAATTAAGCTAGCTGTTTGGTTGCTACCATTCTTGCAGTTTTTAACACAAGAGAAGAACAATGTAACCATTTTGGAGTTTTAGTGACTCCATCTAATTAAGTTTTTTTTGGCTAAACTAAAATTTTTCATTTCTAGAACTGTAGTTTCTTGGTATCATATTCTCTTTTTTTTATAAAAAAACTACGGCGTCCAAAACATGCCAGAGACATAGTTTAGCTTTAATTTCAGCACACATTCGGCCTCAAGGCTAGAATAGAACGTCCAAACACTTTGGCCTCCAAAACCCGGCCAGCTCCTATAAGCACAAAGTGTAGGAGCTTTCTCCAAAGCAACTTTTTATACTTTATATATCTACTCCTAGCTTTTAGTTCGAGTCTTTTAGAAATCAATCAAAATGCACAGTTGGATGTTGACACAAGAATCTACTATTGAAACATTACAAATTGCTAGTATTTCTTGCTTTGTTTGGGTATGCTGTGGGTCCACATGTTCATGCTGATTAGTCTCCAAAGAAGTTCAACAGCGTTCTCTGAAAATTCATCTATAAACAACAACTACGACCTACCCCCATTTGTTTGGCTTATGATTATACACACATAATGGAAGGAAATGAAAAAATTTGAAGCCTTGTAAGTTTGTATCATACGTGGCATGCAAACCTGCTGGTTCTCGTTGTGCTGCTCTGGGCTGGGAAATATGCCAATATCACAGTCACTGACTCACATCGTTCACCACGAAAGTTGCGATTATTTCGAAACCTCCCCAACCAACGAAAATGTCACGATCTCAGATTCTCAGCACGGTAGCTCAACGAACCACGGCGAGCCGGCAACGCATTCGAAATCCCACTGAAGCCTATCTACTCATCAGCAGAATGCAGAAACTCCACAACAACCAAAGCAAGCTGCAAGCCACAGCTCACATATAAAAACCACCTGTTGGCTGTTGCCCAGCGCTCTTCCTTCCCCCTCGTGTGCTTGCTTTGCGAAGTGAGCGGCATTCACCAAAGAAAGGAAGGCGTGCCAGTTTCGCCGTACATGGCGCCATTGGCAGTCGTCGTCCGCAACGACGACGAGGTCGCGTCGCTCCTGGACGACGACGGCGGCGGCGGGTGTCCAGTACTCTTGGCCGGCGTGTCTCGCCGCCGTCCTCCTCCGCCGCCGATTCACGGGAAGCAGGCGGCGAGGAACGCCGTCATGAGGTGCATACGCTCTCCCTTGGCCGCCGTCCTCTGGATGACGTCGACGTGCAAGCGTGCTGATGACGCCATCAGCCCAAGCGACAACAAACAGCCAATAAGCAAGAACACGGTGGCGACCGGGGCGGCGGTGGCGGAGCGCCGCCGCGAGGCGGCGAGGAGGACGAGCCTCGAGCAGCTCCTCAGGATGGAAGGAGCGCCGCCGCCGCCGTCGCCGTCGCCGTCGCGTCCAGACCGCAAGAGCAAACCAGCTGCAGACACGACGGCTCCGTCGCACAAGGTCTCCTCCACCTGCGCCGTCGCCGTGAAGGAGAAGCGCAAGCGTGAGCCGCCGCTGTCCCCGTATAATAAAATCCATTCTTCCACGGTGGCGGTGGTCTCCGGCGATGAGCGCCGGCACGCCGCGGCGGCCGTGCCTGATGCTGTCAAGTTGGACGCCGACGGCGGCGGCCGGCGGACGAACGCGGAGAGGCTGGTGGTCGTGCTCGCGTCTCTACGGGCGTGCTCGAGGTCTCCGGGGATGCCGAAAGGTTCGAACGGGAAGGTTGCTGCCGCAGGCAAGGCGGAGCTGTTCTATTACCGACCCATTCCGATGGGGCGCAGGTGCCGGGTGCAGCACCTAGAGGAATCTCCTTACAATTACAAGTGATTTTCGTCACAGCTCGGAAGGGAGGCTGGAGCCTGGTCTGGGTGATGATGGCATGTGTTTATTTTCTTTATTTTCTTCTTTTTAAAAGTTGGCTGTATATATATTTATATATGTTATCATATATTTTCTAAGTATTTATATAACATACGTATGTGTTTTAAGGGCTCCTAACATTTTTTATACAATTGCCCTACAAAAACATTTGAACCAAAAAAAAAGAAGGCGTTGTGTTGGGTTCATAAGACCATAAGGGATGGGTTTGCTTCAGCTTTTCATTTTCGACAATTTTTTTTATACTGGTAGGTTGGCACGTGCCACAAGCACGTGTTATAAAAATAACATAAATTTAAAAAAACTTAATTTTTTAAAAAATAAGTATGTAAAATAATGCATACTTTTGTTAGATCGCATATTAAAATTATTTAATAGAATCTCATATTAAAATTATATATTCATACATCTAAAACTTGGGCCTCCGGCGGAAACAGAAGGAAATTTTTGTATAATTAAATCTTAAACAATCAGCAACATATATAAAAGAAAATATTCACGATACATGTATCTATGAGCAACTCGGCACCGCAGCCAGCTTTTTGATGATGGGGAGGCCGAGAAGGTTGCTCTCCTCGTCGCCGGTGTCGTGGAGCAACGACGCCACGCACTCGACGGCACCAGACACCGTCACAACGCGGAGCACGTTCCGCTTCTACCTGGCGAGCTTGGACACGGCGAGCGTTGTGGCCACCCTTGCGCCGCGCTCGACGCCGACGCCCTTGCAAAGAAATATGAACTCTGAATAGATGATGAGAATGAATGGAGAGATTGTGTGCTTTGAGAATAAGGAGGGGCGCCTTATATAGGGGGCAGGAGGGCTAAGGAGATGAATCTGGACGCCCACGACTATGGTAAGTAATCGATTCCCTGATTAACTCCCACAACTATGGTAAGTAATCAAGTTTTAAAAGGAAGGAGACACCCGATTTGCGTAGATGTCATTCCTTTTTTTAAAGGAAACCTTGACTGGTACACAACACATATATGGACGCTAGCCATCTACAAAAGGAAAGAAGGAAATTCAAATTCCTTTATGCACACGGCCATATAAAGAAAGGAAAGCGGGCGAATTTCAAAAGCAAGGTGTAGGCGCCCTGATTGCATAGGAAGGTGGAGGAAAGGAAATGGGTGTTTTTTTGGAAGGAAACCAGCGTATCTTTTTCATACGAATACAATGAATAGAAAGGAAAGAAAAGCGGCGCCTTGATTGCATTACCATACAAAGAACGCGATCAAAAGGAAAGGAAGCCAGGCGAATTTACAAAGGAAGGTGGAGGAAAGGAAAGGGGTGCTTTTTTGGAAGGAAACCAGCGTATCTTTTTGCATACGAATACAACGAATAAAAAGGAAAGGAAAGCGGCGCCTTGATTGCATTACCATACAAAGAACGCGATCAAAAGGAAAGGAAGGCAGGAGAATTTCCAAAGGAAGGTGGAGGAAATGATAGGGGCGTTTTTTGGAAGGAAACCAGCGTATCTTTTTTCATACGAATACAACGAACAGAAAGGAAAGAAAAGCAGCGCATTGATTGCATTACCATACAAAGAACGCGATCAAAAGGAAAGGAGGGCAGCGGGTATAAAAAATGCCAAGGTGAGAAAAAATAGGTGGGCGGGATGGCGCCGAGGTCCCAAACAACGGAGGGGTGACGACCAAACGCGTCTACCCCCTCCCCTTGGTCGTCCGGGGCCACCGTTTGGCCCTGATTTGTGGGTCCTTTGTGAGGGGTAGGAGGGTATAGTTGTAGGTGAGAAACCGTTTCAATTGTGACACTCTTTATAGTATAGATTATAGATTCAATCGGTAAACAAACAACCAGAACCGATGGTTCTAATTCTATTATTTATAATTAGAACGATAAATATTAGCATCATTAGTTCTATCCATGAACCAACTATATACTTGACGTGGATAATTGGCCATGCATATTCCTAGCTATGCAAAACTAATTAATGACATACAAAAGCAAGCTAAGGAGGATGTACCTGCAAGTCTGCAACCATTGTGTTCTTCAACCACTCAAGCAAATGGTGCACCGTGCACCTAAAGAGTATTTGTACAAAACAAATGAGTCATACATACAACAAGCTTTTTCATATGAATATTTATTTTTTTATATATTATATACTTCAAATGCTTAAAAGAGTTCGATTTGTTTGTTGGTACTTGGCCACAAGGATGGCTTGGGAGCAGTCGGACGTTATGGTGGGTGGTAGCATATCACTGAGCCAAAGATGATGATGACCAAGGCGTACTTGCAACAACGTAGCCGTTCAAACTTTCCAAAAAGTTTTCGCCTAGACGTTTGTGTCAGTTCATTTCTTCTCTCTATGCACGCGACCCAATGCAAAAGGCTTTAACTATTTTTTTTATCATTTTTCACTCATTTAAACACGTTCAAAATGGAGTTGTTTGTGTGGCAAAGGTAGTCTTGAGTGTAAGGATCATGTTGGGAATAATGTCTAAAGTGTGTAATTCGAAGGAGAACATATGCCCTACACTCCGAGGGCACATGCCCCCACTCAAATCTCCGTAGAGTGATATGCTAACAATTTTTTTTACTGTATATTTTTGTCAATTTTTTATGATCATGCAAAGTACGCCCTCAGATTTCTCTATAGGCCTGCTCTGAGACAACAAGAGGTGAATTGTGAGATCAAACAATTAGGCCCTCAGATTTCTCTACAGGCCCGCTTCGAGACTACAAGAGGTGAATTGTCGGATCAAACAATTGAGCAAAATAACTTGGTGGCATCTCAGCAACATCGTTCTTATATTCCCTGGGTTTGACTAATCGTCAGGGACAGATTTTGATGATCCAAACTTTGTCCTGTTGATTGAGGCAACCAAGTACCATCACGATGTAAGGCAAATTAAAATTTCAAAATAATAATATTATTTCTTTGTAATTACATATCATGATAACAAAATGATATTAATAAAAATAACGTGAGTAGAAAATGTTAAACAACCCAAATGATGGTACGATTGCACGAGAATGCCTTTCCATCTTATAATGTCTAACCCGTGCAGGAAATATACAATCCAAACCATTGTCAGCATGCATGTCCAACGTCACGATCAGCTAGCTGTGCCCTTTTCAGCCGCCTATCTGTTTTCCAGCCACAACGAAATCGTTCTGAGTTATTCTATTTTTTCCCCTTTTAAAACTACCAAAATCAGCCGTAGTCAATAAACTTATCCGCTACCGGGAGAGGCAAAACAGCAGCTAAGTGATCTGTCGACAGGTGTGAACCATATATCACAAGCAACTCTCTTATCTTTTTAGAGAAAAAGGTCTATATCACCCCTCAACCTATGGGAGGTGGACTACATAGCACCCAACCTATGAAATGGTCTATATCACCCTCTGAACTTTAAAAACCAGTCAAATTACCCTCTAAAGCAATTTTGAAAAATCATAGTAAATCATAGAAAAATCATAAAATGAAAAATCCAATTGTATTGGACTCCAAATGAGTAGATCTACACAGTGAACATATAATATGGTATGGTTTAGTACATTTTTTTTGCTGTAGCTTTATATCTATGTTTTTCTTCATAATTGTAAAAAATTGTACTACAACATACCACATTATATGTTCACTGCGTAGATCTGCTCATTTGGAGTCCAACACAATTGGATTTTCCATTTTATGATTTTTCTGTGATTTACTATGTTTTTCAAAATTGTTTTAGGGGGTAATTTGACCGGTTTTCAAAAGTTTAGGGGTGATATAGACCGTTTTATAAGTTGGGGGTTAGACCTCTCATAGGGGGTGATGTATATTTTTTTTCCTTTTTTTAGACGACGAGTGATGTAGCTGCCTTGAGTTGAATGTAACTCCGTGGCACATGGGGCAGCAGCACAAGTTTCCTTGGTTATCATCAGAGCGGCACATGCTGCATGTCTGCGTGTCCTCCCAGCTTCACACACGCGGCGAGCAGCGCGACGCCGGCGGCAGCCACCCCCCCACCCGCGGCACCTCGTCACCCCCTCTCGCGAGACATCTCGCCGACCTTTTTATTGCCTGTCTCGCTCCACCGTCCTTCACTCGCACAAGCCGCACACAAGCAAAGCGATAATCCATCCGGCGATCGTCAGATCTAAGAACCAGCTAGCACAGTAGCACACACCGGCCATGGCGTCCCTGCAGAAGAGCCACGAGGAGCGCGCCCAGTCCGCGGCGCAGAAGGCCGCCGACGAGCTCCACGCGGCGAGGCGCGACGACGAGGCCCCCGGCGCCAGGGCCGGAGGCGGCATCCTGGGCAGCGTGCAGGACAGCGCGCGCTCCGTCATGGGCGCCGTCCAGGACACCTTCTCCGGAAGCGGCGGCGGCCGGGGTGGCGGCAACGACACCACCGCCACCGTCGACAGCGCCGCGGGAGACACGATGGCGGCCGCGGGGGGATACGCCGAGGAAGGGAAAGCGAAGGCGAGGGGCGCCGCGGACGCGGCCATGGGGAAGGCCGCCGAGACGAAGGACGCGGCGGCGGGCAGGGCGAGGGGCGCCATGGACGCGGCCGCGGACAAGACGAAGCTGCGCGGCGGGGAGTCGGAGGAGGACGTGATGCTGCGGGTGAAGGCGGCGGACCAGATGACGGGGCAGGCGTTCAACGACGTCGGCATGATGGGGGAGGAGGGCACCGGCATGCCACGTGGGCGGCGCCGGAGCTCTGGCTGATAGACCAACTCGGAGGAGCAGGGCGAGAGGGGGCCGGCCGGCCGGAGCAAATAAAACACGTGACCTGCTGCCTGGCCGGCGCTGTGCTTCTCATGTACGTACTATGGTGTATCCAAATGCAACTAGATAGAACAAATAAAGAGGCGCGATGTCGCTGTGTCTCGGTGCACGATCTCTCTCGTCTTCTGTTCTTTGAAGTTCATACAGCTTATGAATTACAAAATGAGTTACTTTGATCCTGTATTTCCACCTGTCTCGACGAGGATTTTATTTCTCCATTACCGCGCGATTCAACATTCAAAATCGGTCTCCGTAGAATTGACCACCGCTGTGCCTGCGAAACAGGTTGGAAACTTGAAAGGTCACCATGCACTCTAGCACCACCTGGTTAATTGGTATACGAGGCATTCTGCACAAGCTGTTGTCAAATTACTCGCTACTAAGCTTGTTACTAACGCCGCAACAACAAGTTTGTAATTCTACAACTCGCATCATCATTTTTGTTTAACTTTATGCACATATCTCCCAGACTATGCACATAATGCTGTATTACGCTAGAACATTCTGTTTGACCATTCAGCACATTTGAACATCCCCGTCCGTCGTAGTGCCATTTCGCTGCATTTGGGACTGAATTTTGTCCTTTTCCGCTGACAAGTGGTCCACCTGGTCAGAACCAAGCCCCGGCACATAATAATGGTGGTTTAGTGAAAATGAACCCTAAACAATTAGGCACTGTGAGGGCAGTCCCAACCCCCAACCCATAGAGTCTATGGGTAGTTTCCATGTCGCCACATAAGCAAGAAATCACTATAGAAACTACACTCCACAACCCCTCCACAACCCATGATTTCTTGATGTGGATTGTTAATAAATGCATCATCTCTCCTCTCTACCAATCATATTTACTCTTTATCTATCATGAAGAAACCATCATTTTCCCAATACAAAGTTTGGTAGTGTCTAGTGCATAGGTTCTCGTGTAGACATTGGGTCTCATGCAAGACCCAGTTTCTTTCTCTCTCTGCTCTCTTTCTTATTTAATACGGTGCCACATAAGTTAAAAGTCCTACGTTGCAATCTAATTAATGCTATGGAAACTATGTTAGCTAGAGGGTTGGGACTGCCCTGATGATATTAGAGTCGAAAGAAACAATTTTTCCTCTGCTACAGTCTATAGATATGTCGGCAACTCGGCATGTCGCGTAGGCATAGGCGTCCCTGCAACAGCGCAACGGTCTGATTTCCTTGCTTATCCGTTCGTTGCCTATATGTGCGTGTCTGCGTGATGTGTCCCTGGGATCCCAGATCGTTCTCAGATCGAACAGCACGCCTGCGTGCGCGGGCACGTGTCGACACGCGACGCCCGCCACCGCGTCATCATCCCTCTGCTCCGCATCGTTTTATTTCCTCCTCGCGCCACCGTCCCAACCCAAAACAACTAAAGCTCGCGCGATACTGGCCGGTCGATACCACACTCGATAGCTAAGCTAAATCAAGGGCAGCTTTGGTGCCATCATGGCGTCGACGCAGAAGAGCCGCGAGGAGCACGCGCGGTCCGCGGCGCAGAAGGCGGCCGACGAGCTCGCCGCGTCGAGGCGGGACCGGGACCATCATGCCCACGAGCCAGCGGCGGCGGCGCCCGTCAGCCCCCGCGGCGGCGGCGGCGGCATCCTGAGCAGCGTGCAGGAGAGCGCGCGGCCCGCCATGGGCGCCGTCCGCGGCGCCTTCTCCTCCGCCTCCGGCGGCGGCGACGACAGCGCTAGCGCTACCGGCGCCGCGGCGGCGGAGGGCGCCAAGGAGCACGCGGGGGACGCGGAGGAGGGCGCGCGACGGGCGCCGGCCGGCGACGACGCCGTGGCGAGGAAAGGCGAGACGGCGGACGAGTCGGCGTGGCAGCAGGGGCTGGACGTGCGGCGGCGCGCGGCGGAGAAGGCCCGCGAGGAGGCGCGGCGCGCGCACGAGCCTTCCGAGGCGGAGAAGGTACTCGTGACTCGCTGTCGTACGCGTGAGCCGCACGTGACCGTCCGTCGTGCTGCTGGAGGTTAAGTTTGCGTTCTGTATATGGTGATCTTAAATAAATACTCCTACTATATACGGAGTAATCCAATATATGCTACGTTTTGTGTGCAAATCGAGCCAGTGCTCGAACAACAATAATAAGCGCGAACCGCCTCTGCTTTTAGCACACAGCTTTTCCATCTCAGCGATGCTGTTGCTGCTGTGTGACTGTCACTTGTTTACATGCATGGTGGTCAGAGAAAAAAAAAACTCGATGCTGAACAAACGCTGACCATCTTGGAGGAGTAATTCGTGTTCTGGCGGATGCGGCTTCCTCCGCTCTCCCCGGCGACCGGCGTGAGGTGAATGCCCATTCGTACTCTGCACTCTGCAGACAATGGAGGAGTGCGCTGATTGGGGTCGCTCGAGCGCTCGTGGCAGCAAGCCAGCAACAGAGCACTGACAGGCATTACTGACGGTCGCTCCTGCGCAGGGCGACCCGGACGCCCCGAACCTTAGCGTCGCTCCGTCCCCACCCCCTTCCCTACGTCGCGCCGTCGTCGGAGAGGGTCTTCGGAATCTCGCGCGACCCCCGATGATGGCAGCGACGGGGCCTCTCCCTCGTCCTTCAGCGGTTCTGGGCAGGCGCGGCCGCCCGTGCCGCCTCAAGTGCTTAGCGGCGCGCGTGGCGGCCCTCTGCGGCAGCGGCGGCTGGCCACGGATCCTGCGTTGCCCCGGCCGGATCCGGTGGCCGTGCGACGGGAGGCACATGGATTTGTGTAGGGGAGCGGCAGCCGGAGCGGACTACACCGGCAGCGGCAGTCGGTGTGAATGGGCGTAGGGGTGGTGGCTGCGGTGCGTGGATGGCCGTGGCGGCCGTGGCCTGGGTTGCTGGCTGGCCGTGGCTAGCTGGGCTGGCGCATGGGGGACGGGATCTGAAGTGAGACGGGTGGTGCTTCTCAACGGTGATGCTGGCCCAGTGCCGTCTTGGTGGTGGAGTTGGAGGGTTGACTGGTGCATGCTGGTGGCGTCATGGTGGTGCTTCGGGCTGCGTCGGGCTTCTTCCAGCGGAGGCGATGTGGAGGCGAGAAAGAGCGGGCTACTGGCTTGGCCAAGAACATGTGGCAGACATGGTGCTGAGTCAGGCGTAAGCCTTCACTGACACCTCTGTCAGTTGCGATGGTGGCGGCGCCCTTGTGGCGTCGTTCTCCCTGTTGGGGGCACCATCGCGAGACACCATGTCCCCTACTGCACGGGGCTCTCGAGGGTGTGAACCATGTCCATCTCTGGACGTGCGACGGCGGCGTATTGGCGTCGTACCCTTCTTGGAGGCGCCGCATCTGAGACTCGCCTTTGTTAGGCAGTGGTGGTGGTTGGTTGGTGGTGTTACCCGTGCGCAGCGGCAGAGGAGGTGCGCTTAGTCCGTGTTGGCGGGGAGGTGCAGAGAACCCATGGGTGCTGGAGGTCTTGAGCTGGCACGCTTGGTGCAGTGGTGACCTCAATGACGGCTGGGCGGAGGCGTCGCTCTCATAGAGGTTTTAGATATCTGAGTCCTTGGCAGAGGAGTGCGAGACGGTGGGAAAGACGATGCCCCCACGCGAAGTGGTCAGGATCAGTGTTTTTCATCAGCGCTGCGACGGGAGTGTTCTTCCGATACTCCAGTGGGACTGGGGGATCGACGATCACGTGTGTGGCTTGAGGTTGATATCCTCGTGGTGGAGGAGTTCGAGGTGCCGCTTAGGCTTGTAGCGGGCCGCGGCTTCTGACGTGACACATTGACGACTACGGCGCAATTCGCAGAGGCATCTTGCGCTTTCTCTCCCGGTTTGTGGTGGTGTAGAGTCTTGTTGGGTGTGTGTGTTTGAGTGCGTTGTTTATATGGTGGTGGTATTCGTTTCGGCGCGTTATGTACCAATGCTTCTTCTTTTTATATGATATGATAGTGCTCCTGTCTTTTATTTAAAAAAAAAACAGGTATTACTTACAGGCAAAACCGAAGTTGGGAGGACGAAAATGAATGGGCAAACTTGTGGAGCTGACATGGATTTTCGTTGCGTGCAAAGCAAATGGAAGCCCATTAGAGCAGTATAGAGGACCTGTTGGAGAGGCAAGTAATTATTAGAGAAGCTTATCTCGGTGAATATAACAGACGGAGAGTGGATTTTTAAGAGAATTTTTAAACTTGCTGTTATACTACAATTATATCCTGAAATATAAGACGTTCTGAGTTTAAGACCCTTCCGTCCTGAAATATAAAACATTATGGGTTTGACTTAAGTCAAACTGTCGGTTTGATCAAGTTTATAGCAAAGATAATTAATATTTGTAACGTCCATTGGACATCGTTAGAATCATTATTAAATATATGTCTTTATTTTTGCTTCTTTACCCTTGTACGTGTTAATATTATCCTCTATAAACTTGGTTAAATTCAAAAAAAAATATTTTAATACAAATTCAAAATACCTTGTGTTTCAACGCGGAGAGAGCACATTTTTTTTTCTACCCGTAGGAACTACAGACAGATGCATTGCTACACGTCAACAGTTTTATAAATTAATGTCTGATAAATCGTCACAGAATGACGTGGCGATGCACGAGACCGTGTACAATATCAATACTCCACCACCATAATTCCTAACTAGTAACTACAACATCATGGACACATGGTTGAGAGTTGGCCGTTGGGCAAGAACAAAGCATCACACGTGGCGACCAACCCCGATGGGAGAAAGTGGCATGTCCGCTCTTCCTCGTACACGCGCAGGGCCCAGCAGGCACACCCTTTGGATCGACCGATGATTGTGCGGCCGAGGATCACCGGAGCCCCGCGTCCGGCGATGCCCTGCTTGTGGTCGCCACGCACGCGACGTCGCCCGCCGCCCAAAGCTCGCGCCACGGGCCCCGGCGACGCAGCTTCTGGCCCATTTGTCGAAGCGTGTCGGCCAGCCTAGTATAAATATCCGCCGTCTGGGCAACGTCGACGCCGCAGAGCAGATCGATGCAAGCAAGCACTGACGCCGCGAGCGGCTGCCGGCCGGGGAAGCTATCGATCTCTCGGCCAAGGGGTATCGGCCCTGGCTCCAGTAGATCATGCGGCAGAGACTTTGTCCTAGCTGAGTAGCTGCTGAGCCGTGGACTCCAACGCCGGCCCGTCGCGTGGAGGTGCCACTTTGTTCTCTCTTTTTTTTTTTTTCAATTTATGCTTGCCTTTGCTTAATGACGAAAGGCATGCATGGCCACTGAGGCACTGAAGTCGAGCTCCGGGCTCCGGCGGCTTTCATTTCGTTTCATTTCCTCCTTTCGGAAGTGCCAATTTTGTTTTCTTATCTCCACTACCCAGCAGTTAACAAAGACAAATGTACGTGGCGGTTTGGTGATATAGAATACATTTGTTTTCTCTTCTCCACGACCGCTAAATATAGGAGCATTTTGTTTGGTCATTTTTATATTTATATCTAAACAAAAACGTTGCTACTTCTCTACGCCTTTCTGTTGCTGTTTTCTTTCAAGTTTGGACATAGATCGAGTATCTCTTATCTTGTAACTGAATCAAGCTCCCACGATGCAGAGCTCTTCCGCTTCAGGGACTTTTCCAGAGCAAGGTAAACTTGTTTCATACACTTCAAAATATGGATAGCAAATGCATTTGTCCAGTAGAGAAAATGTGTGACCGAGAGCAAAGCTTTAGCCACGGCCCAGGAAACTATTAATTGGCCCATAAAACCCAGAGATGCATCTGCTTGCTTCAAAGTGAAGACACACCAAGGGAGAGAGAGCCAAATATAGGTCGTGTAATCCTATTCCTTCAATCCAGAATTATTTTCAAAGTTATTTTATTGTTTATGTAACGTGCAAGTAATGAAATTTAATAGTCGGTTTTGAATGAAGGAAAAAAGGAATCATGCATGGAGGATAAGCCCAAGAAGAGGAACTACTTGCGGATGGGCTTGTGGCCCACTGGCAAACGCTCCAAAGGAGGAACTGATGGCACTTAGAAGTTTCTTACAATTCTCAAAAAAAAAAAAAAAAAAAACAAGAAGAAGAAGTTTCTTACGGGAGCTGTCGGTGCCGGAACCCGGCGGGGGTCCAAACACCTGCAGAAAAGTGCGCTGTGTCCCGTCTCTCGATGGTCGATGCAAGGGCAACACGATGACACGAGGTTTATCCTGGTTCCGATCTTCCGATCGTACGTCCAGCAGGGTGTGCTTGCGCACTTGTATTGCCTTGCACCGGGGGTGCTCGTAGGGGGGCTACAAGCTTGGCGGGAGAGGAGGATGAGCCCCCAGGTCCCTTAGAACGAGTGAGAGTTGTGTTTCTTGCAAACTGAGTGGTGAGTGTGTGGATGAGTGTGTCTGATGGCTAGAGTCCTCTCCCGTTCTATGGGGCTGCCTCCTCCTTTTATAGTCCAAAGAGGGGCAGTTACAAACAGTAAAAGTACAGTACTTGGTACAGTGGCGGCGTACGACGAGGTGTGATCGCAGGCGTGACTCTTGTCTTGGCTCGCGTTGTCGGATTATGCGACTTCCTGGCGTATGGTGCTCTGGCGCATGGCGTGGCGTCCCCTGTTCATGACGCACGCTTCCTGTGCTCCTGATTTTATGGGCTGGCGTCACTTGTCATCATCGAGTACAACGGGCCGTGGACCCGTTCGAGGGTTCCCCATGTCCGTTCGAGGGGTCCCCGTACCGGAGTTGGTAGAACAGTGAAGCGTGACAGTACAGGCCTGTCACACCGCTCAGGCTTGTGACGCCGCACAGGTCTGTCACGCTGCACAGTGTCGAGGATGACCGCACGGCGTCAAAAATGACCGCACGGTGTCAGGGTTTGGCGGAGATGACCGGGGATGGGCTAGTGATCCGTCGCTTGACTTCCTCGCCCAAGGTCGTGCAGAGCCATTAAATGCTTTTGTCCATGGGGCAGGTGAGCCGTCAGTGGGCCCCACGAGCGAGGGGTCTCGAGCGAGGCGGAGATAGGCGTCGAGAGCGGCCTCCGGGCCTCGAGCGAGGCGGAGTTCCGATTCGCTCGAGGGGTGCTGGGCGCCCTCGAGCCTGACAGCGGATTAAGACCTCTGTGCTTATCTTTTGCTGGGTTAATTGGTTCCAGCGGTTTAGTTGGTGATTTATCGTCGTCTTAGGGCCTCTCCCAGGATTGGCACCGACAGTAGCCCCCGAGGCCATGCAGTGATGAGTGTCAGACCTGCATGGGTTAGTATTCTTTCTGGAGGTTTGGTGCTTCGAGATCTTCTCGCAGAACTTTCCGTGGGGGCGCGCTAGCGCACCCGCGGGTGCAGCCCCCGAGGCCTTGGAGGAGTGAATTGCATCGTCCAAGGTCTTGTTCTTGTTGGTTCTGGTGAGCTTCGAGGGGCCACTGCAATCGGATCTTACCTTGTTCTTGCCCTTAAACTCCAGGCTGTCCTGTTTCGGGCTGGCGTGGGTTGTCCCTCATGGACCGGACCCTGATTAGGCCGATTTCGAGAGGCTTTTGACCACGAGTTTCGACCCTCGTCGCCCCGTCACGGGAGGAGGGGGGACACAGCTCCATGCTACCCATGAGCGGGTCGCGAGTCATGGATGTGTCGGTGAGCTGTTAGCGAGTAGTTCAAGTGGACGTCCGTGCCCTGCTCGTTTAGGGTCGGCTCGTGGTCCGGAGACACGTCTCATACAGTACAAGCTTACAAAGGCACGCCAGGCAAGGCTCGATCCCATTCGTTAGGATCGAGGGCTCGATGCGCTCCCTCGTTGGGATCCTTCAACGGGCCTCCTTTGTTCAGCCTTGAACGCGGATCAGGGCATCCTCGAGGCCTCGAGGCCTTTGTTCGAGGTTGAGCGTGTTCGTGCATGCCCCATTCGCCCCTGACTCTATTTAATCTGGAGAGCCTGTCGAAACTCTCGACGAGAGCCAGGCTTCGACCCCCTGATCAGTAAGGCTCGAGCGGTATATGCCTTACCTGTGCAGGCGCCGAGCAAGGGAATATTCCGCTGGCGGTTTGGACGGGGTGGGGACCGAGGCGTCCAGTCAGGCAGTCATGGCCAACGTGGCGCGGTCAGGGCGCAGTGGCGCGCCTTTTCAGGCGAGTGCGGTGCTGGTGGGGCGGTTGGATTAGACGTGCTACAAGACTTCGCGACGCCTCGGGCGGCCACAGTCATAATTGTGCCTTTATGTTGGCCCACCACGCTTGCGGGGTACACTTGTCGGCGACAGGGTTAAGTGTAGAGTTAACGCGTGCCCGCAGCCGCGCTTACCCGCGGCCCGGTAAAATTTATCGATAAATACGGGGAGAGGAGGGGTCGGTTTCCCTTACCTTAGCCCAGACCTTTGTTCCCTCCGTCTCTTCGTATTCGCCAGCCCTCGAGAGCCCAGATCCAATCCATCTTCACCTCTCATCCTTCGCCATGGTGACTCTGAGGGAAGCTGCCCCATGGAGCCCGTCCACCGCCGACAAGAACTACCTGGAGTCGCTCGTTGCGAGAGGCCTGCTCCCCAAGATCTCCTCCGCCAGCCAGCCGGAATGGATGGCGCCACCATCTTCGCACAGGGTGCCGGCTCCACCCCAGGGCTACATCGTGAGCCTGGCTCGCCTGCACGAGCGTGGGTTCGGATCTCCTCCCGGGGATTTCATCCGCGCTCTGTGCGCGTACTACGGGGTGGAGCTCCACAACTTCGCCCCGAACGCCATATCTCAGGCGGCGGTGTTCGTGGCGGTGTGCGAGGGATACTTGGGGGTTCCGGTGCACTGGGACTTGTGGATTCATCTGTTCCGTGCCGAACTCCACACCGCCGCCACTGGGACTTCTGGGGTGCGGAGACTCGTCCGTGCCGGCAGCGTCATGTTCCAAGTGCGGGAGGGGAGAAAGGATCTCTACATTCCCACCACCATGACGTCCAACAACGCGGACTGGGACAAGGGGTGGTTCTACCTGCGGAACGACGGCAACCTCCTCCCCCCTTATACTGACAAGATCGTGGGGGAGAAGCCGCACGCATGGAGCTGGGGGGTATCCCCCAAAACTCGTCAAGACAAGCTCGCGATCTTCACCGCGGCGCTTCAATCCCTGGCGAAGAAGGGGCTGAACGCCGCCGCCGTCATCGCCAACTTCCACCAGCGGCGGGTGGTCCCTCTTATGCAGAGGAATCTGCTCATCTACGAGCTGACGCCGCAGGCCCCTTTCGAGGGCTCAAGGATGGCGCAGGAGCCGCTCTCACCCGGGGAGGTGGCCCAGCGGGCGCGGCGCGCCGTGGACAACACCAAGATGGCGGTTGAGGACGATGTCCTCTGGGCCATCAAGATGCGCCCCGACGAGGGCTACCTTACCTTCGTGAGTATTTCTCTTCTTCTTTCGATCCGTCTCGCGCTCGTATCGAGTTTGTTAAGCGAATAGCGTCGTATTTTCAGGGGCTGACCCGTAAAGGGCACCGATCGGCACCCCCTCTCCCTGACATTCGCGAGGCCAACCGCCTGAACGCCGAGCGGCAGAAGGCGTGCAAGGACGTGGAGAAAGAGACGCGCCTCCGGAAGCAGCGGCGGAGGGACGAGCACCAGAAGGAGAACCGGAGGCGGGAGAGGGATGGTCTTTCCCCGCTGCCGACCCCTGACAGTACGCCCGAGCCGGAGGAGGACGACTCGTCAGACGACGAGCTTTTCTTCGAGCCGGCGGCGGTGGCGCGCGTCGCTGATGCGCCCCTGCTTGCGGCCGCGACGCCAGGGGATGACACGGGCGCGTCGAGCGCTCCTGTCCCAGCGCCCGCCCCGCCGGTGAGGGTCGAGGTCGCCGGCGAGCGGGCCCCTGCGCCCGGGGTACAGCCGCCCTCGCGCCGCTCCCAGAAGCGGAAGCTCAGGGGCGTCAACCGGTAAGTATCGTATCTCCCTTCGATGGTTTGTTTTGGTTGATGTTTGCGCTGACAGCCCTGGTTTGCTTGCTTAGCGGGACATCCACTCCTGCCGCCCCCACGCTTGCTCCCATCAAAGCCCTCAAAACGAGGGTTCACTCGACACCCCACACCGAGGCCGCACCCTCGCGCACGACGCTCGAGGCTGAGGCCTCGCTCGTGGCCAGCTACGAGGCGGCCATGGCCAGGGGGGTCGAACGAGCGCGGCGGGAGCTTGGCCTCGAAGGGGCCGCGGAGGGGCGGGACTCGGCCCCCGTTGGAGTCGCCGGGCAGGGCCGTCCGGGAGAGCCTGCGGCCCAGGCGTGGAGGAGGAGGGAAGGCGTGCGAGAAACGAGGTGGTCTACGTCCTCGCCGACGATGAAGAGGCAGCGCCGGGGTTCGAGCCCCCGTGCGAGGTGCAGGCGCTCCCCTCTGCCAGTGCGGCGCCCCTGCTCGAGGGTGGGGGTGCCGTCGCAGAAGGAACTCCTGCGCCGGCAGAGGCCGCTGCGGCGGCCAGTTCTGGCGTGGCCGCAGGCCCAACCGCGCCTTTGAGCCTGGAGGTGGTCGAGGGTCGAGGCATCCCCGCCAGCGCTGGTGCCAGCACGAGCAGGGGTATCCGAAGCACCCTCGGGCTGGACCGCCCCGGGGTCCCGGCTGAGCTCGTCTCCATCGCGGAGAACGAGAACCAGCTGTGGCTGGAGCATCACCAGATTGGCACCGACCTCCAGAACGCCCTCTCCGACGCGCTCGAGCTTCACTGGACCTGGGGGCTCCAGCTACACGTGGTGAGTCTGCGTCCTTTGCCCTTGGCCTTTTTGATTCTTCGCTTTGCGCCTTAACTTCGCGTTATCCCCTTTTGCCAGCAACTTCGAGACCTGGCGGCGTCCAAGGTCTCGTATATCACCGACCAGCACGCCCACGTCCACGAGCTGATGCAAAGGAACGCTGAGCTGAGCTCCGACGTGGACCGGGCCCGTGCTGCGATGCACGAGATGTCGGTTGATGCCCGCGCGCGTGGCGAATCCCTGAGCCGCGCGGAGAAGGAACGCGACGCTCTGCGTGCTGTGGCTGCAGAGAGGACCCTCAAGGTGGAGCGCCTGAGCGCTCTCCTGCGGGAGAGGGATGCCTCCCTTGCCTCGGCGCGAGCCTCGCTCCGTCAGCAACACGAGGCGGCCGCTGCGACTGAGGCCCAAGTCCTCGAGTACAGCGTGGCTCTCGAGACGCTGCGGTCCACAGCCCAAGAACAAGGGGCCTCGTTGGCGGCGCTGCGGGAGGAGTCGTGCGCGGTCCGCGCGCAATGGTCCGCGGAGAAGGAGCGGGCAGACGGTAAGCTTCGAGCCTCTGCATAACCTTTCCGCTCTTCCAGAACCCATGCTGGCTCTGTTGCTGAAGATTCCCTTTCCTTTTTAATTTTTCCAGGCTTGCAAGCGGCCGCGGCGGACTCGCAGGCCAGAGCGGAGGCGTTGGAGGTCGCTTACGCGTCCTCGCAGCAAGAGGTCGAGGAGCTTCGAGAGGCCGCCGCCGCGGTGTGCTTGGAGTTCGAGGAGGACGGCGCCCAGTCTGGCAGTTCGCTGGCCAGCCGCCTGAGGTCACTGGGCGATCGCGTCATGGGGCGGGTGAAGAACGCGTTCCTCCTCGGCCTCCGCAAGGCTCTGGGCATGGTGTCGACGCACTACCTTGTCCAGCTCGACGCGCTGGCGACGGGCTACGTCGTCGCTGAGGGCCTCGACGACGACGCTGCGGTGGCTGCGGTTGAGCAGGCTGATGCCAACATGGCGGAGACGGCCGCCGCGCTCGCCACGCTCTTTGCTGACGAGATCCTCCCCGGCTCAGGCGAGGGCGACGACGACACCTCCCCAGAGGGTACCGTCGGCGGGGACGTCGCTTGAAGAGCTCTGCCATGGATGGTGCCTGCCAGGCAGATTTGTAATAAGTTTAGGAACATTTTGTTTTAGATTTTTGGCTGTTTGAGAACTTGGGCGTCGTGTTTGATTATATTTAAATACGTTATGTTTGTTGTTGTGTTTCGGTTGTGTGCCTCGAAAGAGACTCGACCAAGTTAGATCATCTCCCCGCGCACGGGGGAAGCTTGGGCTGCTCGAGCCCAAGGGTGTCGATGGGGGACGCCGTATCCCGGAGGCGTAGGCTTTCCCTCAACATGACACTCTTGGACCTCGAGCGGCCGCGCCCCGCCCCTCTGCGAGTAGCTTAGGTTCGAGGGTGACGCAGGAGGACGCCGTATCCCGGAGGCGAAAGCTATCCCACGACATCGCCACCCCCTTGCCTTAGCCGTCAACATCCAACCTCTGTCGCTTCTTCGTACACACAACCAACACATGCGAAAGCGACGAAAATTTGTAGAAAATTGCGAGAGGGAACAATTAGCGAGAGGTGGAGCGTTCATTTCCCAGGGTAGTGTGCCCTGTGATAGCCCCCGAGGGAGTTTTTTGTCTTCGTGTGGGGCGAAGAAAAAATCTCCCTGCCTCGTGCATGGAAAAGTCGTGACCGAAATGATGGAGCGTTGAAGAAACCGTAGGGTAGAAGAGTAGCTTAGCTTTTTTGTCGGGGCGGCGCAAGTGATGCGACGGGTGCCTGGCTCCGCTGCCTCGGCGCTGGTGACGCGACGGGTGCATGGCTCCGCTGCCTCAGCGCTGGTGACATGACGGGTGCATGGCTCCGCTGCCTCAGCGCTGGTGACATGACGGGTGCCTGGCTCCGCTGCCTCGTACCGTCACGGGCGTCCTGTCACTCTGTCAGCGTGTAGAGCGTTCAGCGAGGGCTGCGGCCTCGACTTGCGCGCCGCTCGCTGAGCGGTGGCGTGCTGTGAGGGCTGCGGCCTCGACTCGCGTGCCGCGTCGCTGAGCGATGGCGTGCTGCGAGGGCGGCGGCCTCGACCTGCGTGCTGCTTGCTGAGCGATGGCGTGCTGCGAGGGCTGCGGCCTCGACCTGCGCGCCGCTCGCTGAGCGATGGCGTGCTGCGAGGGCTGCGGCCTCGACTTGCGTGCCGCTTTGCTGAGCGATGACGTGCCACTGTTTTTTGATGCCGCCCGCCCCACCTTTTTGACGAACATAGTAGCCTCGTGATCTTGGCCGTAGTACACGATTCTGTCAGTTCGCCACGCGTCGATCGCGTTTCTCCTCTGAGGGGTGCCCGCCTCTGTCGTGTTGTCACGCGCCGTCCTTTCGTTAGGGGGCCCCATTGGGGGTCTGTCCTATGAGTAAGGCACGTGGGACAGCTCTGCGCAGAGGGTCAGGCGCATGCTGCGGAGTGGGCCTAGGCGTGGGTGCTATAAATAGGCTTGACCAAGGTAGTAGGGATCACAAGTGCTGTGAACTTTTCACGATTACCATGGGCTTAGAGTTAGGAATGGTGGGGTGGGGCGGAGCTCGCCCTCCTGACTTAGTTCGAGGGTGGGTGGAGCTTTGGTGTTAGAAGAATGCTAGCGAAGGGGAAGGCAAATGAAGGACAAAAGGTGCCGGCCGCATCTACCTCGTTGGCAACCGCTGCATCATCTTCCAGCTCAGGCTGGTCGATGCTCGGACAACGGTTGTCCCCGTCGGTAACCGGTGCCTCGTTTTCCAGCTCGAGCTGGACGACGTTCAGGCGATGGTTGAACGAGGCAGGTGCTCTGGTCACCCGTCCACCGCGTCCGGTGGCGGCGCGCTTCGGTGGCAGAGTGGTCTTGCTTCCGGGTGCGTGCCACGTCTTGATAGGTGGGCGTCGCAGCCGGCGTTGCACCGCTCATGCTCTCACCCTGTTGGTGAAGGTCGTTTCACCAACCGGGGCGTGCGCGACGACCTGGAGGTCGACGAGGTTCTTTGAACCTTTGCCGCGCCAGTCGTGGAGAACTCCCGTTTGCCTTGGCGTATGTGGCCATGCTGGTGTTAGAAGAAAACTAGCGACGTTCCTAGCCGGTCTAGGGTCGCCAGTGTTGAGAAATGGGCATGGCCACATACGTCTCTCGGCCGCGAAGGAGCGGCTTTGTATCTTGTTTATTGTACACGACCGTTCGCCGGTCATGCGTTTCATGGCAATAAAGAGCTTCCTTCATCCATTCGAGGGGCGTTACGCCTTTCTCTCCGCGAGACAAGCGATGATCCCAATGTTTTAAACTGTACACGAACTTTATTATTATTATTGAGTCGCATGGGCTGATACATGGGCGAGCATGAGGAGCTTAAGGGTAGAAACGACGTAGTTGCTGGATGTTCCAGGCGTTAGTGAAGACTTCGCCCTTCTCGTTGGCTAGCTTGTACGTGCCCGGCTTCAGGACCTCGGCGATGATGTAGGGGCCTTCCCACGGAGGGGTGAACTTGTGGCGCCCTCGAGTGTCTTGTCGCAGCCTGAGGACCAGATCCCCCTTGCTGAAGTCTCGGCGTCGCACTTTCCGCGCTTGGTACTGGCGGAGCGTCTGTTGATATCTTGCCGAGTTCAACAGCGCAACGTCGCGCGCCTCGTCCACGCAGTCGAGGGAGTCTCGTCGAGCTTGTTGATTCGCTTCCTCTTGATACGCCCTGAGCCTCGGGGACCCGTACTCTAGATCCGTGGGCAGGATTGCCTCGGCGCCGTGCACTAGAAAGAACGGGGTGAAACCCGTGGCTCTGCTTGGGTTCGTTCTAAGGCTCCAGACGACCGAGGGTACTTCGCCGATCCACTTGCAGCCAAACTTGTTCAGCTTGTTGAAGATCCTCGACTTCAATCCCTGCAATATCATGTCGTTGGCCCGTTCCACCTGGCCATTTGTTTGGGGGTGCGCAACGGCCGACCAATCCACGCGGATGTGGTTGCGGTCGCAGAATTCCAGAAACTTCTTGCCAGTGAATTGGGTGCCGTTGTCAGTGATTATTGAGTTCGGCACCCCGAACCTATGGATTATGTCGTCGAAGAACTGTACCGCTTGCTCAGATCGGATGTTCGTGATGGGCCGGACCTCGATCCACTTCGAGAACTTGTCGATAGCGACCAGCAGGTGAGTAAAGCCCCCAGGCGCTTTTGGCAACGGACCCACGAGATCCAATCCCCACACGGCGAAGGGCCATGTGATTGGGATTGTTTGTAGCTCGTGCGCCGGGAGGTGTGTCTTGCGGGCGTAGAACTGGCACCCTTCACAGGTACGCACGACCTCTATCGCGTCGGCAACCGCCGTGGGCCAATAGAAACCTTGTCGGAAGGCGTTGCCCACGAGGGTTCGGGCCGCCGCGTGATGCCCGCATGTTCCTGCGTGGATGTCTCGTATCAACTGCCGTCCTGCGGGAATGGGGAGGCAGCGTAGCATCACCCCAGAAGGGTTGCGCTTGTACAGCTCGCCGTCGATCATGGCGAATGACTTAGCTCGTCTGGCGATGCGTCGCGCCTCGGTTCGATCCGAGGGTAGCGTGCCGTGGTCGATCCAGTCTATGTACTGGTGTCGCCAGTCTTGTGGGGCCGGGGGTCCGTCGATTTCCATCGCTTCTTGCTCATCAGGCGGTGGCGTCCCCGGTTGGGGGGTCTCGATGCCTTCTGTCGAGGGATCCTCATTCATGGGCTCGATATGGGCCTCCCTCGAGGGTGCTTCTTACGTCGTATCCGGACGCTGGGGCTCGATGGAGGGTTTCGAGCAATCGCGGGCGAAGACGTTCGGGGGGACCGTGATTCGCCCCGACGCAATCTTGGCCAACTCGTCCGCTTCTTCGTTGTACTTGCGCGCGATGTGGTTGAGTTCAAGGCCGAGGAATTTGTCTTCGAGGCGTCGCACTGCGTGGCAGTATGCTTCCGTCTTCTCGTCGTGGCAGTTCGAGTTCTTCATCACTTAATCCACGACTAGCTGCGAATCCCCCCTAACATCGAGGCGTTTGATGCCCAGCTCGAGGGCAATACGGAGCCCACTGAGGAGGGCTTCGTATTCCGCCATGTTGTTGGAGGCGGGGAAATGCAGCCGCACCACATAGCGCATGTGTTCTCCATGCGGTGAGATAAAGAGAAGCCCTGCCCCCGCTCCGGTCTTCATCACAGATCCATCGAAGTACATAGTCCAACACTCTGCCTGTATCTGGGGCGGGGGTAGTTGAACGTCTGTCCACTCGGCGATGAAATCCGCGAGAACCTGGGACTTGATGGCTTTGCACGGTGCGTACGTGAGCGTTTCGCCCATCAGTTCCACCGACCATTTGATAATCCTCCCAGACGCGTCCTGGTTGCGGACTATCTCCCCCAAAGGGAACGACGAGACCACGGTCACCGGGTGCGCCTCGAAGTAGTGCCTCAGCTTCCTTCGAGCCAGCACAATCGCGTACAACAGCTTTTGGATCTGCGGGTACCGCGTCTTGGTTTCTGACAACACTTCGCTGATGTAGTACACGGGTCGTTGTACCGGCAGCGCATGGCCTTCTTCTTCTCTCTCTACTACGATGACCGCGCTAACCACTTGGGTCGTCGCAGCTACGTATGGGTAGAGCGTTTCCCCGTCCCTTGGTGGCGTAAGGATGGGTGAACTTGAGAGCGACGCGACGAGCCTGTCGAGGGCTTCCTGTGCCTCTGGGGTCCAGGAGAAGCGTTCGTGCTTTCTCAAGAGCCGGTACAGAAGTAAACCCTTTTCCCCTAGCCGAGATATAAAGCGACTTAGCGACGCTAAGCACCCCAGGACTCGATGGACTCCTTTCAAGTCTCGGATCGGGCCCATCCGTTCGAGAGCAGTAACCTTATCGGGGTTGGGTTCAATGCCTCGCTGGGAGACTATGAAACCCAACAACATGCCTCGCGGCACTCCGAAAAGGCACTTCTCCGGATTGAGCTTTACACCGGCGGCCCGGAGAGCCTCGAAGGCGGCTAGCAAATCGTCGACCAAGTTGTTTGCCTTCTTGGATTTTACGACGATGTCGTCGACATATGCTTCCACGGTGCGGCCGATTTGGTCTCCGAAGACCCGAAGCATACATCGCTGATACATGGCTCCCGCGTTTCGGAGCCCAAACGGCATCGTAGTGTAGCAGTATATGCCAAAGGGGGTGATGAAAGAAGTCACGAGTTGGTCGGATTCTTTCATCTTTATTTGGTGATAACCGGAATACGCATCAAGGAAGCAGAGGAGTTCACACCCCGCAGTGGAATCTACGATCTGATCGATTCGTGGCAAAGGAAAAGGAACTTTGGGACATGCTTTATTTAAACCGGTATAGTCTACGTACATCCGCCATTTCCCATTCTTTTTCATAACTAATACAGGGTTAGCTAGCCACACGGGATGAAAAACTTCCTTGATGAATCCGGCCTCCAAGAGCTTGCGCAGCTCCTCTCCAATCGCTCGACGCTTCTGTTCGTCAAAGCGCCGAAGGCGTTGGCACACCGGCCTGGAGTTGGGCTGGATATCAAGGGAGTGCTCGGCGACCTCCCTCGGTATGCCGGGCATATCCGTGGGGCTCCACGCGAAGATGTCGGCGTTGGCACGGAGGAAGTCGACGAGCACCACTTCCTATTTGCGATCGAGGGTGGAGCTGACCTTCAACGTCTTGCCGTCAGGGTTGCTGGGGTCGAGAGGTACGTCCTTGGTCTGCTCGGCCGGCTCGAAGCTGCCAACGTGCTTTGGCGCGGGGTCGTCGATTTCGTGAACCATTTCTTCCAGACGGGCTACACAAGCTTCATCTTCGGCGAGTGCCTCAGCGTGTTCAACGCACTCGACATCGCACTCGTAGGCGTGCTCGAACGAGGGCCCCACGGTGATGACTCCCTTCGGGCCCGGCATCTTCATCTTGAGGTAGGTGTAGTTCAGGATGGCCATGAACTTGGCGTAGCACGGTCGCCCGAGAATGGCGTGATAGGCTCCCCGAAACCCCACCACCTCGAAGGTGAGGACTTCCTTGCGGAAGTTGTCCGGCGTCCCGAAGTAGACCGGCAGGTCGATCTGCCCGAGGGGCTGAACCCGCTTCCCCGGGGCGACGCCGTGAAATGGCGCCTTGCTCGGGCGCAGCTGGTCCCTGCCGATCCCAGGAGTTCCAGGGTGGGAGCATACATGATGTTGAGGCTGCTGCCTCCGTCCATGAGCACCTTGGAGAAGCGTGTGTTGCCGATGACGGGGTCGACGACGAGCGGATACTGCCCCGGATTCGGAATGAACTCGGGGTGATCCTCTCTGCTGAAGGAGATGGTCTATTCCGACCAGTCGAGGTACTTCGGGGCCGCCCGGTGCACCGCCAGGACCTCTCGACGTTCGCGCTTGCGCTGTCGAGACGTCATATTGCTCGTGGGCCCCCCGAAGATGAAGAACACATTCTCCACCTGGGGGAATCCTCCCTTGTCCTTGCCGTCGGCGTCTCCCTTCTCGTTGTCGTTCTTCGTGGCCACGCGGTTGTAGTATTTCTTCAACATCTCACACTGCTCGAGGGTGTGAGTGACCGGGCCCCTGTGGTATGGGCACGGTTTCTTGAGCATGTCGTCGAAGACCCCCCGGGCCTCGAGGCTGACCTCCTGGGCCCTTGCGGGCGGGGTCCGCCGCGAGGGCTTCGTCGGAGTCGTCGTCTGGCTCCGGTACTCGTGGCGCTTGCTGCGCCTTCTTCCCTTTCTTCCCCTGCTTCATCTTTTTGGCGGGGGCCTTGGGCTTGCTTCCCTCCGCGGGCGCTCCTTCCACGTGCTTCCCCTTCTTGTCGACGAAGTTGGCGCCTTCTGCCTCTTCACCGGAGGCATAGCGTGTGGCGATGTCGAACAGCCCGCTGACGGTAGTGGGGGGCTTTCGCCCGAGCTTACGCACTAAGCCTCGATTCGTCGTGCCCAAGAGGAAGGCATGAAGCACCTCCGAGTCTCCGACGTTCGGAAGGTCCGTGCAGCACTTGGAAAAGCGGCGAACGTAATCCCGCAGGGACTCGCCGGGCTTCTGGCAACATTGCCGAAGGTCCCAGGGGTTCCCCGGGCGTACGTATGTGCCCTGGAAGTTTCCCACGAAGGTGTCCACAAGGTCATTCCAATCATGGATCTGGTTCGGGGGCAGCTGCTCCAGCCATGCTCGCGCTGAATCCGCAAGATGGAGGGGCAGGTTGCGGATGATGACTTCATCGCTGGACGCGCCACCCAGCGTGCACGCCAGGCGATAATCGTTAAGCCAAACTCGAGGGTCGGTTTCCCCAGAGTACTTGACGATGGTGGTCGGCTGTCGAAACCGTGGAGGTATCGGTGCCGTCCGGATCTCGCGGCTGAACACCCGAGTACCAGGGGGTTCCGGCGATGGGCTCTTATCTTCACGGCTGTCGTAGCGGCCTCCACGTCGAGTGTGGTACCCGTGGCCGGTGGTGGCGTCGAGCTTCCTTTTGTTGAGGATGTGGCGGGCATCCTCTTTGCTGGCGCGTGTGTCCAGCATGAGTTCCTTCACAGGAGCCTTCATCTGGCTCTTGAGAGGAGTACGCATTGACTCCGCCCGGTCTTGCGCTCCGCCTACGACTCCCGTGCTGTCAGAGCATCTCATACGCGACGCGGAGCTCTCGGCCTGTTGTACCGCGGCCTGTTCGATCAGGGCCTGCGCCTCGCGGCGCAGGTTGCGGCCCTGCGGCGTTGATGGCTCCGGCATCGCTCGTATCAGCGTAGCCGCGGCGATCAACTTCTGGCTGGTCCTTGCCAGGGCCAGGGGGTCATCCCCGTGGTCGTCGGCCATGATTCGCGCCTGCGCGGTGCGCGCCACCTCCTGCGTGAAGTTGCTGGGCCCGGGTCGCCCTGTTTCGAGGGCTGCGCGCAGCCGTCGAACCTGACGTCTCTCGTCTTTGAGGCTGGCCTCGAGTTCCCGCACTTGGATCAGCTGGGCCTGAATCAGTGCGGCGTCTCCGGTCGCGGGAGGTGCCGCCTGCCGGGGTGCCATGCTTCCCACGGGGTCTCGAGGCGTGACGGGGCTGTTGTCCTCCGTGTCCGTCTCGAATACTGCCGCGACAAAGCACTCCCGCGCAGGGTCATGATCCCCCGTGCTCGAGTCATCAGAGTAGTCGAAGCAGTAGTCCGCCGCGGCCTGGAACGCCACGAAAGCTTCGTAGTCACGAAGTTCGAGGTAGTCCCACTCCGGGTCTTCCCGCGAGGCTTCCTCCGCGCTCGTGCTGAGGTATGAGTCACCCGGCGAGGTCGCGATGAGGTTCCGGATCGAGAGCAGGTGATGTCCAGCGAGGTCGTCGTAGGCGTCCATCGCCGTGCTGATGGATGACGAGTACGCCATGCCCGCTCCACGCATCCCATACGGGAAACGTGACGGCTCGGCCTCACTCTCCTTGTTCGGGCGTGTGGTCGGAGGCACGGGTGCTGGCGTGACCTTCGTCCCCTCGGCGATGGTGCTTTCGCCGAGGTCGACGTCGTCAAGACGGCGCGCGCGCGCAGCCTGGCGCCGCTCCATGCGTGCCCGTCGTGAGCGTTGCCCTGAGCGCCTCTTGCGCCTGGGCGTTGGTGGCGGTGGTGGGCTCGTTGCAGCGGTCGCGGCAGTGGCGGCCGCATCCCTTGGGAGGAGCCACATGAGATAACCGTTGCCGGTTGCCTCAAACCCCAGGCTCCCGAACCAGATGGTGAATCCGGCCGGGAGCGGGTCGGATGAACCGTAGGAGCAGCGGTCGAAGAGACGCTCTGTACGGATCACCATCGAGAGAACTGGCGGGTCAAGAAGTCGATCACAGCGCGAGGCCCCTACCTGGCGCGCCACTGTCGGTGCCGAAACCCGGCGGGGGTCCAAACACCTGCAGAAAAGTGCGCTGTGTCCCGTCTCTCGATGGTCGATGCAAGGGCAACACGATGACACGAGGTTTATCCTGGTTCCGATCTTCCGATCGTACGTCCAGCAGGGTGTGCTTGCGCACTTGTATTGCCTTGCACCGGGGGTGCTCGTAGTAGGGGGCTACAAGCTTGGCGGGAGAGGAGGATGAGCCCCCAGGTTCCTTAGAACGAGTGAGAGTTGTGTATTCCGCTAGAGCAAGGACAGCTTTGGTGCCATCATATGGCGTCGACGCAGAATAGCCGCGAGGAGCACGCGCGGTCCGCGGCGCAGAAGGCGGCCGACGAGCTCGCCGCGTCGAGGCGGGACCGGGACCATCATGCCCACGAGCCAGCGGCGGCGGCGCCCGTCAGCCCCCGCGGCGGCGGCGGCGTCCTGAGCAGCGTGCAGGAGAGCGCGCGGCCCGCCATGGGCGCCGTCCGCGGCGCCTTCCCCTCCGCCTCCGGCGGCGGCGACGACAGCGCTAGCGCTACCGGCGCCGCGGCGGTGGAGGGCGCCAAGGAGCACGCGGCGGACGCGGAGGAGGGCGCGCGACGGGCGCCGGCCGGCGACGACGCCGTGGCGAGGAAAGGCGAGACGGCGGACGAGTCGGCGTGGCAGCAGGGGCTGGACGTGCGGCGGCGCGCGGCGGAGAAGGCCCGCGAGGAGGCGCGGCGCGCGCACGAGCCTTCCGAGGCGGAGAAGTACTCGTGACTCGCTGTCGTACAAGTGAGCCGCACGTGACCGTCCGTCGTGCTGCTGGAGGTTAAGTTTGCGTTCTGTATATGGTGATCTTAAATAAATACTCCTACTATATAATCCAATATATGCTACGTTTTGTGTGCAAATCGAGCCAGTGCTCGAACAACAATAATAAGCGCGAACCGCCTCTGCTTTTAGCACACAGCTTTTCCATCTCAGCGATGCTGTTGTTGCTGTGTGAGTGTCACTTGTTTACATGCATGGTGGTCAGAGAAAAAAAAACTCGATGCTGAACAAACGCTGACCATTTGGAGGAGTAATTCGTGTTCTGGCGGATGCGGCTTCCTCCGCTCTCCCCGGCGACCGGCGTGAGGTGAATGGCCCATTCGTACTCTGCACTCTGCAGACAATGAAGGAGTGCTCTGATTGGGGTCGCTCGAGCGCTCGTGGCAGCAAGCCAGCAACAGAGCACTGACAGGCATTACTGACGGTCGCTCCTGCGCAGGGCGACCCGGACGCCCCCCGAACCCTAGCGTCGCTCCGCCCCCTTCCCTAGCGCGCGACCCCTGATGATGGCGGCGACGGGGCCTCTCCCTCCTCCTTCAGCGGTTCTGGGCGGGCGTGACCGCCCGTGCCGCCTCAAGTGCTCGGCGGCGGCGTGGCGGCCCTCCGCGGCAGCGGCGTGGCGGCCCTCCGCGGCAGCGGCGGCCGGCCACGGGTCCTGCGTTGCCCTGACCGGATCCGGTGGCCATGCGACGGGAGGCGCATGGATTTGTGTAGGGGAGCGGCAGCTGACGCTGAGATGCGGCGGCAGCCGGTGCAGACTACACCGGCAGCGGCAGTCGGTGTGAATGAGCGTAGGGGTGGTGGCTGCGGTGCGTGGATGGCAGTGGCGGCCGTGGCCTAGCCGGGGCCTGGCCGTGGCTAGTTGGGCTGGCGCATGGGCGACGGGATCTGAGGTGAGACGGGTGGTGCTTCTCAACGGTGATGCTGGCCTGATGCCGTCTTGGTGGTGGGGTTGGAGGGTTGGCTGGTGCATGCTGGTGGCGTCGTGGTGGTGCTTCGGGCTGCGTCGGGCTTCTTCCAGCGGAGGCGATGTGGAGGCGAGAAAGAGCAGGCTACTGGCTTGGCCAAGAACATGTGGCAGACATGGTGCTGAGTTAGCGCGTAAGCCTTCACTGACGCCTCTGTCAGTTGCGATGGTGGCGGCGCCCTTATGGCGTCGTTCTCCCTGCTGGGGGCACCATTGCGAGGCACCATGTCCCCTACTGCATGGGGCTCTCGAGGGTGTGAACCATGTCTATCTCTGGACGTGCGACGGCGGCGTCATTGGCGTTGTACCCTTCTTGGAGGCGCCGCATCTGAGACTCGTCTTTGTTAGGCAGTGGTGGTGGGTTGGTTGGTGGTGTTACCCGCGTGCAGCGGCAGAGGGGTGCGCTTTACCCTTGTACGTCCTCTATAAACTTGGTTAAATTCAAAAAAATTATTTTAATACAAATTCGAAATACCTTGTACTTCAAAGCGGAGAGAGCACATTTTTTTTTCTACCCGTAGGAACTACAGACAGATGTATTGCTACACGTCAACAGTTTTATAAATTAATGTCTGATAAATCGTCACAAAATGACGTGGCGATGCATTAGACCGTGTACAATATCAATACTCCACCACCATAATTCCTAACTACAACATCATGGGCTCATGGTTGAGAGTTGGCCGTTGGGCAAGAACAAAGCATCACACGTGGCGACCAACCCCGATGGGAGAAAGTGGCATGTCCGCTCTTCCTCGTACACGCGCAGGGCCCAGCAGGCACACCCTTTGGATCGACCGATGATTGTGCGGCCGAGGATCACCGGAGCCCCGCGTCCGGCGGACCGGCGATGCCCTGCCTGTGGTCGCCACGCACGCGACGTCGCTGCAGAGACTTTGTCCAAAGCTGAGTAGCTGCTGAGCCGTGGACTCCAACGTACGCCGGCCCGTCGCGTGGAGGTGCCACTTTGTTTGTTTTCTTTTTTCTTTTTTTCAATTTATGCTTGCCTTTGCTTAATGATGAAAGGCATGCATGGCCACTGAGGCACTGAAGTCGAGCTCCGGGCTCCGGCGGCTTTCATTTCGTTTCATTTCCTCCTTTCGAAAGTGCCAATTTCGTTTTCTTATCTCCACTACCCAGTTAACAAAGACAAATGTACGTGGCGGTTTGGTGATATAGAATACATTTGTTTTCTCTTCTCCACGACCGCTAAATATAGGAGCATTTTGTTTGGTCATTTTTATATTTATATCTAAACAAAAACGTTGCTACTTCTCTACGCCTTTCTGTTGCTGTTTTCTTTCAAGTTTGGACATAGATCGAGTATCTCTTATCTTGTAACTGAATCAAGCTCCCACGATGCAGAGCTCTTCCGCTTCAGGGACTTTTCCAGAGCAAGGTAAACTTGTTTCATACACTTCAAAATATGGATAGCAAATGCATTTGTCCAGTAGAGAAAATGTGTGACCGAGAGCAAAGCTTTAGCCACGGCCCAGGAAACTATTAATTGGCCCATAAAACCCAGAGATGCATCTGCTTGCTTCAAAGTGAAGACACACCAAGGGAGAGAGCCAAATATAGGTCGTGTAATCGTATTCCTTCAATCCAGAATTATTTTCAAAGTTATTTTATTGTTTATGTAACGTGCAAATAATGAAATTTAATAGTCGGTTTTGAATGAAGGGAAAAAGGAATCATGCATGGAGGATAAGCCCAAGAAGAAGAACTACTTGCGGATGGGCTTGTGGCCCACTGGCAAACGCTCCAAAGGAGGAACTGATGGCACTTAGAAGTTTCTTACAATTCTTAAAAAAAAAAAAAAAAAAAGAAGTTTCTTACAGGAGCGAATTGGCTTGAAGTCCAATGATAGATCGGTCTAGTGGAACGTTACTCACTAGGGTTCAAATTTTGCTGCTCGCACCTTTTTCTGAGATTTTTTAGGATTTACCAACTTTAGATAAACATATTTATAATTTCTGTAATTTATTTCATATATAATTATATATATAAGTTTAATTTCGTGTGCTATATATCCTAACCTATGAAAAATAATCATATAATTCTTAATGCATACCTTCTAATGGCGTATATGCTGTGATGAGCTGTTCGGTTCATAAAATTAGAATTGCAAAGTGCACTGATATATTAAAAAAAGGTATAAATCATACGACCAACTGAAATAGTAGCGATGTGTTGGAGAGGTAATAACTGTTTTTCCCAGAAGTGGGCAAAGAAATGTTCGAGGTAGTAAAATGGATTTCAAATACAATATGTATATAGCATGATACTACAAGTAGGAGGGCATTACTACATCACTAACTAGAAATTAAATCTTTGAGCCTAACGTTAACACGGGCGAGTACCTTTTGCGAATCATATAATTCTTAATGCATATTTTGTTAGTATGTGTAGGTGTCGCATTCATGGGCATATCAATATTCTGTTCATGTGTGGTGGCGTCCAGTGCACTGTCGTTGTAAAATTAATTAAGAAATAATATATGGCCGAGATTGTGATTGCTCGACATGAAAGAAAAAAAAGGAAAGACAATCATAACGTCTCATCTGCTCCATGCTCCGGTAGAAAGGAGGTACCTCCAAAAGTGCTTGGGCGGAATTTTTTCGAGCAGTTTTGCATTGTAGCGCCAAGATGCTCTCTAACAGGAGAGCCCATAGCTGTCTTTGATGTCCAGCTTCAAAGCCACAGGGAGTTGATGCGTGTTGCTGGACAGGGACAGAGTAAAGGTGTGTTTGTTTAAGGGGTTGGAGTGGGTTGGGTTGGAGCCGACCCAGTTGGCTCTCTGTTTGGTTCAGAACTGAGGTGGGATTGATCCATTCCAATAGAGAATATGCTTTAAATATCTGGGTCCGCTGCGTTTCTCTAAATCGGTAGAATCACGCCGACCCACTTCCACTCCGTCCCCGTCCGTCTCTGTGGGGCCCACGGACGAGCGGTAGCTCCTGCAGGGAAGGCGGATGCACGACAAGGGGAAGTGGCGGAGAGGAGCGGCTGCGTCCGTGGCGAGGAAGACGTGCGGCGGTGGTGGGGAGTCGCCGGCTGAGCTCCCAAGCCAGGCGCCATGGCCGGCACAGAGGAGGGCCCGGGGGCGTGCGATGACCGTCCCTAAGAGGACCAAGCAGAGGACACGCAGGGCTCAGTCGGCAATCGGCGAACTCAAGCTCTGCCTGGATTGCGCGAATCGGCCATGGATTTTGCGAATCGGTCATGCCGGAGGGCGGAGGCGAGTTAGGGGAGTGTGGGGAACTTGGGCGGCAGCAACGGCGGGATATTGGCCGGCAGGGTGAGGATGGCGGCCGTTCGAGCCTAGCCGGGCGGAGGAGGACGGCTGGGGAGCTCAGCCAGTCGGAGAGCGTGGAAGCGACAAGGACGAAACGGAGCTCCGGCGGTTCCAGCTCGCGGGAAAGATAGCAGCCGCGAGCTCCGCGGCCCGGGCGAGCACGTTCCGCTCCGCTGGCGTCCGCGAGCTCCGCTGCCATGGCCAGCTCGAGTCTGACGCTCATTGCCCCTCGCCCATGGGAGCTCCGTGCGGCTGGTTGAAGAAGAGGAAGGACTAAAGGAGCAAGTGAAGCAGGGGAAAAAATAACGAGAATGATATGCGGACCTCCACAAATTATTGTTGCTAACGGTGTTAAAAATCCATCTATCTCATCCCACCCAATCATTCTAAAAAAAAAAACTGGAATGGACCTAACCCACTCATCCAAACATGAGATGGGTTCATTCCAACCCACAAAAGTGAGACGGAGCCAACCCAACCCACTTGATCCCCGAAACAAACACACCCTAATTGATTTTCGTTTCTATTATAGTACGTAAAATAAGCTAAGGACTGAGGCAGCTCTGCATGATGGACGGACGCTATTACCCCGTTAATAATGGTGACAACTCTGTTCGCGATTGTGACGTACGAGGTTTCGTTCACGTGTGTGTATGCGTGCAATGCCATTGCACAAACACAAGGATTTGGAGCATGCATGCATGCATTATATTGAGTGACGGGCAAAAGCAGGACCTGCCGAGAGCCTGCCGGCGAGAGAGTAATTTTAAGGGACCGGAAGGAGAAAAAAAAAGAGAGGAAAAGAGAAGAGGTTGATGAACAGCCGCTAGGAAAGCAATCGGTCGCTTGCGCGTTAATTAAGCTTAGCTTACAGCAGCGGGCGGCTGTGGCGTCGTCAGCTGCTCTGCAGCCGGTCGATCCCCCGGCCGGCCCGGCCATCTGCCGCTGCTGTCTGTCAGCAGCAGCAGCAGACAACGACGAGATGGGGTCGCACATCACGCGGCGAGGAGGAGGGAAAAAGATCTCACGCGCGTCGCGTTTTAATTAGCCGCGGGGATCGGCTAGCTATGCGTCCGCGGGAGATTATTGGCCGCGCGTGTGCGCCCGCCCGCTGGAGGCATGATGGGGAAGGCGAGGAAGCAGCTGGAGAAGGCGCGGAGCGCGGCGCGGCAGCAGGTGAGCAGGCTCGCCATCATCGCCGCCTGCGTCGCCCTGCTCCTCTGCGGCAGCTGCGGCGGCCGCCCAAAGAAGCGTATGTGTGTCCTGCAGCACGATATATATATACATATACATATATAGCTTATATATATCTATACACAAATGCTCGCATATATACTATAAATACTATATGGGTGCACGTCTTGTACAGCTTTGCGCCTTTGCATGATCGTCGTCGCGCGCGCGCGCGCGCACGGGCAGCAGAGAGGCTGCTTGCAATCGCAGCTAAATTAATCGACCGGGCGCAGGCGAATTCCGCATAGGAACTTCACAAGGCTATCTAGCCAGGACAAGAAGCGCGCGCGGATGCTATTTTAGCTGGAACTGAATGGAGATTTGAATTCTGTGGATGGAATTGGAGCACGATGCATCCGGGCTAGCAGTACGAACCCCGTTGCAAACTCTGCAAAAGCCTAGTTTTCACAGCCTGGTACATCTAAAAATGATCTCAGGAGGCGTATACCTATCTATTACCAGAAAAAAAACGTAGGAGGCACACTGTAAATCGAAACTGTTTAATTATCTGTACTCTCTTTTATTTTATTTCGGATGCAGTCTTTGGCTCTTATTAGCGATTAGCGAATATGCATGCACATGTATTTCCCGCTCCATACTTAACTCGTCCCTTACAAACCATAGTAGCGAAAAAAAGAAGAAAGAAGACCGAAGTGTTACACTACTGCAGTTCTGGCCTGTTCAGTGATACTTCTTAGAGCAAGGCTTATAGAAACGCTTGCACGCGGGCGTATCGCGCGCTAGCTCACGCGCGAGCTGCTGCGCCGGTGTGTTGGGCTCCACCAGCCTTTAATGCTCCGCACGTTTTGGGCTGCACGGCGCACCAATGGAAGAGGCCAAACAGGTAAAAAAAATGTAAAATAATCTTATGCGTCGGCTGCCCGCGGGCGTCTCGCCGCTCGCCGGCTATCGTCTCTCTCCTTCTCTCTCTTTCCTCCACGTTAGAATGCTGCTGACATGTCTTGTGTGTTTGCCCGCTTACATAAGACTATAATACTTGCTCTTAGCTTAAGCGGTCCTTGTGGCCTGTGCTGCATGGTCAAACTTTCATGTGCCCAAGGGCTGCATGGTTAACTAGCTTAAAAGTATCTTTTCTTGAAAAGGAGCACGAGTAGGATATGTGTTTTTTTCGAAATTTATCATTTTAATTGTTTCATCAAAACTCATATATGTATCTATATGAAAGGTGATTTCCAAAATAAAGCCTTTTTTTTTTGCAATGTGGGAATTATTAGGCAAATGTTGTGACCTCATTTCTATCCATTTCACAATCATCTTTAGAGTGCCATGATGGAAGTTTTTGTTCGAATTCCTCCTAAACACGTGCATACCCATTTGAAAAGGAAAAAAAGTCACATAGGACTCTTTTTTCTTGAATACGCAGGAGAGTTGTATATCATTATACTAGAGAATAGGGTTCGTCACAAGGTTTAACTAGAAGAGGGCAATACCAATCAATATGTCAAACCTGCAGTTCTTGTGACACTACTTTTACAACCTAAAAATTCCCTAGTAAAAAGAAGTAGCATGCCATCGGCTAGACCTTAGATAGTAAATCACGCATTCATGCTTCAGAAGCTCAAGAACCTACGCTGTGGAAGATCAAAGAAATCAAATAATCCAAACAAATTTGTGTGGTACAGTACAACTCCATATATTATTATACTAACTACTAGAAATTGCGCTTTTCCAGTCAAAATATTGCAACAAAATTTGAATTTTTTTTGTGTGACAATACGTCGGTTATATTGCCACGAATTTATAGTGTGCTCCATATATGTTCAACTTCTGTTGCAAGAGGCTGGCATGTACTGCAAAAATAAAGATACACTGTTGCATTAATGCGATTGTTTTGCCAGGTGTTCTACAAGCATGGAAATAGTCCAAAAAAATGGTTGCAACAAAAGAACTTGTTATTGCTACGAGTGATATACTATCGCAATATTTGTATACTACTAGAACATTTTGCAACTATTGCCATGTTTTGTTTGTCCATTCTCATTGTAAAGAGAGAGGATAAAACAAAAATACTAGCAAATTATATAATAGAAGTTGCTCCAGTGTAGTGGTAAAGTGTTGTGTGTCCAACTGTTAGGTTTAGTGTGAACAAGTAACATTTTTTATAGTTTTTGTTTCTAATTATTTTCCAAGACCATATTTTTTTTATAATTGTTGCCAACTAGCATGGCAATATTAATATCTATTGCAACAAAACCGGGGGGGGGGGGGGGGGGGGGGGGGGGGGGGGCGGCGCTCTGAGCAAGCTACTAACCACGGTTTTTTATGTAATGCATCATTCTTATTGTTGCGAAAGCCCAATAATGTGAAAAAAAAACTTTGTCCTTTTCAACTGGATCCCACATATGACCTATACATATGAGTATACTCCAACAATTGACCTCCCAAAATGACCTATACATATGAGTACAAACATGATTTTAGACATTACACACACAAGTATACCCCCATAGCTAGGAATTTAAGATGCATACATATTAAAATGTCCTTAGATAATACATGGTATGCAATTTTTTTTAAACTTGCATGTATTATATACTTTCAACACAGTTTTACCTGCTTGTGGTATATTTACCGACTACCCTATGTGGGTGTTTCCATATCAATTTATTATTTTCCTACATTACATCACACATTTATGTGTGTTTGACATGTGTTTTGTTGAAACCTTATATTGAGCCATGTCAGCTCTCGTGTGTTGTGACTTCATTATCTAAGATTTTGATGTAGATTTAGATCTTCATTATCTGCTGCAATTTGTAAGAAAATATTATTTCCCCCTTCATATATATAGTCAAAACACTAGCGCTTGTTGGATCTCTTGTTGAAAATCTTACCTTTTGATTTTATTTAGAATCTAAATTCTAGGTCCTAGACTAGACTCATAGTATATATACTATCTATATCGCTGGGAGGTTTGGCGCCCTCCCAGCGATCGTGCTACTGTAGCGTTTTTTTTTCCTTTTTTTCATATATGAGTGCAAAAATAAGTACATCTATGTCATAAAAAGTGTCGCCATCTATAGTTGGTACATCCTCGCCTGCCACGTGGTTTCAAACTTTCAACCTTGCGCTTTACGTGTTGCTTCTCGGCATTGTCTTCAAAAGAAACAGGTACATCCATGTCACTGAAAGAAAGCGAGCCCACTGAGACTCGGTGCGTTCTTGCTTGCCACGTTGTTACAGGCTTCTAGCATTGCGTTATTACGCAATTGCTCAGTCGCCACGTATTAATATTTTGTATTCTTGGCAAATGAAATCGTGGTGCCCCTTGCACATTAGAGAGCCGTCATTGCCTCCCCCACGAAGTTGAAAAGGTGACACAAACATTGTGCTCCTCAGCTACTCACTCAATTTCTCCATCATGTGTCACAAATATTGTGCTCCTCGACTGCTTGCCCAATCTCTCGCATCATGTGTCAACTCGCCTCCTCTATCCCTTCTCTCGAGTCTCAGTTTGGATCAGAGGTGGTGCCGCTGCCTCGGAGTGAGATACCGTCCACCCCGGGCTCACCGGCCTCACATGTGAAGGCCCTTTTAGGTGTACACTCTATGTCAATACGGCCATGCTCTCCATGGTCAAGAACATCTGCCTTACTGCCATCGAGTTTGCTTACAAGTCATGCATGATCTCTTATAGAGAAGAACTCATCTGGCGTGGCGTTAGCACGCCCCCTACCTAGTAGTTACGACAATGAAATACATAGGCATCCAACCTGCTCCACATAGTGTTCAAAATATCAAATTTCTATATCAGAGAGCTATATATATGCAGCCGCCTACTTTTCTACAAATATTATAACGCGTATAAGTAAATAGTATAGCTTGTAATGTTTTACGCGCTATTCGTTTTGCTGAGCTGGGCTAGAAAGTTTGAGAGAAAAATAAACTGCTGGGGTGGTTCAATAGTATTATGTGAGAAGTTTTGCTGAGCTGGGCTAGAAAGTTTGAGAGGAATATAAACTGGTGGGGTGGTTCAATAGTATTACGTGAGAACTGATAAGCCAAACGAACAAGTCTAATATAATAAATTTAATGACAACTTACAGAATTATTTGTCATTATTATTATTATAATTTAACATGGACCATTATTATCATTGTTTTATGACTCACTAACGAAGCACATATATCCTGATATATTGCCTAACCGTAGAGATAGAAGATACACTAATTGCTCACTACATGCATGTACACTCTGACTTAGCTTTTCCGTACACCAATAATTAGTAGCGGTAGAAGTTTGTAATTTTAGAAAACTATAAAGGATAGCTTTATTATTTTTAGGAAGCCACGGGAGAAAATGCTCCCCAATTAGCGTGGCCACTAGTACAATAATAAATTAAATTACAATGAACACAAGTAGCCTACTGAGCACGTACTCATTGTGAAGTCTAAATGACGAATTGTAAATTGTAAAGATTAAATACTGACGACATCTCACTGTGAAGTGTAAACGATGAATTATTATAAATTCTAATGACACATGAAATTGGATTTCTGGATTTGCAGGCAAGGAAAAAGGTCCACATAGTAAGACTAAGAAGTAGTACACCCTGGATTACTCCTACTTCGGTGGCGGCGACGAAAAATATGCAGGGGAAAGAAAAGGAAATGTGCACGCACCGTCTCTATCCGGGCCGATGGAGTAGCCACTCTAGCAACACGCACAGCATAGGCGTACGAGTGGTACGGTGTGTTATTGCTGCTTGATTCTAATGTAAAGAGTGTGATGTGTAAAGTGGTGCCCTGCTCTGCTGGACTGCACGTTGCAGCTTGCCGGCGCCGGCGCTTTCTTCCGTTTCGGTGTCCGTCGATCGAAGGGGCCAGGAGCAGCTGGGCTGGGTTGTGGTCTGTTGCTGCCTCTGTGTCGAAGGAGGAATGCCGTCGATACACAGCTGGGCTGAGGTAGCATGGATGCTTACCAATGATGATTGACAGTGTATATGTACACGTTGTACAGCAATTACATGCATTACAGTTACAAGAATATGTTAACAGATGTGCTAATACACATGATAGTACGACCAGTTTTTATATTATTAATTCCTGGGAATAAATAAACAATGGTTGTTGCCGAATGTGTCCGACTGGACAGTCTACATGTCAGTGCCCCAATTTTTTTCATTCTATCTAACGCATCACCTTCAGTTTGTTTTTTTAATTCTCTTCCTGACGGATACGTTACTGCTTCCTGATTTCCCAGGCGTTCAGATCTTACATCAAGAATTTTCTGCTCCTTCCTAAACACAGAAGAAACATCTATCTCTTCCACGAACAGGGTCACTAATCAGCAATATTGATTCCTCGCCAGAAAGTAGCAAAACAAATTAAGCCAAACATATGTTAAATTCACGTCGCTACAAATTCAAGCGCGCGCGGACCCTCACGGATCTTTTCTTTCAAATTGCATATCACTTGTCTACTCTGCTTTAGTGGCTCTCTGATAGCGGAATCCCAAATTTAAGGCCGTGCGCCAGGTCCAGAACGTGCGGTCGACGCCCACGCAGATGCTCCTTCCTTCACTGTGCGGGCGCCCCCCCTTCTCACACCCACGTGCGTGGGCCCCGCAGGCTAATTACTCCACCCATTTACCTTCCCTCTCCTCTCTCACTCGCACCACTCTCGATCTGCAGGCGATTCCCATGTGCTCGGTCGCTGTCAGGGTCGAAGTCCTCGGGCTGAGGCGCTGAGCGCTCACCGCCAGGCGGCGGCGGCGGCCGGCTCCGCGCTCGTCGGCGGGCCGCAGCTGGCCTTACGCTCGCCGGCGGCGGCGGCCGACCGGCCTCGCGCCCGCGCGCTCCAGCGCAGCCCCTATACGTGTCGCCGCCGATGGAGGTGCATAGGAAGGTGACCATGGTGACGGGCGCGATGGAGGGCGGCCGGATCCAGTGGAGCGGGTATCCCATTTTTTCTACTTTTTTTCTTTTTTCTGAGGAAAGTTTTCTCTTGCAAACTTTTTTCCTCTAACTTTTTGACTGTTCATTTTTTTCATATAATTTTCTTGTCAAAATTTTTTCTAGAAATTTTGATTGAGTTTTTTCACAAATGTTTGCTTGTAAAAAATGTGCAAACTTTTTTCTCTTACAATTTTTTTCACAATCTTGTTGCCTGTTCAAATTTTGTTCATAACTTTTTATCTAATTTTTATCAAAATTTTTTCAGAAATTTTGATTGAAATTTTTTACAAATGTTTTGCACGGGTAGGCGGAAACTCGGATCCATGCGGAGGGGCCCGCCGGCTTTGCGCCTAGTGCGAGCGCATGGCGCGCCCCCTGCGGGCGAGCGCAAAATAGCTGGTCCCCTGATAGTCTGATCATTGGACGCCAACATGAAAAGTTCGATAAAATTTGGTGCTCCTTATTTGGCTTTTACGCTACCCTTCCTTTTCAGCGTAAGCCTCAACTATACTTGGTCGATTAACGGTTAGTTGGTGCTAAGAGGACTTCTGTTAGCTTCATTTCCTTGGTTTCCTGCATTCTGACGAGAGTAGCATATCAGGGTTTTTTTTGTTCTGAAAAAAAATATTCCTACAAAAATCACCGAAAAACACGAACACTCGTCAGGGCTAAAATGTTTACTGTTCAGCCCCTTCTTATTTTGTTTTGGATGCGTGCAGTCGTCCAAACTCCAATGGTAAAGCCATTTGCTCTCCCTTCCTTGATAAAAACCGTATTAATCCGATGGGATTGGGAACCTGCGACGCCTCGCTTCGTCTTCCGCCGTCCGCCCCTCTCCAGTCTCCATTACTCCGTTGCCTGCTTCGGTTTCACATCTTCCACGCCTTCTCCTGCGGCTCTTCAAATACGCCCGTCTCTTCCTTCTACAACTAGTCATCCCCCGTCCAAACAAAGAACGCCCATGGGCGGATCCGATGTGCCCATGGGCGGATCCGTCAACTCCATGGGTGGATCTGCAGCCATGGTGGCCGGCCGGTCCCCAAGCTTTGGTGCCCGACGGCAGCCTGTACTCGGGCGTGTGGAGCCGTGGGCTATTGGGCATTTGGGCGGCTAACGATCGTGGTGCTCGGGTGGATCCTGGGCTATGCAGCTAGCCATCGGCTTAGCTGCCCATTCCCACCCAGGATGTTCGTCTGCTTGTGGTGGCATGATACTTGACAGATTTCTTTCCCTGGTGATAATGTAGTCATGCAGAAACTTCGGGTGAAAACTCTGCCTGATTAGTATGTCAGTGTCAGCAACGGCGGCGCTATTCGGCGTCGTTTTCCTCCCTTGAGGCGTTTGTTGTGATGTTTTCTGCAAGGTTCAGTGGATTTCTGGGTGAAAATTTAACTCCAGCTCACTGGGTAGGCGGCGATGGCGTCTTCGACAGTTTGACGTCATGTCCTTCTTGGAGGCGTCGTCTTGGAGATCCTCTGACCTAACATTTGTTACCGAGTTTGAGTCTGTTTTTCTACATGGCTAAGGAATGGTGAGCAATGGAAGGCATTTCTAGCAAGGTGGTCATGACTTTCTAAGTAGACGAGAGATGTTATGGATTGGTGCTACATAAAGATCGGGCAAGATTGAAATATGGACGAAGGAGAAGATTGAAGCTTAGTCTTCTAGTACTCTGTCTTTGTTTTAGAAATTTCTTTCTTGTGTTTTTGAGCTCCTTATTACGAGGATTCGAGTTTAAGAACTCTTTGTAACCTTTGGCTGTATATATCCACCATGTGGATGTAGTAGGCCGGATTGTATCCTTCATCTAAAAAGACAAAGAACGCCCGCCGTACTGGTCGGATACCAGACTGCTACCTGTGTCTTGGTCACCGTCGAGTCGCCAACTCGATCGCCGTCGCTCCCCTGCCGTCGTCATCGACTCCTCGCTGGAATCAACCAAGATCTCGCAGTGCTGAAGTCTTCTGCGCACGAGCAACAGCAGCGACCGCTATAAAGATCTCTTGGCACCGAGAAGGTACGACCCCCATCGCTTCTGCTTGCCTTCTAGTACATGTACGTTCTAGTGATCCTGTGTTGCTTTGATCTGATCCTTTTATCGGAGATGAGACTAGCCTTCGTTTTTTTGCTGAACCATGGGCGGTGTTCTCGTACAGTAGGGGTTGAGAGAAGGCGTATGCTATACTGTCGGATGTCTCAACTCAGCATCTTGAAGATGTTCAACACAACCAAATAATATGGATCAATGTTCCCTCTCACAATTGCCGGACAACTACAATCAGTGGTAATGAGCCTAGTATGTGTTTAGTTTAAGAACATTTGAATGTATCCCTATGCCACTAGTGCTATATCTAATTTCCAGATTTCTCATACTTTCTTTGTGCTGCTAATCTCCTAATAATTTCTAGATTTTAAGTGGCATGTATGAATGAAGTATATGCTAGAGATTACGTGAATTTGCTGTCCACAAAACAAGCTAATCTCCAATATAAAATGTATCCTTACGTCAGCAAGTTTTCAAATGTAAACTTTTATGATGGAAAAAATCATAGATGGCACTAATCTTAGAGGCTACAATGATATTTTATTTAGTCATATTTTATTGTGGTTATTCATTAGTTCCAAGTTGAAGATGGTATAGAAGAGCACATAGTCAAAGTTACAAAAATTCTAATGAAACTGTTGTCGGCAATATATAATGGTCAAAAACTTCTGCAACATGCACTGAGTAGAAGAATAAAACTAGCATGCGTGCATGTACTATCCCAATAGACAGCCCAACTTTTCTAACATTAAGAGCCATGAGTTTTTTTTGTTAGAGTATAAGTTGTTGATTCATTTCAAGGAGATGAAAGACACAATACTTTCAACAGTTAGATGTAATCTTAAAGGGAATGTGAGTTTTCTCAATTCTGATAGGACATCTAACATGGCCTTGACATGAGCAAGGTGTGCTAACTTTTGTAATTTTTTTGATAGAAAAGAAAAATGGTCTTTGACAATTTAATTAAATCCAAGGATGTTTTGCTAACATAAAGGTCAAAAGTTAACATATTTTGCTTTTGTAAAGGCCACATTAGTTCTCCTATTGGAATCAAGAAAGCTTATATTGTGACCTTCTCAATAACTTGAAAGGAATAATTAATTTGTACTTCAATTAAAAAACCCATGGTTCTTTTTATTTACATACTATACCTTTATGGTAACCTGTTTTGCATAATCTATTAACTTATCATCTCTAGAAACCTATAAATTAGAAATTACAAGAAAGGTAAAGTGTGGTAACCTGTTTTGCATAATCTATTAACTTATCATCTCTAGTGAACCAGCACGCTGAGATCTTGGATTCTCAGCGCTTGTAGGTCCAACGAGGTCTCTCGCCGCGCTCCTGGGCATTAATTGCTCAAACTAATGTCAACAACAAACGCGCCTCAATTGCTCAAACAGTATACTCCCTTCGGTTTAACAAAAGAAGTCATTTAGGACAGCGACACGGTCTCCAAAGTACAACTTTGACTTCTTATTTTTATAAAGATATTTATTAAAAACTAACATATGTATACTTTTATGAAAGTATTTTGCAAGACAAATATATTCATGTAGTTTTCACATTTCCAAACCCAACGACTTAAAAGCTATTCACGATTTATATTTCCAATGTTTGACTCAAATCTTGTTCAAAACGACTTACTTTACTAAACCGGAGGGAGTATGCCACTAAGACCCCATTATGGTGACCCTACCTTCTGCTCAAGCCTCGAAATCAAGTTATCCAACCTCATGTTGATATACCAACCACATTTCAAGGTCATCCTATAACCTCGACGTTGATTATCCTATAGATAATCCATTTTCCCAGCTGAGCAGACCAATCTAAGCATATCTAAGCATTTCGTAATTTCAATCAACAATTATCCATACTAATCGAGCGACAAAAGATAAGTTAACAAATCTAGGTTGGCAATAAAGGAAAAAAGATAGGATATAAATATGCAATATATATAATATAATCCAATGTGACCCATAGAGACACAACAATCAAATTAATTTCAAAACATATGAGAGATATGCTTAGCTGCTTGCCTTGGGTCTCCTCGGACTCAACAAACACGTCCTCGCGGTGGCTTGGGCTCAATGATCTCGCTCTGCGGCACTTCATTCGTGCATTTTAGATAACGAAGTGCCGGAGTACAAGATCATTGACCCCGAGCTCGAAGCCGCCGAGGACATTTTGGGTGGGCCCATGGAGACCCAAGGCAAGCAGCTAAGCATATCTCTCCAATGTTTTGAAATGAACTTGATTACTCTGTCTCTATGGGTTGCATGAGGTTATGTTATATATATATTGCATGTTTAATACTATATACTTTTTCCCTTTATTGCCTATTTTTTGTTACTTATCCTTTGTCGCTTGAGTAGTATGGGTAATTGTTTAATTAAATTACTAAATGCTTAGCTATACTCAGATTCGTTTAGTCAATTGGGAAAATGGATGATTTATAGGTTAGTCAATTGGGAAAATGGATGATTTATAGGTTAATCAACGCTGATGTTAGGATGATCTTGAAATGTGGTTGATTGGATAACTTGATTTGGAGGCTTGAGTAAAATTTTGGGTCATGAGAATGGAGTCTCGGTGACATAGACTGTTGGGACGCGCATAGCGTAAACTCCACCGTTTGTTTGTTTCCTGGGTTTTTTAAACCGACTCAGTCTGTGATTCAGTTCAGCGCGCTCGGCAGCCAATGACGTGGTTCGAGCTGGCATGCGAACCGAATCAGCTCAGGATTCGGTTTTCCAGGTATTTAAACCGAATCAGTCTGTGGTTCGGTTCAGCGCGCTCGGCAGCCAATGACGTGGTTCGAGCGAGCATGCGAACTGAATCAGTCTGTGACTCGGTTCAGCGCACTCGGTAGCCAAAGACGTGGTTCGAGCGGGCATGCAAACCGAATCAGCCCATGATTCGGTTCAGCGCGATCATTGACCAAAGGCATGATTCAATCAGGCGTCCGAACCGAATCTGCCTGTGATTCGGTCTGGCATGCGTGGTTGCAGAACACACAATTCAATTCAGAGCTCTAACGGTTTCGTGTTGATTTGTGGCCTTTGAGGACAGGTCCAGGAAAAGAATGACGGGAGGCTTGGCCTGCGAGCTTCATCCAGGATACCGAGACATTCAAGGACAGCTCAGCATGTACGACGACGAACACAAATCGGAATTGGCCTTCTCATGCAAAATTCCATTTGTATCCAATAAAGTAGAATATTCCTGGAGTAACTTGAGTAGGTGAGGGTAGAAAGGGGATGAATGACTGAGTATATGACCCCTCGCCTACCCATAAAAGGAGAAGGCATGACCCTTTGTAAGGGTTCGGATTATGTTCATTCTTCACTACAGTGAATACATCGTCCCTTCGTCGCTTCACTGTCATTTACTCCATTTCGCGTCTGGTTTCCGAGTCCGCTCCTAAACCAACATAGACCACTTGAGCAATTAAATGGAGGGTGAGAGCCGCTTCATGTCTTTCCCTTGTTGGGCGAAAAATGTATGGCTCTAGGTCAAGCTACTACGTTTTGCCGCCCCCTTAGTACGAACAAAGGAAAATAAATATCTAATTTTTTTTCAAGTCCAATAAACAATTTTTAATTGATGGAGACTAAGAGTGCCATGAAAACCCATCATTGCATTAGCTTTTTAATTGCCATTGCAAAACACACGTTAGTCACAATGATCATGTTATCATTAATCGCCAAAATCGAATTAAGCAAGATTATTAAACTTAGATAGGCCAGGTTAATTAGCAAGTATGGTCCATTTAACATGTAAAGTGGGTTTAAGCTGTTTTCCTAGGCATGGTTGTTACACATCCCTGACCATGACACCATTATTTAATGGCGTACATGGTGTAATGGCTGTGCATTGCCGGCTTCACTGATGGAATCAGGGGCAGCACTGGCGAAGTGGAGATTAATTTTGCAGCGTGGCTGCTCGCCGCTCTAGCTGTTTCTTTGACGATAGATTGTAAAGTGTAAAACCAGTCGGCGCCCTCAATAGAAAAATAGATGATGTTGCACAGCGCGTGAGAGTTTAGGAGGCATTCAGCAGTGCGCATCGATCAAACTGCTGCTCCGCAGTCGGCCGCCCTGCCGCTGTCCATCACCAGGAGCTAGCCCCAATCCCATCGAGATCAACATCGATACAATTAATTAATTACGTGAAGGATCGCGGAACGCGGGAAGAAATGTACATCATTTTGACATTTCTAGGTTCATAGATATTGCTAATGCATCTAGACATATGTTATACTATCTAGATGCATAGCAATATCTGTAAATTTAGAAAAGTTAAAACGATCTATATTTTAAAATGGAGTAAGATTCTATGACGCAAATTAAACCATCTAGCATCGCGAAGGCTAGCAGCTAGCTGCTTGTAAATTCCACCCGTGTTTTCTGACGGTACAAGAATGTGGATTCAACACGTTCGTATGTTACCGTCCATCCATCTAACTACGTTCAACTTTATTCCTACCATCCATCTAAGCAATTCCAATTACACCTTCAGAAGGTTTCGATGCAGCAAGTAAGACGAATGATCTCTGGCTTTTCTCTTGGAACCTTCTTCATACCACGCGTGGCCTTCATGCCGGCGAGACTCCCAAGCCGAGACGCCCACGAAGAGGCGGTTTGACGGACCCAAACATACGCGCACCAATGTTTCTGCTCATTTCGATGCCCAGCCCAAGGATACTTTGGTTGCAGTAGGTTTTTGGGCCCAAAAGCAGTTTGGGTTTTCCCCATCCCACCGGAGTGGACACGCAGCAAAACACAACCCCATCGTCCTCATGTTGCCGGCCGCGGCCAATGCATGCGACATACATGCATGTATGTATAGATTGAGCTGGGCACTATGCATCATCAGCTCCAAGATGGACTGCTCCTTCAGTCACTCTAGCTAGCTGCTCATCATAGCTTCTGGAAGGACATACAGTAGGAGACAGCAAACGAAAGGAACGCCACCACTGCTGTGAATCAATCGCACTGACTGACTGCATCGATCGATGGCTCAAATTATAAGCAGCAGCTAGCTAAGCTAGTGCTAGGAGCATTCAGGGTTCAGCGGGCAGGAGCCGATCGATCTGTTGCAAGCCGGCCTAATGATTGGGGATGATGCACAGCAGTGCGAGTGCAGGGGAGAAGAGGTGCGTGGAGGGGGGCAAAGGCACAAGGCAGCAGGCCGACAGGTTGATTGAGCCCTACTCCGTACTGTACGTTGCGTAATTTGCCTTGCCGGAGCCACACACCATCATTAGCCAGCGCCGTGCCGTCTCGTGCGCCGTGCCGGGACAGGGATTACTCTCCACTGGAAGCGTGGAGGGTCAGCAACAAGATGGGCTATTTTGGCATTTGCAGCGCATTGCTGATGCCCCTATGGTGACGAAGCGAAGCAAAGCAACAGAACGAGCACGGTGATCTGAGCGAGCACTGAGCACCAAAAGGCTAACCCAGGTGTGGACGTATGATGATGTGTGTGAGCGGTAGCGTGGCGCGCGCCAAAAAAACAAAGCGGAAAGCGGGCAGACAAAAGCGGACTTGGGGATGGGAGCTTGCCGTGAGAAACAGCAGGGAGAGGCGACACGTCAAAGCATGGAAAGCTGCTGTGCCCTCTTCCTGTCTACTAGTACTAGTATTCCCTCCGTTTCAAAATAGATGACGTTATGGGATGCGTGCCGGTCAAACTTTTTTAACTTTGACTAGATTTATAGAAAAAACGTGCAACATTTTCATCTCTAAATAAATTTGTTAAAAAACTAGACTTAAATATCTTTCCAATGATACTAATTACTTAGCATAAATATTTATATATTTTAATATATAATTGCCGGTATTTTGAAAATGTTGACTTCTCGGGAAGCGAGAATGACATCTATTTTGGTTTAGTGAGTACACCTCACTCCAGCTCCACTCCAATCCACAATGCAACACACAGCAGATGCAAATAAATAGAAATATGCAGTGTAATAATAAATAAAATAACAGAAAAAAGCCGGCCGGCCCATCGTCGTCATGAAGCAGCTGTGGGGTCGGATGGATGGACTTGGACCGGACCACCTGCTGGCGTCATGTACCTCAGCGTGTGGGTCAGTGGACAGTGCTGCAAGCGTACAAACTAAACGCGGGAGCGTGCGATTGCTCGCTCGGTGATCGAATGAATTTGATTGCGCAATTAATTGATTCGATCGATCCAGCAGGTTACGTACATTTGTTGTAAAGGGCGCCTCTTTGTAAAGCTTGATGGGTGTGCCCTCAAGAGTGAAGAGCATGCATATATATGTACACGACACGAGTGCCCTCGTTATTCATTATTTTCTCTACGGACCGCAAGATCACAGCTAGCTTGCACCGTACTGTTACCCTATCAATGCGACGCAAGCTTGCCGTGTGCCCGCCCGTGTGATGACTCGATCGGTCGGCAACTGCAGCCACGTACCACACGGCCACACCGTGCTTGCATGCGGAAAGTTAATTAAATGTTTTGCTTCGTTTTATTTGATTTGATGGGTACATATATAATCGATCACCGTACCAGCAGCCACGAGGAAACAATCGAAGGGTCTGTCTACCGCCATCACGCGTTCGTACTTGGTACCCGTACGTGGAACCGTACAAATCGAGAGTCAACTACATATATCGTCCCGCTGCATTTCGGATTTTTTCCCCCTTCTCTTTCAAATGTACAACAACAAATAGGCTAGTGCAAAGTCTTTATTTCCCTTGAATATGTAAGGGTATTTTCCTTTCTCTCAACACAGCAAATAGGCTATAGTACAAAGTTCTTATTTCCCTTGAATGTACAGCATGTAGTGTCGGAGTTCTACCGTCGATCCTACCGAGGGGTATCCCGAGGTAGTAGAGTTTCAGGTGGGTTTCGCCGAGATCAGGAACGCAAAGGCTAAAAGACTCAGGATTTTAGACAGGTTTAGGCCGCTTAGATGACGTAATACCCTACGTCCTGTATGGTGGTTTGTATTGATGAGATCGTATCTTTGGAGGGGGCCCCTGCCCAGCCTTATATACACGGCAGACAGGGTTACAAGGTCGGTTTCGAGTAGAATCCTAACCTATTACAACTCGTAGAGTGCTTTACAAGCCAATCCGAGTGGTTTACAAATCATACGACTAGTTTCCATAACGAGAAGAGTCCTTGCAGTACTCTACTCGTAGTCTTCACGCCTGGTACGACTCCTTCTGAAGATAATCCATGCGTCCCTGTGGGCCCATGGTCATACCTCCAACATGTAGTGCAAATAAACGTAGTGGAGAATGAACATCAATTACTGAATTGCACGTCGTGCAAAAAAACGTTTTTTTTTCTAGCAAAGGAAACAACAAATAATGCCGTAGGCTCGCGCACTATGCGAGGTCTAGGGGTAGGTTGTTTAGCACACAACCTTTCCTACACATAAATGCGCACGCTGGAGCTTGAACCCTGAACCTTCCGGTCACAGGCGATAAAGTTCTACCACTGCACAAAAGGCCATCCTTATTAAAGGAAACAACAAATAATTTTTTTTTTTTCAATGCATTACCTCGGTTAGCCTCAAGCTGTTGTCACGGTGTCACCTCAGGCTTCCGGCGTGACATCCTAACGAGACTTCCCAACAAGCCAGCGTTCGTCCTCGTGACGACTTCTCGTCTACTAGTAGTAGTACCATCCTGCGTTCCTCCTCTGTCTTTAGTCTTTATACCACCACCATTTTGTTAAATCTGGGTCCTAATCCATTGTTCCTAGCCTGATTGCTGGCGAGCCGCAGCGGGGCCACCTAATTAGCAGCGCAAGCATGGGATGGGAGGTGGAGTGGACGACTCATTGACCATGACCAACGGTGGCAAATTACGGAGCACCACCCTTTGCCTTTGGCTAATTGGCTATCAGGCTACGCCTCCCTCCGGGTTAAAGGCAGGGCACTAATTAATCATTATTAGGTGATCTAATCTAATCTAATGCCCGCAGCCGGAGGGAGGAGAAGATCCCTGGAGACCCGGCGAGAGAGTGACCCAGACCAGCCTTGCTCTTCCCAAACTGTCCCTCCATTTTCTTTCTCGCTTCAGCAGTTCAGCCGCAAAGGATCTCCACGCTCCCACTCCACTCGGCACTCCGCTCCCTACGCCCGTCTGCTCCATGAGGGCCAGGTGAGGAGGAGAAGGCAGGGGAATCGCTCCACGTTTCCCTTGGCGTCTTGATCTGGCTCCCGGCATCGACCCTCTCTCTCTCTTTCCACAGAGGTAATGCGCGTTTCTTCCTCAGTGGCTCAGTGGGTTGGTGCTAGATTGCACAGGGACGCTTCTTGTTCTCTGCAATGTCCGTTTGAGTTTGTGATTCGGAGGAGCCGGGGGTTATGGGGCCGTGTTTTGCCTGGCAAAGACTGGATTTTCTTTTCATGGCGTGCGCGAGGTGCTGCAGATGTGGTGATGCTGAGATTTTTCACGGACGCGAGATTTAATCTGCGGTAATATGAGTTTGGGTGCTGGAGGATATCTGAGTCTCCCTCCCCTTGCGTGCCAAAAGATGTCATTTCTTTTGGGCTCATTTGGAACTGAAATACTGAAGGAAGATTTTTACCAGCGTGAGATTATTTGAGCGAGAAAAATGTCTTTGATTTGTATATGCCGTTGCCTGCTTTTTTAAGGTTATATTTGGTAATTTTTAGCTTCCTGGGTGAGATCTGTGTAGTATAAACTAGACCAGCCTAATTTGTTCCGCCCAAAGGGAGAAAACTTGTTTCTCTGGGCTCCGTTTTGGAGCGCATTGGGAGTATTTGAAATTCTTTTACGACGAGCATTTCGGATTTGGAGGAAATCCTTTTTGCTGCATTTGGTTCTATTTGGTAGGTCTTTGCCGTCAGACAGAGCAAGAGATCTGATGCGAATGCTGCTCATCAGTTTCCCCTTTTATTTTGATCTTTTTTTTTAATATATAACATAATATGCTCGGTGTGGTTTATCCATCTTGCTTAACCTTTATAATGGAGAATGCTGCTCTGACGTCTTGAATTCTAGCATCAGTTGTTTTGGGGTAGCAATGTGTATGTTTTCTTCTAAAACAATTGAGTATGTTTCATGGGAATGTGCTATCTTGTAGCTTGCTAGTACAAGAAAGAGATGACACTATCAATATAGCATCCCCTATTTTGCCAATGCTCTACATCACATTTCATCAAACCAAATTTCACACCATGTGCTCACATTGTAGGTTTCATCTATGGGGCAAGATGCTGGCTTGAAACGCGAGGATAATTCTGGATTGGGAGCAGGTCCTAGAATTTTGCAGACCTCTTGCTGCACCAATGAAGAAAATGAGAGTCGAAACAGAAGATACCATCAGTTGAAATGCTCAGAGAGCTACTCAGGGGAGCTACGCCTGGACTATGTCCCAAATTTCCACTGCAGGAGCTTGCCAACAAGAAGCCGCAAGACGAGCGCAGAACAAAGCATTGTGGGGAAGCGTGGCTCTATGTACCAGAGCTCTAGTGAAATTAGCAGAATCAGAAAAACCCAGGAGGGCAGGAGGAAAATAGACTCTGCATTTGATGGGGATGCCTTTCTGTTATTTGATATTGTCGATGCATCCTCGCGTCCTAGCACAAGTGGAGCTTATCTGCATTCCCATCGTAATCAGAGGTCAGGGGCTAAGTCTTCTGTGGAAACTACTCATAGGATTAATCGAGCATCAAAGGACTTTCTGGACCTTTCATTCCGTGAGCTTCCTGATGATAGTTTTAAGCTAGATCGACCACGCTTGGACAGCACCATGTTGAAAAATGATGGATGTGATGGTTTCCTGGAGATTTCTTTTGAGAAACAGATCATAGCGGGTGGCCCCTGCAGACATGCAGCTCCTTACTTGCAAGATGTTGAGTCAGGTAAATGTTCTGAAACAGATTACCAACTCAAGACCAGTGCATGTCCCACTGAGAATGACTATGGTGAGAGGGGAAGAAATTCAGCAAGCAGTTCCAAATCAATATCGGTGAAAGTAAGCTCTTCTGATGGTACCTGTCCATCTGGCAGTGTTCAGCATATCACAGAGAACAACTCGAAAGCTCGACCAAGCCCCTTCAAGAAGATGTTGGACCCAATCATGAAGTCCAAGTCTCGTAGGAGTCCATCTCTCATCGAAAAGGGAGATCCTAACTCTATAACTGGACCAGGTAGCAGGAAAAATTCAATGCCCCGCAAATCATTGTTGGGTGATTTTTCAAGAACTGAACAAGCATCTAATTGCCAGCCCAAAGGAGAAATACATTGTATCACATCTGCTCTGTCACCTGCTCATCTTCAAGCAGTTCTTAGATTGGATTCCAAGAATGGTGTACAGGTTTCTGAATTTTGTGTTGAGGGCCTGGAAGAATCCATTTCCGCCCGTAATTGGAAAACTGTGAATGAGTTGAACTCTATATACACCTTCCATAGTGGTGGTAAACGATCCAGCGCTGCTGGAAGGATCTCCAAAGATGGAGGCTTGAATTTACCCCCAATTGTAGGGCAGCTGCAGGTTTCATCTTATTTATGCTCTGAAGTTGGAAAAGGTGGTATTGTGAATAAGGTCATTACCGAGTTTGTTTCGTACGATATTGCTCATGCAAGGCGTTTTGTTGAGAAGACCCAATGTACAGAGATCCCTCAACAGCCACTGTGCAGTGCGATTGATAAATCGATCTCTGGTGAATTTCCACAGATGATTAATCTGATGGACCAGCACAAGTTTGGAAGAAATAACTCGGATGTATCAACATCTTGCCCATGGTCTGAAGAAGATCTTTATCCTCATTTGGAGATCGCAGCAACTGTAATAGAGGTTCCATTTAGTAAAGATAATAAGTCCAAGGAAGTGAAGAATGGTTCATCTCCTTGTACTGTCAAAGTAGTTACACCTAGTGGGCTGCATGGTTTACCAAGCGAATCAGAGGCCAGCCCATCTCCCTTGCTAGATAGATGGAGGTATGGCGGGGGCTGTGATTGTGGTGGATGGGACATGGCTTGCCCCATTGATGTTCTTGGCAATGCATATGATGATAACTGGGCTGAGTCTATAACCACAAATGCGAAACATCCTATGGAGCTCTTTGTTCAGGTACACTACACAATCCCCTACCTTGATGTACTACTGTGGTGTCCCAAAGGAGACTCCAAAAATGATCCAAATGTCTTCTAGAAGTAACTTGCTGCTGAGGACAATTATCCACTTGGTTTTTGCAGTCATTCTATCTAGCTATAAAATCACTTGTAAATTAGTATGACCAACTTAGGCATAGCTTTGAAGCTTACTTATTGGCTAACACCTAACAGCCTAGAAACTTAATAATCTGTTAAAACCTTACTAATAATCACAAAATGCGCGGTGTTGAGCCCTGAAGCTATTTTTTCTGGCAAGTATATGCTTATACACAATAGACCGTCCATTTATTATCTTTCTCCAAACAAAAGCAGTTGTGATGTGCAACATTGTTTGAAACAGGGTAGCAAAGAAGAGCTCCCTGCCCTTTCCATGAAGGCAAATGGGAAAGGACAGTTTTTGGTGGATTTCCATGCGCGGCTATCAGCATTACAGGCATTCTCAGTTTGCATTTCTCTGTTGCACTGTTCTGAAGCTTCGATAGCCATCAGTATTGAGAAGGGGAAGCACAAGCTGTATTCCAGCTCACTCAAGTTGCTCCTCGAGGAGGATGTGAGGCACCTAATTGAGGCAGTCACCTCAGAAGAGAAGAAGCAGAAGAAGAAGAGCCGGAGAGAAAAGGCACCTCCATCTGTTGTGCTTGACCCACCTTTTTCTCCCATTGGAAGAGTGTAGGCATCATGTGTAACATTATTTACCGGTCATGATTTGTCTGTGTTCATATTTTTTTTATTGGAGGGGCAAATTTATGTTGTTCATAGGAGTGGAGGCTGCATGTAGTTTTAGATTTTAGCAGGCAGTAAGGTCATAGTGTAGTGTTAAAATGTCGAATAGAAGAAAAGTTTAGGAGCTGTCCCATGTACCGATTGGAAGAACAGTAGTAGACGAAGAAAAGGTGGCCATCGCTTCTGTATGTAACATCATTTGAAACAAAGTGTAGGCGCGTTTTGAGGTTTTGAACTGGAGGCGCATCGGAACTGACAGTTTTGACCATTTACCTATTAGTTTAGGCTTCGTGGAATGCAGTGCCGTCAGCCAGACCCTAGTATCATGCATCGTGATTTGTTTAACACGGGTGGGTTTAGGCCTGCCAGGAGGTAGGAGTTAAAATGTTGTCGGGATCTTGCGTGTTGTTGGTTCATGTATGTTGTGCTGAAGAATCCTTACGGGTTGACTGAAAATTCTGGATATTTTGGCGTATTGGGTTGGAACCTGACGCAAGTGGAGTCGCTTGTTGCGTTGCTGGCTTCTGCTGCCCATGGTGTATTGGTGTTGTATGCTCGTTGGTTTGCTGGATTGCCACATGACTAGATTGCCACATGCTTCAAGACCTACTTCACAAGTTTGTTCAAAAGTCAAACTGATCAGCAACAGCTTCACTATTTCTCTCAACAAAGCAGGACTGAAGATAACTTATCTAGTGATTTCACAGCATGTATTCCAGACAAATCTGAGTTATGGGCAATTATCAAAAACATGAAGAAAGATGCTGCTCCAGGCCCAGATGGTTTCAATGTTGCCTTTTATAGAGCTGCTTGGGAATGGATCGGGGATGATGTTGTAAGTCTGGTTCAGAATTTCTACAGCACAGGTCAGCTTCCTCCTGATCTAAATAAGACTTACATTGTGCTAATTCCTAAAAAGAATGCTCCTGTGGTTCCTCAAGATTTTAGGCATATTAGTCTTTGCAATGTAATTTACAAGATCATAGCTAAAAGCTTAGCTGATAGGATTAAACCTTTTCTGCCTGATAAAGTGCATTTATCCCAGTCAGCTTTTATTCCTGGTAGACATATTTCTTCTAATATTATTTTAGCCCAGGAAATTACACGCTCTTTTGCTCTCACTTCTTGGAAACATAAAGGCTTTCTCTTAAGATTGATTTAGCTAAAGCTTTCGATAGAGTGGAATGGAATTTCATCACTAGTGCAATGCTTAGAGTTGGGCTTCCTTTGCACATTGTTAATCTAACTAAAGCTTGTATTTCCACTCCTGAATTCTCTGTTCTTATCAATGGTCAACCTTCTGATTCTTTTTCTTCTCAAAGAGGAATTAGACAAGGATGCCCTTTATCTCCTTACCCTTTTGTGTTGGCTATAAATGAACTTTCTTTTAGCTTGCAAACAGCCTTGCAACACAACCACCTCTCAGGGATATCCCTTGGTCATAATTGTCCACCTATTCATTATCTTTTGTTTGCTGATGATCTTCTAATTTGTGGTAAGGCCACCACTGCTGAGGCTTCTCAAATTAAGCTTATTCTAGACAATTTCTGCCAAGCCTCTAGTCAGACTCCAAACTGGGCCAAATCCTCCATTCTCTTCAGCAAACATGTAGATGCCTACACTAGACAAGAGATCAGACATCTTTTTCCTGTTCCTATGATGACCTCCAACACTATCCATCTTGGTCATCCTATCATTCTCTCATACAAGGACAGAAGCAAGGCCTACAGTTTCATTCCAAACAAATTTAGGGCTAAGCTTACCGGTATTAGGGAAAATAAACTTAATCATGCAGGTCGAATCACTTATATAAATTCTGTGTTGGCTTCCATTCCCATATACTATATGCAGAATATTTTGTTCTCTAAAGCTTTTACAGAAAAGATCAATGCTATCCTTCGACGCTTCTGGTGGCAAGGAGTTCAAGAAGAAGATTCTGTCAAGCCTTTTTATTTCAGGTCCTGGGATGATATCTGTCAACCGAAAGCAGCTGGGGGTCTGGGCATAAGAAATATGCACTCTGTTAATAAGAGCTTAGTTCTCCACTCTGCCTGGTTAATTGCCACTCATAAGATTCCTTTTTTGACTTCTGTTCTAAAGGCTAAGTATTTTCCTAATAATAGTTTCTGGAGAACTAATTGCTTAGGCACTAGGTATGCTTTTTGGTCTTCTATCACGCAGGTAAAACATCATCTTCATGAGCAGAGTGTGGTGCAGATACATAAAGGTAACTCCAATATTTGGACTGATCCTTGGTGCGACAATTGGGAAGACATACACAATCACTTGATTGATCCTCATGTTAACAGACAGCTACCTAATTTAGTTTCTGATTTATGGAATGATAAGCAGTTCTCTTGGAATCATAATCTGGTTAATTCTACCTTTCATAATCCAGTTGCCAATGCTATCCTTCAAGCCTCAAAAGTCCATTCTGATGATGTTGATCAATTGTGCTGGAAACCTTCTTTGCAAGGAACTTGCTCCACCAAAGAGGCTTATAAGTACCTGGCTGCTCAAATTTCTCACTCTCTACCTACTCAAGGCCCTCGTGCCATCTCTCCAGTAGCCCTTTCTATTCTTACTAGAATCTGGAAGCATAAAACCATTCCTCCTCGTATCAAGGCTTTTTCTTGGAGACTTATCAGACACTCTTTAGCCACCGGTCATAGAGCTGCCACTTTCAGCTCTCACATTGACAACACTTGTAAAAGTTGCGGTACGGTTGAAAATGGCTTCCATCTATTTTTTGCATGTGATTTTGCAAGAGCTGTTTGGTTTACAGCTGCTACTCCTTTGAGAACTGACTGTTTATTGCAAGAAATGGATGGTTTACAGAGTACTCTGGTTGCTCTCTTATCAAACAATTTTGCAGATGATATCTTGCAGGAGGTCTTTACTAAGCTTTGGTATCTTTGGAAAGCAAGGAATGACTATATGTTCAATAATATCAAATGGTCTGTGAGCAGGTTGAATCATGAGGTGCAGGCTGACATTAGTACTTCCACCTTGTTTGACTTTCATGCAGGTTTACCCAGAAGCTGTACAAGTTATGTTCCCAATAACTACACACCTCCTATGCAATGTGCTTTGCCTTCTAACTTTAGTCTACAGGTCCATGTATGCTTCAACTCTCTTAGCCATAAATGGTAATGCTGTTCTGATGCAGCTTTAGCTCTAGATGGTCCTGGAGCTGTTCCAAGACAGGCGGGCCTAGGAGTTTTTCTGTCTTATGCAGGGAATACAGAGTCATGGGCCTTGCAGATTCAAGCGAAGGTGAAGGTGGAATCTGTTCTCATGGCAGAGCTAGCTGCTCTGGCTTTGGCTGCTAGAGTGGCAAAAGCTCTGCAAATCCAGGAGATGCACTTTGGGACTGATTGTAGTCAGGCAGTTCAGCTTCTACAGAAGGATCTTGCCTCTGCTCCTTGGAGGCTTCGACCGGTTCTTTCAGAGTTTTCTAGCTGTCAAGGGCAGCAGTTTCATCAGGTGGTGAAGATTAGTCGACAGGAGAATAGTTCTGCACATCTTCTTGCTGTTCAAGCAAGAGTTACGCCTTCAGCCACTTTATGTATTTTTTCCTGTTCTTGTGTCTTGCATCAGTCTGGTTGTGTTGTGCGCGCAGCACTCCAGAATGTTTTCCTGGGGTCAGTATGACCTCATATGTATACAATGTGTTTAAGTAATGAAAGTTCTTTATCAAAAAAAAAAAAAAAAAAAAAGCTGCTCACTTTGCTTAGGCACGATGGGTTGGTGGTGGTGTGGGGTCCTCCGCTCGACTCCCACACTGGGCTGCCATGCATCTGGGCCCCTGTTGTTGCTGTATGCAGCCGTGGCCCACGGGACGCAACTGGGCCGGCGGCGATGCATGGCCGCCCACCGTAGTAGTTGAAGCTTTTTGCCGGTGCCGGCCGGAAGGAGCAGCGTAATTGAGGAATGAGAATGAATGAATTGACTGGTTGGTCCTAGTAGTATGAGTTGGTGATAGACGAATGATTCTGGAACTCGCGCGTAGAAAGCTTGTTTTGTCACAAATGTTGAGAAGAAACGGGCAGACAGGTCAAAGATGCCCCTGAATAAGAGTGTTGGAAACTAGGTGATGAGGTCACCCAAATGCTGGATGTACACTGAAGTCTATAGTCAGGCAGCTTGAATCAAACATTCAAAAAAAAAAAAAAAAAACCAGCTTGAATCATTCAAGTGAGACGTTTTCATGTATGCCTCAGCAAAGGAATAGAGGATTCGGAGGAACCATGCACCAAAACAATTTACTTCCTCTGTTCTCGAATATATGACGTTTAGGACAATCACTTTAGTTCATTTTTGAACTAATGAGCTTGTCTTAAACGCCATATATTTAGGAACGGAGGCAGTATTTGTTCGGGAAACTGGTAACATAGTTTGCCCTGATTGTTTCGGTCTTAGTCTCAACAAGAAAGATATTTGAGAGTTGAGCGATCTATCAATTACCTTACAGTACTTATGAAAAGAAAAATAATATCGCTCAAACATTATACAAGCACTTCATGTGCATGCATTGGAGACTGACCCTTTTATATATAGTATATAGCAAAGAATACTTCAAGAAGACACTGGTCTAGGATCATGATCAGCAATATACCAGTATCACCTCACTAGAACAACTCCTTATCATCTAATAATAATCTGAAGATCAAATGATACATAAATTCCTCATATATATACCAACCATATATGCACAATTCAACTTGAGCAAATGATGCCAGTAGTCCAGTACACCATGTTCGCATAACTGGGACTACCAATGCGTACTGACAGATCTAAGAGAAACCTTTGCTTATATAGAGGATATGTACAGCACCATGGATGAAAAGAGAAGCTATTGACAGATGTGGGCAACTAAAAAACGCTAATCAATGCCATCCTTTTATTTTGAAGCGCAATCCAAAAAGATGAAGCTTGAATTGGGGACGATTTTATCTTAGCAAAAGATGCACTCAGCTTTGCAAGATGCACTCACCTTTGCTTGGACGTTTACAAGATGCACTCAGCTTTGCAATGTTGACTTTTTCAGATATAGTGTCCGGTTTCTAATTGAAAAAACGGTCTTCAAATCCCCACCAATTGACAAATCTAGACATGCCAAAGAAGAAAAAACCAAATCGAAAACAAAAAGGATAGTGCACAAAAATGAGTTTAGCGAAATTTCCCGGGTGACATAAAAGTAACACATGGATGTACATGTTTTCTTCCCAGTATATATCATGTTGGATGGACTAAGAAAAACGAATTGGCACTAATGATAATTAAAAAAATGACGGGAACAAATGTTTAAGATGCTTAGCCTCATCTGCGCCTATGTATTTACAATGCTAAAATCAAACAAACCCAAAGAAGAATTCGAGTTTGTACAAATTCTTTGCACAATCATTTAGTTCTTTGAAACTACTTCAATCAGAATGGAAAATAAAACAATTGACTTATTGAATCTTTTTTTTGCGAATAATTGACTTATCGAATCTATTAAATAACAAAATAGCCTGAAAAGAAAGTGATGAAGAGGGCTAACTCCCTGTTGAAAAACTTTCATCTATAGATGGAAAATGGTAAGTTTTGAACGTAGACTGATAAGAACATAAGTCCTAGAAAAAAGAACATGCTGGATGATCAATTACTCAATCGCTAATCTTATAGTGAAGATACCAATTTCGATGAAGAATAGAATTAGCCAAAGAACACAGAATGCAGATTGCAGAATAGTTCTTCCCGAATATCATGTCAGGTTGATAGAACTATACAACAAGACATGGGCTAAGCCTATCTCCAATACTACCAGAGAGTCTAAGGTCTCACGCATTCCTAGCAATGAATACAAATGACTGTTTACGAGAAGTGACCAACAAATTATTAGTCACTCTCACACAGAATGCTGACCGACCTCTTTCTTTTGGTTCAGACACATCTAAGTGACAACAGCAAATCAGTGAGAAGTCAGAACATCACCAAGTTTGTCGAAGCGCCAACCACAAATGGCTCCATCAGCAACCGCGTCAAGAAGTAGAATGTCACTCCCAGCATAATAGAGATCGGCAGTGCAGGCAGCGCATGCCGGCATATCGACAGCAAGATCAGGGTGCAGCCAAGCCCAGCAATGATGGCAAGGTAGCATGCATACACCGTCATCAAATCATACATAGCAGCTCTCCCAACAAGCACACTGTAGAAAACAAAATCACCAAGGCCCAGCTTGATGCCCCTGGTAGACTCAAACATCTCAAAATCCAGTGGCTCTGAGGATGAACTTTGTCTATGCTCCTCATCCGAAGCTGCATTGTTGGTAGCTGCTGCTGACACCAGAGGCGCTGTCTCTTCTTCCTCAGACTGTTCAATTTGAATAACAGCATGCTGTGAACTCCCACCCTGATTCGATGGCAGTTCTGTTGAAGTCACTGGAACCTCCCTTTCAAGGTTATCCCTTTGAAGCACCAAACCACTTGATCTGTTCATCTCACCAATGTTTACTTGGCCTCTTCCAAGATCCCTCATTTCCACAACGGCCCGACTGGCATCTTCATCCTGCTCCACCCTGTCATATCGGCTGCCACCAGCTCGACCAGAATCTGTCATGGTTTGCATCTCCACGGATCCCATGGCTGAAGCATAAGAGGAAGAGCTTGTCGCCGGGCCGACTGTAGGCCGGGACTCGTAGACAAGCGCTGGGAGCTCGTCGTCCCTGGAGGAGGCCAGCTCCACAAGCATCCTGAGTGGTCCCCGCGGCGCGAGCACGGCGACGAGGTCGTACAGGGCGAGCGCGACGAGCATGATCCATGTGGTCCACTCGGGGAGCCTGGAGAGCCAGGCGGCGACGATGACGGCGAGCGCGACCATGTACCCCTGGCGGACGAGGATGGGGACGGCGGACGCGAAGACGGAGAGGACTCCGACCGCGGCGCCGTTGAAGAGGAGCAGGAACGCGGTGGGCGCGTCGAGCGGGGCCGCGAGGCGGCGGAGCACGGCGGTGGCGATGGCGCCGCCCATGGAGAAGATGACGAAGAAGGCGGAGAAGCGCATGTAGTTCTTGAGGAAGCCCGTGCAGCGGTAGTAGTAGAGCGCGACGAGGACGAAGGTGACGGCGGCGACGAGGGCGACGAAGACCGCGGCGTCGAGGAGCGCGCCGAGGAGCTTCTGGGCCGGGGTGTCGGTGGGGGACTCAAGGTAGACGAGCGTCGCGGCGGTGACCGGCGGAGGCGATCCCCCCGGGGATCCGGAGGACGGCGGCGAGAGGAGGGAGATGAGGAGCACGACGAGGGCCATGCAGATAGAGACCGGGGACATGACCGCCAGCACCTCCGCGCCGAGGGTGTCGAGCACGGAGGCGGCGCCTAGGGGCTCCTCCGCGGCTGGCGCCGGCGCCGGCGAGGCGGCGGCGGGATCCATGCGGCGGAGGGGGAGACGGAGAGGGGAGATCGATGGGGGGGGATTTCTCTCTCGCTCCTCGCCGTGAGAGAGGCCGACCAGAGTCGGAATTTGGTCGTTTTCGATTTGGTCCACGTGTTTGTCCTGAATTGCGTAATTTCCCTGCTCAAGTTGTTTGAACCAATCAACTAGTAAGTGTAAGCAATAGGTATTGTAGGGAAATAATGGATTGATTCATAGAGGGCACAATACATGTACATATATAGGCAGGGAACCCTAGGAGGGGTCCCTGCCGCCACATCTACCAGGGGGGGCGGCGCCCAAGCCAGGGAGGCTTGGGCGCCGGCCACACTAGGCCCAATGGGCCTCTAGACCATTACCCTATCCATCTCGCTAACACGCCCCCGCAGTCGCAACGTCGATGCCTCGGACGTTAAGACTGGACCTAAACTCCTGAAAAAGAGATGTAGGCAGTCCCTTGGTGAAGATGTCGGCGTACTGAGCTGATGTCGGAACATGGACGACGCGGACATCACCAATGGCAACGCGCTCCCGAACAAAGTGGAGATCAATCTCAATATGTTTGGTGCGCTGATGCTGAACCGGGTTGGAGGACATGTAGACCGTGCTGATGTTGTCGCAGTACACCAGCGTGGCTCGGCGAGGTGGAGCGTGCAGCTCGAGAAGGAGCTGCCGAAGCCAAGTGGACTCGGCGACGCCGTTGGCCACGGCGCGGTACTCGGCTTCTGCACTGGAGCGGGAGACCGTATTCTGCCGCTTCGAAGACCACGAAACCAAGTTGTCCCCGAGGAAGACAGCGTACCCTGATGTGGAACGCCGAGTATCAGGGCAGCCAGCCCAATCAGCATCCGTGTAGACAATCAAGTCGCTGCTGGAGGAAGGCTGGAGGACGAGACCAAGGTCCAAGGTGCCGCGCACGTAGCGGAGGATCCGCTTCAGAGCAGCAAGATGAGGTTCCCGTGGATCATGCATATAGAGGCACACCTGCTGAACGGCAAAGGCGATGTCTGGTCGAGTGAATGTGAGCCACTGGAGAGCACCGGCAATACTCCGATAATCAGTAGGATCCTGAACAGGCTGCCCATCAGCTGGTAACTTGGCGTTGATGTTGACCGGCGTGGAGGACGGCTTGCACTCAGCCATGCCTGCGCGGTCCAGGATCTCCAACATGTACTGGCGCTGGGAGAGAAGCAGACCGGAACCGTGACGCTGAACATGCATCCCCAGAAAGTGATGGAGCTCACCCAGGTCCTTCATGGCGAACTCGGTCTGAAGAGCAGCAATGGTGCGCTGGAGAAGAGCCGAAGAGGAGGCCGTGAGGACGATGTCATCGACGTAGAGCAGGAGATAGATCATGTCATTGCCGCGGCGAAAAATGAACAGCGACGTGTCGGTCTTGGCTTCAACAAACCCCAAAGACAGGAGATATGCAGCAAAACGACTGTACCAAGCACGGGGCGCATGTTTAAGTCCATACAGGGACTTGTTCAGGCGGCAGACGAAGTCTGGATGAGCAGTATCTTCAAAGCCAGAGGGCTGAACGCAGTAGACTGTCTCGGAGAGTGTCCCGTGAAGAAAGGCGTTCTTCACATCGAGCTGGTGAATGGGCCAGCTGCGGGAGAGAGCCAGGGACAGCACAGTGCGCACTGTGGCCGGTTTGACAACCGGACTGAAAGTCTCATCGAAGTCGACGCCGGGACGCTGGGTGAAGCCACGAAGAACCCAACGAGCCTTGTACCGCTCAAGGGTGCCATCAGCGTTGAACTTGTGCTTGAAAATCCATTTGCCGGTGACGATGTTGGCGCGAGGAGGTCGAGGAACGAGAGACCAGGTCTCGTTCTGTAGAAGGGCGCCGTACTCATCCTCCATAGCAGCCCGCCAGTTGGGATCGGCGAGGGCGCTACGGAAGGTCTTCGGGATCGGCGACAGTTGCGCGGCGTGGTAGAGCGCCGGGAGGCGAATACCAGCCTTGGCCCTGGTGGTCATGCCGTGTGCGTTCGTTACTGGAGGAACGGGCACGGCGCCCTTTGGCAAGGGCGGAGGACGAGCAGGAGAAGGCTGCCGACGAGTGTACACGTGGGGAAACGCCGAGAGTGGTCGGTGAAGAGCAGCCGGCCCAACGGGGGCCAGCGAGGAGCCAGCCGCGGCCAACTGCTGCTGGCTGGAAGGGGCCGCGGCCAGCGGCGGCTGGCTGGGCGACGCTGGAGCCGGCTGCGGTCGGCTGGAGGCGGCCGTGGCCGGCTGTGGGCGACCGGGGGACGTAGTAGCCGGCTGCGATCGACCGGGTGTCGATGCTGCAGGAGGAGAGGCAGCCATGGCCGACCTGGGCCTGGCTGGTGACGGCGACGAGCCGGCCGGGGCCGGCTGGTGAAGCGGTGGGAAACCTGGGGGTGGCCCGGTCATGCTCCGAGTGACCGGGGTACCCCCTGGTGGGAGCATCACAGCGTCGGGGGCCGCGCGTGGCAGCGCGGGAGGGTCGCCACTGAGTCCTGCAGGAGAAGAAAAACATGTCGGTCCAATGGGGGCCGGCACATTAGTAGTATAGTCATCCAGGAACTCAAAATCCGCCACACTAGGTGTGTGGTCCGGCGCAGCAAAGGGAAAATGTGACTCGTCAAAGGACACATGACGAGAGATGATGATTTTATTTGTGGAAAAATCAAGACAGCGGTATCCCTTATGGTGAGGTGAGTATCCAAGGAAGACGCAAAGTGAGGAGCGAGGCGCGAGCTTGTGAGCAGCAGTGGCGGCAAGATTCGGATAACAAGCACAACCGAAAACTCTAAGGTGATCGTAAGACGGCAGCACCCCGTGAAGGGCAAAGTGGGGCGTCACGAAACCTAAGGTTTTGGTAGGGAGCAAGTTAAACAAATATGTAGCCGTCCCTAAAGCCTCAACCCAGTATGATGGAGACATGCTGGCCTGAAAAAGAAGTGAGCGAATGATGTTGTTAACAGAACGAATCACACGCTCAGCTTTACCATTCTGGGAGGAGGTATAGGGGCAAGACATGCGCAGGTGAGTCCCGTGAGTGAGGAAGAACGTGCGGGCGCTGGAGTTATCGACCTCGCGGCCATTGTCGCACTGGACTGCCTTGATGGTGGCGCCGAACTGGGTTGTCACAAAGGCAAAGAAGTTAGCAAGAGTCGAAAACGTGTCGGATTTAAGGCGCAAAGGAAACGTCCACAGATGATGCGAGCAATCGTCAATGATGACCAAGTAGTACTTGAACCCAGAGACACTGGCGACAGGTGACGTCCAGAGATCACAATGAACAAGATCAAAATTATTAGTAGCTCGCGAAGTGGACTGAGAAAATGGTGACCGAATATGGCGACCAAGTTGACACGCATGACAAAGGGATGTGCTAAGTTCTTTATTACATGAAGGTATGACTGAAACTAGCTTAGACATAACTTCATGACCGGGGTGACCGAGACGGCGATGCCACAGAGGGGAGGACCCAGCGACGAGGGCGGTGGCAGCAGGGAGGCGCAGGGGGTAAAGTGGCCCGACGCTGTCACATCGGGCGAGGAGTCTCCGAGACTGCAGATCCTTCACAGAACAACCAGCAGGGTCAAACTCAACAGAACAGTTGTTGTCAGAGGTAAACTGGCGTACAGATATCAAATTCTTAATAAGACTAGGGGAAACTAGAACATTATTAAGAGAAAAGGGACCCGGTAGGGAAGCTGAGCCAGTAGAAGTGACAGGAAGCAACGATCCGTTGCCAACAACAATGGATGAGGGATACCGCTGGGTAAAATGATGTGAAATAATGGAAGGATCAGAAGTCATGTGAGAGGTAGCACCTGAGTCGAAGTACCAGTCTTGGGAAGGAGGCTGGTTCAGGGAGACGGTGCTGAACGCGGATGCGAGAGACTGCTGATCCCAGCCGGTCGGAGAGACGACGGGGTTGTAGAACCCGGGCGCCCAGGGGAAGTGCGCCTGCTGCCCCTGGGAGGTCTGCGCCTGGGCGGCCTGGGCCTGCGCCATGGCCTGTGCCTGGGCCGCCTGGATGGCGTGGGCCTGCGCCTGATGTGCGAGCAGGGCCTGCGCCTGGGCCTGCTGTGCGACGAGAGCCTGCTGCTGCTGTTGTGGCGCCGGAGGGAGAGGTGCGCCTGGCCTGGGGCCGGGCCACATCTGAATGGCGCCAGCCCAGGGGTGGAGGAAGGAAGGCCAGCCTGCAGTGCCCCCAGCACCGCCTGTGCTGGGCGTCGAGGCCCCCTTTCCGCCCCCGGATGCCTCGGAGGAGACGTGAGGTGCGCCGCCGGAGGGGCGCGGCTTGCTGCCGCTCCGCTTGCTGCTGCGACGGTCCTTGGAAGACCGTGAGTTGCCGCCCGACCCGCCCCCGGAGTTGCTACTCCTGGAACGCGGCTGTGGGGGGGGGGGCGAGAGGACGGCGCATGGGTCGACGATCCGGCTGGTGGCGTGGTCTTCCCGGTGGCTGCGAGGAGTGTTGTAGGTGGAGCTTGGTGCGCCATGGTGAGCTCCTCGAGGAGCAGGTCGTCGACGGCCTGCTTGAACTTGGGGAAGGGGGTGCTGCGACGGAGGTGGCGACCGATGTCGCGGAAGCGCTCGTTGAGACCTCGAATGAGGTTCAGCGTGAGCGTGTGGTCAGTGATCGTCTCCCCGAGGGCCGTGAGCTGCTGCGCCATGCCTTTCAGCCGCCTGCAATAGTCGGTAATGGAAAGATCACCTTGGACAAAGTTACGAAACTGGATGTCGAGGTGAAGGGCGCGTGTCGCCTTGTTGCCCAGGAACTGGTCTTCAAGTGCGAGCCACACGGTCCGGGCGGTGCCGTCGCGGTCGATCACCATCTCAGCGAGGTCGGAGGAGATCGTTCCGGCGATCCAGGACTTGACCACGCAGTCCATGCGCGTCCAGTCTGCGAACTCAGGCGCGGGGAGATCGGCGAGGACATGGGACTCGAGGGAGTACTTGCCGATGACGAGGAGGATCTGATCGCGCCAGCGTGTGTAGTTGCTAGCAGCGATGTCGAGGACGACGGGGACGAGACTCCGGATATTCTGCACGCTGATCGCCTGGGCGTGCAGATTGACGAGGGCAGCGGCCTCGTGCGTGAGGATGGCGAAGTGCATGTCGTCGCCGTCGTTGCCGAAGTGGATGTCGCGGCCGACGCCGTCAGGCTTGGGGCCGTCCTCCTTCTTCTCCTGGTCGTCGAGGTGGGCCTCGGCGTCGGCACGCGCACGGGCTGCTCGTTCGTGAGCGGCGCGTACGCGATCAGCCGCGGCGTCACGCTCACGCGCGGCCGCGGCGGCTTCCTGCTCCGCTTCGGCGGCTAGGGCAAGCGCAGCATCGCGCTTGACCTTGGCGGCCTGGACACGAGCGTTGCGCTCGGCGTCCGTCTCCTGCGGCAGCTTGGCGCCGGAGATGGAGGCAGCCAGGGCGTCGTGGCCCTTGGGGTCGCCGGCCTGGGAGGGAGTAGGGGTGTCGGGCATGGTGCCCGAGGGATGGCGCGCTAGGGAGGCGCGCGGCGCGGCCTAGGGGCGGCGCAGGATGGCAGCGGAAGCGAGCCGGGGTGAAACCCTAACTCGTGATACCATGTAAGCAATAGGTATTGTAGGGAAATAATGGATTGATTCATAGAGGGCACAATACATGTACATATATAGGCAGGGAACCCTAGGAGGGGTCCCTGCCGCCACATCTACCGGGGGGGGCGGCGCCCAAGCCAGGGAGGCTTGGGCGCCGGCCACACTAGGCCCAATGGGCCTCTAGACCATTACCCTATCCATCTCGCTAACAGTAAGCCTTTCCTTTTCCACAAGATAGAAATACTTTTCCTCCATGTAAATCAATTCACCTCTATCAATACATGTGACAGCTTTTCCTCCATGTAAATCAATTCACCTCTATCAATACATGTGACAGCTTTTCCTCCATGTTCCGTCATGCAGAACACGCCAGCATGCAGCAGCCTTTTCTCCTCCCCTCCTCCCAAGCCCCTACAATCCTCACACAGCTCGCCAGAGCAAAGGAAACAAGCAAAGAAGCAAATCGAGCATGGGAGAAAGGGAAAATCTGAGTGTTGGAGACATTCAAACATATCGAGCACAAAGTTTTCAATTATAACCTGCTTAATTCCATCAATCACAGCAAAAATCTGTGCTTAAGTAATAACCAGGCATTTCTTGGATGAAGAATGCATTCCAGTTTTTCCCACAAAATCACGTCTATATGAGATAACTTTATTAGGGACTCTGTCGTCATAGAGATTATACCAGTAACCACAAATACAGTCATCCTATCGGAGAAGCAAAGAAAAGAACCATTTCCACAACTGACCATCAAACATAAAATTCTTCCATAGTTCACGCTCAGCATCAGTGCTGGGCACACGATAGCAGATTGGAGAAGTCATCCGCCATTAACTAAGAACACTAAGATTTATTGCGACTGGCCTTCTCCTCAATACCAGACTGCGAAAATCTCTTCCTCAGGATCTCAAGGACTTCTTCCATCTTCACACCCTTGACTCTCAGCAGCACCATTGCATGGTACAGCAGATCAGCCATCTCCGAAGCTGCGCGGGATCGGTCCTCATTCTCCAGCAGTGTTTGAATTAGTTCGCCTGCTTCTTCGCTGAAAAATTTGCAAAAGGATAAGGGAATTAACAAACAAATCATGACAGAGGCAAATGAATAAACCCTTTAACTATGGTACGAGTTATGCCATTTCTGATTTCTGATGCCAAATTTAAGATGTATAAGAAAAAACACATGACTATGTGTCCAAGGTTTTGAAGCAGGATGAAGAGAAGAATTGGATGCTAGGACCATGTTTAATGCATGGAGTATCAGATTGGGAAGCTAATATGTTCTAACTAGCTTTGTCGTGGTACCTTTTATTCTCCATGTGCATTCTACCATATGAAAACGTTGAAAAGGAGCAGCTTGGTTGGTAAGGTTGTAAGAGGATTTTATCCAGATATAAAAATGAATCTAAGAATTCATTTGGTCAGGCAGCTAACAACAAAACAGTCAAGATAAATATGAATACAAATATTTCTTTTGTTTACAAAATCACTAAGTTGCAGGCTACTAAACAATACTGTCATATGGACCATACAATATATATATAATGCAGATCCATAAATACTTGTTTACATTTAAAATTGGGACTATGTTGATGCCAGCACCATTGTTTAATATATATGTTTATTCACAAAACAGTCAACTGCATACATCTTATCTACTTTTGGTCTCATATACCAATTAATTCTTGTTGCACCAAGTCAATCCATCAATTCTTCAATCAAACACTAGTATGGAAGCATTAAATAAACACAACTGAGGTATCAAGCTAAGTTCAACGTCGGAGGAAGATTAAGGCAAAATGCAATATAATATTTTCCTCGCAAAAAAAAAAAGAATATAAGACCCATTCAACATATGTTAAATGCAGAAAGTCAAAATACAAGAAAACAAAAAACATGCAACATAATATGATAATCAGGAGCAGATTAGTCCATTGTGCCCCGAACATTTAAAGCTGTGGGAAGTGTTCTGTTGAACATTTTTTTTAATCCTTGATGCACAATATAGTTTTGAGTGTTTAGGTTCAACAAAACTGAGAAGAACCTTTTATTTTGCTTAAATTACTTTCACAGTGTTACCATTTTGTAATATAAAATTATTATGACCAAACCAATGGTCCAACTGCATCTCAGAAACTACAAACAGTTAAAATTGAAGTTAACCTAATGGTAAAGAATGTGCAAACCCACTGTGACAGTAACAAAACAAATATTAAAAACTTGTGAAATATCAATGAACTTGACAGCAAGAATATGCAGGAACAAATTGATATCCCATCAAAAACCATACATGGACAGCTAAAAATGGCAAAGATAACAGATATAGCACAATATAATAAGGATAGCAACAAATGATTACTCTTATCTATTTTAAAAATGCACAACTTGGTAAAGCAGGCTAAGAAAAAGCTTCATGCTTTTCTATTTGTTGTCTTGCCATTAATTTTATTGCATTCTTTATAATGCAGCACCCAAAACTCAAAAAAGGCATCAAAATTACAGACCGTATTTTTGAGCAAAGCAGCTGGGCATCAAGCAGTAGTTTTTTTCGTCCATGATGGCTTCCCTTCAGTCACCGTCTCCTCCTGCCGTCTACTAATTGTATCTTCAAGTGAGTATAGGGTTGTCGTGACCTGCATATCTTCACTGGGCTGTGAAGGTAAATCATATTTCAATTTTAATCACAAGTAAAAGTCCATTCTGAGAAGAAAGGATGACTTAATAATGGGTACCTTCGAACCTTGTAGAGCATCATAAACTGAAGTATAATAACAGGTTTCTGCTCCTGTATGGCAGGTAGGTCCATCTGGCTTTCCAAGGTATATTATCTAAGTTGCAGAGAAACAAAAAATTCATGCATTTAGTACCCACAGAATTCAAAGTGGTATTTATGCACAATGCAGGATATGCTTACAGAATCACGGTCACAGTCCAGGAAAATATCATGCACATTGATGAAGTTCATAGACGTCTCCCCTTTCGTCCACAAGGAAGAACGTGAGCGGCTAAAGAATGTAGCTTTCCTGGTTGATATAGTTTTCGCAAGGGCTTCTCTGTTAACAAAACCCTGCATAAGAATGGCTCCAGTATCCACATTTTGTGCAATAGCAACTGCCAACCCTTTGCTGTCCCACTTCACAGTGTCTAGCAATGTATCAACCTGATTCTTTGACAAGCAAAATAATGAAACTCTGTTAGGCGTTAACGGAAGTTTAAACTCTACCACAAGAAAAAACAAAAACAAAAAACAGGCGTCCTATTTCCATTCACAGCTGTATGATGCAAAATTGTAGCAGTGCTACTGCAAAAACTGAATAGGTTGTATTCCGTACTGCCAGAGTCTACACCAGAAAGATAATGATATTCAAAAGGTTAGAGGAATATATCTACATGTAAGTAAAGACATAAGAGATCAACCTAAACCATCCAAACAAGCATGAGATATAATTTCCCAAACCAATTACATACATTTTGCCAGCATCTAATCACACAGAAGCTCCATGGTGCATCTAGCAAGTTGGCTGCAAGCACTGTACTAGCACTATCGGTTCACTGCAAGAAACCCCACAGCTGAAATTCCACCTGAGCGGAACCAACAAAACATTGCACATCTAGGCTTGTATATCCAACATGTGGCAGTGTGGCACGCCGCACGCCACCCTCAGCAGGGCGCTACACTGGAAGGAACAACTGCAGCTTCACAGGGGCTTGCAGTCCGCCACCCCAATCCCCAACCGATTTCCGCCCCTATGGCAACATGAAAATAAAAACTCGCGAAAAAAGAAAAAAAAAATCCAAACCTTGTTGGAGTCAACAGCCAGAGCTCCTGGTGCAGACTGAGCGGAGCTTGCCGCCACGGAGACCGCCGGGCCTCTGCGCCGCCATCCCGGCGCCGAAGCCGAGGCCGCGGCTGCGCGAAGGCTGGGGCGGGACGTCCCACTGCAGAAGGTGACGCCGCTGGAGGAGGATACGGCGGCGCGAGTCGGTGCGGCCGCCGGAGCCGCCGCCATCTGCGCCCGTCGGTCAGGCGCCGCGCACGGCTGGAGCGTGAGTGCTTCCGCTCGTCAGTCGTGACGTGGACTGTGGTGCGCTCTGCTTTTAGGTCAGGCAACGGGCCCAGCATCCTCAGGTGGGCCTAGCTGCTTGTTGAAAGCCCGAGAAAATCGACGGGATGAGCGAGCGTGGCCCAGCCCACCAAGTCAAAAGCCTGCATTTCCTCACACACACGGTCCGGCTCAATGCCCTTTTTATGAGAAAATTGAGAAAATAGCACCGGTATGGGATGGTGTTAAGGAAATAGCATCCGTTTTTCACCTTTTCAGATAATAGCACCATGTAAGTATATGGATTCATGAAACAGCACTAGTTTTGACATTCCCTTTCTTCTATTCCTTCACACCAGTACTAAAAAGTCAAATATACCCCTCCAGTCTTCTCTTTTTTAGACTCTCCAACCAGTAAAACGAGATTTTGGGTTTAGAGTTTATAATTTAGGGTGTTAGGGTTTAAGGTCGTTTAGGTTTAGGGTTTGGGTTTGTTTAGGTTTAGGGTTTGATAAAATGAGATTTAGGATGTATGGTTTATATATTTTATGGTTTAGGGTTTTAGGGTTGTTTAGTTTTTAGGGTTTTAGGATTTAGGGCTGTTTAGGGTTTTAGGATTTAGGGTTGTTTAGGGTTTATTAAAATGAGATTTGGAGTTTAGGGTTGTATAGGGTTACTGAAACGGGATTTAGAATTTAGGGTTGTTTAGGTTTAAGGTTTATAGTTTTTAGGGATTATGGTTTAGGCTTGTCTACATTACATTAGGGACAATTTGGTCTGTTTGTAAATTAAAATGGGACCAAAATCAAATAAAAACATAGAAGAACTAGATACCGGTACTATTTAGATATTCTTTTAGGATACGAGTGCAAATTTATGAATCATGAATAACTAGCGCTATTTCTTGAACACCCCAACAAACCGGTGTTATTTCCTGAATTCCTCCCCCCCCCCCTCCCCACCCCCCTTTTATCTATGAAACAATATGAACGTAACTAGTAAGATGGCTCGCGCAAATTGCGCGGCTAGCTAGTTCTTTTTATATTGGTATTTGGGATCTTCTATGTAAAAAAAATGCTTTTATTCATAATTTTTAGGGGTTTAAAAATATGAGTGATTTAAAAGTTTTTAATATATAGCTCGCTGTTGCTAGTGAATATTGGCCATCTCTACTCAGCCCTACTGTTATGTACTTATGTTCAGTTGGGCTAGTTCATATTATTTTTTCCGAGTCAGATGTAGATGCTCACATACACATATGCATATTAGACTTCCCTATTCGATCTTTTATTGGCGAATGCAATAATTTGAAATTTAAACAAACTTTATTATCAAGCCACGAAAGCGTTATGTCTTTACTTGGTATTGGTGGTGCTAAGATGTTGTCTTTTTAACTTCATTCACTCTTTGACTCCGTCAACCCTATTCTCTCATCCATTAGTATTTTGAAAATAACTGGTTGGCCACTTCGCTCTTTAAGGCATGTACATTTTGTCGATCAATTACATGGATCCCTTTCCCATGTGACACTCCAATGTTTTAATTTTTTTGTTTCTATAAAGTTATTTCTGAATTGTAAATTTCAAAGAGACTCCACGATACTTACTTAGTTTGCTCTTTCATATATATATATATATATATATATATATATATATATATATATATATATATATATATATATATATATATATATATATATATATATATCAGCAGTTGCATGTTTTATTATGTAAAATAAATTTATTACAATAAAAAAATATATTTATATTCCAAATATAATAGCACTATATTATTATATTATATTTTTATGATAGTCTTATATTTTTTTAACTCAGTATTCTAAAAAAAATCATGTGCGCTTGTTACCTTTTTCCTTTTTTTTCTCCTCATGTTCTTTTACCTTCCTTATTAACTGAGCATCCCCATCTCTTTTCGAAGTAGCTGGTGCAGCATCTAGAAGGCCTTGTTTGAGTTTTCAAGCTTTTTTATTACTAGCATAGCTTGTGTTGTCTTCTTTAATGGCACATTCAATATTATCGTTATCCCTGGTGGGAAGCCCGGTGAGATCAACTCGGCTTGTCTTGTTGTGAGTTCTGGTCTACCATCGATTTGTTGACAACATCACACCATCTACCTTTGTAGCATACCGGATGTGAACTAAATCATCTTGGATTCCTTTAAATGGGGATGTTAAAGGCATCATTCCATACCAACATCAATTTGTGTAAATTTGTATGTATTGTCTAACTATTTTTTCCCTTTGGATCTCATGTCTAAGTTGATTTTATAGTATTATAATGGAATAAATGAAGAACTTGGACATCAATGAAACATATTAGATTAATTTTCTTCATGAGTTTCTCTTCTCTTTTTACCATGTGTGCCGGATTTTTACCTTTTCTAGGACAGGCTTGGATAGTGAAAATGAATCCTAAATGTTTTTCTTTGATCAAAATATTATTTTAATTATTTTTGCAACAATAATGAATGAGAAGGCTAAAATGGGCCTATTTCTACGTAGGGGAAGGGCCTGGGCATGAATTTTCAGCCCAAAACATACCGGGGAATTTTGGGCCCTATCAGAAATGCTTAGATCTAATTTGAATTAGAGTAAAATATACAAAAGAACTCATTAGATCAATTTTCTCATTTATAAGTTGCTCTTCTCTTTTACCACGTGTGCCATTTTTTCTTTTTTTTAACACACTTTTGAATAGTATTAGTATTCTCCCTGCTAGCTATGCTGCCTATGTTAATAGTTTAAGTATCTCAAGGTTGGTTGTAGTCGCATTGCATCCATTGCTATGAGTAGAAGCCATGATGTTGGACCTTGTTATTCGAATTTCGATGGCTCTAGAATTATGTGTTGGTCCGCTCTCCATGATTGCATGAAATTACATCTAGACCTCTTTATAATGGTGCTTTTCTCTTTTACCGTGTGGTTCAGATTCCTATTAGCATTAGGCCGCCCCTAGGCCGCTAGGTTTTGGCACGCCCATGACCTTCTGTAGGACGAGCTTGGATATTAGGGAGGGCCTGAGTGTCAATCCTGAATGTGCGTCAGAAGATCAACTCTGACATACGACAACTTTGGAAAGTGACGAAGTTAGGCGAGATTACAATGAATCTAAAGGATATGGGCGGTTGTGGCATTGTTATGGGTGGGAGTGAGATAGAGTTGCAATCCCGAGAATGGAGAAGAAGATTGATTCCGACATATGACAATATTGGAAGGCAACGAAGCCAATGGAATATAATAAGTCCAATATAATTAACAAAATCTAAAGCTATCTTTTTACGTATCTTTGGATACAAATATTTTTATTACTTTATTTCTAATTTAATTATTTATCACTTATTTTTGGCATGTACTCTTTGTTTAGATATTTTGCTTCCCAATTTTCATAGAGACAATGCGCCATTTTAGATATATTTTTGGGCTAGCCGACCTTTTAGATTTGTATGAAAATCCAATGTGCCTTTTAGATATGTGTGAAAATCCAATGTGGGGCAATGTTTTGATTTAGAAACGGACATTGTTTAGGTGCCACCTTTCCCCCTTTTTTCTGTTGGGACTTTACGGACTCATAGATGGAGTCCAATAGCGTAGGAAATATCAATAGGCCTTTTAAGTAAGAAAAAATAAGAAATAATAAAATTTTTATTTAATATAGTTATTTAAAATAATGTGGACCGTTAGATCTTCATTAAATCCAACGGTGTATATCCTTTTCTTTTTTAGATTAACGTGAGAATTTTTAGGCCCTCTCAGCGAATCTGGTGGCTCCTTTTGCTTCTGCTTTATTAAGACTAGGGTAAGGGCACGTGCCACAGGCACGTGTTTAAAATTTCTAGCATAACGATTTAAATAAAAGAATTATTCATAGACAATAGAGTAAATACTACTTGTATTTATAAAAATGTATATGTAATGATGATATTAAAAAACAACTAATAATAATTAGAAGGCTCAGATGTTGCAAATCCCCCTCCCACGGGAATTGAGTTCTCATAGGATACGTTGTCTAATTAGAAATGAAATTGAGAACATATATAACTTTGGAAGGTATAATAAATTTACAATGTTTGTTGCCATCGAACAAACAGATATGTTGACAATATATGTTTCTTCCCAATGATATTAAAATTGGTTTCATGCTTGCTTTATGCTATTATCAATGCAAGGCATAAAAGAGTTTGTCAAAATCTCTGAAAAAGATGCGTATACAAACTTAGAGCAACTCCAAGAGACTCTCTAAATCCTTCTTCATTGTTAATTTTAGAGATTTTGATTAAAAAGTTACCTTCCAACAGCCTCTCTATTTGGTTATTCAAACATAGTCACTCTCTATTCCGGATTTCTCGCTAGCAAAATATAGAAAAGAGAATAGCTCTCTAGAGTGCATGCAAGATATAGAGAAGCTGTTGGAAAACATGAAGATATAGAAAACGATTTTTATGCAAATGACTCTTTAAATGATGATTTAGAGAGTGATTTTTAGAGAGACTCTTCGAGATGCTCTTACGCATGTATCCGTAGGTCACGAGGGGAAGGCGCACGAGGTGGATCTGTAACATCCGGAAAATTTACCAAAATTAAATCACTCGATAAAAATTTAATTCCAAGATTCTTTTCTTCGAGCTCAATCTTTTCCCGACGAATATTCGTCGTCCCGGTACCGACACCGACAAAGTCTCTCGCTCCCTCGTTCTTCCCGTCACGCGTGCCCGACCAAGCCCGCGATCGGCGCCGAAAAACTCTCCCTCTTTCCTCTTTTCCTTTTTCTTTTTCCTTTTCTCCTTTTCCTTTTTCTTTTTTTTTTTCTTTTCTTTCTTTCTCCTTCTTCCTCCTTCTTCTCCCGCGCGCTGCCTGCCTTCTCCTGCTCTGCGCCAGCGCCGCCTCCCAGCTCCTCCCCTTCAACAGCACCGCCGCCCTGTTCCCCCTCTGCACGCCGCCTGCGCGCGCCTGTGCTCGGCGACGGCCGCACAGGGCCGCGGCGACCGCGCCAGAGCCGTGCCCGGCCGCCGGCCCCACCTGCCCGGCGCCGCACGTCGTGCTGCCGCCGGCCGGCGCCGTGCCGCCCTCCACCGCGGCCCCACCCCTGGCACGCCGCTCCACGCCACCCCCTGCCACGGTCCGCGCCGCCCCTGTGCGGGACGACGGGGGCACAGCCCCGGCGACGACCCGCCGGCCGGACTGGCCCCACGGCCGCCGGCCGAGCCCCTTCGCGCCGCCTATAAAAGCCGCCCTCGCGCACCTCGGCTCCACCCACGCCACCAGCGCCCCTCCAGCCGCTCCTCCCCAGCTCCCCGAGCCTCGCCGCACCGCCAATCGCCGCCGCCACCAGAGCCGCCGCCGCCCTCTGTCCGCCGCCGCCGATCCACCTCCACGCGCTGCCCCGGCCCGAGGTGACGAAGGGGATGGGTTTCCCTAGACCTCCTCTCCCTTTTCCCCCTGTTCCCGGCCGCCGCCGCGCCTTGGAGCGCCGGCGAGCGCCGCCGGCCGGCCGCCGGTCAAGCCGCTCGGCCCCTCCTCTGTTTCGGGCTGGGAGAAGAAAGAAGAAGGGCAATATGCCCATAACCCCCTGGGTTTTCCAAAAACCCCAAATAAAACCTCCCACCTTTAGGCCACTTTCCAGAAAACCCCCTGCCGCCCTAAAACTTCTCCAAAACAGTCCTTAGCCCTTAAATATCCTCACAAACAAGTCCCTGCCCATTCTAAATCTATCCTATATATTTTTGAATATTACAAATCAGTCCTTTTCCAATTCTGAGTATTCACAAATAAGCCCCTCATTCTTATAATTAATTACAGACATGCCCTTGACCCCTAAACCGACCCTAATCACTCCTTTGACGCGTCATTTTATGCGCCAAACTTCACCCGTTTCTCTCCAAATTCGACCACGGCCTTTCCACATATATTCCGGCCGAGCTATACAGAAATCTCCCAAAAATAACCTTTCTATGATTTATTTCCTAATTCTCTTTTCCGAGCTCATTTAAAAATCCTTTTGCGTTTTTCTTTTCTTTTATTTTAATATATGCTTGCTTGTGTGTACCGTAGACCACGGAGTGACCGAGGAGCAGCCCCGCGAAGAGTTCGGAGGACCGTACCACGAGCCGGAGTACGCAGGCGAGTACCGCGAGCCGGAGCCCGAGGACCCGTACCGCGAGCAGGCGCTTCCGGACGACTTTGACGACGGCAAGTTCAATCCCGTCCTTTGATGCATGTTTATCCTATGTTTTACAAACACAACCTATTGGCCTGTTTATAAAATGCATTGTTTTATTGCAAGACCCGGTTGGATAGCCACCCCTTGATTGCTATGACTATTCCTTGATCACCTAGGTTATCATTAAATATGACTTGCTCTGTTTGGATGATAGCCGTGCTAGATACGCTTAGGATCTGTTACTCATACCGCTATCATATTGCAAATACTCACGTGTTTAAAATAAAGAATGGTGTGAGTGTTTAAAAGGAAAGGGTGGTTTTCGGTGAAAATAAAATAATGATGGAATCGATGGGATGGATGGTGTGTTCTGTGTGAAACACCAAATTGGTGAGCTCGTGCCTGTGTGGCTGAGCGGGATGTGAAGATATCCATCTTGTCATTATTTTAAGGACCGAGTTGATTGTCATCTAGCCTGGCCCAGTTTAGTGCTACCGCCCTACCGTTGTATGTGGCAACGGCTTAGCATAAATCCCACTAGTTGGTCGGTTAGCCAATAGGTGAGCTGTGAGCAATGGAAGAACAAGGAGCAGGAGTACGATCTATGTGAGTTACGTCCCGGTCATGCCTCGTTGGGAGGACATGGACCCCTTGGTTGCTTCCATATTGGTTAGTCCGAACTAGCTATGGTGTGGTAATGGCTTTGACAGGTCCGCGCCGGCATTTCGGTGTTCGTGATGCGGAAACCGTTGGGGTGGGTTAAGTGTACAACCTCTGCAGAGTTAAAACCTATTCGAATAGCCGTATCCACGGTATTGGATGAGTCATGGCTTGGGCTTGAAACTAGTTTTGGGAATGGTTTGGATCAAATGGGTGAGTTGTTTTGGAAAGTGTCCGGCAGGTGTGCCGTGTGCTATGACGGACGGGGAGTCCGGTAGCTTAAAACTTGGATCCTTGGTGTAGGATCAACCCCACTTATTATTAACTCTGTTTTAGAAAAATCTTTTCAAAATAAACCCTTGCATAAAATCCAGCTTTTACGCAAATTAAACCTTAGCCGTATCCTTGGATTATCCTGTGCATAATTTTATATTCCCTCCGTAGACGTGGTTGGACTTGTTGAGTACGTTCGTACTCACCCCCTATTTTGTTGCAACAGAGGAGGATCCGGACTTTGTCCCTGAAGAGTTCGAGTAGAGGTCGTGTCCGCACCTGACGTTGCCTGTGGTGTGGTCCTTTCCAAGATGCTTCCGCTGTTCCTCGTCGAGATAGGGCTAGATCCAGTCACAGTCTATCTCTGGTTATGTATTGTTGTACTTTTGATTTCTGCTATCGTCTGTATCGAGTACCGTGCCCCTCTGAGGTCGCACGATGACTGAACCATCTGTGGAATAAATGTGTATCAGCCTCCTGGGACTGATATTTGTATCACATTTAGTCTCTGCTTAAGTGGGGACGCTTCAGGTGGTATCAGAGCCGTCGTTGGCTGTAGGACGCGACCATTAGGACCGAAACCTTTAGAAAGCCCTTCTTAGCTAAGCCTTCCTGCACAGACACTGACCTGGAGTCCTTGTCCTGTTCCAGATGGCTGACGACGGATGGAACGAAGGGATCTGCTTTGCAGAGCCGGGACTTCCTAAGTTGATGCTACTCAGCCTGGAGCGCGTCGGAGTTTCAGACGTACCGGAGTACATGTACCGGGAGTATGACTCCAGAGGCACCCTTCGGTGTGACGTAAGGATCTTCGTGGGGAAGAGCACCCTCTACCCCGACGTGGATCCTTGGACTATCATCACCACGGGCTTTTGCTTCTCGGACACTTACCGGAAGGCTGCCCGTAAAGTCCTGCGACGTCTGCGCGTTGTCTACTGGCGTCATCTTCGAGAAAGTCCTATGGGATTTTTCCCACCTACCGGAGGAAGAGGACGCTCGTGGATTGATCAGATGAGAAGACTCGGAAGGGATGAAGAAGACCTCGAAGACACCGTCACCCACCTATCTACCTACCTTTCCGGCTTAGATCGTCTTTACATCGAGCAAGCAGCGCAGCTGAAGCACCAGATCCGTAGGGCGGAGAAGGCGGAACATGAGATAGAAGAACAGCGAAAGGAGACCGCCAAAGCTGAAAGGCAAGCGGAAAGCTACCTAGCTACCCTCCAGGACATCTGGCAGAAGGAAGCACAAGAGAAGGAACGTCTTGAAGCGTACCGAAGAGAGAAAGGATTGCTAGAGGATGAGCCCGAGGAAACCCATTGGGATAGGGGTACGCAGACCGAAGACTGGCTAGTAGGGCAACTGCTACCCCCAAAGAAGCGCCGTTGCTGGAGCGAGGAGGATTCCCCTTGAGAGTAGATTAGTTTATCTAGACTAGAGTTTTCTTCTTAATAAATGGATGTACCCAACCTAGTTGTCGAGTCAAAATCTTGTACCTTCATGTTGTACCCTAGCTTTTATGAGAAACAAGTTGTTCACCTTATCCTTACTTTCAGATGGCCGAGGAAGGATGGACCCATGGTGTTTGCCAGGAAGAGCCGGGTTTTCCCCGCCTTTTGATCAACTCCCTGGAGCGTCTTGGTATCACTGAGCGCCCGAGGTACTACAGCAGGGAGTACGAGCATCTTGGTACTCTCCGCTGTAGGGTGATCCTTTCTGTTGCTAGAAGCACCCGCTACCCTGATATTGAGCCATGGAGGGTGACCGCTACGGGATTTCGACATCAGGACACCTACCCTTTGGCTATCAGGAAGGCTCTCCGCTACCTGTGTCGGATCTTCGAAGAGCACCTCATCTCCACACCGATGAGACTCTTTCCCCCGGCTGTCAGGACCCCAGTCTGGCAGGCCCGCATGAGGAACCTGGAACGCCGCCGCCATCAAGATGACCTGTTGTACCATGTGGTCGCCTATCTCGTCTCCTTGGATAGGCTTTTCAACGAACAAGCTGGGTTCCTAAGGGAGCAGATTGGTCGAGCCGAGCAAGCTGAACTCGCGGTGAGGATGTATCAAGTCCGGGTGGCTCAAGCCGAAGCCAGGACCGCGGCAGCCATAAGCAGCGAAGCTGTCGCGCATGAGAGTCTCAGACAGGCTCAGGATCGGAGCATGCAAGATTGGGCCAGAAGCGGAACGCCCGTCCCGGTAATTGGAGAAGACCGGATCCTACTTGGGGCCCCTATTGCAAGATGGGGAGGACCTAGTAGAACCTCGCCAAGCACACCCGGAGGTGCCAGAGAACCAGCAGCACCCGCCGAAGAAGGAGCCCCTGCACAGCCCCAGGAAAATGGGATCCCAGAAGACGAAGAACTGCTCATTCCCCTGGAAGAACACTCCGCCCCGGAAGAAGGATCGCCCCGCGAGTAGTGTGCACCCAGTCACCCCAAGGATTGAAGCCGTTCCGGTCCGAAGTTTAGAGTTGTACCTTAGTTGCGTAGTTGTACCCCAGTTGTGTCGTTGTACCCCGGTCGTGTAGTTCGTGTTTTGGCTTGTCCGATGTGTTGTACCCCCCCCCATTTCAAAGAAATAAAATCGTTTGTGCTTGTTGTATTGCTAGACTCTGTGCTTGTCGGCAGGAGGAGGATTCTGCCTTTCTGTTTTTACGAATTAAATAACTTAAACATCACTAAAATTCCAAATCCTAGTCTCTTATATGTCCTCTAAATCTGCAGATGGTCAACACGCGTGGACCCAGGGCTTCCCGGAGCCGAGTCCCGGCTGCTAGCAACAACGTGCAGAGTGCACCCCATGGTGAGCACCAGGATGAAGTGAACCAGGAAAGGAGGGAGGAAAGTCAGGTTGGGCCGGAGCAAGCGCCACTTCCACGTGCCACCGATTGGCTGCAGGTGGTGAACAACCAGAACCTGATAATGGAAGCTGTGGTCAAGGCCATCGCCAACCAGAGGCCTCGTGGGCAGGGTATGAATGAGAAGCTGTCAGAGTTCCTCAGAACTAAGCCACCTACTTTTGGCGGGTCCACCAACCCACTTGATGCAGATGATTGGCTGAGGGTAATACAGAGGAAGTTGGAACCGCTTCACTGTGAGGATCGCGACAAAGTGCTCCTGGCCACCCATCAACTCGTTGGGAATGCTCTCGCCTGGTGGGAAAACTACTGTGCCGCCACCCCAGATACCACTGTCATCACCTGGAGGGATTTTGTGGATGAGTTCCGTCGCTACCATATCCCTGCAGCCACCATGAAGCGCAAGGCAGATGAGTTCCGGGCACTGCAGCAAGGCAACAAGACTGTGGAAGAGTACACCTACCGGTTCATGGAGTTAGCCCGCTATGCACCAGAAGAAGTGGACAGGGATGAGAAGAAGCAGGAGATGTTCATGAAAGGTCTGGACCCAGAGCTCAGGACTCTACTCACTCCCCAGATTTACCCAGACTTCAACACACTGATGAACAGGGCCATTCTCACTGAAAAGGCCAAGGCGGATGAGAAGAAAGATCTCAAGCGCAAGTTCCTAGAGAACAAGGCTCGCCAGCAGGACCGCTTCCAGAGGATCAGAAGCTATAACCCCCCACCACCCAGATCCCAGACGCCGATGCAGTACCGCACTCAGTCCCGAGCCTCAGGATCACAGGTCACCAACCCCACCTTCAGAAGCCAGAGTGCCAAAGCCCCACAGGGTAGTGCCAGTCAGGCCAGCAACAACAACAGGGCTTGTTTCAACTGCCGTGAGACCGGGCATTATGTGGCCAACTGCCCCTACGCCAGTAACAAGCCAGCAGCCCCAGTGTACTCCAACACGGTGAATGGACCGAAGACAGCTCTGTCAGGTGCCAACCGTGTGCCCGTCCGCAGCAACAACCCCGGCAACAACACCAACAACCAGCAAATGAGGCAGCCCCAGCAGTCCTATGGACGAGCCCGCGTCAACCACATCAACGCACAGGAGGCTCAAGGAGCTCAGGGCGTAGTACTTGGTGAGTTTTTAGTCAGCTCAGTACTTGCCACAGTTCTATTTGATTCTGGAGCATCACATTCCTTCATATCATCAAGTTTTGTGGATAAGCACAATATACCTACAGTACTACTAAAGTTACCCCTATTAACCCGAACACCCGGAGCTGACATCAAGTGTCAGTTAGGTTGTTCTAGGGTAAGGATTATTTTAAGTGGGGTAGAGTTTCTAGCTGACTTGGTAGTACTCAAGTCCAAGGGGATAGATGTAATACTTGGAATGGACTGGCTGACCCAGCATGACGGCCTTATAGGATGTGCCGCTAAGGACCATACAACTAACCAGCCCTGAAGGAGTCCAAGTAACTTGCCACACCCGAGAAACAAGATCAGACCCAATGGTTTATACTTTGGAGGCCAAAACCATAGCAGAAGTTCCAGTAGTGTGTGAATACCCAGATGTGTTCCCAGAAGAACTCCCCGGAATGCCGCCAGATAGGGACATAGAATTCATCATCGACCTTGTCCCAGGGACATCTCCCATAGCTAAGAGACCATACCGAATGGCCGCGGCAGAACTAGCAGAGTTGAAAGAACAGTTGAGGGAACTTCAAGAAAAAGGGTTCATCAGACCTAGCTCATCCCCGTGGGGATCACCCGTTCTTTTTGTGAAAAAGAAGGACGGAAGTATGAGGATGTGTGTGGATTATAGGTCCTTAAATGAGGTAACCATCAAGAACAAGTATCCATTACCCAGAATAGATGACCTGTTTGATCAGCTGAAAGGAGCCAGGTACTTCTCCAAGATTGATTTAAGATCGGGATACTATCAGCTTAAAATCAGAGAAAGCGACACCCCCAAGACGGCATTTGTGACAAGGTACGGGCAATACGAGTTTACAGTGATGTCTTTTGGACTGACTAATGCCCCGGCATACTTCATGAACCTCATGAACAAAGTGTTTATGGAAGAATTGGATAAGTTTGTTGTCGTTTTCATTGATGACATACTTATCTATTCCAAGAGTGCCCAAGAGCACGAGCATCACCTGAGAGTGATTTTAGAAAAGCTGAGAGTACACAAGCTGTATGCCAAGTTTAGCAAATGTGAATTTTGGCTTGAGAAGGTAGCCTTTCTTGGCCACATACTAACAGCCGAAGGAGTGGCCGTTGATCCCGAGAAGGTAGAAGCAGTGTCAAACTGGCAACAACCCACTAATGTGAGCGAGATAAGAAGTTTTCTGGGATTGGCCGGATATTATCGAAGGTTTATAGAAGGATTTTCCAAGATAGCAAGACCCATGACCGAGCTGCTCAAGAAAGAAAAGAAGTTCGTCTGGACTGAGTCATGTGAAAGAAGCTTTCAAGAATTAAAGAAGAGACTGACCTCAGCCCCGATACTGACCTTGCCAGATATTCAGCGGGATTTTGTCATATACTGTGATGCATCCCGAAATGGGTTAGGATGTGTACTTATGCAAGATGGAAAGGTAGTTGCATATGCCTCCCGCCAGCTTAAGCCCCATGAGCAGAATTATCCCACCCATGACTTGGAATTAGCAGCCGTGGTTCATGCCCTGAAGATTTGGAGACACTACTTAATTGGAAATAAGTGTGAGATCTACACGGATCACAAGAGCTTGAAGTACATATTCACCCAGCCAGATCTGAATTTAAGACAGCGAAGATGGTTAGAGCTTATCAAGGATTACAACCTGGAGATCCATTACCACCCCGGCAAGGCCAATGTTGTGGCAGATGCCCTAAGCAGAAAGACTTACGCACCCAAGAATGCCCATCTACAAGAAGAAATGGCTCGACTTAATGTGCACATCGTATCTCCTAAGTCTTGCCCGCAGCTAACAGTGCAGCCCACCTTGGAAGAAGACATCAGGAAGGCCCAGGGATCAGACCCAGACTTAGTAAAAATTCGGAACCACACAGGAGAAAATAAGGCCCCAGATTTTAGAGTGGATGCAAAAGGAACCCTATGGTACAAGGATAGAATTTGTGTGCCCAAGCAAGGAAATTTCCGGCAGACCATCATGGATGAAGCCCACAACTCACCTTACTCTATTCACCCCGGAGCCACCAAAATGTATATGGATTTGAAACAGAAATACTGGTGGAATGGGATGAAAGCCGAGATCGCCCAGTTCGTCGCCCAATGCGATATTTGCCAGCGAGTCAAAGCCGAACACCAGAAACCAGCAGGATTATTGCAACCGTTGCCTATCCCGGTTTGGAAATGGGATGAGATTGGTATGGATTTTGTGGTTGGTTTGCCCAAGACCCAAAAGGGAAATGACTCTATATGGGTGATAGTGGACCGACTCACCAAAGTGGCCCACTATTTACCCGTACGAACCAACTACGGAGGCAAAAAGTTAGCAAAGCTCTACGTAGAAAACATAGTAAAGCTACACGGAGTACCGAGCAGAATTGTCTCAGACAGAGGAACTCAGTTCACCTCCAAATTTTGGAAGAGTTTGCATAAAGCCATGGGAACTAAGTTAGATTTTAGCTCAGCTTATCACCCACAGACAGACGGCCAGACGGAAAGAGTAAATCAGATTATGGAAGATATGTTACGGGCTTGTGCCCTGACCTATGGGAAAGACTGGGAACGGAGTTTGCCCTATGCAGAGTTCTCTTACAACAACAGTTATCAAGCCAGCCTAGGCATGTCACCATTTGAAGCTCACTATGGAAGGAAGTGCAGAACCCCTTTGATGTGGTCAGAAGTAGGGGAGCGTACATTGGTAGGACCAGACTTTATAAAAGAAGCAGAAGATAAAGTAGCCGAGATCAGAGAAAAGCTAAAGGCTGCTCAGTCCCGTCAGAAGAGCTACTCAGACAAGCGCAGAAGGGAATTAAGTTTTGAAGTGGGAGATTATGTATATCTCAAGGTTTCCCCGATCAGAGGGACCCGCAGGTTTCAAATTCAGGGAAAGTTAGCCCCTCGATACATTGGACCGTACCAGGTGCTTGAAAGGGTTGGAGCCGTAGCATACCGCATTCAACTCCCCAAGGAATTGTCAGACATCCATCCAGTGTTTCACGTTTCCCAGCTCAGAAAATGTTTGAGAGTACCCGAAGAGGAACATATACCGGTGGAAACAATAGATTTGCAGAAGGACCTCAGATACCAGGAAGTACCCGTCAAGATCTTGGATACCGTCACCAAGCACACAAGAAATTCCACAGTACGGATGTGCCGAGTTCAGTGGAGCAGACATGGCGAGAAAGAGGCCACATGGGAACGCGAAGATGCGTTGGAGAAAGAATTCCCCCATCTCTTTAAGGATTCAGCCGAATCTCGAGGACGAGATTCATTTTAAGTGGGGTAGGTTTGTAACATCCGGAAAATTTACCAAAATTAAATCACTCGATAAAAATTTAATTCCAAGATTCTTTTCTTCGAGCTCAATCTTTTCCCGACGAATATTCGTCGTCCCGGTACCGACACCGACAAAGTCTCTCGCTCCCTCGTTCTTCCCGTCACGCGTGCCCGACCAAGCCCGCGATCGGCGCCGAAAAACTCTCCCTCTTTCCTCTTTTCCTTTTTCTTTTTCCTTTTCTCCTTTTCCTTTTTCTTTTTTTTTTCTTTTCTTTCTTTCTCCTTCTTCCTCCTTCTTCTCCCGCGCGCTGCCTGCCTTCTCCTGCTCTGCGCCAGCGCCGCCTCCCAGCTCCTCCCCTTCAACAGCACCGCCGCCCTGTTCCCCCTCTGCACGCCGCCTGCGCGCGCCTGTGCTCGGCGACGGCCGCACAGGGCCGCGGCGACCGCGCCAGAGCCGTGCCCGGCCGCCGGCCCCACCTGCCCGGCGCCGCACGTCGTGCTGCCGCCGGCCGGCGCCGTGCCGCCCTCCACCGCGGCCCCACCCCTGGCACGCCGCTCCACGCCACCCCCTGCCACGGTCCGCGCCGCCCCTGTGCGGGACGACGGGGGCACAGCCCCGGCGACGACCCGCCGGCCGGACTGGCCCCACGGCCGCCGGCCGAGCCCCTTCGCGCCGCCTATAAAAGCCGCCCTCGCGCACCTCGGCTCCACCCACGCCACCAGCGCCCCTCCAGCCGCTCCTCCCCAGCTCCCCGAGCCTCGCCGCACCGCCAATCGCCGCCGCCACCAGAGCCGCCGCCGCCCTCTGTCCGCCGCCGCCGATCCACCTCCACGCGCTGCCCCGGCCCGAGGTGACGAAGGGGATGGGTTTCCCTAGACCTCCTCTCCCTTTTCCCCCTGTTCCCGGCCGCCGCCGCGCCTTGGAGCGCCGGCGAGCGCCGCCGGCCGGCCGCCGGTCAAGCCGCTCGGCCCCTCCTCTGTTTCGGGCTGGGAGAAGAAAGAAGAAGGGCAATATGCCCATAACCCCCTGGGTTTTCCAAAAACCCCAAATAAAACCTCCCACCTTTAGGCCACTTTCCAGAAAACCCCCTGCCGCCCTAAAACTTCTCCAAAACAGTCCTTAGCCCTTAAATATCCTCACAAACAAGTCCCTGCCCATTCTAAATCTATCCTATATATTTTTGAATATTACAAATCAGTCCTTTTCCAATTCTGAGTATTCACAAATAAGCCCCTCATTCTTATAATTAATTACAGACATGCCCTTGACCCCTAAACCGACCCTAATCACTCCTTTGACGCGTCATTTTATGCGCCAAACTTCACCCGTTTCTCTCCAAATTCGACCACGGCCTTTCCACATATATTCCGGCCGAGCTATACAGAAATCTCCCAAAAATAACCTTTCTATGATTTATTTCCTAATTCTCTTTTCCGAGCTCATTTAAAAATCCTTTTGCGTTTTTCTTTTCTTTTATTTTAATATATGCTTGCTTGTGTGTACCGTAGACCACGGAGTGACCGAGGAGCAGCCCCGCGAAGAGTTCGGAGGACCGTACCACGAGCCGGAGTACGCAGGCGAGTACCGCGAGCCGGAGCCCGAGGACCCGTACCGCGAGCAGGCGCTTCCGGACGACTTTGACGACGGCAAGTTCAATCCCGTCCTTTGATGCATGTTTATCCTATGTTTTACAAACACAACCTATTGGCCTGTTTATAAAATGCATTGTTTTATTGCAAGACCCGGTTGGATAGCCACCCCTTGATTGCTATGACTATTCCTTGATCACCTAGGTTATCATTAAATATGACTTGCTCTGTTTGGATGATAGCCGTGCTAGATACGCTTAGGATCTGTTACTCATACCGCTATCATATTGCAAATACTCACGTGTTTAAAATAAAGAATGGTGTGAGTGTTTAAAAGGAAAGGGTGGTTTTCGGTGAAAATAAAATAATGATGGAATCGATGGGATGGATGGTGTGTTCTGTGTGAAACACCAAATTGGTGAGCTCGTGCCTGTGTGGCTGAGCGGGATGTGAAGATATCCATCTTGTCATTATTTTAAGGACTGAGTTGATTGTCATCTAGCCTGGCCCAGTTTAGTGCTACCGCCCTACCGTTGTATGTGGCAACGGCTTAGCATAAATCCCACTAGTTGGTCGGTTAGCCAATAGGTGAGCTGTGAGCAATGGAAGAACAAGGAGCAGGAGTACGATCTATGTGAGTTACGTCCCGGTCATGCCTCGTTGGGAGGACATGGACCCCTTGGTTGCTTCCATATTGGTTAGTCCGAACTAGCTATGGTGTGGTAATGGCTTTGACAGGTCCGCGCCGGCATTTCGGTGTTCGTGATGCGGAAACCGTTGGGGTGGGTTAAGTGTACAACCTCTGCAGAGTTAAAACCTATTCGAATAGCCGTATCCACGGTATTGGATGAGTCATGGCTTGGGCTTGAAACTAGTTTTGGGAATGGTTTGGATCAAATGGGTGAGTTGTTTTGGAAAGTGTCCGGCAGGTGTGCCGTGTGCTATGACGGACGGGGAGTCCGGTAGCTTAAAACTTGGATCCTTGGTGTAGGATCAACCCCACTTATTATTAACTCTGTTTTAGAAAAATCTTTTCAAAATAAACCCTTGCATAAAATCCAGCTTTTACGCAAATTAAACCTTAGCCGTATCCTTGGATTATCCTGTGCATAATTTTTATATTCCCTCCGTAGACGTGGTTGGACTTGTTGAGTACGTTCGTACTCACCCCCTATTTTGTTGCAACAGAGGAGGATCCGGACTTTGTCCCTGAAGAGTTCGAGTAGAGGTCGTGTCCGCACCTGACGTTGCCTGTGGTGTGGTCCTTTCCAAGATGCTTCCGCTGTTCCTCGTCGAGATAGGGCTAGATCCAGTCACAGTCTATCTCTGGTTATGTATTGTTGTACTTTTGATTTCTGCTATCGTCTGTATCGAGTACCGTGCCCCTCTGAGGTCGCACGATGACTGAACCATCTGTGGAATAAATGTGTATCAGCCTCCTGGGACTGATATTTGTATCACATTTAGTCTCTGCTTAAGTGGGGACGCTTCAGGATCGATCCCTAAGCTCTACGCTCGGCCACGACATTCGCGAGGGGAGGGTATCACATCACGTCGTTGGATTCGCGAGGTGGATCCGTCCCTCGCCGCCTGCTTGCATGTCGCCAAAGTATGGCCGTCGTCCTTAGGTACGTACTTCACCTTATAACAGGTCGAATACACATGATTGCTTAACTGGGACCGCTCCACAATAGAGTAAAAATCTATTGAGTAAATTTGTTGTAGCAGACACCATAAATATAAATTTATTACATGTATCACCGATGTATCGAAATGGCAGACACCATAAATATAAAAAGTTACCTTCTAACAGCCTCTCTATTTGGTTATTCAAACATAGTCACTCTCTGTTCCGGATTTCTCGCTAGCAAAATATAGAAAAGAGAATAGCTCTCTAGAGTGCATGCAAGATATAGAGAAGCTGTTGGAAAACATGAAGATATAGAAATCATTTTTATGTAAATGACTCTTTAAATGATGATTTAGAGAGTGATTTTTAGAGAGGCTCTTGGAGATGCTCTAAGAAGTACTTTCTTGATTTGTTTTTGGAGAAGTGTTTGGACGTTCCAATTTTGGAAGATGGATACCCGATCCGATTTTACCAATCGATTTTGGAAGCCAAACGTGGTTGATATGGAACGTTCTTTTTTATGGGGGACGTGGCATTGGAAGGTTTGGCGTCGCCATGCATTACGTGGGGTAGGGTGTAAGATTAATCTAGAGCGTTGGATCATCATAGTGTGGGATATAGATGACGACAGAAGAAACGAAAGACGACGGACGAAAAATTTCGTCATGCTTTATAGTATAGATAATAGATGATGTATTTGTTACGGGCTCCGCTAGATAGCATGAGAGCGAACATCAACCTACGAATCACATCAAATTAAAAAAAAGGCTTATTTGGCTAAAAATATAAAAAACATTAATTCAACTAAATGGCGTTCCTCTTGAATTCTAACATGGGTGGAGGATACTCTCTTAAATCCTTTTGTAATTCTCTCATTTTCTTTTCAGTCCGTTTCCTGTCAATTCTTGTCCGAATCGAGTCCAAACTCCGAACAAAGACACTTTTGGAAGACCCCATGGCATCTCCGTTCGAAAGTAACTCTCGAGTCTCTACTCTACGATTTCGCCGGCGCACGCCAGCCAGGCGGCTAACCAAAGCTAAAAAGCTGACATCACATGGCAGCACAGTCAGTGCACCCATAGGTAAGAGCTGACATCATAATTTCTCTCGAAATTATAATCTTTTCCCTGATAGTGAGAGAGAACAAAAAAAGAAATTAGTTATAAAGTATTCAGCTGACGTGGCACCCACCACCACCCCCACGGACCACGGCACCACGGCGTCACGGGCACATGCAGTGATGATCATCGAGGAAGCGGGCCCCACTTTGCATATTTCTTTTTCATTTTAACTCCTCTCCCCTTTTCCGAATCCTCGCCTATTTCTGGGCTGGCCGGAAAGCGAAACCCCACCACCACTGAACTTTTAGCCGGGAGGAGAAGGGGAAAAAATGTTTTTTTCTAATCACAAGAACAGCGAGGAATTCAGGTGCTGGGGAGAGAAGCTTAAAATTAGGAGGCCAGCGCAATAATTGAGCACCGAGGCAGGGCAAGGGGACCCTCCTAATCGCTGCCCTAAACATGTGTTCCCCCGGCGTATTATATGAGGAGCAGCAGCTCGAGGTCGTAATCGATGCGAGGAGGAGGATGATAATATAAAGCAGAGGCAGGAGAGGCCCGGCCCCTCTTGGCCTTGCTGCTGCTCTTCTTCTTCCCCTTCCTTCCCCCACATGCCCTGCCCTGCCCTGCTGCGCCCAAGGTGATTGATTGCTTGCTTGCGTCGTTTGACGCTTTCCCCTTTATCCATTTGGCGTTTGCATTCATCTAGCCTGTGGATCCATTTGTGTGCTTCTGGGTCTTATCGTCAGATTGAGGGTCTGCTATGCTAGCTGTGGATGTGGATGTTCATCTTGCAGAAAAGATGTTTGATTTTCCTTTTCCTTCGTGAAGCTTACTGAATGATATCATGCGCATTTTGTTAAGCTTGTTATTCACCTTGCTTGATCCAATATCTCGGGGTCTTCAAGGACAACCTTGTGAAATTGCTCCATCCCAATGCCATGTCCATCTTTTCCTGATTGGATTGCGTGTAGGGTTCCCTGATGATTTTGACCTTGCTCTTGCGTTTGCGTGGATGTTACTTTAGCCTGCATCTGATTCTGATATGTCCATCACAAGAACATGCAAGCAAATGATTCGATCTGTCAAATGTGTTAGGACATCAAGAAATGGTTCATTCTTGCGTTCAATAGGAGAGACCTTGACCTGCGCAGATCGAGCTTGTTTTTGCCACTTACTGATTAGACCATTCACGATTGATTGTAAGCAAAGCATCAAGACTCTGATCTTTCCTTCCCGGTTGATTCGTCGCAGCTGAATCTTCTTCCCCCCGGAACAACTAGAGTAGCTGCATTGGCGGGGGAAAGCGGAACAAGCTCGGCAGCAATGGCGGAGGAGGCGGGCGCCGGGAGCTACTGGTGCCACATGTGCGCCGCGGCGGTGAGGCCCGCGGAGGGCGCGCCGGAGATGAAGTGCCCACACTGCCACAGCGGCTTCCTCGAGGAGATGGAGACCGCCCGCGGCGCCGCCGCCGCCGCCGACGGCGGCGGCGGCGCGTTGACCGACGCGGCGTACAGCGGCACGGACCGCCCGAGCTCCATCTGGGCGCACGCCATCCTCAGCTCGGTCGACAGCTCCGTCCGCCGCCGCCGCAGCCGGCGCCACCAGGAGCACGGCGGCGGCGTCGGAGGCGGCGACCACGACTGGGACGAGCACGAGTTCACGCGGCGGCGCCGCCGCGTCACCGCGTTCCTGCGGCTCCTGCACGAGATCCGGGACCGCCAGCTGCAGCGCCTGGAGGCGGCCTCCGGCGTCGCCATCGAGGGCGACCAGCTCACCCCTTTCGGCCGGAGCCTCTTCATCGGCGCCGCTGGCGGAGGCGGCGGCGGCGGCGGCGGCAGTGGCATCGCCGCCGCCGAGCATGGCGTGGCGCTGGGCGACTACTTCTTCGGCCCCGGCCTCGACGCCCTGGTGCAGCAGCTGACCGAGGGCGACGCCAGCCGCCAAGGCACGCCGCCGGCCAAGAAGGAGGCCGTCGAGGCGCTGCCGACCGTGGAGATCGCCGGCAGCGGCAACGACGGCGACAGCTGCCCGGTCTGCCTCGAGGACTACGCGCCCGGCGAGCGTGCCAGGGAGATGCCCTGCAGGCACAAGTTCCACGCCAACTGCATCGTGCCGTGGCTCGAGATGCACAGCTCCTGCCCCGTCTGCCGGTTCGAGCTGCCGGCCGACGATGGCAACAAGAGCTCGTGCGGCGGTGGTGGCGACAGCGGTGGCTATGTCAGCGTCGATGCTGATCAAGAAGGCAATGACAATGGCGGCGGGGATGGGGATGGAAGGGCAAGCTCCGCTGGCAATGCCGAGCCAGAGCGCGCCGGCGCTGCGGAAACCGACGAGAGCGGCAGGCGGCTGCCGGCGTCCATACAGTGGCTCAATAGCCTGTTCTCGCCGTCCGGCGGCGGCGGCAGCAGCAGCAGCTCGCAGCACTGGGAGGATTGAGGACAGCAGCAGCAGCTCGCAGCATTGGGAGGATTGAGCAATGGCGATGATTGCTGCTGGTGCTGGTCGAGCCCATCGGTGCCAATGTACATAGAGGGGAGCATGCCGGGTTGGTGCCACGAAAATTTGGAGCCGTTTTTCAGTGTGTTAGTTTTGCTCATGTAATATTCTGTGATACAGTTCTCATGGTCGTCAAAAGAACAGATGTGGGCAAGTGTATGAACTTGCCTCTTGGGTGAATTTGGTGCTATCCGTGTCTAACAAATCAAATTTTGTTTCTGCAGGGCTTGCACACACAGATTTCAGCAGCTTAATGAGCGGCATTATATTTAGAACTATCGTTATGCATATATAAAAAAGATATAAGTCAACATGCCACATATCTCTTCACGCCTACTATCTAATTACGACAGCATTTAGATTCACAGATTACAGCATTCTACTCCAGATAGATATAATATTCTAACCCGGTAGTCGTGTGTTTTTACTGAAGGCTTATCGTTCATATTTGATCATCTGTTCAAAATCATAAACAAGCATATTTCTGGCCAACGATAAAAAAAATAATCAAAGCATGTTAAACAACCATGAAGTTTCCATAATAGTATCATAGGCAGTTGCAGCACAGCTGCAGAATAAGTAGCTATAATGGTTGATAAATTGTTTAAATGGCTAACATCTAAATGATAAATTGTCACAGCCTCGTAACCATCCATGGTACCAAAACCCAAAGTCACTAGCTTTGGCAACAAAAACTGCGGATATGCTGATATGCTTAAGCAGCCTCACAAAAATTCACCCCCAGGCAAAATGGTGTGCCTCCCCCTAGTTCACAGTCAAGAGCTTGATGACGGATGCAATCCCAATCCGGTGCAGAGCCACAACAGACTCGCCGGTGATGCATAGCCCCATCGCCTTTGCGTTTTCAATGGCAAAACCAATTGCCTCTTCAGTGGCTTCGCTGTCAGAGGCCTTGGCGTTGGCAGCACTCAGCATTGGGATCACACCCCTCACAATGAGGCTTTGCCTTGCTGGCCCCTCATCGCTGCAGGTCCAATCGAAGGAGTCCGTCTTCAGCTCAGGAACCACAACAGACAGTATTGGCATGGATGGCCTATACTTGGCAACAAGCCTAGCAGTTGATCCTCCCCTGGTCAGGACCAAGATAAGCGCCGCCTTGGCAGAGTTTGCTGTGCGGACAGCTGATGATGCAAGGCTCTCCAACGGGCTCATTGGAATTGGAGCTGAGGCCATAATTGATTTGTAAACAGCACCATAGTCGACACAAGACTCTGCTTGCACACAGATCTTGGCCATTGTCTGCACAGCCAGCTCTGGATATGCCCCAGCAGCTGTCTCACCACTAAGCATGACACAGTCGGTGCCATCAAGCACTGCATTTGCAACATCTGTTGCTTCAGCTCGAGTAGGGCGAGGAGACTTGATCATAGATTCCAACATCTGAGTGGCAGTAACAACAGGCTTGCCCTGAATGTTGCACTTGAAAATCATCACCTTCTGTGCAAAGAAGATCTTCTCTATAGGAATTTCCATCCCTAAATCACCTCTTGCAACCATAAAAGCATCAGAGTTTGCCAGGATATCATCAAAGTTAGCTACTCCCTCTTGATTCTCAACCTGCACATTCAAATTAATTATAATGTCAATTGAGAAATCTGTTAACTCAAAACTAAAAAGAGAATGTCATAGCCACATACCTTTGACATCAGCATTATGGACTTAGCATGCTCACCAAGTACCTTCCTAACCTCCACAAGATCCGAACCCTTGCGGACAAACGACAAGGCAATCATGTCAATCTTGTTTGGGACACCCCACTTAAGGATGTCCTCCTTGTCCTTGTCGGTAAGTGTTGGGAGATCAACAATAACTCCTGGAAGATTGACATTCTTCCTCTCACCAAGCATAGAAGTGTTCTCACAACGGCAGCGAACCAAGCCTTGCTCTTTATCACAGTGAACCACAGTAAGAGTGATGGTACCATCAGCACACAATATGACACTGCCTGGCTTCAGATCCACTGCAAGCTTCTTGTAGCTCATCGATATCATTTTCTCATCACCCTGAATGCTATAATCTGTGGAAATTGTGATTTCTTGACCCTTCTTCAATTGAACAGGCTTCCCATCTTTCAAAAATCCAGTTCGGATCTCTGGACCCTGCAATTTGTATCAGTAGATGCAATGAAGATATGACCAATATATAGATAATAATGGCACAATTGCGCAAAAAAAAAGTGAATCCAGTACTGTTTCTACACACAGGAGATAATTTATAAGCCATGTAGTCCATGCAATATAAGAGTGACAGTTATGTTTCCTTTTCAGACTAGCAAGCTGCTTATGCGAAGATGTCCATGCTACCCATGGCATGGACAAGTTACTATTGGATATCATAGTGGGATGTGCTGACTACTCATAGGAAGCTGAATTGAAGTTTTTTTTGAAGGAAAAGCTGAATTAAATATGTGTGTTCCAATTAAGAAAGAAAAGAAGACCTCGAACAGCATCACCCTATCACTGTACTTCAACCTTGCACATACTGCAATTTTCTACATCAAAATACAAGGATGGCACGTCCTGATGCCTTCTATTTCTCAGTATATGTCTAAATGTAACCTAGATTTGAAAGGGAGGCCTATCATAGTTAATACAAACAAACCAAAGGAAATCAGTGATATGATCCACCAAAGCAGCACAAACCATGTACAAATCAGGCACATTTTGGTATGACAACAGACCTTTAACTACACACATTGTATTACTCATCTGCTCAAGTTTGATCATAGTCCTTACTTTAAGAATAGCAAAAGCAAGTACAACAACAGCCAGTAACATCAATCCAACAGAGCCATACACAGAGCTAAAGAATAATTACACTACATATACGTCAATGATACAAATGGTGCTTCTGAAAATTATTACTACTGGATCAACTTTAATAACCCAATCACAAACATTTTAAAATTAATTTCTGCTAATCTTTTCTAAGTTGTACTATGTCAGATCTGTAATGACAATTACGTACATTTTGGGTGACTGGCTGGCTAAAAGGGTCAATTAGTTGTTAGAAAAAGTCCATCGGACACCAGCCCATTTGATTAAGGTCATGCAAGTAGGGACGGTTTGGCTGGCCATATGATGTCATGTGCAATCAGTTGAAATACTGTTAGCTAAGTGATACCTTCCCATCTGAACTATCGGGCTAATGGTGATGCCAGATTGTCACTTCCAGTGGTGGAAATTGGTATAAATTGGGTGCTGCAGATGTGTGGTTAGAGATCAGGGTTGAATACATACATATGCCCAATACCTAGAAGCTTCAAAATATGGATGGAATATGATATGTGCCACTGACTAGCTGACAGCTCCCTACAGTGGTCAGAGGGAGATTTACAGGATAAATTCAACTAATAGGATGTATTTATCATGTTTTTCGGTCCCTGAATGACAATTACAAAATATTTTGCAGGTTGGATTTGTTGTCCTTTCATGCAGTAAATAGGATATGCTAACTGAGGCAATCTTCCCTCAAGGGGACAAAGAAACATAATAAAGTCCGTCAAGGTATAAGGTAACCTGAACACAAAAGGAGCTAAATAATAGCTGACAAAATGGGGGAAGGTTAGGCATTCATTGTGATTGTGAATATTGGTGGCTGCCCCAACCCCAGATCTGACCACAGTCGATTACTGACACAAGTCCATTGGAGCTTGACGGTGATACTCATTTGTTCTCAATAGATTAAGGGAGCAAGTATGGAGTTGGATTGAGATGTATCAGTTAATTTATGGTCTCATGGATAGGTTGCAAGCTCGGACGGTGTAAGGTGAAAAGAACAATATCAAACATGCCAACTTGCTTCATCGACTCAAGAGCATTTAATAAACAATAACAGAAGACAGGAATAGGTACCTATGCTAATCACCCACTGATATCACGATAAAATAAGGTTTGATCCTATGGGAAGTTCAATTTGAGTTCCTCAACAGCTAGTCCAGACCCACCATTCTGTGCTTCGTAATTATAAAAGATTCTATACCACAAAGCCCAAATGATTATACAAGTATCACTGGCTAGATGAGTTCGCTTTTCCATTACCCAGACATAAAAATGATCAAACCTGTTTATCTATCGTTTTATGTAAAATTGCTCATGTCCTAAAAGCAAGATAGGAACTAGGTCAGGGCCATTACTAAATGATATTGTCAAGGACCGCAGCTACTGTACCAGATTCTAAACCATGTAATGGCAAACGAGCCCCACAGATTGACTCAGACTACATTTTGTAATTCAGTATGGTATTGTTTCCTATGATGCTTATGAGTTCATATCATTGCATTGCCAGAAAATTTTATAGGCTGTACTTACATCATGGATGCATCCACAATAACTAAAATCATGTCCATTCATAAATTTAAGGAAGCTATATAAATGACAGAAGGAATAAAAAGAATCTAACAAAAAAAATGCAGAAAAAGAAGACCGTAGAAGGAATAGTTTTTTTTTTTCTTTTTCTTCCATAGCATCATGATCATGGTTTAAAAGGCGTCTGGGGGTCCCAGCTCGCCTTAGAAATCAGGCCGCCTTGGGCGTCTAGGCGTTGCCTAGGTGATAAGGCGCTCCAAGATTTTGGAGGACGCCTTTGAAACAATGGTCATGATTCACTATTTGCATTATCTTCCATCATCCAACCTAAAAGATTGAAAATTCTGTAAACAGTATTGTGATTTCTCGTATTTCATCAGCACTTGTGGCAGTTATATATCGCTATCAGACTTTACACTTTAGCACGCCCCAAAACAGATCAGAACAGAACAAAATTCATTAAGGCTGAAACATAGCCAGGACAAGTGGCTGCGAGATGAGGACCACAGCCAACACCCAACAGCGCAAGGAAATTGACAACAACAAACCAACCAAGGGCGATTCAGGTGTTGGTAAGTAAAACGAGTGGCTCCATCCCATCCAATTGCAAATTTCACATTTAAGGCAGGCTAAATGCCGGACGGTGGAGATTTAATGCATAGATCTTCAGGGATTTCATTTGGCCGTCCACAGCTGTCAGCTTAAATGGTAGGAGCTGAATGACCTAAACTAAAAGGCGAGTCCTAGCAGACTACGCAAGCACAAGCAGACAAAGAGCATTTCGGGTTCTGCCAACAGGAGTGGTCGGGGTTGCGGCCACAGGAATCACAAACGAGCAACAGCACACAGAAGCGTCCAAAGAACGGGCGGCGCCGAAACTAGAAGCTAGTAGAGATCACATCTGAGGTCAAGATCTCTAAAAAGTTGGGCAAGGGGAACCGAAATTTTGGCCTAAAACAGTGACAGCAAGTAACCCTAAACCACCGAAATGAGGAACCCCCAAACCCACAAGAGGTTGGAGCGGGCGGCACGGCAGCAAAACAGGGAAACAACGCCGAATCACAGATCGCGAACTGTAGGTCGACGCACGAGACCGCGGAGATCGAGAGAGAGGGAGGGAGGGAGGGAGGGGCGGACCTTGGTGTCGAGCATGACGGCGCAGAGGATCCCGGTTTGCTCCATGGCGGCGTGGAGGTTGTCGAGCGTCTCCTGGTGGTACTCGTGGGAGCCGTGGGAGAAGTTGAAGCGCGCGACGCACATGCCGGCGCGCAGCAGGCGGGAGATCATGTCGACGGAGCGCGAGGCCGGGCCGAGCGTGCAGACGATCTTGGTCTTGGGCCGGCGCCGCCCCGCCGCGGGGCCCCCCTCCCCCCACGCCAGCTGCTCTCCGCCCGCCGCCATCGCTAGATCTGCGCGAGATGAAGGACCGAAGCGAAGGCGTGTGTGCTGTTGTGTGTGGGTGCGGGAATGGGTGGGTTTCGCTTGGCTGCTGCCTCGCCTCTCTGGCTCTTCCCTTGCCCCCCTTTTTCTCTCGCTTTTGGGCTGCGGAGCGGAGCGGAGCGGAGCGGAGCGGGATGTTCTTGCTCTCCAAGAATGGGGGCGTCGAGAAGGGTTTCTTGTGGAATAAATAATGGCGGCCTGGTCTGGATTCTGGAATGGGGAGGATGGAAAGGGAAAGAGGAGACCAATGGGCGTGGCCGCGTGGTCTCCTCTCGTCTCCGGGAACCAGTCAACGAAAACCTTTTGCGGTCAAAACAGGGGGAAGTGTTTTACAAACTTTTAATTAAAAAAAAACAGAGGGAGGGGAAGTGCATTGTCAGTCCCCACCGGATGCGTGAACTCCAGCCGGCGCAAGCGGATTCAAATTTTTGGTAGACAACCGTTCGGGTTTTTTTTTTCATTTTTTTAGAAGAAATAGACAGCTGTTGAATTTCCACCTTGTAAACAAATATTTTTCACGTTATAGGCATGTACGTACGTTCCAGAGTTTTAAGGAGGGTCATTGTTCCATTCTCTTTTTTTTTTCTTTTTTTGCAAGGGATCCTGTTCCGTTCTGTATAGCGCGGAGTAACATTTCGGCACATTCGAAGGAGAAAAACGAGCGGGAAGGAAAAACAAAAAAGGTTAGCTCGTATAAAGCCACGAATCTACGCACTAACATGATGGCGTGATGCCTCTGGCGCACATTGGAGTTCTTTTGGAGTATCATATTCCCAATAGCGCACTTTGAGGTCTTTTAGAGTAGCATATTCCCAATAAAAAAGAAAATCTTCTCAAAGAAAAATATACTGTGGATTAGTATATTCCCAATAAAAAAGAAAATCTTATCAAAGAAAAATATACTATGGAGTAGCATATTCCCAATGAAAAAGAAAATATTCTCAAAGAAAAATATACTATGTTCGTGTAAATCTCCAAGATATTTAATTCTTTAAGCCATCTCCACTGTTGCCTCATCATTGTGTTTGGGGCTAGTATCAAAGATTGCTAGCTATAAGATTACCCATTAGATAGCATTATAGATACCATCTCCAATGGCATTCCACTTAATACATTTCTTAAAATCAGTAGGGACCCGCCGCTACTAGCTCGTTGTTATCTCTCATCAAGAGCTCAGGATGCCATGCAGGCAAAAAAAAAAAATCGTAAACAATCTTAGCAGATATTTTTATAGACATCGCAAGAAGCGCTCCAAAATTTGATTTGATATATCTATTCGTGGTCAAGCATTAATATAATCTTGCACCACCCATTTGGCATGTCAATGATGGCGATGTGTATATAGACCTCGAGAATGTCAAGAAGCAATAGAAAGGCCATTGTTGAAGATTTGTCTATTTCCACTCATTATCTTTAGACCCAGAGTCTATATTTGGTCTAAACTGGGAAGCCGACTTTATAGTTTGAAATGTAAAGTGAAGTCATATTTCCTTTTTGTTCCAGAAGAAGTACAATTTTGTTTTCAAATAAGATGTGCATCTAGATTCGACCCGTTGATCTGATCAAGTGGCGACTTGTCTTCCACGGTGTCTTTGCCCCTTTGTCGTCACGTTACGACGGTGCTGTCGGGTGCTGTGTGCACCCACAGACGTTCAAAAATGTCCGTACCTGAATCTCCTTGGCATGGCTTCTGCGCGTTGGAATTCGGAACCAAAGGCCAAAGCCAAAGTGCCCGCTGTATTTTGACTCTGACGGGACCCGTGTTTCCATGGAGAATTCAAACTGCCTAGTTCCAGCGGAAACCGGGCAGTGGGCACGGCATGGTACGAGCACGTTTGGGTGGTACATCTATACGAATTCAAAACACCAATAACAAATGGAGTTTAGATTTTAAGAAGAATCTGATTACCAGACTGACACTCTTAAGCTACGGTATCAATGACAGGTGATCTTTGACACACTATATGGCGCTTTGGCACTTGCAAAGCAGGGTTTTCATTGATGTACCCAGGGAAATGAAAATTCCCTCAATTTTCAAACCACCGTTCATAATCATAACGAAGGAACTGTATAACAACCTGGGGCTTTTAAGTTACGCTGGTTCTGGATGTACTGTTTCTAACTGGTTTCCACCGAATATGTAACAAGTTCTCAAGACATTCTGATGTCCGGCTAGCGACGCAACATGAGTCTGGTATCTTTCCCTAGATAAATAGAGCAATGTTCAATTCACAAAGAAAAGCTCAGTTGCAGTCGCCTCTATACCAAACAAAGGTCAGGATGAGGCTGGAAAATTGCAACATCCTACCGAATTCAGCTAAAAATTGCCTCGACCTAAACATCGCCTCAGCAAATCGAACGCTACAGTCCCATTTCTACAGCCTGGCCCTTTACTCTTTGGTTATGAATGTAACTGTGAGAGTTATGCTTCCTGGGGTAACATTTTCATTATTGTTCCTTGCATCACATCAGGATAGTTTAGAGCTCGTCATGCCCGGGCTGTTTCGAAGACATGGCGTCAAATTTGTTTTGCAGCTCCTGTCAAATTAACAACTGTATAAGCCCCAAATCTCTTCATAAAAGGGGAAATTAAGACAGTTGTGAAAGAAATGAGTGAACCTTCAGCTTCTCCTCAAGGCAAAGTGCGGGAGTCGACAATACTGCAACATACCTGCAATGGTAGACATGTGTATAAGATGTAGTAGTACCAATTTGAAGTAAAGATGAGAACTGAATCAGTACAAATCCACATACTCGCATCGGCTAGGCTCATCCACATCATTAAGCTCATTGTTCAGCCCACACCTAAGCCTAACCTGCACAAAAGTGCAAGTAATAAAAAAGAGTTAGAATTTATACCTGCAAACAGAGAAAATGCATATGAGATACCTACTTTCATGCTTCGGTCCGGACCATTCCAGCATTTGTCCCCATTTGAAAACTGCATTACTCGGTATGATTCTTCAAATTTGTCCCAACGCCTGATAGCAGAAAAAAATCATTTCATGACATAAAGATGCAAGGTGGAAAAAAAAGTCAACCAAGTAATGTGCAGTGCATTTTCTTAAAGAGCACTTACCCCAGGTTAGTGGAACTGTGTCCTTCAGCTTGTGTTGCTTTCTTGTATCCACAGACTTTGTAAGTATATCTGTCCATAAAGATGCAGTTCACATATGAGAACCAAATAATGAAAAACAATAGAACAGAGGGGAAAAGAGAGATTGGGTGGGTATACGTACTTGCCCTCCTTGCTCTCAAAGCACTTATCATAAAAGGAATAGAACTCCTTGTCCTTACCTAATAAGAATATGTTGTTTCAATAAGTTCCAATTCCATAGATATTTCCAGAGGAAATGTATCATGTAGACTAATAGACAAGATGAAGCACACCTAGAACAACTACTAATTCGTAGTACAGACAAGCATACACTGTTAACGTGCAAAGATAAAGATGTGCCGATGAAGCACATTTACTGGACAAAAATATTGTTCTGCTGCTTAAGTTCAAAAGTAATGATGCACTAAACGTATTTGGTACTGCAAAGGTGAATCCTATACCAAAAAGATATCCTATACCAAAAAGATATTCTACAGAAACTTTAAAACACCCTCTTTATTTTATCTAGGAGCCATTGCCAACACTTCTCAGAGTTGCTCCAGGCATTTTGGTGGCAGCTTTTCCACTAGAAGTTCAACAATAGTCGGTCTACGCAAAAACATAACAATAGGGAGCATTTGCTAAGGGATTGTTCCTCTTTACAATCAGAAGCAACATTTGATGCAAGAAAAAGTTATAGAAATTCCTTGTAGCTAAATTATAAAATACAACTGGCTGGAGCACCCAATCAAATAGTGAACAGAGCTTCAAATAACACTTACCAAAGTCGTGTTTTAGCTTCTCAGTTAGAGTAGATATCTTGGACTGGATTTTTGAGAGCTTTGAACTGGCATCATCATACTCCTTGCGAACACGAGAAGCCTCTAAAAAAATAGATAAGCAGTTTATAGCATCCCCTCATGACCCATTAAGGGTCAACCAATTCGAAACACACATAAATTACCTGATAAATCCACAGGGGTCTTGAAAAAGTTGAATTTTTGGAGAACATTTTGTACAGTCTGCTGAATCTTGTCCATCCACGAGGAATGTCCTGACGCAGTTAAATCTGAAACAACAAAAAAGTACTGAAAAATCATAATCACATAAATACGGCAGAATAATAGTGGGGTCATATTACCCTACCAGAATGGTGATCACCTTTCTGGTCGTCATCAGATTTATAAGACTCCACATGTTCATCATGATCATCAACATATTCATCTTCTGATTCATGATCAAACTCTTCATCATCATATTTATGTCTGTCGTCTTCAATTTCTGAATGATAACCACCATAACTTTCTTCAGCAGGTTCTGGTATTTCTGATTCATCTTCAAGTGCTTCTTCTGCTGGTTCTGGTATTTCATGTTCAGCTTCATGCTCCTTCTTATCGTCTTCACTAACCTCATTTACACTTTCTCCAGTCCAGCGAGAAGCCACCATACGACCTAACTCCTCCCTTGATAAACCATCAGGATTCTCAGAGCTAGGATCCTGAAATTTATCAGCACAATGCTTCACATATCACGATGAATTCCCAAAACAATAATTAAAACTATTGCAAAGTGTATCCTACTGCGTATTTTTTTGTTAATATATATGTTGTAATTTGTATCTTGCTAGTATATAAGTAACATAAATAATGTCCCTAAGCTTTTACTATCCTTGACCATGTGTAACTGAATAAGGATGGTGTGCAAATTAAAAGTGCTAGGACAGGTATATCTTCTGAGATAGAAGGATCTAGCCAACAAATGACTATGCACATGAAGAATATCCAACAGAGAGTAAACGGCTTATTGTGACATCCTTATATTTGAGACATATTTTCCTAGAAATAATCACTACAAGAATAGCCAAAGGTCATTTAAAACCTAGACTGGTTAGAGCAACTTGCCACTAAGTAGAATAATTGTAATGACTACATATCATTAGGAGAACACGCAGGAACCGTTAAAGGAATTAGAATTAAATCCACAATAACCTAGCTCACCGATTCAAAAGAATGTCTGAAAAATTAGAGCGTAGCACTAAAGAGGCAGAAAGTTGAAAATAAATAAAGAAACGCATGAATATTATCGTAGAGTTAGTATAAGATTGGAAGTAAAGTGCCTTTTATACAGGATCAACTGCTAGTGAGAAGACCAGCAAACTGATATCTATCACTGCTCTTATAGAACATGATACATTGATTTAAAAAGAAAAATAACATGACCAATCTGCAAAGTGGTAAACATTTAACCTGCTCTAAAGTAGCTGCAGACTCCTTAGATGGCGATTCATCTACAGTTCCACTATCATCTTGGCTTTCAGAGCCATGCTGAAATATAAGCCCAACACATAATATTGTTATTGGTCAATTATTCACAAGACATGCTAATAATAGACTTCTGATTTTGTAATACCAAAGATCAAAGTATACCTGCTCAACAGATACCCCGCTTTCTGGAACACGATTATCATGGTCTGCAGCATGCCCATCATGCTGTTCAGCTACCTATGTTCAAAGATAAAATAAAGTAATATTGCAGTTGACTAGTTGAACTATACAAGCTTCTTATTAAACACCTGCAGAGGATTACAGGTTAGAATTATGAAACTACAGCAAGGATCCATTTCTTCATTAGTAATGTTAATAATTTGATAATTAAATGCATAGTCATTTGAACAGCAGTTCTACTCTGCCATGCATAATAAGCACAATACTAAATTCACATTACATGCTCATAATACTAACACTCAACTTAAGGTCAATTTTAGGTATTTAATGTCACATAGAAGGAAAAAATATTCAAACTGAAGTAAGAGTAATCAACAAAAGCAAAGGTAGTTAGGAAGGCAACACAAACACAGAACAAATTGCCACCTTGCTTTCATCTTCTTGCGCATGGGGTTCAGTTTCCTTAGAATCTACTTCCTGAGCTGCATGCTGTGCTTCCTTCTCAGCAGCGGCTTTCTTTTCAGCTTCTTCTTTCATTATCTTTTCTTCCTTCTCTTTTCTTAAACGCTCTTCTTCCTCTGCCTTCTCTATTAATCTCTTTTGTTCTGCATAGATGGAAAGCCTTACATCAACATTCAAACTATTCCATAAAATGTTAGCATTTGCTTGACATGTCACTCATCGGCAAGCGGCTGAAGATCAATGGACACAAAGACCACACCTTTGAGCTTGTCAACAAGTCCTTGGAGTAATTTCTCTTCACCCTTCAATTTTGCTAGCTCTGCCTCATCTTTAGCAAAAGCCTCTTTTGCCTTTTCAACTTCCTCTTGTCGAATAACGACACCGCTTTTGTACGTAGCGATTTTCTTCTTCAATTTCTCTCTTGCCGCCTTGCCCGCCTCCCAGCAGGTGTTCTTACAGGTGACATTGCTATCATATTCGTCACTCCCATCACAGCAATCTAGAAGGAAGAAATACGGAGAATTAGAGCAGCCTAGTGGGATTTCACCATGGTTCTGCAGCATACTTGAGCTCCAACGACTATCATGGTTTCTAGCCTAGCATCATTATTTAACAAAAGAAGTAATCAATGAAACGAAAAGTGCCAGCGATTATGATCCACTTACCACAAATGCCGTCATTCACTCGTGAGGAGAAGATGGTGATTGGAGTGTGGCCTGCATTCTTGCAGTAGAATTTCCCCTCAGGGCACGCAGATGTCCCTGTACGGAAGACAAACGTAATTCAACTCTTTAGTTGCGCACCCGCACCCGTCCGCGATTCCAACAAGATGACAACTTTAGGAAATCTCTTCAGCTGAATATAGATCCCCCACTCCCAAATTCAAAACTAGCCCGCAGATTTTATGAACCCGCGAGGGCTGCCAGAGCAAGCCCAGGGAAACCAAACCCAGAAAATAAACATCTTTTGAGGCAAGAGGAATGATGCAGTACCGGGCTCGTCAGTGCCGTCGGGGCAGTCGCAGAAGTCGTCGTTGAGCTGGTCCCTGGAGAACTTGCCCGATCCGTCCCTGCACTTGATCACGCCGCCCTTGTAGTACGCCTCATCTGCAACACCCAACGACGCCGAATCAAGAACCACATCTACGGAAGGCGCTAGAGAAAGAGAGGTAGAACGCAGCAGAGCAGGCGTGGACAGATCCGGGCGAACCTTGCGGGGGGATGCCGAGGGTGTCGAAGGGCAGCTTAGACGCCGCCGCCGCGGAGGCCCAGAGGACGAGGGCGGCGACGAGGAGGAGCCTCATGCCTGCACGGCGCACGGAGGAGGGTCAGGAGCGGCGGATCGGCGGTGGCTCGCTCGAGTCTGGAGTGTTCTTCAGGCCAGGCCGCCTCCGCCTATCAGGAAACGGGAACTGAACGAGTCCGTGTGCCGGAGGCGAGTGTGTTCTATGTGTACAGTACCCGTGGTAGAATACACGATATAGGTACCTATTCATATACGGTAATGCTCAGAAACATACGTTACGTCCGACAGGTGAGAAAAAATCGGACGCTCGTACGTGATGTTGCAACATGTGGTTTTTAATGTTTCACTTTGATTTTTGATTTTTCATGTTGCAGCGTTTTGTTATGAAAATGTTTCATGAATCGCTCAATTTTGCGACGAGAATCTTTTACTATATCACGTCCAGACATTTCACTATGTTTTAGTAGGATTTTTCAGTGTTGCAGTTGCATGATAGTGATGTTGCGGCGGGAATTGCGGCAGAAGTTTTTACTCCATCGCGTCCGGATGTTTCGTTGTGTTTCGGTACATGGTTTCTGATGTTGCAAACATATATTTTCGATTTTACAGACATGTATTTCCAATGTTGCAACGTACCGTCCGACGGGAAATTTCCATCGGACGTCCGGGTACTAGCAGCGCCAATTCATGTATACAGCGTATTTACAAATCTATTCCACATTTCCAGAATGTTTTGAATGTGGATATGGTTTAACTCATTGCCATGTCTGTGAGAAGGTATTGTAGGATTATTGCGTATTATTAATTTAACTCTTAATTTATTGTACTAATTTCTAGCACTACCTGTTACTTAGTTGTAAGGACATGTTATACTAATATGACCTAGGGGCTAGATTTTTTTTGTATAAAGTTATGTTTACTCTAGAACGTAAGCAAATATACTCTAGACGGCAATAAGTAGAGATACATCGCTGGGAGCTTTTCTGCGCTCCCAGCACCCCTGCTACCGTAGCGTGGGGTCCATGTGGATCTCACGCTACATTAGCCCATTTTTTCCCAAAATAATTGTGTATCATTTCGGTTCGCTGCACAGCATGCTAATTTTTCTGCACTGTACTTTTTTTCTATAGTACATCCGTTTTTCTTACACGAGTGTCACGTCTGATGATGCTTAAGTATTATCCCTAGACGAAATACATGGCATTCATGCTGTCCACCCCGAGCTAACACGCTTCCCATGTGAAGCCACGGCCACCTTATTCGTGAGACAAGTTTGTCGAACAGTAGTTCCTGCCCTCACTTGTCCTCTCTCCTCTCTTTGTCATTTCTCGGCCAACAACGTCACATCGCGCCGCTTCGATTCTCAGTTCCCACTAGCTCTAGCGCGACAGTGGTAGAAGGGCCTCCTAAGTGCGCACTCTATGTCAACAGGGCGACGCTCTCTATGGTCGAGAACATCTGCCTTCCCGCCATCGAGTTTGCTAATGAGTGCCAACATGACAGCATCACTGTCCACGGTTGCTACTATATGCGTACCTTCCATGCATATTGTCTACTTCATTCAACACATGTGTGTGGTTGTTTCATGCATGTAACCATTTAGTGTTCTTAGTGATTAGAAAGATAAAAATAGAGAGAATAAAAAAATCCATGATGGTAACAAATAATTACTCATGTAATCTAATAGGCGTGGCGTTAGCGCGCCGTTCTTCCTAGTCTATCTATATCGAGGTAAGCGAAGGCCAGGGGCCGAGGATATGGATCGAGAGGAAGAAGAAAAGGATGAGAAAGTAGAAGGAAAAGAGAGAAGGAAGGACTTTGAGATCCGCCATTGGCGAAAGCGTAAGGCAAATGTTTTTCATATATTTTGTCATGAAGGTCCAAGTCGCCTCAATGACACGAGCACACAAGATTACCAACCAGAAAGGGGCATTGGTGGCATCAATACACGCTCCTTTCTATGGTACGGTTGAATCACTGTGTGAGGACATTCGTCCTCTAAACTCACTATTGACAAATAGGATATTGCATGATTGTGTGAAAAATCGTTCAACGTGTTCCTTTTTTTCTTGTCCTTTTCTGTACTATTAAATCCATTTTCATAGTATAGTTAGACTAATATAATTTTGATCAAATTTAAAGAGAAATATGTGAACATCAGAGTATATCAAAATAAATTTATTATAAAATCATTTTTTTGTGGTGGATTACAAAATTATTTGGATGTTGTAAATGTCGGTGATTGTTCCAATAATTTTGGTGAGGAGTTAGAAAAAAAAATCAACTTAAAACAAAGATAGAGTAAACTATAATTGGGAATGGAATGTAAGATTGAAACAATGGTTAGCCCCATACAACTATACAAGTACAAGTTTTGTAAGAAAAAAACTTGCTGAAGATAGTTACATCAATGGTTAGCCCCATACAAAAATCAAACATTACAAGTACAAGTTTTGTAAGAAAAAACTTGCTGAAGATAGATTTTTTTTTTAGCACAACTTGCTGAAGATAGATGTTCCCGGTTGAATCTGCCCGCGAGGAACACAGTTTCCAGTTGAAGATACAAAGCCCACTTAGCATCCCAGCCCGGTCCAGGACGGGCCTCTCATTTGTGCATTTTCTGCACTAAAGCGTCAAATTCAGCCCGCGTGAGCATTGCAAAAATGGTGCGATGCCCCTGAATCCAGATCGCGCGAAAAGCCACTTAAAAGCGAAATTGCTTTCCGTGACAGCGAAATATGCTGAATTTTATACTCGAAATTGACGGCATGGTCTGAACAGATACGGGAAAATAAATAAAAACAACATGGTAATTTTGGTTTATTCATTATTGTTCACTTGGAGACTCAAGGTACAAACGATGACACATGCAACATGCTTAAGCTTAATTCAACATGCTAAGGTTGATCAGTTGATCACAAACTAAACTATACTAGTACTAGTAAACAAGATGCAAGTGCATTTGCACGCTACACATAAGCTTATTGTTTGGTCATGAGACGAATTAAATCTATAATCATGTTGTGCAGTAGTATGTTTGTAGTAGCTATTAACACCCTATGCAAAATTATGGATGGTTGAACATGCGTGTGTTATACTATTTGTGTTGTACTAGTACAAATTAAAGTAGCCAATCCAGCACGAATCTCAGTGCGGGTTCCGCGGATCGTGGCGGCTGTTGGCGCCGGACCCCGGGTAGTCCTGCGTCTGCAGGAGCTCCGCCCGCCTCGCCGCCGCCGCCGCCTCCTCCTCGTCGCCGGCGAGATGGTGATGATGCGGCTCCCCACCAGCTCCCACCGCGGCCTCCTCCGCCGTGGTCGGCAGCACCGCCTGCCCGCCGTCCGGCAGCAGAGCCTTCCGGTTGGCCGCCGCTGCAACAAGGAGGAGGAGGAAACAAAAGGCAAAGATCAGCAGCGTGGCCTCCGGCGAGAGGTCCGGCGGGCCGAAGAGCTCGAGCAAGCCGTACAAACCGTGGACGAGGAGCAGGCAGGAGAGCACCGACAGCGCCAGCAGGATCGCCGGGATCGACGCCTTCCTCGCCGCAGCCGTCGCCATGGGCATGAACTACTGCTATCTGTCTCTTTAAATAATATTATTTGCAGGGAGATATATTTAGAGAAGAAGAAGAATGGAAGCAGCTAGCTAGCCTAGTCAGGCGGCCTTGACTCTTGACAGATGGAGAGGGCTTTATATAGCCAGCTGACGCAGGGTTAGTGAAGCTAATAAGCAAAAGTGTGAAGGATCAGGGGTCACATCAGCGGAGGTCAAACGAGCACATTATGTGCTGCTTAGGAATTACCGGTAGGAGGAGGAAGGAACGACAGGCATGCAAAAGCTTTGGCTCCTACTACCTCTAGGTGCAGTGCAGTGGTGGTGGTAGCTTTTTTTTTTTCTTTTTTTTTGGCGCGAAAAGGTAGTAGCTAGCGCGCGGCCACGTACGTAGAGAATTCGCACTGGCATCCACTAGCCACTGTTGCGCCGTGCCTTGGCCGGGTGCGTTGGAGTCGATCTTGGAGATGGATGGGGATCCAGCTGATGAGCTAACCCTAAATTGTTTGGCCCATCGTCGGCAGCACCGGCCGGCCATATGGGTTCGGTCAGATCCGCCATGGAAGGCAGATCGATCCAGATCGAGAGAAAATGCCACACGTCTTCAACGCCGGTTGACGATTTTCTGCTGGCAGTGTGTATGCTAGTGGGGGAGAGATCTCATTTTCGCGGCCTGCACTTTAATTTGTGATGTTCGGATCAAAGTACAATTTGGCACCGTACCTAAGCTTGGATTTGTCGGCAGCACTTGGGCCATTTAGCATGCAATGCTGGAAAGATAAGGACACCTCTATAAGGTTGGCGCTCTAGAGAGGTTTTTCTTGGAAAAATACCGGATGTTTGGTCATAAGAGGAATGTGATGGATGATGGGCGCGCTTTAGTCAATGACCTACTCTAAATATACACTGGATCATTTTTCAAAAGAAAAAAAGAACGTGTTCCCATTTCAAATTAGTCAAAAATATGTATAACCATGTAAAGGATACTGGGAAATATATGGAGCTCAAACTGCTTTCTAGGTGTTTTTTTAGATGAAGGAAGCTTTATTGAAAATAAAGCTCTGGCCTATGTAACAAGGCGGTACACACATCCAACTTTCTAGGTGTAAAAAGTGGGGAAAAGAACTCTTAAAAACGTGTGTTGAAGTTTATTTAGATAAAAAATTGTATGTGTGCACAGGTGAACCCATTTACACTACTTTTGTAGAGTGAACCATTTATGTTTAACGCGTATGCTACGTAGTTTGTTTATACCTCATTGCCTCAGTAGGGAAAAGGGAATGAAAATATCTCCGATCACTCCGATGGTTTGGTAATTAATTTGTTTCAGCTGGAACTGAAGTACAAGCACGCGTTGGAATTGAACCAAAATAACCAAAAAAGGGAAGAAGAACGAGCTAGCGCGCCCCTCACAGATCATCACAATTCACAAATTAATTAATTAGGCCAATGCCGTTTTCCGGCAAAATTGAGGCGTGTATGAATATGACATATCACATCGTTGGGGAAGTACCTAATTTATTTCGGCCAAGGATAGGGAAGGCGTTCAAACCGGACCTGTAGTTGCCAGAGCGAGAGACGACGCAAAACCTTGCAGACATGACTAGAGGCTGGCTGATAAGGGGATCCAAATTTTTTGAAAGGGCCATGAAGAAAAATAAGGAATAATTGTTTGTCTGTCTATCTACAGACCACCGAGCAACAAGACTAATCGAACCTGCTTGTTTGTAGTACTGGGCTACTGGCCCGTAAGTCGAAATGGATGCTGACAGGCGTCGTATAGAGCCATCGTGTTGAGATAATATATATGTAACCATGCATGCATGCATCATCATCATCATCAAGGAAAAACAAATCAGATTCTGATAGTCCCTGCGTACTAGCTTACCGATGACTTCAAGCTTGCTTTGATTTTTAAATGTTCAGCCCAAAAAGGATATAGAGGTTTTACATACTAGCTTAGTGATGCCGTGTTGTTCAACAAAGCTTACTCCACTGGAGAGAGACTAAGCAATTAACTACATAAAGCAGATCTGCTAGAGTCAAGCCGGATGCATCTAAGAAGCATGGCAACACGGCATCACCACGAACCACCACCACAAATCCAAGCCACAAAGATTTTGAAGCTCTCAAGTCTCACCAGATCGATCACACGTGCGTACACTACACCACAGCTCAAAATTACCGTTAGACATCAGTTGGTAAAACTCCTAAATAAACGTTGAACCGTCCGTTGGTGAAAGTTTGTTACATACTGTCCGTAGGTAATTGAAGGTTTGACTACTGGATGTCCGTAGGTAAAAGTATATACATGTAACAATGAAGCGTTCGTCGGTATTCTTTGATTAAGGCTCAAACAATCCGTCGGTACATAGAGACGGCCCAAATTAAAAACCAAGGTCCAGCAAAATAAAACCCTAGCTTTCCCACGCCGCTCCCACTCTACTTTTCCAAAGCATGTGCCGCCGCCGCCCTCCCGCCGCGCAGCGCGCTCTTGCACTCCCAAAACGCCGCTGCGGCCTCCGAAATCTAGCTAGATTTCACACCGCAGCACACAACGCAATGCAACATTCGCACTGACCTCGCGATCACTAGCACAAAATAAGATAAGGCGCCTACACAAGTCGGTCCAAATTAAAATGCAATGCCCTACAATAGGATTTTCACACTAGCCGAGTGTTTTTTTATAGCACTCGGGCAAAGACCTTATTTGCCTAGCGCTGAAAAAAAATGCACTCAGCAAACTCTGAGTTTTCTATATATAGTGATTGTTATAAAGGAAAAAGTTCAAAAATTACTACCGTCAAGTAAAGCCAAAGTCCGAATAGCAATGCATTTCTATATCGTGCGTGATCATGCAAATACTTGTGGACAACATTTTCAAAATATACTTACGAACAGCTAGCCGACCGCGTGTATATATTTAGTTCTTGTGCTAGTGTGTCTGCTACTTTCTTATGCATGTCGCATTGCGTTGTGTGCTGCGGTGTGAAATCTAGCTAGCTAGTCTGATAATGAGGCATGCAGAATGTCAAACCTAAGATTTGATCACGGTGACCTGAGGACCGCCTCCACTAACCACATGTTCTCAACTCCATGTCCCAAAATAACCAAATTATTATACAATAATGTGTTGACGGAAAAAAAAAACACGAAACAAAAACCGTTGTTGGGACAGAAGCTAGCAGGAAGATCACAAGTGCGTGTCACCTCCACCAACACATATACGGGAGATCATGGATCCATGAATTGGCGCCGCCCGCATTCGCCTCCTTTTTCGTTTCTCTTTGGTCATCAAACACACACACACACCCAGAGGTCTCTAGTGCATGTGCACATCACTCTCCTCGATCGCACTGTTAAGCATATTAGGTGTGTCGTGCATTTGGCGTGCACACACCGATCATACATAAGTTTGACAGCACAATAGTCCACCCCACAATGACCAAGACAAATAAAGCTAATCTTGCTATCTAACTAGACGATGTTAGGGGTGCGACCGTGCGCTGGCGGCGAACAGGGGCGCGCCCACCTTCCTCATCCCCATTGTCTTCCTCCGGACGCCGCCATCCTCGTCATCTTCCTCCAGACACCGCCGCACCGCGCCGCCATCCTCCCACCCTGTTGTGACACCCCGTCTACCCTAATATCGTCGGCGCTGCTCCCCGCTCACCACAGCCCTCCCACCTGGCCGTCATTAGCCTCGTCGGTGCCACTCCTCTGCCTCTCCGGCTCCGACGCTACCACGCCTACGCCGCTGCCCTCCACTAACCTCGCGGCGTCGCTCCCCCGTCCACGGCCGCCTCCCCTAGCTATGGCACTGCCGCGCCACCGCCGCCCTCCTCCGCCGCCTCGCACTAACCCGACTACCTCCATCGAGCCTCGCCGGCGTGACACCCCGCCCCTTCCTGGCACGAACCGCCCCCCTCCCCACCGGCCAGCGGCGCTCTGCCTCCTCGCCGCCCCACCCACCTACCATCGGCCACCGTTGGCCCGGCCTCCGTCCCTACAACCTCCTCTAAGGTCCAAAGACACACCCCAAACCCTGAAACCCGAACCCTAATCGATGGGATGAACGGTGGCAGTGGAGCTGGAGGAAGATGAAGGGGGCGCCGCTAGCGGTAGCGGCCAGGCCCGGCCCTGGAGGGGGGCGAGAGGGGCGGCCGCCCCGGGCCCCCGAAGCCACGGGGCCTCATCCTAGGTACACATGCAGTATGCATACACACATCAATACACCGAGCTGTCCCAACTGTCACGCGTCTGAGCATCGAGTGCACCAAAGAAACTGCTGCAGCGCCGGGCCGCGCGGCCTGTCTGTGGCTCCGAGTGAATGAACTGTCGCAGAGCATCATCATGAGCGTCATCATGAGCTTCATATTTGACTTATGAATTTGTATAGTAGTAGTCCATCAATATTCCATAGTTTGGACTTTGCCGCATTGGTGAGGGATCTATTGATTGCACATTTTTTCAAAGTAATATGCATAATTGTTTGATATGAATATTTGTATATGCTCGTTGAGTTTTTCATAACATTATTATTGTTATAGACGACCATTGTTGTTATGTTCTTATTAGTAGTCGCTCCATTTCAAAATATTACTATACTAGCGTATACTAGCGGAAGGGCACGTGCCTAGCTTACTAAATTAGTGATGTAGTCAATATAGACTCTTTAGATTAATCTAGAGCGTTCGATCATCATAAAATCTGACGGTTTAGTAGGGATGAGTCCACCTGTCAAAATTTGACGAAGGACGAAACAAATTTTTTGTCGTCCTTTATAGTATACTACAAGAAGGGCACATGTTTAAAAAAAAATACAGTGATGTAGTCAATATTGACTCTTTAGATTAATTTAAAGCGTTCTATCATCATAAAATCCGATGGTGTAGGAGTGATGTAATCAATATGGACTCTTTAGATTAATTTAGAGCGTGCGATCATCATAAAATCCGATGACGTAGGTTAATTTTGACGAAGGTCGAAACAAAATTTCGTTGTTCTTTTTAGTATAGAGATGCAGGACCGGTAGAAGGGCCCCGGCTGTTTGTTTCGCCCTGGGCCCCCAAAATCTCAGGGCCGGCCCTGGTAGCGGCGCGCACGCGGCTTTCTTCATTCCTGCAAAAGGCAGAGGAGTGGGAGCACGTACTCATGAGACATTGTTCGAGATGATGGAGGCTCTCGTGGGATCAAACTCAAGCCGGTAGTGGCAAGCCATGGTGTCATCCTCGTTATGGCGGCACCTGTGCTCACGGTGGCTGATGTGCACCTCACAGGCGCCTGCACACAGCTCCCCTGTTCGTATCTCCCCTGTGAAGAGTGCCAGCATATACTGTTTTTTTTTTTCAGACATCAACAGGGCCAATTTGGAGTGGAAAGATTTTTTGTGTCTCTGTGACCCAAATGATACTGGCCATATTGGTGTAGAAGCAGTGGTGCTCATGTGGTGCCAAAATGATCACATCGATCAGGGACATGGACCTAGGAAGCTTCCGGACATGATATGCATCATGCCTGGTCAATTGGTCATGGATCGCATCATTGCACGGATAGATGAGCCTCAGTATAATCTTTTCGAAGTTCTGGGGGCGTGCATGCTTTTTTCCTTACAAGGTTAAGACATACAAACATACTCACATTGTCACACAATCAAACCCACACAGCCGTGACCCACTTGTGCATGCATCTAGACATATAGTACTACATTTTTTCAAAAAAATAAACAATTTAAGAAATTATAAGCACACGTGTCGAGGTTAGAGTATGCATGATTAAATTAGAGTCATAAGTTCCACTACAAGAAACTCTTGATTTGGTGAACTAGCAACACACTCGATTTGATTTTTGATAAGCAAGATCTGAACCCCTCAATCGAACAGTTATTATCTACTCCCTCCGTCCCTAAATAAGTGTCGTCGTTGGTGTGCGTGCCACAAGTTTGACTCGATTTGTACAAAATACGTACAATATTTGTATCTTTAAATAAATTTGTTAAAAAACTAGACGAAAAGATCTTTCCAATGATACTAATTATGTACCACAAATAATAATATTTTTTAATATAAAATTAAACAAAATTTTTTCTCGAGAAGTGAGAAAGACAGTTATTTAGGGACGGAAGGAGTAATTATCAACCGTGCGCTGCCCAGCTAACTTCGCCATGAAGGTTCTCTCCTTTATGCAAATAAAAAATACAAGTAAGGGCAAGAAAAAACACAACTCAAATACAGAAATTCTTTCTTAAGCTAGCATGAACAAGTTAAGGTTTCATAAATTAATGGATGGTGACTATTTAAATCTAAGCAAAACTCGAGTGTCCAGGGCAACGGCTTGATATGGGAGTATTGGATTACCGTATCTATTTGCTTGTTCTTGTAATGGTTCTTTTCGTTCCCGTGCGAATCTGTCTCGTGAACGTACTCTCACGTTGTGAAATTGGATTGGCAACGCGTGGCATCGATTTTTTTTTCTGCGTCTGTGAAACGAAGAACAAGTACTGCTGGGTCGCTGGTTCCGTCCGGCACTAGGACGGCACCCAGATGCAAGGTGAACATAACCACGATCACAGTAATGGACACGGCAGACAGCCGCTGCGACGAGTATGGACTTGAGGAGCTTCAAATTGCAGATTTCCTGCCATCCCTGATCTTTGAGTCGTGGCAGTCCGGCCCAAATCGTCTTCTCCAGCGAGCTCGTGGGCCCAAAAATGGCCGCCGCCCTGTCCGTTTGAGGTTCAGCTAAGCTCTAGCCTGTAGCCTGTCTGTCATGACCTTGCGTATTCGTTGTTCGCCGCCGGCCACCGCAATTTTCGGCTTGCTGAATGAGTCCCTCTCACGACCTTTGTTTCTCTGCTATCTCGGCAGCAAGGAATGCAGAATGGGAAGGCAAATCAGGCTGGCCACGGCAGTGGCAAGGCAAAACAGTAAGAAATGCAGAACTGTTGGAGATCATATCTTATCAGGTCTTTTTTAGATAAAGGAATAGTTCAATGTTCCGGCCTCTACAATCTTATCAGGTCTATCTTTAACTTCTTGGACTGGCTGCCTGTCGTGATTACCTCCGACTTGCTCCCCTGAATGTTTGACTCCGGCCTTCTTTGAAGCTGGATTGTCAGAAATTTGATCGAGCTGTAATTTCAGTTGATAGCAGGTTGCTAATCCCACAATGCTAGAAACCTGAAGATTCGTTAATCGTTATGCATTGCAAAGGCAAGAACTTGTTCTTCAGTCTCTGATACTGGATTAACTTCTAACTATTCAAAAACAAGTTGCAGTTAACTATGCTAAGATCACAACTAAATCGAATATAAACTTTGATTCATAGCTTTGATTGATCTGTCACAAAGATTGATTACAACAACTCGATTACTTGAAGTCGATAAGCAAGAACCTACAGTTAACACAGAAGTATGAAGCTTTCGACTAAATCTGACTCAATAAGTCTAAAATTTACGAATCAGAACTTCGAATCTCTTCAGGTCTTCAATTGAGTGGGTAGTGACGCTTTGTCAGACATGAACATGCCAGTGCCACAGCCTGATTAGAGAACGGCGAGGCACAAGAACGCCAAGGCCGGATCAACTAGCGCTTCCTGATCCGCCGCCACCACAGCGTCTTCTGCTTCGACTCCGAGCGCACCAGATGCGGCGGCCTCTTCGCGGTAGCGCGCGCCTTCGCCGACGATCAATCCGCAACGGCGGCTGAAGCAGGACGCGGAGCCTCCCCGACGGCGCAGGGCGAGGCCGCGCTCCACGACCGCCGACGACCACCCGCTCGCCGCCTCGCCCTCCTCCCGCCGGTCCACTCCCCCGTTGCGGCCCCTCTTCTTCGCCGCGCCGCCGTCCCTCGTCTCCGCCGCATCGCCGTCCCTCTTCTTCCCCGCGCCGCCGTCCGTCTCCTTCGCCGCGCCGCCGTCACTCTTCATCCCCGCGCCGATGTCCCTCTTCTTCGCCGCGTCGGTGTCGCGGCGGCGCGTGAGCTCTTGCTCCACTGGATCCTCCGCCAGCACGGTGGTGATGGCGCCGTCGGTCGTGAAGGTGAAAGCGAAGGCGCTCCCAAGCAGGAGCGGGATCCCGTCAGCGGCCATCCTCGGCGGCGGCGGCGGCGGGATGGAGCTAGATCGGATTGGATCGCGATTTGCAGTGGACGCGAGTGTCCGATCGGCTGCAATTTCAGGGATGGCGGGAGAAAGCAAGGATGCCAGGATGGGGGATCCGATCACCCAATCCAACTATATCTTGCATCGGTGGACGACTCGAATCGAATTCGACTCGAACTCGGCTCCGCGTTTGAGTTGGCGGCAGCTGGAAACATGCGCGGCGGTTCGTCAAGTCGGTGAGGAGGCGTATTCTTGTATGTCTGTGTTCGCCAGAGTCTGGGCAAGCGTACTACGAGTAGGATTTAGATTTCAAAAGTGATTTTTTTCTTTTTAATTCTGATGAGAATAACAGGTAACTTAAGCTGGATTATACTTATAAAAAAATTACTCCATTCCTTCATTTGAAAATATAAACAGTTTTTGTTCCATCCTTACTTAAGTTTCTCTAGCTTCGATCATATTTATATCTACTATACCTGGGATCTCTAGTGGTTTCTCTGCGATTTGGTGGAACCACGTCATCAAAAACCTGTTCAGGTGACTCTCCGCCCGTTCAGCTGACTCTCCGTTCCCATTCCCAAACATGATAGTGGTCTGCACGTTTTGAACTGAAGAGCACTCACTGTCAGTTGGTGAAAGTGATTAGTCTTCTTCCTAGAGATGGCAATGGGGAATTCCCCGTCGGGGATTGGCTCCCCATCCCCATCCCCGTTTGATGATTTTTCCACGGAGATCCCCGTTTATGCTTGCGGGGAGGATTTTCTCCCCATCCCCATTCCCCGCGGGGATAAATCCCCATCGGGGATCCCCGTCCCCGTTTAATATTGTTAATATATATTTAATTTATACTATGTAGGTGATATAATATCACATTATATGATTTTAATTTATCACCATACATATATAATATGATATTATGTTCATATATTTACTATATTTCTATATCATGTTGCATCATCCTTCACATGTATGTATATAAATATATCGGATTAAGTAGCATATATACAGTTTAACGGGTCCCTGTGGGGAACGGGGACGGGAAATGCTCCCCCATCCCCATCCCCGTGTACTCATCGGGAAGAGATTGGCCCCCGTTTTCATCCTCACAGGGATGAAATTATCCCCATCTCCGTTCTCTAATAGGGGAATTCCCCGCGGGAAATCGGGGATCGGGTCCCCATTGACGTCCCTACTTCTTCCGTCTGCTCCTATTCTCCAGCCACAAACTAACCCTTTAAAGCTGAACGCTGTGCTCGCCGACGTCCTCGATGTTAGCAGACAACAGATATTGGGACAGAGTGAAGAACAAGATAGGTCTAGAGTAGGTCTGGATATCAAGCCAGCTCGGCTCGTTACAGCTCGGCTCGTTATAGCTTGGCTCGTTAGCATGTTGGCTCGGCTCGGCTCGTTATACTAACGAGCTAGAAAGGCAGCTCGGCTCGGCTCACTACAGAGCTCGAGCTGGCTCGTTTGGCTCGCGAGCCAAATCATAAAAACACAATTGCTCAAAGTACTTGTAAATTTAACAAAGGATACTATGTACTTGTCAACATAATTCCATCGATTGATCCAAACAACACACCATGACCCTTACCATGAGTACATGACAGTCATATCCATACAGTTTACACATCGTCCACACATAATTTTAGAACGAACCAAAATAATGAGCAATAGCTTGTGAATTGACTGGCTTGTACGAGCTAACGAGCAGCTCGCGAGCCAGCTCGAGCTGGCTCATTATAAATCGAGCTAGCTCATTAAAAAACAAGCTGGCTCATTATAAAACGAGTCGAGCTCTAGTCGAGCCATTAACAAGCAAGTCGAGCGAGCTAGCGAGTTTCGAGTTTCTCGTCCAGCCTTAGTCTAGAGGAACGGGAATTGGGGAACGAAGAGGAAGGATTGGATTAGATGAGTGTGTTCTTCTGATACAAGTTGATGACCCTCTCCTCTCTGTCTCTCCGTAAGTGTTACAAGGCCCGAAGCCTGAATCGCAACAACTCACGAGCTCAGTGCATTAACCCATTCCGGGCCTTGGACACGAAGGTTGGGCTTCCGGTTCCTGGCTTCACGAGACAGCCCATCATCAGTAGTCGGCCCATGAACATTCCTGACACTCCCTTTTTTTGAACAGAAATTCCTGACATTCCCTCCTCCATAGGATGAAGCTTGCCCCCAAGCTGGTGCCTTTGGAAATTGTTGTTGCAGTGCTTCGAGATCTTCCCAGGTAGCTAAATGTTCATCCAAATGAGACCACTGCACCAAAACTTGAGTCACAGCACGTACCCCACGTGTGACAAGTCGGCGCTGAAGGATCTTCTAAGGTACACACCATTTTTTTTAACGAACCGCGCACAAGAATACAAGATAGTGCGTGTTTCATTGATATAGTAGAAAAAATACAAGACTACAACCCTGGTGGGCTATAGGCAGGAAACAGAAAAGAAACAGAAAATAAAACAAGTTCCGACCGGTTGGATTGGGACATCAACACAGTCGGACCATACCACTGTACAACGGAGGCAAAAGCGCAACTAAAACGCGACGGCCATCAACCATCATGTAGCAAGGTAGTCGCCATCTAGAGCCCGACCTCGTGCCAATAGGGAGAGTAGAAAAACGGACGGAACCGCACCGAGTAGACACCGCCATGCGGGATCCGTCGCCGAAGTGCCGCTGCAACATCGCATACCATCCGGCAGAGTGAAAACCACCAGGGTGACCTCTCGCAGGCTGCCTCGCAGTCGCCACCACGAAACACAACGCGCGGGGGCCTCGCCACGCCCGCCGTTGGACTCCTCCTCGTCACCTCGAAAACACCGCATGCGGGGGCCTCGCTACATCCGCCACTCTACGCCACAAATCTGTTTATTAAGCCACCATCAGCTAAGCAGTGTTGCCCCATCACCCACCATCCCCATCCTGCACCAGAGCCACCTCCACATGTCAACATCGTCTCATTGCTTCCCCCACGCACAAGGTCACCGCCGCGACGTCGGAAAGCCAAGTTGTCGCCTGCGCCATCTTACGACGATGAACCATACCGGAGTTGCTGAGCAAAGCTAAGCAACCCGCCACAGTTCGCTGCAAGCCTAGTCGCCGCACAATGCCGTTGCTGTAAGCGCCGTCTTCTGACGTTGTCCCGTGCCGCACTGATAGTTGCCAAGCAATACCAGCCGCCGCGATCCGCTGCAAGCAGCCCAAACGAACATCCATGCGGCAGCCCCTAGCCGCCACCATAGCTTTGGTAACCTTCACGTGAGTTCGTCAACACCCTTCTTTCTTGCCATCTACACCAGACCGCATTGCCGCACCGCATCAGCCACCGGCACTGCCGTAGGAGATAGGCCTCTAGTAGCGACGCCTCCAAGGAGGTGACGACGCAGTAGCGCTGTCGTCTCTTGTCCAAAGTGGACAGGGTTGTCACCCAGAGAGCCCCGTGTAGTCAGGATGAGCTCCACAACAACGCCCCCAACGGGGAGAACGACGCCCTCAGGCGCCGTCGTCATCGCCACCAGCAGGTCACTGGTGAAGGCTTACGCCTGGAGAATCCCATCAAAAACTGCACGTTCCCAAAATCGGCAGTCGAGGCGCAGCCATGGCAGTAGCAATGCTGCTCCGCCGCCGTGTCTCCTCGTGCCGTCGCTTCGCCATTGGGCTCCACCTCCGCAACTTCCTCCCACCACCGCGTGCGCCGTCGCGCAACCTTGCCTCGCCGGTAGCCCTGCTCCACTCCGCCTCCACCCCCAGCAGCCGCTGCTTGGCTGCTAGCAGCGGCTGCTGGGCAAGGCCTGTAGGGGCCCATGCAGCCAGCGGCCAGGCAAGGACCAGGCGGCCGTCGAGCCTAGGCCGCCGCCCGCCGCCCCAAGGCCGGGTGGAAGCGCGCCGCCAGGGGGAGGCTGCTCCGCCAGCCGCCAAGGTCGCGCCGCCGAAGGGAGAAGCCGCGCCGCCGGGGGAAGGCTGCTCCGCCGGCCGCCGCAGGCTGCGCCACCGAGGGGAGGCCGCATACCGGCCACCGACCCTAGGCGCGCCGCCGGCCGAGATCTGGGAAGGCCGCGCCGCCGTCCCAGATCCGGCCTTCCCGTCGCGGCCGCAGCAGGCTCCGCCCCTCCTGGCCGCCGGAGCATCTTCAGCCGCGGTGTCACCTCCGTCCGGCCGCCGTGGCGTGGATCCGCCGAAGCGCCGCCGCCATGCGCTGTCCCCGCCCAAATCCGGCGCACAGAGCCCCATAGTACGACGAGAGGCGCACTGAGCTCGATCATCAGGAAGAATGGCTGATGCTAGATGGCCTGAACCCACCACCTGCTTCAACTGAGAAACATCAAAAACGGGATGAATAGAAGATGATGAAGGTAATTCCAACTTATATGCCACTGATCCCACTTTAGCCAGGACTCGATATGGGCCAAAAAATTTGAAGGCCAACTTGTGAGATGAGCGTGGAGCTAATGATGTTTGCACATACGGCTGTAGCTTCAAGAATACCATGTCACCCACTTGGAATTGCCTTTCTGATCGATTTTTGTCAGCTTGGCGCTTCATTCTCTGCTTAGAGCGTAACAGATGCTGTTTGACTATCTCTGTCATCAAAGCACGTTCAGCCAACCAAGTTTTAAGATCCGGCATAGATACATTCTCTACTGATATGCCGAAGTGACGGGGTTTATGGCCATAAAGAACCTCAAAAGGGGAAAACCCAGTAGCAGAGTGTTGGCTGGTATTGTACCAATACTCAGCAACTGACAACCACTTGCTCCACTTCCCTGGACAGCTATGAGCAAAACATCTGAGGAATGTCTCAAGGCACTGATTTACCCGTTCTGTCTGGCCGTCGGACTGAGGGTGATAAGCAGAGCTTTGTCGCAATCCAACATCTGCAAGCCTGAATAATTCCCTCCACAGCTTACTTGTGAAAATTTTGTCACGGTCAGAGATTATAGCCAAGGGAAGCCCATGTAAGCGGTATATTTCACTCATAAATTTGGTGGCCACGTCATTAGCAGTAAAGGGATGTCTCAGCCCAACAAAATGAGAATATTTGGAGAAGGTGTCCACCACAACCATAATGCAATTGAACCCGCCAGACAATGGTAGCGCTTCAATGAAACCCATAGAGATCACTTGCCAAGAAGAAGCTGGAACCTCCAAAGGTTGGAGCAATCCTGGCAGTCTGCTTCTATCAGGTTTGCATTGTTGACAAATAATGCATTGTTGAACCACCGAGCGCACTGATGACTTCATACTAGCCCAAGCAAAGAGTTGCTTCACCCTGGCATAAGTCACTGGAATCCCCGAATGCCCACCAATTGCTGAGACATGCAAAGCTGTGATGATTTTCTGCTGCAAGGCCAAATCACTGCCAACCCAAATACGACCTTTTTTTTTCTCCAATACGCAGGAGAGCTGCGTATCATTGTATTAAGGAGAGTGAGAATTCAAAAAATACAAAGAGTTTGTGGCCTTGACGGCCATTACAAAAGCGGATTACTCGCCCCTAAGACAACCTAGCCGGGTTGCACCCGCTGCAATCCACATCCGCGTCTCCTGCTTGATCGCGTGCAGAAGCTCCTGCGTAGTCATGGTGCACTCCCGGAACAGGCGCGCATTGCGCTCCTTCCAGAGAGACCATATGATGAGCATGAATAAAGTGTCGAAACCTTTCCGTCGTGGCCGCGGTTGTCTTCTTCTCAAATACGACCTTTAAACCTCAAGAGACCAGACTGCAAGACATAGTTAGGCACTGCTGATTCATTGACTGCCAACTTTGCTATTATAGACTGAGCATGGTCATCAAGTGAATATGAGTTGACAATATCCTGCACCCATTCAGGCGTACATGTTGAAATGGCTGCACAAGAAGAATCATGTGTGACTTTCCTAGACAGAGCATCAGCTACAGTGTTATCCACTCCTTTCTTATAAACAATCTTGTATTGCAAGCCCAACAACTTAGTGAAGGCCTACTTCCGCCAAGGGGTATGCAATCTTTGTTCAGTGAGCTGAGATAAACTACGGTGATCTGTGTAAATATGAAATTCGCCATGCTGTAAGTAAGATCGCCATTGCTCTATTGCAATTAATATTGCCAAATATTCTTTTTCATATGTTGATAACCCTTGAGATTTTGGGCCCAAAGCTCTACTGAGATTTTCCATGAGCAGGCTGTGCACTCTCCTTCCAGCGGCGGCAGCAGTGGCGACCACCTCCCGAATGCCTTCCTCTGCCTCGACGACGCGCACGGCAGCTTCTAGGAGGTCGTGGTAGAGCTGAAGCGGGACGTGGTCGATATCGCAAAGCAAGGCCGGCAAGGACTCGCCCGCCTCGCGGCCTCCGCCTGAGCCTGGGACAGCATGCCGGCACCGCCGTCCCTCCGGCGCGGCTATACTCGAGTCATTCCTCATTGGCTACGCGAGTGCTTCCCACCCCTCTGCTCCTCCCATCCCATTCCTCCATCATCTCTTGGTGAAGCTGCGGATCACGAGACAGTAGGCCACGCGAGCCGAAACGGCCATGGCGTATCTTGCCGCGTTGGTGTTAAATGGCCATGCGACGATGAGTGGTTGGACTCCCCCATGCCGACGGCTTAGAGTGAGGGAAAGTGACGGTCTCCCGTAATGAGGCGGCAGTTCAAACTGCGGTGGTGTGGCACCGTGGCTCCCCAGGTCGACCCATGCACTTTGATGTCACCGTCGATGCTTCATCCAAGCCCACATTCCTCCGTCACCCCGTGGAAGCACCTCCCCCATTTGCGCCTCTCTATGCTCTTTCCGCTCGCCCTAACATCAGCCGCATGCCACATTGCCACTCGCAAAGGAGTTACGATGTCCGTGCTGGCACGTTGCATGCACGGCAAAGAAGTTGAGCGAAGCCACCGCTGCACAGCTCCCTGCGCCCTATGTGACTTCCCAGGCAGCAGAACACGCCGGCCAGCGCTGCAGCAGCCATCGACATGGACAACACCCAGTAGGTGCTCGAGAAAATGCCTCAAGGCAAGTGGTAACTGAGTAGTTAGTGTTTTCAGAGTTGTAACCGAGTGGCACTTGCAAAGCTAATTTATCAACTGGTGTATGTCGGCATCCAGACCAGTCTGGTATCATTTTCTTGCTGCGCGGTGCTTTTCTACAACTCCTGCCATTAAAGTTGTTAATTCATAGGCGGCTGGTATACTCATATATTTCAAGTTGTGATGTTCATGGATCACAACTTCATGAGTACACAACAACCGTAAATTTTGCAGAACCATAGCTTCAGTATCTTCCACCAACTAAGCGTCATATATATATAAACCGGTAGCTATCAAATTTCAATTTGTCATAGCGTCAGATTTAGTTTTGGGCATTTTTTTGTTTTGTATTAATCTAAATTTGTAGTGGTTCATAATTTATCGAAAAACTCTCTCAAATCCCACAGCAACGCGCAGGGAATCACCTAGTTTTATAGAAAGGTGCGTCAACATTTATAAGTCTACCATAAAATATTTTTCATAGCACATTTATTTAGTGTTCTAGATACTAATAATTCTCATATATATTTTTTATTAACTTAGTCAATGGTAGAGATTATGATAAAATTACAATAAATTTAATTTTAGAACGGAGGTAGCACCAAACAACTTTCCATAAATTAAGGAAAATTTGGATTATGATACTTTCCTTCAATGTAGAACCAAGTACATCACTAGATATTGCTTTGATCAATCCATGTCATTATCGGTCTTAAGATTCTTTCAATCATTCACTTTTCAATTATTCCAAGCACAATTACAAATATTTCTAAACCTAAGAAAATTCCACGACATAGTGTAAACACTGTTGCTATTCCATGAATCTGTAGTGTTATCATTTTCGAAACCTAGGAGTGTGGTTCACGATGTTTTTGGGCAAAGACAAAGATCAGTGTACATGGCTTAATGGTTAAGTGATACGATTACTACTTTAAAAAAATTCTGCCTATCATTACATCGAGTTGATTCCATGGCCCAATGGATAAGGCGCTGGTCTACGGAACCAGAGATTCTGGGTTCGATCCCCAGTGGAATCGTATGAGTAGACATATTTATACGTTATTAAGAAAAAAAATATGGAACAGAACTTTCAAAGATGCTCTGGGTTTGATCTCCAGAATGAGGATAGCCATGTGGCTTTCTCATTCTTGCTCTGGTCATACGCTTGTAAAGCTAAATGGATACTACTAGATGTATGAGATTTAGACATAACACTGATTATGACACACAGTTCGGTTTTTTATAAAAGATCATTTTTTATTATTAGCACACCAAGCTTCTTGATATCAATCTTTGCTATGACAGTCATAAAAAGTGCTAAGATAAAGCGCTAATAGTCAGTACCACTCTCTATGGAAGATGTACATATCAATCAATGCCTTTGCTAAGATGAACCACCGTCATAAAGTGCATTGGTGTAAGGAACTGCAGCGAAACTGCAACTTTGTCCAAGATTGGAGCCATTCTGATAATATACACATAACAATGGTGTACGCAACTCAAGCAGAACTCTTTTATAAGATAAAGGTAGTTTTTTAGTTCCAATCTTTTCATGAAGCATGCAGTCAATCACCCAACATTCAGCAATAAACAGTAGAAAAGTACCAACAAATGGCTCACATGAGCGAAAGTAAGCATGATGGAAATAAAAACTAGCACAAGGCCTTTCAGTAGATGTTCAGTCTTGTTTGGTGAAGATCTTCATAATGGTTGCTATTAGGATCTGGCATGCCCATTTCATCTTTCCCTAAACTCAAACAGAACTGCAACAGAATACCACTTGTTCATTAACAAGCCCTTAGAATTGAGGAGACAATAGAACAAACATCATGCATCTAGTCAGACTTGGCTAAAAATCCTTTTCACCACCAATTATAGTTTAAGGAGCAAACCTTTCTTAGCAGAACTGAAATTAAGGTCATGAAGATTATCAGCAGCGAATTTCTTAACAAGTTGGTTGCTAACTTCCGTAATTGAATCTGACTTACGATAAGGTTCCAATGTACTGTCCTACATGAACACAAACACAAACGTGGGACACGCTAAGTCATAAAATTTATACAGGGAGTAATTACCCTTGATCCTCCATATAAAATGATGATAAACAGCAGAGGGAAGACATGGCATCATTTGAGATCTAGGCCTTACAGGAGACGGAGTCAACTAAAAATCTGAGGGAAGTAATTAATACGCCACAATGGAGTAGTAGTAACAGCCTAGGAGAGCAGTGCTCTTGGAATGCAGAGGAGTGGACAACAATAGGGAGAACTTGCAGTAACCTTGCCCTTGAAGTGAACTTGTAGCATCCTCTGCAGGCTTGATTTCAGTATACTCAGGACTAAGGAGTACGGAGTACCCACTTGTTTCTTCTGACACTGCACTTGCTCTCTATATATTCTTCCACAGTGCTCCCTCCATTCCTGAAGAGCTTCACAGTTGGGTGGAGTACCCAACAACGCTGTACTTCTCTCTGCAATGTTTATTTTTCTTGCCAATGGTGTCAATCTTGGCTATAATGATCCGCCGGGTCATGATTGCACATAATGGACGCGGCCATCTTGTACCGCAACATTACATGCACAGGACCATGAACAACTCAAGCATTGCATTCTCCTCTGGAAGGATTCAGACATTCAAAGGATTTTATGAACAAGAATTGCTTCTGGGGCTAGTTTGTTGCTCCAGTATAACATCAGTGGATTCCTAACCAGTCCTTTGAGGTTGTCAATCCCAGAAATGCCTGCAAAGGTTAATTGTCCACATCTGTTGAACTGTGTGATTTATCTCCCTAAAAAGTGAATAAACTTATCCTGTCTCTGATACTGGATTCCCATCTTCTGATACTGTATTGATCTCTCACTTTTCAAAAAAAAAAGTTGCAGCTTGCAGTAAAATAAGATAACACCACAGCCAATAGAATACAAACTCTGATATATTCTTTACAGATTGATCTGTCAGACAGAAAGATTACAACAACTCGATTACATGAAGTCGATAGATAAGAACCTACAGTTAACACAAAAGTATGAAGCTTTCGACTAGAATCTGACTCAATAAGTCTAAAATTTTAAGAATCAGAACTTCGAATCTCGGCAGGTCTTCAACTGAGAGTGAGTAGTGACACCTTGTCAGACATAAACATGCCACAGCCTGAGCCTGAGTGCCTGACTAGAGAACGGCGAGGCACAAGAACGCCAAGGTCGGATCAACAAGCGTTTCCTGATTCGCCGCCACAGCGTCTGCTGCTCCGACTCCGAGCGCACCAGATGCGGCGGCCTCTTCGCGATAGCGCGCGCCTTCGCCCACGATCAAGCCGCATCGGCGGCTGGAGCAGGACGCGGAGCCTCCCCGACGGCGCAGGGCGAGGCCGCGTTCCACGACCGCCGATGACCACCCGCTCGCTGCCTCTCCCTCCTCCCGCTGGTCCACGCCCCCGTCGCGGCCCCTCTTCCTTGCCGCGTCGCCGTCCCTCTTCTTCGACGCGTTGCCGTCGCCCTTCTTCGCCGCGTCGCCGTCGCCCTTCTTCCCCGCGTCGCTGTCCCTCTTCTTCCCCACGCCGCTGTCGCGGCGGCGCGCGAGCTTCTCCTCTACGGGGTCGTCCGCCAGCACGGTGGTGATGGCGCCGTCGATGGTGAAGCTGAAGTCGAAGGTGCTCCCCCGCAGGAGCCGGGTCCCGTCAGCGGCCATCCTCGGCGGCGGCGGCGGGATTGAGCTAGATCGGATTGGATGGCGACAGTGTCCGATCGGCTGGAATTTTCGGGATGGCGGGAGACAGGGAGCGCGAGGATGCCAGGATGGGGGAAGATCTAATTGAGCATCCCGGCTATATCGGGCCTCGCTGGATGACTCGAATCCGACTCGAACTGGTCGGTGTTTTTCAATTTGACCCCTGAGGAAAATGTCAAAATCTTTCTCTATTTCCTGTGTTTTGGCTGTCTTATGAATAAGCCGCTACAAAATTTAGATATACTCAGCCTAGTTCAAGATCTGCTTTTACAAATCGAGCCCCAAGCTTTATATTTTCAAGAGCGTGGTTCTTTCGCATGGGCATATTTATCTTTTCACATGGCAGCTAATGTGCATTGGATGAAAAAAAGAGAGTCAAAGCTGGATCTGTTTAGTTCTAGGAGAGAGTAAAAAATGGATAAAGTTTATGTATTGAGAAACGTGCATTGTGAGAGAAAACATGAGAATCGAGAGAGAATTTTTTTACAAAATGGTGGATATAAACAGGGCCAGAGAACAAAAGTAAGATGCAGTGCCAAATATTGGAGAACCTAAAATTTTAAAGGATGAAGAAGAAATCACTCATTTGCACTATCAAATGACGTGGGTAGGGTTTGGATTCCTGTGTGGAGATTTCAATCATTGACGCAGTTGCAAAACGATTCTTTGTTTTCGGAATCCTATTTGATTCCTTATTCCTGTGTTTAGATTGAGGAAAAGTGGTGAAAAGTTAAAAAAAGTATTTTTTTCTATAGAAACGTGCATAGAGATATATGGTGTGTTTAGATGTAGAAAAAGGGGTGAAAAGTATGAAAAAATACCGTTTCTATGGAAACGTGTACAGTTTCCGCGAACTAAACAGGGTCATAAATGAATTGACATGGTTCTTTAGGTGGATAACTTTTCATAAAAAAAAGATGTTTTTTCTTAATCTAAACAGGGTCGACCTACACAGTACACAGGCGGGCGCGCTTTAGAATATGACTGCCTGTCTTTAAGCTAAATAATGAATCTGGATGAAATTCCACTCTATATAGCGTTTTTTCCATCTGCTAACGTGTCTAATGCATGATGCATCATAATCTATTTGTTTTAGGTTAGCACCACAGATAATGGTGTACAAGTGCAGGGCCGCGTTTAGATGTTTCGCGAAAAAAATTTACAGTATGTCGGGCACACATTTGAAGTATTAAATATAGACTAATTACAAAACTAATTATAGATTAAGTCAGTTCATCGCAAGACGAACCTAATGAGTCTAATTAATCCGTCATTAGCACATGTTTACTCCCTCCGGTTTAGTAAAAGAAGTCGTTTAGGATAGCAACACGGTCTCCAAAGTACAACTTTGACTTCTTATTTTTATAAAGATATTTATTAAAAACTAACATATGTATACTTTTATGAAAGTATTTTGCAAGAGAAATCTATTCACGTAGTTTTCACATTTCCAAACTCAACGACTTAAAAGTTATTCACGATTTATATTCCCAATGTTTGACTCAAATCTTGTCCAAAACGACTTCCTTTACCGAACCGGAGGGAGTACTGTAGCAATTTATTGTCTAATCACGACCTAACTAGGCTCATTAGATTCGTCTCGCGAAGTACACTCCATCCATATAATGGGTTATTTTTTTCGACTACATTTAATATGCCATGCATGTGAGGGAACATACTCGAAAAAAATTTCGCGAAACATCTAAACAGGGCCCAGATACGATGATCCCCTGTGCTCATTGACTACTGTCGGGACGGGAGCGATTGGGAGCCGCATGTGCGGGGTTCCATCGGTCCACGCACAGCACCCGTGGCATACTTCAGTACTTCCTACGTTGCTCAGAAGTCCGGGGCCCACGAGAGAGGATTTGAAAAACAATCCGTATTTCATAAATCATGTAGCCAAATTAAATTCTGATTGCACCACTATATTTCTTATGACGAGATCTACAAAACTAGACCACACTTGATTATGTTTTGATTAGATTTTTTTCTGGAACATATTTTATGAAGACGGAACAAATTTCAGTAAGAGTTGGAACAAATTCACCATAAACAGGGTGCAATTGTTCCAGCTTTACGATAAAATGTTCCAACTTTATAAAAAATGTTTCAACAAAAAAAGCATCCAAACATAGTCGAGTGCAGTCTAGTTTCGAAGATCTCATCGTAAGGAATACAGTAATGCAATCGGAATTTTATTTGAACATTTAATTTAAACGATATGATTTTTTCGTCTTAAACTTTATCAACACAGTATGCATTCGAGTGGGAGGAGAGAGACGCTCCTAGGTCTAAAAAATAATTAAAGCAGCGCATGTATGCATGTGAGGATGCTCTTAAGTCTGTAAAATAATTAAAGCAGCGCATGTATGCATATGAGGGTCACCGGTGAGCCGGATACAGCTGCATGCATGTGCGTTGGAAGTTGTGCCACCGCATATGCGGCGCATAGCAATTCCGCTGTCGGGACTGCGAGAGGTACTGGACTGGGGGGAGGGGGGAAGGTCCATATTGGTCCTGCCAGGCGAAAAAAGAAGCAACCATTTAACCTCGGTCATGCCACCAAGCCAAGTGATGCTAATGGAGATGTGCCTGGTACATCCCGCCGCCGATCACGTGTGGTCCATACACTTGTTCTTCCAGGTCCAGCAAAAGAGAATGAAGTAACAATCACATCTTCTGGATCGGAAATGGTCCCCTGCCAGACGTGTTCACTTCCACCAAAAGTGTAAAAAGTTTTCACCTATAGAACCGGCGTGTCAGTTCTCTTCTTTCTGTGCATACGATCCAACGCAAAAAGTTTCCACCTTTTCACCCTCTTCACACACATCTAAACACCCCCCAAAATCTCCAGTACTCAGCACATAGTACTGAAGAGCTGAAGGAGAACAACATCACCGGTCTTGCAGTGGTATCTGGTTCCTCAGAAAATTTTGTGCTACAGAAGGAGGCCAACGGCATCTCAGAGCAAGGTAAACGGGGTGAAGAGCCTCCTCACTACGCTCAGTCTTACCCTGTTGGACCTGCTTTGGTGTTTTCCTATAGTTCCGGTGCTATCACGGCATCTACTCAGTTCTTAGCAGATGTTACTCATGGGTTGGTAAATAGTGAGGTCAGTCGTCATGTATCGCTAGCACCAGCGATGCCAGCACCAGGAATTCAAGCACCTGGCGCCCCCTTCCCTCAATTGCCACTTTTCTGGAGCTCCATTCCTTGATGGTCTAAACAAGCATGGAGTGTGCCATCGACTGGAAAGGGTGTTGCTTATTCAGGAAGTCCTTCAAACAGTGTTACTGGTTCCGGAAGCGATTCTTTGATTTTGGGAAAGCGTCCAAGGGAAGCTAATTTGCAGGAAGCAGAAAAGGCAGAAAAGACATTCTGGGTCTCTAAGAGCAAGTATTATGGCAGGCTATAGGGTATAAGTGGGCTAAATGCTGAGGTGAAAGAGTGAGAAGAGAAAAGAGAAGGGAAGTGGGCTGTAAGCTTGCAGCCCGCTTATGCACAATAACCAAGAAAGTTTGCGAGATAAACAAGTGGACTATGTATTAATGGTGAATGGCTTAACCATTGTATGAGTGGGCTGAAAGAAGGCTATAAAGAATCTTATAGCCAGCAATGAGTTGTATTATTAACCTTGCTCTAAAGCGCTCAGAGTCACCGACCCAGAGGAGGCTGTAAAGAGTACAATCTGGGCCCCTCTACGTATCAAGGATGATGAGATGATCAAGGCACCCACAGGCCAATCCAGCGGCGTATTCCATGCTGAGGCCATGGAGTGAGGGCAATTAGGTTCTCGAGCGGAGAATTTCCGCGTTGGCTTGATATGTTTCTACTGTGAGCTCAAAACTGTGTTCCATTTGTTAGCCGAAGGTGGTAAAAAAGAATAAATTTGAATGTTTCGGTGTTTTCTTTCTTTTTCAGAAGGAATGAACAAATGATAAAAACTGATGCGTTTATGTGTTTGTTTCTTTATACTAGCAGAATGGCACCACAGGCACTAAATTAGAGACGTAGTCAATATGGACTCTTTACTAATCTAGAGCGTTCGATCATCATAAAATCCAAAGGTGTAGGTTTAAAGGTGTAAGAGTTTTAAATTAGAAATATAATCAAAATGGACTCATTTGATTAATCTAGAGTGTACGATCATCATAAAATAAATCTGACGGTGTAGAAGGTGCAAGAGTAAGATTTGATCACCGTCAAATTCGTCGTCCTCTGTACTATAGATATATGTTTTCGTTCTCAACTTCATGCGATGGTTATCATGCTGACCTTGATGCACACTTTCCTATGTTATATAATCGGCAGTTTCCAATCATCTAGCGTAGCTAACAGTCAAAATGAAACAAACTGTAACTAGGAGGATGAAGGAATACGTCCAGGGACAAACCAGCAGAGAAAAACTTGGGAAATTAAATTTTCAAGCAATTGTGCATTCCACATTTACATTACATTCCAAATATTAAGAACTGAAATGTAAATGGGTGTCACACATTTACATTTACATCATTTTCCTGCTGCAAACGGTCGGGAAAACTCTTGTGCGTCAATGACTTCTATTTCCTTTTGTGTAATGTCAGATGAATACATACATACACGTAGGAGGCTAAACCTATCACTTTACAGCTAAATGAATCAGCTCTATGCACACCAAAAGGGTGGAAAAGACAAAGTGAAAAAAGAAGAAAGAACATACAGTTTCCTTGCTATTGTCATGAAAATCCTCTCATTGGAACTTCTGAGCGGTTCACCTGATTTACATTCCTGAATTTTTCTATCTCTCGGGCAATTTGAATATCGCTGGGCCTAAAGTGTTCTGTGAAAGCCTTGATTACAAAATGTGGGACCATTGCTGTGACAACAATGATAAGCAGCAGTAACCAAAACAGACCAGTCCCCATTATATGAAAGATTGCCCTGAAATGATTGATTGGCAACAGTTAACGTGCAATGCATCATAGGTCTCAAGTAACCGCAAATGAACAATTCTTTGCCTTAAAGGAAAGAACATCAGGGCTCTCGTTTTACTAGATGAATTACAGTGCAAAACCAACAGACAGAATGTGATGCACAATAAACAAAAAACTCTGGATTGTTTTATCTGCGGATGATTTTCTACTAACACGTTTCAATAAATGCCATGTTTAGAATAACTTCTTGTAGGAAAAGAACCTAAATGTCTTTTTGTTCGAACTTCATAATTATATGCTTACTAACAAAAGCTTAGCTATTTCATGGAATAATAAATGATAATGCATGAATGCTAGTAATAAGAGGCTAAGAGGAAGTACTCACCCATAACCTGGAAGAATCCATATGGAGTCTATCACAAAGAGGCAAATGGTGGTTGCTGCAATTGTGCCCCACACAAATGCATGTATTATCCAATTCCACCTAATGATGTCCATGCCCAGTTGCATATTTACAACAATGACAGGTGCAAGTGCCCACAGATCTCCAAGACTAGACATATCTATTGTGCTTCGTCTATATGCAAAATAAGGTAAGTAGAAAACAACTAAACTCTGCCAGAGCGCTTCAAGCATATTGAGCACAAACAAATTCACATTATACTTCTCATCCCTCTGGCCAGATCCATATAGCTTTGGATAAGCTAGCAGGGTTGCCTTACTAAGATCCTTGTCAAGAATTCCGACAACAATTGTTGGAAGGGATGTATATAGCACAGTATACAGAAGACTACTCCATTCGGTGATAGCAGTTGTCAGAGTGAATGCTGTATAAAGTACATACCTGGGATCACGCATGAAGTATTAGTCTTTCTCAAATGCCAATTAATTATAAGAAAAATACTGAATGCAACAAATTCCAACCATCCAGCTTAACATAATCAGATATTATATTTGTATAATCCCAGGTAGAAATCATCTTGACAACTGACATATATAGTAAAATAATAAAGATCGCCTTTTTTCTACACTCGCCATTTTCCTACTCTTTTTTTCAGGTTCATAAAGCAGTTATGTATAATAAGAAACCAAAATCTCTTACCAGAAAAGAACCAAGACAAATGTAGCGTTCTTGTAAAAGTTGTAAAGGATCATATATGACATCCTTTGATAATTCCAGTGGCCATGAACTAATAGAAGAGGAACCAAGAATCTAAATTGCCCCATAGAAAAATCGGATGCCATAACAGCTTGCCGTCCTTCTTGGCCACTTATGCCAACCCCAACATCAGCCATTTGAATCATCGAAACATCATTTGCACCTGAATGCCATAAGTAAGGGGATTCATATATCAGATTTGCAGATATCAGTTCTTATAAAAAAACATGTCATAGTAAGAGAAGCAGGAGGGAATAATACCATCGCCAATTGCTAAGGTCATATCATCTGTCCTGTTCTTGATAAGGGCGACTATTCCTGCCTTTTGTAACGGGGCCACTCGGCAACATAAGACAACACTGCATTGAGTTGCTAGCTTGAAAAGCTGCCACAACCCATAGAAGGCAAATCATGCATCAGTCATGAGTACTAAGAAAATCAAAACGAAACCAGAACAATCATTGGTAGAAATATATCAAGAATCACCTCTTCTTGCAATTCTGTCTCTAGAATGTAAACAAGGCTGTTACCATCTACAATCAAAGCGATAGTTACGCTAGAAGCTGAGGCTAACACTGGATCCAATGTACCAATTGATGAAGCAGCTCTGAGCTTCTTCGTTGTCGCAAGCGCATCCACGAGACTTCTCTGACATGACTCCTTTGAATTGTTATTTATAACAATCTGTGTCATGTCATTGGTCAGCAGCTTACAAGAGTAGCCAATAGAAATTGCTGTCTCCTGCTTATCTCCCGTTAAGATCCAAACCTTTATGTCTGCTTGCCGAAGAGACTCTATTGCTTCTGGAACCCCATCTTGAAGCTTATCTTCAATCCCAGTGGCCCCCAATATGTTGACATTGCACTCTATGTTTGCGGCAACAGATCGGAGCAAGTTTCCTCTTCCAAGTACTGCTGTGCTGGCATTCTCATAAGCCAATTTCCACTCCTCAAACTCAGATTGACTCAATTCACGCATACCAACGACAAGAGTTCTTAGACCAAGTGATGAATACTTGTGGAGATGTGCCTCTGTTGCACGAACAATGTCCAACTCTGATGATTTGTTTGTAATTCCAAATATTGAACTGTCCGCGCCTTTCACATACAGCTTTATAGTCCTATCTGGGCAGCCAACTATGACAGACATTCTCTTACGATCACTGTCAAACTCATGAAGTCCTAATATATCAAATCTGCACATTCCACACCAGCAGAATACATCAGTATTGTAAGCCAATAATGTTACTATTATATTATTGACATACACACCAAAAAAAAGTGATGCAGTAGAAGTCTGTTATGGGGAATAAAGAAGTCAAAATAGTCCTGATGAAGAAGAAAGCAAACTCGTAACACAAAGAATAGCTAGACATAACAGGCAGCTAAATGTTACTGAAAAATATTGATGTAGTATTCCAGCGTAGCATGTCCATGAAGCCAATAGCTAGAGATATGTTACCTCTGCCTGTCACCAAGCACATCAATCACTATGTAACCAGATGTTCGCTCAACAAGGACAATGCCATAAGATGCTGCTGCATATGCTAGTGCCTGCTCATCAGGGGACTCACCCTGATAGTCAATCAATTTTTGTTTATAATCTCTGGTGTCAAGGACAAGTGGCACGATGGTATTACAGGCAGCAAGAGCAAGGAAGAATTCCAGAACAAGCTTTGCTTCCTCATTTTTACCACTGTCCCTCAGTAGTTTCACGAGCTGAGCATCAGTTTTAACTGCCATCTTTGGTGTCCACAGATGATCACCGACTGTCCAAAACCAGCAAAAGAAATGCCTTATTAGGGAATGGCAGCACAAAAACAAGTATGATACATTGAATTCATTGAAGCCATCATACCTACAACTGAGTATCCATCTGTATCTTTCCCCAAACTGTAATCAACCCCGCGAATCGATGCACACTGGAACACCATCTTGTTCTCTGTCAGTGTCCCTGTCTTGTCAGAGAATACATACCTGATCTGCCCTAAATCCTCATTTATATTCAAAGCCCTGCACTGAAACTTTGATCTTGATGACTCGTCATACAGGTCCTTATCAGCACCCATGAAATATGCCTGTCCAAGCCGTACCAACTCCATTGATATATACAATGAGATTGGGATGATGACCTGATACACTATCACTGCCATGAGGAATGTAATGAATATCTGCATCCAAACACCATAGTAATTGTAGTTTTTCCCAGTCGTGTAATCCTTCTCCCTGAAGAATTGGGTGAACTCCAGCTCCCCCCGGTGATTCAGCAACCAAATCCCAGCAAGCACAGATGCAGTTGTACACATCCCAATAAGCATAATGGACAATATGACAGTCTCCCGATTTAACTGCATTTCCAAGCGACTCCGCTTCGACGGCGCCCCCGAGCTATTTAGCATGGCCTTGGTCTCTTTCCCAGCATATACCACCACTCCTATCGCCCACATGGTGTTCTTGAGTTCACAACCACGAAGCACAATGTTGGACGGTCCAAGTGAGACACGCTTCCCATCAATCTCCAAATTCGCCTGGAATCCGTAAATGTTCCTGTTTGGCCGCTCGCAATGCAGGATGCCGCCTACACCACCATTCTGGGAGAACCTCACCTGTGTCTCCTGTTTGGCATACCTCGTCTTGAGATTGGTCTCCCCATCGAGATTCACTGTCTGGACATGGGCGACGCCAGTGGGGTCGCTGGTGGCGAGAAGAACCATGTCGCCCGGGAGCGTCTCATTGGAACCCACGCGCACCACATCACCGACGCGTATGTGCTTCCATCTCTTGGGCTCGAAATCGCCCGCGGTGCCCGGCACGAGCACGGAGGCGAGGCGGTTGTTCTCCTGGCGGTCGGAACGGTGGCGGCGGAAGTCCTCGTAGGCGTCCTTGACGGCGGTGACGAAGAGAACGAAGGCGAGAGGGAGCACGGACGCGCCGCGGCCGAAGACGGCGACCTGAGGCAGCTGGTTGAGCACAGTGATGGCGAGGAAGTAGACGTACGACAGCCGCCGGAACTGCTCGAAGAGGTTCCGCGGCAGGAAGGTGATCAACGAGTACTTGGCCGTCCTGATGGCGTTCCCCGCGAACTCCGGCGAGGGCTCCCCCACGACGACTCGGCAGGACTCCTCGTCCCCGACCTCCCGCTCCCGCTGCGACAACGCGGAAGGGTCGTCCGCGGGGCCGTCGCCGCGGCGGGATGGGCGGAATGGGTCGGGGACCTCGACGGAGAAGGCGAGCCGGTCCGCGCGGAGGGGAGGCTCCGGCTGCGCCGGTGGGAGCTGCGACGCCGCCGGCGGATGCGGTGAGGGGGCGTCGTCGGGGGTGGAGGCGCCTGGGGTGGTGGCGATGAGGAGCGGCCGCTCGGAAGCCATGTATGAGAGGAGGTGCCGGGCTAGTGCGCCGGCGGCATCCTCGGCGGTGGATTTGGGCGGGCGCCGGCGAGGTCAGAGACGGAGGTGGGAGGCGGAAGACTTTTTGGGAGTCGAGAGTTTTCTTCTGTTGTGGGCAGGGGTTGCCGCAGGTGGAGAGGAATGCTCTGGAGGGGGGTATAGTTGGATTCTCAGATACTGGAGGGAGCAGAGGGAGATTTTCACGGTGTTTTTTAGGGGCTTTTGCTTCTTAAAAAAAGTTGAATATGGTTTTATAAATTATGATATATTTCAAAAAGGGATGAAATTGGTTTGACAAGTAGATTAAAAAGGTGTCTTTTCGTTTCTTACAAATTATTGTTTGTTTTTTAAAAAAAAATACTATCTCCCAGGACCGAGATGTGACCGTGTGAGTGGTTGTGTGCTAGAAAACTCGCCCTTATTTGTCTATTGTTTGCATCGTTGAATATTTGATGAGACGAGTATATGTCATAAAATACTATAGTAGAATGTTTGCCAATTGCCTTCTGCGATTTTATTCATAATAATTTACCATATATATTTACCTAATAGATTGTTATAGCTTCAAAGTAACTTTATTGACTTCTATAAAATTCTTCCCCTCATAGACTCATACATGATGTAAGGTTGATGTTACAATAGGCAGACCAAATGCTTTGCAACTCAAACCCCAAACGAGCAAGCGGTGCGTTATAGATTCCGTGTAAATTTTCTGAATAGCTACGAATGTTGCCTACAAAACCCAACAACACAATTATCTGATGCAAAGTCAGAAGAATTTTACATGTAATGGATTTTCAAGCTGGTGAATTTGAAACTTTTGCTTGGTCAAGCATTCCCGTCTCTACCAAAAGTACCGACACATCAACAAATTTGGATGAAAATGACATTTGCCGAGGTCTATCTGACAACAGTTCCAAATATGGCCCCACTGTCAGTTGTTCGATTGCGATAGGAGGGGCAAAGAAATCTGAGTAGGTGGGTCGGATGACGGCACTACCAAACTGGGTGTAGCTGCAGAATATCCAACGGTGCTGGAAGGATCTTTTCCTCTTTCTTGCAACGACCAGAAGCTCGATGGGCTGCCTCGCGGTCTCGCCTGATCTGCAACCACGGCTCTCTTTCCACGTCGATACCGACGGCCAGGATCTAACCATCTGCTTAATTCTAATGTTTATGTTCGTAGATAATTGCTCTTGACTCGCTGCTGCAATCTGCATGCTATTGGGGATCAAACGCTTGTCATTGCCTAGAGAACTTGTTGTGAAAAGGATATCCTTTTCGTAAAAAAAAAAGAAGAACAATCGTCTTCTAAAACCATCAACGCTTACCGATTGCACACAATTTTTTTTTATATAATGAACCGATTGCACACACTGATGCATTTATTCACTGGCGCTTACGACCGTTATGCTTTTTAAAGGGTCTCTTGGCCCATTGCTGTTGTGACTTTCTGAACCGACGTATTTCAGTGATCCTTTGAGAGGTGCGTCTTTCTTTTGGCGAATAATTTAATTGATCGTTTTGATGGAATGGATGAGAGCAGGTGCCACGTCCTCTTAAATTTGTCGGCCTCAATATGTTTTCTTAAAGCTTTTGGGGGCCCTAGCGAACTCAACATGATCCGATGTATGCAGCTACGTTTGCATACAAACTTTAACGATTTTTTACAACTTTTTATAAAAGAAAATATTCATGTTTGTGTGTGTTTCCTGAAGTATCTAATTGGATAATGGATTTCAGCAAAATCAAAGATATCTATTGATTTCTTTGAATGGCCTTTGTTCAAATTAGACACGTTAATACTGACATAATAACAATTATAACCGCAACATCTGTGGTACGAAATAGCGGGCTAAGACATTTAGCGGGAGGTCTCCAAAAATAGCTAATAGCGGGCTAAATGGAGCTATAGCGTCAAATAGCGGCTAAATTGCACATAGAAGCAAATAGCGGCACTTCTCTACAATCAGCTATAGCCGGCTATTTTGTACTATGAGTTAAATACACCAGCGGTCCTTGAACTTGTCTCGGTTTGTCATCTAGGTCCACGATCTCTCAAAATGCATTTTTAGCTCCCTCGACTTGTTAAGTGATGCACCAGAGGTCCATATCCGTCCACGTGGGCATTGGCGCCGATGTGGCAATGCTGAGTCACTGGGCTCTGCAAGGTAGCTTCCGGCTGAGACATTTCATCGAGCAGGTAGTGAACGAGATCGAGCCCACACATCGTCTCCCCCAAATCCGGCAGCCGGACCAAGCTGCAGCGACTTCGATGTCCAGGCCACAACAGCCTACGAGATGCCTCTGTGTATGCGGCAACCGTGATAACGTCGGCACGGGCGCCGGTGGTGCCGCCCACAGGCGTGAAGGCTTCTCACCAGAACTGGCGGCAGCGAGCTCGACATTTCCTCTTCTAAACCTGCAATACCACGTCGATTTACCAGCGAGCTGCTCCTCCCGCTCTCTCGGTCGCCCCTCCTTCCTCAAGGGATACCAGAACCATCACTCCATCTTTCCAATCCAAAGCTCGAGCTCTCCTGAAGACACCAATTGAACATTAATCCATCCAACACTAGGCACTAGCAGCTCTCCTGAATCTGAGCAAACCATACAACACCGGGCTCTCGGTGAATGCACGGTGGAGGTGTCGGAGCTCCGGTGAGCTCCTGCCTTCCTCGATGCCGAAGATCACACACACAGAGCGAATTGCTCAAGAACACAACACACGCGAACACGGTAGTTTGGTGCTGCAAAACTTGGCAGCGGTTTCTGTATCCATTACTTGAATATAAAGAAGTACAACTGAACCACAAATCGTGGCATCGTGATGCCCTACATGCGCGGCATGCCGCCCGTTTGGCCGTGCCATCCCACGTCCGGCGAGAATACCGCGCACCTCCTACTGACGCGCTCCGCATGCTACCATGCGTCGAGCTCCTGACGACTCGCTCAGCCACAACCGGCCGGCTTATTCTGCTAAGACACCTAACGTGCAGGATTACACAACATTCTCCTCATAATCCTGACGTGCTACACTAAGCCTGACGACGCCCACGCGATCACGCAGTTCCTGGAACACAGCGCGACCCAAAGACTTCGTCAAGATGTCCGCCAGCTGATCCTTGGTAGAAATCTGCTCGAGGACAATCTTTCCCCCATCCACACACTCCCTGATGTAATGATACTTCAAATCTATGTGTTTGGTCCTGTCATGGTGGACGGGATTCTTGCTTAAATCAATGGCAGACTTATTGTCCACCTTCAGCAGTGGCGGTCCAAGCTCCTTGCCTACCAGGTCCTTCAAGAGCCGAGCCAGCCACACTCCTTGACATGCACCACCTGCTGCTGCAATGTATTCAGCCTCACACGATGACAAAGCCACAACTTTCTGCTTGCTTGATTGCCATGTGATCGGACTCCTCCCAAGACAGTACAGCACGCCACTGGTGCTCCTTCGGTCATCAATGTCTCCGGCATGATCACTATCACTGAAGCCAATCAGCCGGAGCTCCTCCTTGTTCCCCTTGTTGTAGAACACACCATAATCAAGTGTGCCAGCAACATATCTGAGCAAGTGCTTCACAGCAGCGCGATGATCCTTTCTGGGCTTCTCCAGGAACCTGCTCACGTACCCCCACTGCATAACCAATGTCTGGGCGTGTGTTCACCAGATACCTGAGCCCCCCAACAATGCTTCTATACTCCGTGGCATCCACCAGATCACTCTCGCTATGCTTACTCAGCTTGAGTCGGTGTTCCATGGGTACTGCACATGGATTGCAATCTCCCATACCGCTGTGCTCTACCAGCTTCTTTGCATATGCTGCCTGCCCGATGGTGATCCCTTCCCGGCTCTGCTTCACCTCCAAGCCCAGATAGTAAGACAGCAGCCCCAAATCACTCATCTTGAACAGCTTCTTCATCTCGCCCTTGAACTTGTCAATTCCAGTGTGTCCAGTAATGATTAAGTCATCTACATACACACCAACAATGAGCCGGGCTTCACCTGAACCACGAACGTAGATGCCATGCTCCGCTATGCTCTTCTGGAAACCAAGAGATAGCAAACTGCTATCAAGTTTGGCATTCCAGGCCCTGGGTGCTTGTCGAAGCCCGTACAACGCCTTCTTGAGACGCAACACCTTGTGCTCTGCTCCACTTGTGACAAACCCCGCCGGCTGTGCAACATACACCTCCTCCTGCAGCTCTCCATTCAGGAACGCACTCTTGACGTCCATATGGTGCACCTCCCAACCTGAGTGTGCTGCCACGGCCAAGAGCACCCGCACTGATTCCAGACGTGCCACTGGTGCAAATACCTCTTCAAAGTCGATCCCAGGGCCCGTTGCACATACCCCTTGGCAACTAGCCAGGCCTTGTGCTTCACCACTGCACCATGTTCATCTCTCTTGATCTTGAACACCCATTTCAAGCCTATCGGCTTGATGCCAGCAGGTGGCTCGACCAGAGTCCACGTCTTGTTCTCCACGATCGCCTTCATCTCCTCCTGCATGGCGCGCCTCCAACACAGCTGCTGTTCAGCCTCCTGGAATGTTGCAGGTTCCTCTGCCGTGGTGAACAGCAGATGTTCGCCGGCGTCCAGTGTGCGCGGCATGATTCCAGGCGCCTCTCCTGGTCCCAGCACGTTGTCGAGCGTGCGAAACCTGAGTGGAGTGTCGTCGTCGTGATCTACATCCAGCGCCTCATGTGCGTCGCTCGGTGGCGTCGCGTACTCCACTGGTTCAGGCGCTGCCGCGAAGCCGTGTGTCGTGGACGTCATGGAGGTAGAGGGCGTCGTAGGCGTCGTGGCCATCGTGGACGAAGAAGGCGTCGCAGGCGTCGTGGCCGCAGGTGGCGAGCTCATTCCGCCGGGGCTCCATCCCTGCGGCTCATTCCCCACGGCTGGATCTTCAGTGAACACCTGGAACTCGACGGCGAGCGTGCTGTCGCCGCGCCCGCCTGCGTCTTCAGCTGCATCGCCCCAGTTCCACTGGTCCGCCTCGTCGAACACAACGTCGCGTGTGACGTGCACGCGACCATCCACCGGGTTGTACACCCGATAGGCCTTCGATCCCGCCTCATAGCCGGTGAAGATCATCGGCACACTTCTGTCCTCCAGCTTCTTCAGGTGGGGCTTCGTGTTCCGCACATGTGCTATGCATCCAAAGGTGCGCAAGAAACTCACCACCGGCTTCTCGCCATACCACGCTTCATACGGCGTTTTCCCCTCAAGGCTCCTTGTCGGCGATCTGTTGAGGATAAAGACTGCAGTAGTTACCGCCTCACCCCAGAACGTCGATGGCAGTCCTTTGGCCTTCAGCATGCTCCTTGCTATTCCAACCACAGTCTGGTTTCTCCTTTCCACGACCCCATTCTGCTGTGGTGAATATGGGGCCGTGAGCTGCCTTTGCACACCTTCCTCCGCACAATAGACTCCGAACTCCACTGAAGTGAATTCGCCACCACGGTCTGTCCTCAGAACCTTGAGCTTGCGCCCAGACTCCAGCTCTGCTCCGGCCTTGAAGCGCTTGATTGTTGCTGCTGCCTGATCCTTGCTCCAGAGGATGCAAAGCCATATGAAACGACTTACATCATCTACGAGCAGCAGGAAGTACCGGTTCCCACTTGGAGTTGCTGGCGCAATGGGGCCGCAGATGTCGCCGTGTACGAGATCGAGGACGCCTTTTGCTCTGCCCCGCCCCTGTTCCGGGAACGCGTTCCTCCTCTGCTTCCCGGCCAAGCAGCTGTCACACACCTGATCGATGTGATCAACGTGTGGCAGCCCACGCACCATGTCCCCGCTAACAAGCTTCCTCAACGCCCTGAAACTGATGTGGCGAACCTCTGGTGCCACCGCCATGCTTCATCAACCCGCTGCGCCGTGAGACATACTGGCCGCGTGATGTGGAGACGAAGTGTGTACAGCCTATTGGAGGACCTCCGTACCCGCGCTAGAAGTTGCTGCTGCTCGTCGCGGATCCGCATCACGCCGCCGTTGATGTGGATGTCGTACCCGGAGTCGTCCAATTGCCCGACACTGATGAGGTTCGTGTCGAGGCGGGGGATGTAGTAGACGTCCGTCAGCTCCCGATGTTCGCCGGTCTTGCAGGCGAACAACACCGTTCCGCGTCCCTCGATGTTGACGATGGACCCGTCGCCGAATCTCACCGTCCCGTAGACGCTGTCGTCGATCTCGGAGAAGACTGAGCAGGACCCCGTCATGTGGTTCGTCGCTCCCGTGTCGAGGTACCAGAGGGCGTCATCAGCGCCGCCCTCCCCGTCGATCTGCGCGTACGCCTTGGCCTCCTCCAGATGTACTAGCGCTCCTCCGAGCGGGACCGGGCTCGCCGCCGGCGCCGCGTTGACTTCCATCGTCGGTGGCCTGGGTTGGATCTGAACGGAACTCACCATGGCCATCAACAATGTGGACTCCTCCTCTTCAGCTTTCGCAGCGTGGGCTGCTGCGTTCTTGGGCTTGGTGGGGCACTCATGGGCCCAGTGGCCCGTTTTGCCACACCTGCGGCACTCGTTGTACTTGATCTCCCGTCCGCCGCCAGAGTTCGAGCCGCCGTGACGCGCCTTCCCCTTCTTGTCGCCGGACTTGAACCGGCCGCCGGAGCCCGATGAACCATCGCCCTTCTGGCGTTCACGCGAGCGCGCGAGCCACTGCTCCTCTGTGAGGTAGAGCTTGCCATCCGCACGGGGGGGAGGTGGTTCGTCGTCGTCGTCCTCCGCCGCGCGTTCGTCGGCCGCGCGGGGCCGTCCGCCGGCGTCCTCCAGGGTCAAGGTGGTTAGGTCGGCGGCTACCTCAATGGCGACGGCGACCGTGGCGAGGCGCTTGGGGGCGACTCGGAGTAGCTTCTCGACCACCTTGCTTTCCTCGATGACGTCGCCGACGGTGCTCATCTCAGCGACGAGGTTGGTCAGCCGCACCATGAAGTCGTCCACCGCTTCTCCCGGCTTGAACTTGATCGACTCGAACTCGCGTCGCAGTCGTTGCGCCTTCGTCTTCCGCACGGAGTCGCTCCCGACCCGCATGGATTTCACCGCTGCCCACGCATCTTTGGCAGAATCTTTCACCGCCAGCGACGCGATCATCTCCCTTGGTACAGCGCTGGTGATTGCGTCCATCGCCAGCATGTCCTCCTGCAGGCCCACTCGGTGTAGTTGTCCTTCGTGAGGAGCGGCCAGTTGGCCGATCCGCGGATCTCACGTACGACGCGAACCACCTCCTCCTTGCCGCTCCCGCCCGAACCATCGACCGGCTTCTTGCTGGTCTTCGGGGAGCCTGGGGGTGTCTTCTTTTCGCCAGACATGAGGGCGTAGCGGATCGCCGGATCTCGACACCAGCAGCGATACCGCGCCGCGATCGAGTCCCTCCCGCCGTCAACCGGCTCTGATGCCAATTGTCGGAGCTCCGGCGAGCTCCTGCCTTCCTCGATGCCGAAGATCACACACACAGAGCGAATTGCTCAAGAACACAACACACGCGAACACGGTAGTTTGGTGCTGCAAAACTTGGCAGCGTTTTCTGTATCCATTACTTGAATATAAAGAAGTACAACTGAACCACAAATCGTGGGATCGTGATGCCCTACATGCGCGGCATGCCGCCCGTTTGGCCGTGCCATCCCACGTCCGGCGAGAATACCGCACACCTCCTACTGACGCGCTCCGCATGCTACCATGCGTCGAGCTCCTGACGACTCGCTCAGCCACAACCGGCCGGCTTATTCTGCTAAGACACCTAACGTGCAGGATTACACAACAGGAGGCGCTAGATGCTGCCGTGAACCTTGACAGCACCGAGGTACAAGGAGGAGAGCGAAGCAAGGTACACCATTCTCCTGCCGCCTCTGTCTGTGGCGGTGTCCACCTCCGCCAAGCGAGCTGCTGCGCCGCGGCGTGATCGTCTGCTATGTCCACGCGAGCTCTCACTTGAGGTTCAGCGGCCGACGAGGACGGCTTCATGGTGGGCCTGCTCGATGAGCGGTCGTCGGCGCCCGCCTCTAGGCGTGGAGGTGATCCTGCGGAGGTCGGAGCGTGACGAAGCTGCCGGAGCGCTCACGCGGAACGTGCTTGACAAAATGCGCTAACCAGAGAGGAAAATTGGAGAGAGGGAGATGACGTGTCGAAGCCTAGTCAGCGTGCCACATCAGCGCCAACGTCCATGTGGACGGCTATGGACCTCTGGTGCACCACTTAACAAGTTTAGGGTGCTAGAAATGCATTTTGAAAGTTTGTGGACCTATATGACACATCTGACTGCTGACGCATTTAACCTTCGTATACTATAGTAAAAATACAGTAGTTGCAAGAAGTACAGGGGCGAGAGGTACTGGGCTGGGCTGAATCCGACCACCCTATTGGCCAGAATAGGGGCCCGACATGAGCAGTTGGGGCCGGGCTTTCATCCGCTTCGCACTCCAACTCCACTCGCTTTCTTCCCCACCTTTCCGCTGGTCCTCCCCTGTCCCCTCCCTCGCTCGCTTCACAGATCTCCCCTCCACCGTCGTCACGGCTGCGCAGCGCCCGGGGAGAGCAAGGCTCGTCGCGGCTCGCGCCCCGGAGTTGGTGGTGCGGAGCTGACTGGGCCGACCAAGGGATGGACGGCGGCGGAGGAGGAGGCGGGCTGGGCGGGCTGCGGTGGACCGCGGAGGAGGCGTCCACGATCGGGGGCATCGCCACGGTGTCGCTGCTGCACTCCTTCATCCCCACGCACTGGCTCCCCTTCTCCATCGTCGCGCGCGCTCAGCGGTGGCCGCTCTCCCGCACCCTCCTCGTCAGTGAGTGCCCCTCATCCCTTCCTCCCTCCCTCTCCCCCCTTGCCACGTTTTCCCCATTAGAGCTGCGATTGCCGCTCGTTGCTGTTCACCACCTCTATATCTGAAGCCTAATTTGATGAAGAGTGTGAAGGAACGGGTTCAGGTGATCGTGCAATAGAGTGCAATTATTAGGGTTTTACTTGGGCTGGGCTGCTATCGGTGGTTGGTTTTGGTTGGGTACGGTTGGGGTTTGTTCATGTGGCATAAACAAATGGTGGCAGTTGTGGTGTCATGGTAGTGGTGCTGGGGTGCTGCTTAGTGCGTTAGTGTATGACATGTTGATTGCTGCCTGAATACCCAAATGGTGTTGCCTGGGCAATGGCAGCATGTTCAGGTGCCCGGCGCTAGTTTGCTTGTGCTGTCTGCCTTTCTGCATAGCTTCTAGAATTTTCTAGTGAAAGTGTTGCTATATCATCTCCTAAGGCAGCAAATTGTTTCCATGTTTATGATGCCCATGAGAGATCGTGACTAATGCAGTTGTTTCGGTGTTTCTCATCTTAACTCTAGATTTTTTTGATAGGGATAGTAGATGGTTACTGAGGTTTGTGGGCAATCTTAGTAATGCAAGTCCATGTGTTACGTCCACGCACCGGTTTGAGCAAACAAGTTAGAAAGCTACGTTTAGTTAGAGAAGTTAGGGACAATCTGTAGCTGTGATCTAATCTTCGATCTACCAGTTGTTCCATATTCATTGTGATTTTTAAGGAGTTCATGATGCATCACAACTTGAAGTTATGATTTACACTCAACATTTATGTTTCTCTGACAACGATTTATCTACACTTTCATATTTTTCCTTGTATTTATCTGAGCTATTGATGAGCACATTCTTACTTTGCAAGCAACACCTTTCATTCCATGTTTTCTTACTAAGAAAAGCTCACCAACTTCTGCAGCTGCATTTGGAGGCGTTCTTCATGTTGTTTCTACGGCTCTTCTCGGGATAACTGCAGTTACTATGGCAAACACTATAGCTGGCGAAGAAACTGTGCATAAACTTGCCTCGCTATTGCTGATTTTTCTTGGAGCAAGTTATATACTGTTGTTTGCCTTAGGAAAAGGTGGACATAGCCATGCTCATAACCATCCAATGGAAAAGATGGCAGTCGCTGGTCTCGTCCTCGTACCGGCATTATCACCCTGCGCAACAACCCTTCCAGTTTTTCTTGCTGTTGGCAACTCTTCCTCAATGATGATTCTTGCAATCATTGTGCTCCTCTTCAGGTTTTCACCCTCTTCTATTCCACTCTTTTTAGATATTTTTCTTCTTGGTACTTACAAATTAAAATGCTATTATCATGTCCTCCTTTCTTTTGTTTCGTTTCTAAACGCTCTAAAGTAGAAGCGAGAAAAGGGATGAGCCGTGGGGGATCCTTCTACTAAATTAGTCATTTAGTTGAGCAAAGAACTGGTACTGAGGTTACCTAGCATTCTGGCATCTAGAAGTTTCTTAGCCGCATAATTCTGTCTTTGTAGGGACTTCTGGCCATTGTGTCTCATTCTCACCTTAGCTGATACTTAGAGCATGCTGAGACAGAAAGGAACAAAGTCAAGTAAATCAATGTACTGATGCATTTGTTAAGATTTTCCTTTGGAGATGTTTCTCTTGCTTTATTGGTCATCATTTTGTTGTAGCATATGCCTACATTAGGAATCAAAATGACACAAGGTTTACTAATCTAGACTCAAGGGTCTAAAGTTCTGTAACTCGAGTTATTGTCATGTTAAAATTTTTAGCTGTAGAATGATTCACACCTCTCAACTATAGTGTTCGATAGGAACTGATGGCACATAACTTCAGAGGGGAAAGTAGTGTGTTAGGCATCATCAAATGCATTTGTTTCCTTCAAATTTTCTTCTAGGCGATTTCGTTTAAATGTGATAGGCTATCAACAAGATGCTTCATATGGGATATCTTCCTTTCAATTCATTGCCTCCTGCTCAGTTGACTTACATTTAGTTTCTTCCTGTGGTTCCTTCCAATTCATCGCTCCTGTTCAATCGACTTACATTTAGTTTCTGCCTGCAGCACCATCACCGTGATGACATCCCTGGTGGCCCTCTCATTCTATGGTGCTAGCCAAATCAAGTTCCACTGGGTTGAGCGATACGACAAGATCCTCGTTGGCACGGTCTTGTGCCTCGTTGGAATTTTAACATATATATTCCATCATCACGATGGTGATGAGCACTCTCTCCACGGGCATGTGCACCGGAAACTCGTGTCTCCATAGATGGCATAGTAGATAGCGAATGAAGTTGCACGTAATTGTCAAAAATTTATGTTCCCTAACCGCCCTGGACAATGGATGCTGTATACTATCTGATTATCGACCATGCGAGTTATTCTGCCTTTCTGGCTTTGCTGGGAATTCATATCAACTGATCAAGTGAATACTGTGGAAACTGCATGAAGTTTGTTGTACCCCTGTGCTGATATACTTACAACCTGTAGAAGTGCAGAGTAGCTAATTTATTCAGTTTGTTGGCAAGGCATTCAACTCATGCCTTTTTCTAAAGAAAAACTCAGGCCTACTTTAGCATTTAAAAATTTTACTTTTACTTTTGGATATGCACTAAGTTATTATTTGCTGAACAATAATTTCTTGTTCCCTTCCTTTCCTTTTTTTATTTATAAAAAAAATCCGTTTCCTTATTTTAAACAGGAAATCTAAATAGTTGGCCCAACTGCCCTGGACGACAGGTCCACAGGTGTAGTAGGTCCAGTCCACTTGGCCCAAGTCTAGCCCAGTAACCCGGACAAAGGGCCACGCCGGGCCCGGGAAGAACGCGCGGCGGGCAGACCGGCCACGCCGCCGCCGTCGTCGCCGATCCCTTTCGTCTCCCCGCGGGGCTCCAGGCGCAATCCACCGAACGAATCCCATCGCCGCGGGGCTCCAGGCGGGCGATGGGCGACCACTACCAGACGCTGGGGCTCCGGCGCGACGCCACCAAGGCCGAGGTCAAGGCCGCCTTCCGCCGCAGCGCGCTCCGCGACCACCCCGATCGCCACGCCAGCTCCACCGCGGCCGCCCGCGCCGACGCCGCACGCCGGTTCCGCCTGGCGTCGGACGCGTACCATGTCCTCTCCGACGACCGGCGCCGCGCCGAGTACGACCTCCGCCTTCGCGGCTCCGCGTCCTCCTCGTCGTCGGCTTCCTACGGCTACGGCTACGGGTACGGCCACGGCGGTGGTTCGTGGCGCCGGACGCCTCCGGGAGCAGGCGCCGGCGCGGCGGCGGGATCAATTGATTGGGGATTCCTGCTGAAGGCGGTCACTCGGCGAGGGTTCCTTATCAATCTGGGGTTCGCCAGGTGAGTCAAATTGGCATTAAAAATTTTCGTCTGTTCAATTCGCTATCAAATGCTCTGTGCGAAAGGGGATTTCGGAATGCCAGCAAGTTAGTGTGTAGCTTCGCTTGCCTATTTGCTTTGCTTTGTTCCTTTGATGAGAGATTAATAACCAAATAAGATATATCAGTGCTTGAACCGAGGATATCAGAATGCAGCCAGAGCAAAACTTGAAAATTTTGGCTTATTACGCTTGCAAATTTAAGCAGCGCATCTGTTATAGTGTCGTACATTTATGAGAAAAAAGGTAGCACAGTTGTTTTAGTTGGTGTTTGGTCAATGAAATTCAGTGTTTCTTAAGTTCTGGCGTCGTTTTGCTTTCTACTACTAAGCATTATAGTTATGATGATTTTAAATACATTAGCTGTTGAGAGTTAGTGTCTCATTTGTAACTCTGTACTGCAGTGTTTTGCTTTCTGGAGCAGCTTTTCTGGATGGGAGTATTCTAGAAATTTGGAATGTGAATAACTCCGGGGTAAGTGTCTTTCATTGTGTTCTTCATTCTTTTTCACAATGTTTACATAATCATATTGATTCTCTCTGTATGATCAATTGTGCCCCTATTATTCAGAATGAATTATATCAACTGACAATTATTGACAATTATTATAAAGTGACACATGAACTTTTGAATTGAGTAGCAAATTTGTATTGTTGTCCTTGTGGGGTTATGCTAATGGGTGATAAGAGAGTGATTAGCTTGTTGATTGGTATAATGAGAAAATGACACGAGTGAAATGAACTACAAAGGGAGGTGACTAGAAGAAAGTTGTCAGGTTCACTCATTTTAGTTTGGCAAGATGTAGAAAAGAAAGAGTGGTGAAATTCTTCGTTTTATCCATGCAGCATCCTAAACCCTTCAATTTGGGTTCCTGTCACATCCTCGCTGTCACTGTAATCTTGCTAAATATTATGGAATAGAATAATGTCTTTGAATGCTGGTCGCCATTTGTTTCAGGAAAGCGTAAAACTTTTAAGAGAATTTAAAATGCGACATCATATGACAAACCTGTCAACAGAGGAGTGTTCTTTATTTATTTATTTTACTTTTGCAAGATCATTCTATTGAAACATACGGTAGAATTGGATATATACATAATGCGATGGAATGTCGATTGCGCGCTGTTCTGTCATTTACATGCTGGCATTTGCACTTTGCCAGTAGCAAGTAATAAGCTGACAGACACAATGTGATGAGGATGTCGATTGTGCCCTGTTTCAGCTGTTCTGTCATTTACATGTTGGCACTTTGGCAGCAGTGAGCCGACAGATCATAATTTGCTGCATGGCAGGCTGTGAAATGATAGCTTTTAGATTCGGAAATCAATTTTGGCATGGTAATAATAGTATGGTCCCCCCCCCCCCCCCCCCCCCCCCTCCCTCCCTCCCTCCCTCCCTCCCTCTCTCTCTCTCTTCCGTTTTCTTGCTTTTTTTCATATACTCTGAGAGTGGACTTTATGCAAGATTGCACAAGGCCTAACCTGCTAATTGAGATACATCCGTGCGGTTACCTGCTCAAGTGGCTTAAAACTCAAGGAAAGTTTCATCATAAAAATATTGTAAATTAAGTTGCACTTAACCGAAAATGGCTTGAATGTGCCTGTGCAAACATTGAAACTTACTATGGCCGCGTTTAGATGTTTTGCGAAAAAAATTTACAGTATGTCGGGCACACATTTAAAGTATTAAATATAGACTAATTACAAAACTAATTACAGATTATGTCAGTTCATCGCAAGACGAACCTTCATTAGCACATGTTTACTGTAGCAATTTATTGTCTAATCACGACCTAACTAGGCTCATTAGATTCGTCTCGCGAAGTACACTCCATCCATATAATGGGTTATTTTTTTCGACTACATTTAATATGTCATGCATGTGAGGGAACATACTCGAAAAAAAATTTCGCGAAACATCTAAACAGGGCCTATATCCTGCCATATTTGTACTGACAACTGATATACTGCAATGGCCCTGTTTGGATCCATGGGTTAGAGTTAGTTTGAGCTAGTTGGAGCTCAACTAACCCTAAAGGATCCAAACGGGAGGGTTAGAGTGGAGTTAGTTGCATCTAACCCACCCAAAAAACTATCCCAACCAAGGGGTGCTAATTGGAGCTAGTTGAGGTGGGGCCCGCTGAAAAAATCCATCCGCACCGGTCCTCCCATCCATCCGCTTGACTCGTTTCGGAAAAAAAAATACATTCGCAGCTCGCGATGCGCCGCCGCCCCTAGCTTCCATGCGCCGCCGCGTCCTAGCCTCCATGCGCCGCCGCTTCCTCTAGCTCGGCCACCTCCGTCCACAGCTACGCTCGGGAGCTATGGTCGCCATCCACAGCTCTGGTCGCTATGCTTGATTGAGAACTTGTATGTTTAATTGGGACATCTCATTTGTATGGACAAAATTATGATATCTCCAATTGCACATTTTTGAATTTATTGGTCAAAATTATGTCGATCCTGCTCGTGAACTTGTTCCAATTGCACATTTTTGAATTTATTGGTCAGAATTTATTTTTCTTGTATCCCGGACTCCCTTTGGTACCCCGGACAGGGAGCACGGCGAGTGAAGGAGTGGAACTGTTTGTCCAAGATGATCAAGATAAACAATCTAACCCTGTCATCCAAACATCTCTTTGGCTAGAGTTAGTTTAGGGTTAGTCATGAGCTAGAAACTAACTCTAACCTCTAGCAGAGTTAGAGTATCCAAACAGGGCCAATGTATGCCCGTATTTCTACCAACAACTGACCCCTCATCTAACACTGCTGGCATTTTTGCTGTGCAGAAATCATTTGAAGATGCGATGGAGTCGATTGAGAAGGTTAAAATGAAGCAGAAAGGAGATAGGTAGTAGAAATTCCGGGCATTCCATCGATTCTCGGTGCATTAGTAAATATGCTAACTTGCGAGCCAATGTGCATATTTCTGTCCAGATCCTAAAGTTCCTCTGTAATAAGTACATTCTGAATGTCTTTCACAAAGTTGTGATTGATCCTTGTAAAACCATGTGGGGTATGCATTCTCCCCTCATATAAACTGTGTACTCTTCTGGTTACACTGTAATTCATTTGTTGATGGAAGTAATTACGTTGATTGTTGAATAAATGACTGTCATTCACGCACGCTTTGAAGAAAGGCTATATGGATTTTTTGCAATTTTATTGTTTATTAGAGCAGAGAGGGAAATAGCGTCTATTGACTTCCAAGCTGTTTTTTTAGCTAAGAAAGGGGTTTTTTGCTCACGTGGACGCCGCACTCGTGCTCCAGGAGCTTTACCCTGGTGAGTTGATGCTTGTGCTTAGGCAAGCTTGGCAGTGCCCATCAGGCCATCAGAGCCTGGCTGATTTACGCGTCGCGGCAACGGTTTGCTGACGGTGCGTTCACACTTCACACACCCGGCCCCTCATGGTCATGGATGCGTTCACACACAACCAACTGTGCTGTGGACCATCCAGTCAAGTGCCTCTCGGCTGCGTCTCGAGTCTCTGGCTCTCTGCTAGAGTGCCGCCTACTGGTGAAACCCTTGGGCTGCTGCGACACGACATGCAACTCTCCAAACCGAGATTCTGAAAGCAGAGTCTAAAACCGTTCACATTTGTTGGAGATCTTTGTTTTGCTGACTCGGTCCAAATTCCTTTTTTTTTCCCCTCCAACAAGGCGCCACAAAGATTCGATAAGAAAATGATTAGTAATTTATCATAATCTATTTAATAACCAACTAGAAGGAACCATGGCAAGCAACCATGTCACCAAGCAACAGAGCCACAGCGCTACTACCCTAAACACTACTCGCTTTACAGGGCATATGCAAAAACTCCATGGGGATGCTAGTAGCCTATGCCTACTAGTTCCATGGGCATCACCTGACAGCCGTCCGATCCTCGCATCAGACGGACAAAAAACTTTCCTACCAGAGAAGTAGGAAAAGAGCAAATGGCTACTACACTACTGCAGCAAAGCAACCTCCTTTCCATCCATCTCTTCGATTCGATCCCTCAGCCGACTCATCACGTCATCATCAGATGAATCCCCAGCTCTCCAGGGTCGGGAACGGGAAGTCGATCATCGCCTCCATCTCAAGCAGCGCCGACGAGTCATGGTCCCCAGCTGCCGCGACGGCGGCGGCGGCCGGCGCGGACCCGCTCGAGCACTTGGCCTCCGGCACCGTCGCCGGCGCCGCCGTGGCGCCGTCGAGGAGGAACGCGGACGTGTCCAGCGTCGGGAGCACGAACGCGGGCGCGGGCACGGGCACGGGCACGGGCGTCCAGCTGGGCGTCGAGGCGGCGGCGGGACCGGGGACGGGGAGGCCGGTGATCTCCTGCACCATGCGGCGGAAGTTGGCCGGGTCCGCGGCGATGTAGGTGGTCTGCGCGCGCCGCGACGGGCGCGGCTTGCGCTTGGTGACGCCCCCCTTGGGCCCCTTCAAGGCCCGGGCCGGCGGGCGGGCAGCAGCGACAGCAGGCCCGGACGCCGGCGCCGGCGCGTCGTGGCCGCTGGACAGGAGCTCGGAGGCGGAGGAGGTCGTCGAGGAGGACGGGGTGGCCGGGGAGGAGAACGACCTGGCGGCGGCGGGAGCGGAGCCGTGCGCGGGCGCCATGGAGGCGCGGAGCGCGGAGGTGAGCGCCTCGTTCTCGAAGGCGGCGGCGGGGAAGAAGCAGCAGTGGCCGGCGGCGGCGCTGTGGGTCGGGGCCGGCGCGGGGAGGTGCGCCCAGGTGGGGTCGAGGCCGGCGAAGAGGTTTGCCATGGCTGGGGACTGGGACTTGGAGCAGGGGTTGCTCGGGCTCGATCGCAAGCTGGATTTGGGTGAGGCGAGTGGTTGGGGAAGGTGAGGACTGAGGAGGGAGGAGTATGGGGGAAGACGGCGGTGGAATTTATAGGACGAGCGGGGGACGGCCGCCGGAAATGGGTGTGCGTACCACTGGTTGCGTACACGGTACACCGCCCAGCGCCTTCCCTTTTGTACATAGAGAATTCATTTCTTTTTTCTGAAACGGTTTCTTTTTTTTTCCCTTGAAAACTCAGACAGAGACTGAAGTGTTCTGCATGAGAAAGGTATTGTGAGTTTAGGAAGCGCTAAATTTTTGTATGTTTGGGTTTTCCTTGTTGTTACTACTCTTGCTCTTTGGATTCGATTTGAAGTTTGCATTTTTTTAATCAAATTATTATCCATTGAACATTCTAGGAACAGTAGCATGAAAGCGACACACCTTGCCTATACTTAGATACTATGAGTTAAATTTTAGTATGTGTTACAATGTAGCTCACTTGTTTTTTTTATCATTGTATACACTCAAATAAGAGTTGTTTATTTTTGGAAAAATGTACTTTACACCAAATATTGCTAGTGAAAGTAGAAATAAGAAGAGCCTTGGAGGGCCGTGGGAGAGAGCAAAAGAAGAAAAACGGGCGGCGGCCCGGGTGCGCATTGCAATTGCCAGGGAAAGAGAGGGAGAGACGGTGGAGTGGGGCCTACGGAAACCGCGTCGCTGCGGTGGAGCCGTGGGAGGCGCCCCGCGCAGCCGCGGCGGCCTCCCTCCCCCATGCGGCCATGCCGGCTGCCTGCTGCCGTTGCGGGGTGCGGGCCCCAGGTGTCCTTCTGGCTGGGCCCGTGCTCATCGTCATCTCCTACTCCGTAGTATATAGAAAGGCTCCCCGCCGCATGTGCCTTTTCTTTTCTGCTGCGTCACACCGCAGGCTTGCGAAGGAAGCCTCGTCATCGTCCGTGGTCGGTCTCGGTGACTCGGTCACCGCCGCTTCGCTTCGATCGACGTGCACAGTAGAGTTTGAGTTGACTGCTGTGTGTTGGGTCTCCACGAGTCCACTCCAAATCCACGGCCATGACCAAGCAGATTAATTAAGCAGAAAAGGGTTATGCTAGTACTACTGTACTTGACGATGATGAAGCACGGGTAGTACACTACAATGACGCAGTATAAATGTACCTGGTGAGATTGCCATTTTAAATCTTGAACCGTGACGAACATAAATATGCCTTTTTTTAGAGTGAAAAAGAAAAGCGCAAGGTGTGAACGCGCGTAGCTATCATTGTCCAGGGGCGCACATCTGGATCAAGAGCAGCAGTGGATAAATTCTAGTGCATGCTTTTCTAAAAAAAGAAAATAAACTTGCAGAAAAACAAAACCAAAAGGAAAAAAGCTTTTTTTTTGTTGTGGCTACTAGAAGGAGCGAGGTGTGTGTGAACGCGATCAGCAGATGAGTCGCGCTGCACGCCCGTCGTTTTGCGATCGATCCAGCAGGGACCCCTTTTTCCTGCCTTTGAAACGGTCGCCGTGGGGGTCAATTCAAGCCGCGTTGTCAGAGGCCGGGCCCCACAGGCGTAGCCGGTCGACGGGATACGCATACGCCCCGGGTGGGCCTGAGACTGGGACCGATGGGCCCGGTGGGGTCGGAGTACGTGTCCCGCTGCAGTGTGGGCCCGCGCGCTGGTCCGGAGTTCTGGACGGCCGCCGGAGCGGTTCGGGTCGGCGTCGAGCGAGCTGGCTGCTGCCGGAACGGAACCTCCCGTTCCCGTCGGAGGAGGAATGGTTGGTTGGTTGGACACGGGAAGATGGCTTCGGCTCCAAGGAAGGAACGGAGGGAGCGGCCGAGTGGGACCCGGCGCGCAGGCCGATGCAGCAGGATGCGGCTGGCGTGGCGCCGATCCAGCTAGGCGAGAGGGTTTGCTTTGCTTGCGGCGCGCGTTAGAATTCTTGGCGGGGGCCGCGTGGCAGCTAGCAAGCTACCGTCGTGGCATGGTCCGTGCTAGCTGGCTGGCTCCGTCACCCACCCGTCGCGGAATGCCTGGGCGCACGTGGATCCGCCACGACGCCGCGCGCCCGGCTCCACCTCCACATCGATCAGGCAGGCCATGCATCAGCTAGCGGCGGCGCGCGCGAACCGGTCAGTCACTCGACGCGGTTTTCTAGAAGGTCCTGATTGAGTTGGAAACGCATCACGCCATGATTTTTTTTAGGACTCATCACGCGATATGATTAGGGACATGGGGCGCGGCCCCTCAAACCGAACCGAACGCGTGACGGACTTTGCCGTCCATGCATGCATGATTCTCTTGTCACTTCACTCCCGGCCCACCTTGCGGTCAATGTAAGTGTATACTTACGGCTTCATCCTTCGATCTCGACTGATTGGTTTATGCGAAAACACGTACGGGAAAGATTGATGGTAAATTGGAAAATAACTGACCATATATTCTAACACGGGATGATCTCGACACGGGCTAAACTTGAATCATCTAGCTACCACTACTAAAAAAACATTAACAGAGACGGTTTTAACAACCGTCTCTAAGCTGGGGTAAGAGATGGTTTTCAAACCGTCTCTGTTAACAGGCATTAACAGAGACGGTTTTGTTACAACAAAGAGACGTACACATTTCCCATTTCGTGACCATAATTTTTGCAAAAATATTACAACAAAGAGATCCGGATTACGATACTTAAGCTCTAGGGCTAAGAGGGCTTGAGTCGTCCCCATGCTCCACGTTGGATCTTCACTTGGTCAAGACTCTATGCTTGGCTGAAGTTCAGAGGCGGGCAGGCATGCGTATTCAAAATTCAAATAAGTTCTTCACTTGGTCAAGACTCTATGCGGGGTGGCTATTTTACGGGCGCCCGGACGGAGGCTTCTGTCCGGACGATTTCCGACCGTCCGTTCCAGCGTGCCCCGAGCCCCCCACTAGTTCGCTTTCCTTTTTTGGCAAAATGTTTAAAAAAATTGTTGCAGAAAATAGAAAATTGCAGAGAAATGTTTTAGAAAAAATTTAGCAAATTTTTTTCGAAAATTTATTAGAAAACTTTTTGAAAAAAAGAAGAGAAAGATTTTTAGAAAAGTTTTCTCAAAATATTTTTGGGAAAAAATTTGCAGAGAAATGTTTTTAGAAATTTTTTCAAAAATTTATCAGAAAACTTTTTGAAAAGTTGGAAGAGAAATTTTTTTAGAAAAGTTTTCCCAAAATGTTTTTGAAAAAAAAATGACACCACCTGCCACAGTGCCACCGCACCTCGCACTCTCCCCTGGTGGAGTCTCGCCGGGCTTGCTGCCGCCGTCGCGCCCCGCAAGCGGAGCTTCGCCGCTCTTCACCCAAAGGCCGGAGCCGCGAGCCCCCTCAGCGGAGCTTCCCGCGCCGCCGCACCACCGGGCCTCGCCGCCGCCGCTCCAACGGATGGAAGGCTGGAAGCCTGGGTGGGTATGGGGAGGAACCGCCCCGTGCCGCCGCTCCAACGGGCAGCCGCTAGCTCGCCGAGAAGTCCACCTGCGCGCCACAGCTCCTGCATGGGAGAGCCCGTCCCCCACCTCTCCCATGGGAAGCTCTGTCACACGCAATCACTGCTTGTGCTGGATGTAGACGAAGGGGAAAAGAAAACGGGGAGGAAATGAGTGGTACATGGAGGGGATGGAGATAAGGCCCTTGTTTAGTTCCAAAACGAAATCTTTTCACCCATCACATCAAAGGAGAATCTTAGATGCATGGAGCATTAAATGTAGACGAAAAAGATGAAAAGTTATATGGATAGGCTGTAAATCGCGAGACGAATCTAATGAGCCTACTTAATCCATGATTTGCAATAGTAATGCTACAGTAACCATCAGCTAATTATGGATTAATTACCCTCTAATTACCATCGTTAGATTGGTCTCGAGATTTCCAACCTATCCATATAACTTTCCATCTTTTTCGTCTACATTTACTAATCCTAAATTGGTAAAATCGAAACGCGAAATCTTTTTACCGAAAAGTTTTCACGAACTAAACACGGGCAAGGTTGATTTGCCCACGCACATGGGGGCACTCAGCTGGGTCGCCGTGTCGATCGACCGGACGAATCGATTTGACCGGTCATCCGTAGAATTTGCATTGCGACTCTATGCTTGACTGAAGTTCAGAGGTGGGCCTAGAATGTAAGGCACGCGCGTACTCAAAATTCAAATAAGTTCTTCATATTATTGTTTCAGCCCTAAAATTAAAATAACTCAAATTTTAGAACAAACATGCACAAATTATTGCAACTACAGATTTAGAAACATTCATAAAACTACGTAGGACGCCACGACCAATTTTGCCACAGGAGCCCAGGGTGGAAAGAGGAGATGATCAGCGGACATTTATTTTTGATTGAAAAAGGAGAGAGAAAGTGAGGTTGGCAGGCCAGTGATTTTGTGCCATTTTCAATTTTTTCGAATAGATATGTATACTTATAAATAATGTTTGGTGTAGGTATATTTAACTAAATACCATGCAATTTCCAGTACAGTAATTGGTAGAGATAGATGTTGTTTAATTCTGCCATGCATGTGCTCGAGAGCAGCGAGACAAAACGTGAAGCTGCCGGCAAGCGTACAGACGATTCGGAGAGTCCATGTTGTCGGCGCCGTGTACGGACACCAGCAACTGCAGTTAGTTTGACTGGTTGACTAGTCAAGTCAAAATCAGTAAGCATGTCCTGGCTAACAAATAAATTAGCAGGAGCTTTATTTTACTATCAATGACAAGACCTTGCGAATTACGATGATATGCTGCTGCATCGCACTCTACTCAATAATTACTATCAAATGAAAAAAGTATATTTGATAATTTTTTGTTAATTTTTTATCAAATAAATTTTTGTTAATTTTTTTACGAGTTTTGGAATTTGAAATCGTATCGCTGCGAGAGGATGATCTCTTATCAAATTGTGAGCATCTAACCAGCCTTAATGATAAAATGAAGCCGGCCAAGTGACTTCGCGCCTTCGCGGGTGTGTATGCCTGTACGCCCACACTGCCACAGTGCCACGCCTATGCACACACCCTCGCGTGTCCGCCGGTGCTAGCTACCACCGCCGTCCATTGCCACAGGTAGACGGTGACGGCGGCGATCGCGATGGCCGGCGCCCGCCCCTTCAATCTAGCCAGATCATGCACGCGTCAGGATGACGTCGTGCCGGGGCTGACCCGACGGCGTCCTCCAGCGCCGCGCGGCATTGCCTAATTTTGTCGAGGAGCTGATAAGCTGTCCGTTTCTGTGCCGTTTGGTGGTGCTCCCTGCTTGAGCGGAGCAGAGAGCAGTGATGGTTACTACTTAGCCTAATAATAATTCTCAGCTCTCATGTTTTCTTTTTTATCTTTTCTAATCGATCTCTCTCTTTTGCGCGTTTGGAGACTTCAACGGTGATAGCGATGTTCTGATAGCGCCATATCTCGCTTGTTTACGCAAGCAGCAGCCACCTCCATTTGATTTGTATTAAATAATTAATTATTAAACCATAACCTCATGTCCTTTTCTTTCGGCAACGTCAACACAATTTGATAATTATCGTGGGAAGTGTACTAACTTTATGCTACCAGTGCCAGCGGATCGGAAATTTGATGGCCTGATGAGAAGTTGGGCCCGGTCCGGGATGGGCCGGCCCTTGCAGATTAATTAGCTGGTGGAACCGAGCAAAGCCCACACAGAGAATCCTCTCTCCATCCTCCCTCTCTCTTCTCCTCGCGGGCCGGTACCGTACGTCGGCCGTTGCTCGGCGCTGCCGCGCCGTTGAAGCCCTAACCTATCCGCCTCCGCCGTCCCCGACCCTCCTTGCGGCGAGGCGATGCCGACGCCTCCTTCTCAGGACGGCGAGGCTCACGGGTCGCCCAACTCGCCGCGCCGGCGGAAGCGTCGCAGCAGGAGGCAGCGGAAGGAGGAACGCAGAGGCTCCTACGCCTGCACCCTCCCCGCCCCACACGCTCCGCCCCGCGGCGTCCGGCGATGACGATAGGTCGGCCCAGGTCCAGGACATGGTGGCCCAGAGGCTGCGGAAGATGCTTGCCGTCGATGCTGAGCGCAAAAAGGAGGCCGCGGAATTCTGTAATGCACTATCTGCTCCACTTCAATCCGAACTTCCTTTCAAATTTGTCTTAAGAATTGGGTCGTAATGTGAGCTTTTCATATGTGATGTCATCAGTTACGATTATGGTTCAGGATACTGTAGCCGGAATTTTTTTTCCTCCATTATCTTTAAATAAGAAGAATATTTTCAGCGCTAGTTGATGTCTTAAGTTAGTGTGATTATTGCCTATACTTGATCTGACTGTTTACTGATGCTGCATCAAGTCTTCACTACCCTGCACTTCAGTTTTGCCAAACCAATTGCTCCATTAAATCGTGCTTACAAGTAACTTGGTTTTTTATTTTTATACCAATAGATTTACATATTTGATGGAACAGATATTTAGGTAGAAAAAAAACCTCTTCAGCGCCTATGATTTGTCTGGAGCACCTTTTAGTCAGACCTTACATCGGGACATTAGTAAACTGCAATGGTCACTTGGTTTGGTGTTATAGATTGCCACTTGCGCTACATGTGTTGACATCTGGTAGTAGTACTGCTGCCTTGCATAGGGAAAAAGTGTAGATCACCCCTAACCTATGAAAGGTTGGACACTTCACCCCCAACGTATGAAACCGGATATCTAACCCCTTCATCTTTGCAAAACCGTTCAAAACACCCCCTGTGGTGGTTTTGTTGAGCAGTTTTGCCACCGTGGCTAGCTGAGTTGGATTGAGTTGCTCATGTGTCATGTGGACCCCACCTGTCATTATCTGTGCATACATCTTCTTCCTTGCTCCATCCCTGTTGTCTGCTATGCGGCGCTCCTTCGCCGTCCTCAGCAGCGGCGGCGGCGGCAAGGGAGGCGACGATTCATCTCCGCGTGGCCGCGCTTCTGCTTCGGTTGGTTGAGCTCCGTTCTCTGTCCTCTATCAAGCCACCAACTTGCCCACTAAGTGATTGAGCTAGATGCGCCCGAATCAAGCATATCCTATCCAAATTCAACTTCGTGGCATCTCAAGTAATCTTTTTACTTGCCGAATCTTACTTCTCCAACCAGGAATTGATCTTTTCCACACCACATCGAGTTTCTCGCCTGCCAAATCGACATTTTACTTCCCCAAATCGATCTTGATGCTGCCCAAATCGAGGAGCCGTACCTACCATACTGTAGTGTCTTGGCGCAGAGCCTGATGCCCTTGGAAACGTGGGACTCGTCGGCCCCCAGCGTGGTCAGGAAGAGCACAACCGTCTTGCCCTGCTGCTACGGCCCCCGGCGTGGGAAGAGGATGAAATCAATAGCCGCCGTTGTGAGCTGTGGCCACGAGCAGCTTGACTGGGGAGGGGGCACATACGAGCGGCGTGAGGAGCTGGGCAGAAAAGGGCGCGGACGAGCGGCGGGAGCGAGTCGAGCGCACCAAGATGCGAGGTCGAAGAAACATCTGACAAGTGGGTCCATGCCAACATGGCATGCTGTGGTGGCAAAACCACTCTCAAAACCACCCTAGGGGGTCATTTGAATGGTATTGCATAGTTTAGGGTCCAAAAGATCCAATTTTATAGGTTGGGGGTGATGTAATCTGGTTACAATAGGTTGGGGTTAAGTAGACTTTTTTTCCCTTGCATACTAAAGCTGTTAGTCGTATCAATGTCTGTACCTACTTCTTACGTCCTAAATTAAATTATAGATTGTTTTGGTTATTCTAAATACATAGCTTTTGCTATGCAGCTAGATATATGCTATGTCTAGATACATAATAAAATCTATGTATCTAGAAAACCAAAAGCGACCTATAATTTAAAATGGAGAGAGTACATGTGAGTACCACTACTAATCCAGAGAGTGACCTCATAATAATTTCTGAATGCTTTTTAGATAACTGTTATACATGCGGTGCTGATCTTTTCCTGCAAAGGCATTATATTAACGTTCTTTGTGGGGGACAAGTCCGCGTGCTGCACTATTTTCCTGCATTTTATCTATTTCATTTATTGCTGAAAATGAGCACCGTGTTTTCAGTTTACATGTTGCAGTTTCTATCTGAAATATTGATGACTGTATATTTCTAGTTGATGTAAAGAGTCTGTCTTTCGTATTTGTGTATACCATCAAACATAATTTACTACTTGATGTCTGGAACAACAAATAAAGACTTAAAAATGTTGTTTGTAATCTAAAGCTCTTTTATCCTGATTATTATTTACTCTACTCGGATGTGAAACATATGTGGATGTGAAGCAAATGTGGTTTTATTTCTGTTGAAGCACCTTTTGTTGATTTTATCCTTTCTTTTTCGGGGGAAAAAATTAAATCAGCAATGTTAGAAGGTACTTCAACCAAAATAGTATCAGGTTTCATCTTTATGACAAACTTATGGTAATTTAACTTTTATTTATAGTGAGGAACATAGCTGAGGAGGGTACACTTACCATGGAGAGCGAATTTGGTGACTGTGATGATGGTAGCACAGAAAGCGTTGAAGCTCGCAAAGTTGTATTGATGGTATCAGAGTCCATCGTTAGTTTGTCTACTTATGCAGGTGTTTTATACACCTATAAGATTATTTATGCTTTCATATTTATTTGAACTTGAGTGGCTAAATCTTAATGATTTATTATTCAGGCAGAAAGAGGATTCGAGTTGGGTCGGGATTTGTGATGTATTGGAATGATAGTACTGACAGGCATATGATCATAACTGCTGCAACCCTTGTTAGATCTATAGATGGAGAATATACTGTGGTTCCTGATTTGATGGTGTCGGTGTTTCGTAAACCCGACTAGTAAATCTACGTGGTTGCGCGTCTAAGCTCGAATGGTTAGCAAGACGGACATAAGGATGTATACTGGTTCGGGCTACCCGGAGGTATAAGACCCTACGTCCAGTTCGAGCTGCTCATGTTGCTTGCTAGAGTTCGTAGTAGGGGGATACAAACTGGCGAGAGAGGGAGCGATCCCAAGTCTCTGTGTTCGTGCGTGTGGTGTGTGTGTGAAGAAAAAGAAGTGCAGAGAGCTTGCCCGGAGCAAGCCCCTGGAGGAAGAAAGAAAGAAGAATCAATCTAGTGCTTGCCCCTCGCAGGGGCCTGGCTTGTCCTTTTATAGTTCAAGGAGAAGCCAGAATAATGAAACTTGGAGAACAAGAAAGTATAGTCAAAGAGAAAAAAGCAGCAGGTGGCTCGGTCCTTGTCGCAGACCCCGCTGTCTTGGGGATCCGTAGCCGCCCTCTATGGTTGTCGTGATGGGAGCTGCAGCTATACCTGGTTAAAGCGATGGTGTTCCTGCGCGAGGGCCGGGCGAGGCGGACTGGATCGCCCGACCACTGCGCGTGGGTCTGGCGAATCGGACAATACGTCCGGCCAGCGAAAACTCCTGCCCAAGCCTCATGTATGAGCATAAAATCATGAGAGAGAGAGGGCCTGACACACATGCATGTGAGAGCGCGTGAGAGGAAAGAAAGAGAAAAACATGCATGCACCGGGAGTGGCCATAATCACTTGCATGCATGGGAGAGAGAAAATGGAAGCAACTCCTTGCATGCATGCGCCGTCAAGTGGTGAGAGAAACTATGAAAGAGAGAAGACCATCAGTATATGCCGCCTGGGAGGAAAAAAGGAGATGTCGCTATCACGGGTACTGTTGCGCCTTGGACGTTTGCGTGAGGTGAGAGAGAGATGGGAATTGACGTGTGAGCGTGGAAAAAGGAGAACACCCTGTAGGGTTTTAGGACGCGCAATGCTCTAGCTGGTGTCTAGAGACATGCGTACTGCAGAGAGTCAGCACATCATGTAGGACTTGACTTTTGGTGCCTAGTCTGCAGGAGTTAGAATAAGATAAACCAGGATCCGTGTGCGAGTCGAACCCCTGGGGGTCCGGCGAGACGGACATAGCGTCCAGTCCTGACGGGTTTGGTTTGCACATAGCGGAGGTGTCCGACTCCAGTCGGACGGGGTTGGATCGGGCGGTGATTGCTTCGGGAATCTTTGTCTTTTGTCGGATAAATTTTTACTGCAAATATTTATCCCCGACAGATGGTAAGCGCTACCCTTAATCATTGTGAAACATATTTTTTCCTCCCTCTATTTTTTTCCTGTTATCTGATGTTAGAGAACTGATTTCAGGTAAAGGTGCTTTTGCCAAATGGGAATATTACCGATGGGCATATTTTTATTGTTGATTTTCACTACAATGTAGCTGTTGTTGAAGTTGCATCTGATACGAAGCTCATAAATGTTAGTGTAGCGAAATATATTGTCACCAGAGGAGATGTGTTGGCACTTGGGCATGCATATGAAAGTGGTAACCTTATGTGTTCATGTGGCAGAATTGTTCATCAAACAAGCACATTTGGAAGTTCAGAGCTTTTAAGCTCATGCTGCAAAATTACCATGGTAATAATTTGATGCAGCACACTAATTTGGAGGAGCAACTCTAAGGTGCTGATAGGTAGATATAGCACAAATTGTTGAAGGAACAGCTTCAACGTGCTATAATATAAAGCCCTAAGGGCAGCCTGAATCCACAGACAAACTATCCGAATCCACGGATAGGAAGAGCTCAATCCAAAGCTCAAGATCTAATCCAAGATCTAAGAAAGGAACATCAAGTTCTATTCATAATGGTAGTGGGTACAATGTAAGTTACAAAACTAGAGGGCATTGCCTCTATTTATAGGCTCTAAAGCCTTGCACACTCACATACAACTAGAGGACAGCTACTAGCCAACTATATGACAGCTAAGAGTACAACTAGATATTACTCATAACAACTCAGCTATTGCTCATAGACACCTAAGAAATAACTGTATAGAACAGCCATGTATCTTCTAGTAATATGGTGACATATCCATGCTTCTTGACTAAGATAACTCTTTGTAGTAGAGGTAAAATTTAAGTTGGCTTCTAGTCTTTGGTAGCAAAATTCAGATTCACTTGTGAGACTTGATAGTTTAGGAATTTCTCATATGATGTCCCTCATCATCCTCCCCTTCTTGGTTGGAACTCGACCTCGAGTTATCTTCATAGAGTGCTTGTTGTGGATGATAGAGTGATAGATCAGCCACGTTGAAGGTGTTAGAAATGTTCATTTCTCTTAGTAGATCAACTACATAAGCATTTTCATTCTTCTTCAAAATAGAGAATGGGCCGTATCTTCTTTGCCTTAATTTCCCATGAATTCCTGCTGGCAGTCTCTCTTTTCTAAGATAGACCAGCACTTGATCACCAACTTCAAATGACATTGGTCTCCTCTTCTTGTCTGCCAACTGTTTGTATTTGTGGTTAGATGCTTCCAGGACATTTTGGAATTCTTTATACAATTCAGAATAGTTGTCAGCAAAGCTTATTACTGATCTTGAATTGTCCCTTAATGGTAGCTTCAGTAAATCAACCACATGACTAGGAACTTTTGTATAAACAATAGAGAATGGACTTCTCCCTGTAGATCTATGCTCTGAATTGTTATAAGCAAATTCAGCAAGAGATAGGGCTAAATCCCACTGTCCTTTCTTGTTTCCACATATGCGGCGAATTAAATTGCCCAAAAACTTGTTCACTATTTCAGTTTGGCCATCTGTTTGTGGATGAGCTGTACTTGAAAATTTCAATTCAGTGTTGAACTACTTCCATAATGTAAGCCAAAATGCAACAAGGAACTTGTTGTCTCTGTCTGAAACAATAGACCTTGGAACACCATGTAGTCTAACTACTTCTCTAAAGAAAATGTTAGCCACATGATGAGCATCTGTTGTCTTCCGGCAGGGAATAAAATGAGCCATCTTAGAGAATCTGTCCACCACAACATAAACTGCATCATTCCCACGCCTTGTTCTTGGTAAGCCAAGTATGAAATCCATTGATAGGTCTTCCCAAGGTGCACTTGGTACTGCTAATGGCATATATAACCTAGTGTTTTGTGCTTGGCCTTTGTAGGTTTGACATATAGGACATCTTTGCACAAACTTTCCAGCATCTCTTTTGAGTTGTGGCCAATAATAGCGTTTCTGTAAATTTGCTATGGTCTTGTCATGCCCAACATGACCACTAAGATCACCTGAATGTAGTTCTCTAATTAGCTTATCACGTAGAGAACTTGTTGGGATGCATAATCTATTATTTTTGAAAAGATAGCCATCCTGCACCACATACTCTTCACCTAGTGGTTGCCTCTGTAGATGTTTCAACCATATTTGACCAAAATCATCATCATTTTCATATAAGTCCTTAATCTGATCCATACCCGGAAGTTCAGCTTCAAAAGAAGTTAGGAGACAGCACGCCGACTCAAGGCATTAGCCACTCGGTTGGTTGGTCCAGACTTATGCACAATGAGATAGTTAAATCTCTCCAAGTATGCTGCCCATCTTGCTAGCATGCGATCTACATGCTTTTGGTTTCTAAAATGCTTCAAGGACTGATGGTCAGTATAGACGATGAACTCCTTAGGCAATAAATAGACTTCCCAAGTTTTTAAAGCTTTGAAAACTGCATAGAGTTCCTATTGATATGTACTCCATTTCTGTCTTGCTTCACTTAACTTCTCACTGAAGAAAGCAATGGGTTTTCTTTCTTGGGATAGAACAACCCCAATGCCTACTCCACTTGCATCACATTCCAATTCAAAAGTTTTGCTGAAATCAAGTAGTACCAGGACAGGAGCTTGTGATAGCTTCTGTTTGATATCCCTGAAACTTATTTCAGCATCTTCATTCCATTGGAATTTCCCTTTCTTCAAACACTCAGTAATTGGTGCCATAATAGTGATGAAGTTCTTCACAAATCTTCTATAGAATGTGGCAAGATCATGAAAGCTTCTAACTTCTGTAATAGTCTTTGGAGTTGGCCATTCTTTTATTGCAGCGACTTTAGAATCATCAACGTGAATTCCTTCACTTGTAATAACAAAACCCAAGAAAAGAAGTTTCTTTTGCAGGAAGACACACTTTTTCACGTTTACATAGAGCTCATTCTTCTTGAGAACTTCCAGTACCTTTCGAACATGCTCAAAGTGTTCATCTTCATCTTTGCAATAGATCAAGATATCGTCGAAATAAACCACAACAAATTGAGATAAGAAGGGTCGAAGGACTTGATTCATCAAATGCATAAAAGTGCTTGGTGCATTTGATAGTCCAAATGGCATAACAAGCCATTCATAGAGCCCTTCCTTGGTTTTGAAGGTTGTTTTCCATTCATCACCAGGTCTGATATGAATTTGGTGATAGCCACTCCTCAAATCAAGCTTAGTGAATATCTTTGCCCCACTTAATTGATCTAACATATCATCTAAACGGGGCATAGGAAATCTGTACCTTATGGTAATCTTGTTGATTGCTCTACTATCAACACACATACGTCAAGAACCATCCTTCTTTGGTGTGAGTGAAGCTGGTACAGCACATGGGCTAATGCTCTCCCGAATATGTCCTTTATGCAGTAATTCTTCTACCTTCTCCTTCAATATAGCATGCTCTTTTGGACTCATTTGGTAGTGTGGCAGATTAGGAAGACTAGCACCAGGAATTAAGTCAATTCGATGCTGAATTCCTCTCATGGGTGGTAAATGTTGAGGCTCCCCAAGTATATTCTGAAATTCAGATAGAAGACCCTGAATCTCTGCTGGAATTTCAGGAGCAGGATGCTCTTCACCCTTAATAATAAGTGCAGCACATAAATCTGTGTTCTTTAAGTCTTCTACAAATTCACTTGGAGTGTGAGAAATAGCCAACATATTCTTCTCCTCCACCTTAGAAGTAGAACCATCCAACTTGTTAGGTAGAATGACAATTTTCCGCTTATTCCATATGAAAGAATAAGTATTCTCCCTTCCTTTACGTGTAGCATCCACATCAAATTGCCAAGGTCTTCCAAGAAGAACATGGCTGGCATCCATGTCAACTACATCACATAGCACATTTGAGCGATAATATTTGCCTAAAGAAATTGGCAAATTGCATTGCTTTGTGATCCTCATATTCATCCCTTCTTGATCCACCCAATGGTGTAGGGATTTGGATGATCATGAGTGTCAAGCTTCAAGTGTTTAACTAGGTTTTGAGAAATTAGATTCTCACAACTGCAACTATCAATCACCAATTTTCACACCTTGCCATTTACAGTACACTTGCTCTCAAATATCTTCTTTGTGTATTGCCGGGTTGTGGTGTGGAGCACAAGAGACGCTGGATTACACATACTACTTCATCACCTTCTTCCTCACAAAGGTCTTGTTCCTCAACTTCAACTTCATATTCACTTTCACCATTGCTGTCATCATTACTTTCATGGCGTGTAGTGTTGACAACCTTCCTCCTTGGACAGTTGCTGGATACATGTCCTTCCTCACCACACTTGTAGCATTTGGTAACATTTTGGTTCCTCCTTGCTCTACTCTTCTTGACAGCTTGCTTGGGCTCAGATGGCTTTGCTTTGGACTGAGTGGTTTTATTCTCTGCCTTGCTAGCATAGCCTTTTGTGGAGCCCTCCATGTGAGAGTATGATTGAGACTTGGTTATCTTCTTTGTCTTCACTAGTCTCTCAGCTCTCAATGCTAGGGATTGGGCTTGATCTACTGACCAAATCTGTTGCATGACCAACTGATCTCTTATAGCATCATTGAGACCATTGATGTACCTTGCAACTTGTTGATCTTCAGTTTCAGCAAGATTGCACTTACTTGGAGCCTCAGAAACTCTTCTGTATAGTCTGAAACAGATCTATTGCCTTGAACGCAGTTCTGAAATTCAGTGAACATGATCTGTTCATAATCAGCGGGCAAGAATCTAGCCTTAAAGAGTGCCTTCATTTGATGCCAATATCTTATATGAGGTTCACCCCTCATGTGGGAACCATCCTTCGGATGTCCTTTAATCGCCTGTATCAGTCCCTGGATCAGTGTGCCGATACAGGTTTTACACAGGATTAGTATTGGAAGCAATAAAAGCATAGTAAATAAAGAACAACTACCTTCGCCTTAGCGGAGAGTGGCATTGTGGCCCATTCAAGGGGGGATGAGCCGGTGTGGGGGATATAGTACCCGGGTGCCTCACGAGCAAGCCTGGCAGCCCACCAAAAGGGGGCGGCCCAGCCCACCGTTCTGGACCTGAAGACGTGCGGGACAAGTCGGCGCACGGAGGAAGGATCTGGAAAGAGAAGTCCTAGTTGGAATAGGAATTATTGTAAAGAAAGAAAGGATTCTTAGAGATAGGATCGGATACAAACCGACTTGTAACCCTGCCCCCCGATATATAAGGCGGGCAGGGACCCCCTCCAAAACATCAAGTCTGAAGACAACAACTCACAATCTACGCAATACAACACCCCAAAACAGGACGTAGGGTATTACGTCGAGTCGACGGCCCGAACCTGTATAAACCCTTGCGTCTGTCCATCTTAACCATCCTGCTTCCGATCTTTGCGATCTTCCCTGCATTACAAATCACTTCCGTGGGTTACCCTGTGGAAGACTGCCGGAGATAATATCACCGACAGTGGCGCGCCAGGTAGGGGATATCGCCGAGATCAATCTGGCAAGCTCGATGGATCGCGTCAAGATCTTGGACAGCTGCAACCTCCCGGACGTCGACGAAGTCGAGATCCAGTTCGGGGACGTCATCACCGCCGCTTTGGATACCCAAGCGGCAGGAGCTACGGTCGCCACGGAGGTCTCCTCTCTGGCGCCGACTTCGGCCATCACGGCCCAATCCGGTCCGATCGCATCTGATCGTGCCGGATCTACCCCGCTGAGTCCATCGCAGAACGCGAGGCCAGACCAGTCGGGAACAGATCTACAATCACTCGGTTCCGATCCGACTCCTGAGAGTCGCGTCGCCGAATCATCGCAGAGCGTAAACGCTCAACCAACACGCGTCCAGAGCCCTGAGGTCATTACTGTTCAGACCCCTGGCTTTTGCGCGCTTGCTCGGAAGCAGAAGAAGAAGGACATCGTCCAGTCGGATGATTACTTCTTTGGGAGCGACTCCTACGGGTTAGATCTACTGGGACCCTCAATCCTGGACGATCTGCCGGAAGGATACACAGTGTCCGATGCCTCTACAGAGCCGGAACTACTAGGATCACTCGGAGAATTGACTCCGAGTAGTTTGGAGCGTTATACGCCCACATCCGACTTCTCTGAGTCCGAGGAAGACTACCTCGCGCAAGAGGGAGTCGGATCATATTGCTACATGGTGGCGCCAGCAACGCCAACCAATCCTGTCTCAGAAGATGAGGTCACTCCTGCTGAGGAGACGACTGAAGCCAGGAACCAGCGTCGAGGACGCAATGCCAGTCGGGCGACTCGCAGAGCCGCACGACCGCACGGAGCCACCGCGTCAGGATCTGGCACAGCTCGACTCCAAGAGCCTCACTCTGAAGATCATCGTCGCCAACGGGATCAACACGAACGGAGGAGCACCCGGAACTTGATGCGCGACGGCATGTTTGAGTTCAATGGATACGACGTCTACGAGACACCGGTCCAGAACCTCGTTACTATCAACGAGGAAATCAATCGGCTGCCACCTAACACTCCGGGCCTGGAAAAGGTAAGGGCTCTCGTGCAGGCCGCCTCCGTCCAGGTTCACCAGATGCAAGGCAGAACGACCACGGACGCTCCTGAACCCGGTCCATCTCGACACCGGGCCGGCGGCGGATCGGGTCGTGATGAAGACCTCCGCACCACGATCAACAGAGATCGAGATGCGAGGGACATCATCACCAACAGCACCGAAGAGCGCCACCGTGAGGAAATCCGACGGCGCGAAGAGTACGATCGGGATCATGGAAATCCCCGTCGTAACCCCAACAGGAGCGGCTACTCGACGGAGTCAGACTACTCTGACCTCTCCGGTAGCCCAAGGCGCGGCAACAATGGCGGTCGCACTCCGCCACGACGACGAGTGCTTCCACCACCCAGGCGACCGACTCCACCAAGAGATCGAACTCCACCGCGCAGCAGAACCTACCGGCAGGACCGAACTCCACCCAGGACTCGGAACTATCGGAGGACCCGTTCCCCGCCCAGGGACCGGGATCGCAGGAGGGACAGCACACCCCCAAGAGCAGCTGACGGATCGGGACCGAGCGATTCCCGCCCTAGAGGTCGGATCGGCGGATTCCAGTCGTTCACCGAGCGCTTGAGAAGCGTGACGTGGCCCAGAGGCTTCAAGCTGTCGGATATTGACAAGTACGACGGGAAATCTGACCCATCTCAATGGCTTCAGATCTACTACACCGCCGTACAAGCGGCCGGCGGCGACGAGGACGTGATGGCAAACTATCTTCCCATCATGCTCACCAAGGACTGCCGCAACTGGCTGGCAGGACTCCCGCAGGACGCCATCGACAACTGGGAGCAGCTTACCGAACTCTTCATCGGTAACTATCTCGGTACCTGGGAAAGGCCCGGGAGCAAGCGGCTCCTCGGTCAGATCAGGCAGCGCAAGAACGAGACCCTGCACGACTTCGTGCGCAGGTTCTCAGAAAAGCGCAACTCCATCACGGACGTCACGGATCAGGAGGTGATGTCAGCTTTCCAGCGCGGCATCTCCGACGGGAGACTGATCCATAAGTGGACTCGGAAGCCACCCGCGACTGTCAATGACATGTTCCGGGTCGCTAGCACGTGGGCGGACGCCGAGATCGCGGAAAGAGAACAGCTCAGCGAGATCAGAAGTCGCTGGGAAGAAGAGAACAAGACGACTCGCAAACGCGACCGCCGCGAGGACGAAGACCGACACGACGACCATCGACGCAATGACAGCCAACCTCGCAAGAAGAAGAGCGAGGGAGACATGGTCGCCGCCCTGGACCGGTCCAGAGGCCGGGTAACTCCAGAGGACTTCCAGTGCATGCTCGATGAGCAATGCCCTTACCACAAACACAAGCACTCGGCGCGAGAGTGCTACGGGCTCAAGCGAGCCTTCACTGGGGGCAACAGAGGCCCTCCATACAGAAAGAGGAACGATGGTTCCCCGCGAGACGAAAGGCGAAACGACGAGCCCGGCAATGACTTTCAGGAAGCCGACCGAGTGGTCCGCATGATCTATGGCGGACCAGAGTTTGAGTCGAAGCGCCAGCAGAAGCTCACCCATCGCCAGGTCATGCACGCGAGGGAGCCACCGGTACCTGAGTACCTCAAGTGGTCAGAAGTTCCGATCACATTCACCCGGGAGGATCATCCAAACTTCATACCGAAGCCCGGGTCCCATGCCTTGGTGGTAGCCCCGACGATTCGCAACGTTCGGCTCACCAAGGTACTAGTCGACGGTGGCAGTGGCCTGAACATCCTCTTTGCTAACACATTGAAGGAGCTCGGCCTGACTACTCTCGACCTGAGTCCCCCCCAATCCGCATTCTACGGTTTGATACCGGGAGAGGGGGCAGAACCACTCGGGCACATCACGCTGCCCGTCACCTTCGGAGACCGGAACAATTACCGGACCGAGCACATGCAGTTCACGGTGGCGAACTTTGAAACTGCATACCACGCCATCCTTGGGAGGCCGGCACTCGCCAAGTTCATGGCGATTCCTCACTACGTCTACTTGCAGGTCAAGATGCCAGGACCGAAAGGCGTAATCACCGTCTTGGGAGACGTCCGAGTCGCATACACGTGCGAGCAGGAAACTCTCAACGCGGCAGCCGCCCTGGACATGTCCAAGCGCATGGAACAAGTACTGGCTGCATCACAGGAGGTGGACAAGGACGCTCTAGAGATCCCCACCAAGAAGCCAGCAAGAGAAGCCATTGCGCCAGGCAAGGAGACGGAGCTGAAGAGGATCTCTCTGGACTTGGACGACCCAAAGAAGACGGCCATCATCGGGGCAGAGTTGGACCCCAAATAGGAAGAAGTGCTCGTCAAATTCCTAAGGGAAAACGCCGACATATTCGCGTGGAAACCATCCGATATGCCAGGTGTCCCAAGGGAACTTGCCGAGCACTCCTTGAAGGTCAATCCGACTGCCAAACCGATCAAGCAAAGGCTTCGTCGATTCGCGCAGGACCGCAAGGAGGCAATTAGGGCAGAGATTACAAATCTGTTAGCAGCCGGGTTTATTCAGGAGGTGTTCCACCCCGACTGGTTAGCTAATCCAGTTCTTGTAAGAAAAAAGAATAATAATGATTGGATAATGTGCGTCGATTATACAGATCTCAACAAAGCTTGCCCTAAAGACCCCTTCGTTCCCCCCCCGCATCGATTGCTACTCAGGATATCACCAGATAGGCCTGAAGCTAGAAGACCAGATAAAGACCCGCGTTCATCACGCCGTTCGGTGCCTTTTGTTACAACACAATGGCCTTCGGTCTGAAGAACGCAGGTGCAACCTATCAGAGGACAATTCAAGCATGTCTGGATCAATTGATCCCAGACATAGTAGAAGCTTACATCGACGACATCGTGGTCAAGATCATGAACCCCGAGGACATGATAGGGAATCTGACAAAGGTCTTCGAACGCCTACGCGTATTCCGGTGGAAGCTCAACCCGGAAAAGTGTGTCTTCGGAGTACCCTCAGGTAAACTACTCGGCTTCATGGTCAGCAACCGCGGGATCGAGGCAAATCGCGAGAAGATCACGGCCATCACCAAGATGCTACCACCAACCTATCAAAAGGACGTGCAGAAGCTTACTGGATGCATGGCAGCGCTCGGTCGTTTCATATCACGACTCGGCGTTCGCGGATTGCCGTTTTTCAAACTGCTCAAGAAGCAGGACAAGTTCGTGTGGGATGACGAGGCGAAGCGATCTTTCCAGGAACTCAAAGATTACCTGCAGAGTCCTCCCATCCTCGTCCCACCTCAACCAAGAGAACAGCTCTACCTCTACATCTCTGCTACTCCCCGAGTGGTTAGCACGGTACTAGTGGTCGAGCGTCCTGAAGAAGGACACGCATATGGAGTTCAGCGACCAATCTACTTCATCAGCGAGGTTCTGACCGTATCTAAGGTACGCTACCCCCATGTGCAGAAATTATTATATGGAGTTCTTATCTCAGCAAGAAAGCTGAAGCACTACTTTGAGGCCCATCCAATCTCGGTGGTGAGCGAAAATCCTTTAGGGGAAATTCTCCATAACCGAGATGCCAGCGGCCGAATCGTCAAGTGGTCAATAGAATTGGCTGCCCATCACATAAACTTTGTTCCACGTACTGCTATCAAGTCTCAGGTCTTGGCCGACTTCGTAGCAGACTGGACAGAAAACCAAGCTCCGGCTGACGACGAGGTAGTTGAGTACTGGGAGATGTACTTTGATGGCTCCCTCCAGATAAAAGGAGGCGGCGCAGGCGTACTCCTGATCTCTCCAAGTGGACAGGAACTAAAATACGTCCTTCAAATCATGTTTCCAGTATCCAACAACGCAGCTGAGTATGAAGCAGCCTTGCACGGTCTCCGCATCGCAGTATCTTTGGGTATCAAACGCCTGATGGTACGCGGGGACTCTGCCCTGGTCATAAACCAGGTAAACAAGGACTGGTCCAGGACCAACGAAAAGATGGACGCATACTGCGAGGAAATTAGGAAGCTGGAAGGGAAATTCTATGGCTTAGAGTTCCATCACGTGGTGCGCGACCATAACAAGGCAGCAGATGAGCTCGCTAAGATGGGGTCCACCCGTGAAGGCGTCCCACCCGGAGTTTTCATACAAGATCTTATCAAACCATCTATCAAGATAAACCCGGATGGCACTGTCGCGGAGCAACAAGTCGGAGAATCCCCAGAGTCAGCCACATTAGTGGTAGACGAAGCGTTGGACTGGAGGACACAGATCATCGATTATCTGGATAGCGGCATATTACCCGCAGAGGTCGCGGAAGACAAAGATCTAAACTCGCTCCACGAACAAATCGTGCGGCGCAGCAAAAACTACGTCATCATCGGAGACAAGCTGTATCGTCGATCTGGAGCTTCCCAAATCCTACAAAAGTGCGTGAGTCGCACTGAGGGTATAGGAGCTCTTGACTGACATACATAAAGGAATTTGTGGCAATCACGCCGGGGCTAGAACCATTGTTGGTAAAGCTTTCCGGTCTGGTTTCTACTGGCCGACTGCTGTAGCAGACTCAGAGAACATCGTGCGGCACTGCAAAGGGTGTCAGTATTTTGCAAGGCAAATATATGCACCTGCACAACAGCTGCAAACCATACCAGCGTCCTGGCCCTTCGCTTGTTGGTGCTTGGATATGATTGGTCCATTTAAGAAGGCTCCTGGTGGTTTTGACCATGTCCTTGTAGCTATTGACAAGTTTACCAAGTGGATTGAGGTGAAACCAGTCAGAAAGCACACGGCAGCCAAGACCATCGAGTTCTTCACCGACATCACCCACCGCTTCGGAGTCCCAAATCGTATCATCACAGATAATGGTACGAACTTCGTGGCGCAGGAGTTTAAAGACTGGTGCAGCGAGAGGAGCATCAAGCTATGCCCCGCATCCGTGGCACACCCAAGGGCCAATGGCCAAGTCGAAAGAGCCAATGGCGAAATAATCAAGGCGCTCAGGGCCCGGATATTCAAGCAGCTGAAGCAACATGACGGACGATGGATCAAGGAGTTGCCAGCTGTAGTCTGGGGGCTGCGCACACAGCCGAGTCGTGCCACGAAGCAAACTCCGTTCTTTCTGGTTTACGGCTCGGAAGCTATCCTACCAACGGACCTCACATACGGCTCCCCCCGAGTGGAGTTCTATGATGAATACGACGCGCAAGTGGCGCGCATCGAAGACCTCGACAGCATCGAGGAAAAGAGATTGGCTGCCCAGATCCAAGCCGCGCGTTACGCTCAGGTCCTGCGACGCTATCACGATCGATCAGTTAAGCAGAGGTCCTTTGAAGCAGGCGATTTGGTTCTGAGAAGGAAGCAAGACACCAAGGGCGCGCACAAGCTTGCGTCCCCTTGGGAAGGTCCATATATCATCAAGTCAGTAAGTCACCCAGGCTCATATCGCCTCATGACGGAAGACGGCGTAGACATCCCAAATCCATGGAACATCGAGCACTTACAGCGTTTCTACGCCTAATCCAGTTATGTATTTACCTTTTTTATTCTTAGATTTATCTTTTCCGAGTGATTTTGGAGGGTAGTCACCCCCAGTTACGACTCGGCATGTTCACAATGAGTTATCAATAAAGTTGATTTCATCTTTCATCTATTTCTACTACTCGCATTTCCTCTTTCGCGTCACGCACATAAAGTATGAGTGGAATAAACCTTAAATCGAGAGGGAAAGTACTCGCCAAGTCAAAGCTCTAAACGTACGACAAAGACTCTGCGGCATGAGACTGAGACCAACGAGGCTAATCTACTCCGTAACAGGTCAACCACTCAGAAATTAAGGCTAGCGCAGAAAGAAAGGGAGTTGTAGACCAATAAAAACTTATATACAATAGTGACATTTCAAACATTGTTCAAACAATACTGGTCGCCACTCGGGCCACCAAAGAGTCGGCCTTAGCAACTGCAGAAGATAATTCTTGAATAACCGAGGCTTTGGCCTCGGCATCAGCAGCTAAGTTCTGCAAAAACAAGTCAGATGACAATATGAATCAATGTACCACTCGGTATTTGATATCAACAAGATAAGTAGCTCGGGAAGTACCTTGGCTATGTGGCCCATGCGACGATGGAGTGACATGAACTCCTCCAGAGGAGTCAGGGGAGCACCACCACTCATAACGCCGACCGCCGCAGAAGCAATCTCGACCGCTGCAGTCTGGGGTTCCTCCACTGCTGCAGTCGGTTCAACCGCAGGAGCATGCTGGGGGCTGCCTTGAGGAACTGGCGGCGGGGTCGGCGACGCCGGTGTAGGACTCGGTGGTGGCGGGGTTGGCTCCCGCTGCGACTCTGGTGGCGGACCCACAGGCTGATCGCTGAGAAGATCAGCCGAGTGGATCGGCACCTCTGGAGTTTGGATTGATGGGGCTTCGGTCTCGACCGCCGACTGAGGCGGAGGACCCGAGAAGGGGACCTCAGACGGCGTGCTACAGGATAAAGCATATATGGATCACTAATATAAGAACATAAAGGAAATCAAGAGATGATAATGATACTTACAGAGTAGAAATGCGCATTCTCAGGCGCTTTCCTCTCCGAGTAGGGGAAGGGAGGTCCCTCGGACTTGCAGCACTCAGAGGCATTACTGCAAGGGGAGACTGCTCCGAGCTTGTGATTGGCGGGTGGAGTGACGACTCGGCGACGCCAGCTTCATCTTTTTCCGAGTCAGACGACTCAGAGATAAGGAGTTGGCGGCGGCTTGGCGCATCCCTAAACACGATCCCAGTGGAGATCTTCCGCTTCTTCAGAGCAGGAGCAGCCTTCCCACCACTCGGAGATAGCACATCGGGAGAAGGAGAGGATGACAGAGTGATATCCGAGTCGCGCAGATCACTCTCACTTTCCCCGACTGCTTCTTCAGATCCAACGGCCCTGCGTCGAGCCGGTTGATCCACTCCCTTTGGCATCTCAGGCAAAGGAGGGAGGGATACAAAGGCAACTCGACCCTGCAAAAATTGGGTTCAGTTCTGAGATTACACCCAATGGGTGGAATTGAAATAAAAACAACAACAGATTGACTAAATACCTCAGGGCGTGGATTTCCCAAGTTGAACGCCGGAGGACAGTCAGTGGTCCTCAGGGAGGTTCCAGTCGCGAAGAATTTGCCAAGCCGAGCGGCGGCTTGGACTTTGTCGACGCGCTCGGGGGCTTCGCGCGTGTTGTCCCCCTCGGCGTAATACTCATACGCCGGGTGAGCCCGCTGCTTGAGTGGCTGGACCCGGCGCAGAACGAAGTTGGCTGCCACACCGACGGCAGACAACCCATTGTCCTTCAACTGGGAAATAAGACCCAGGAGCTCCCGAACCTGATCCATTTCACTCTCCTTGGGAAGAGCGGTCCAGGATTGGGAGGGAACAGGACGAGAATCAATTTCTGGAGAGATGGCAGGCGAGTGGTTTCCTACGTAAAACCACTCGGACTGCCACCCTTTATTGGAGGTAAGGAAAGGGATATCAAAATACTCCCGAGTTCGACCCTCGCGGAGTTGGAGTCCGGCGCCCCCGACTACTTGTGGGCAGTCGGTTCGGGGATAAGGTTTAAGAAGAAAAAGATGAATAAAAGATTGAAGTGAGGCTCTATCCCAAGATAGGCCTCACAGAGATTGATGAAATGGCGATGTGAAGGATGGAGTTGGGATTCAGTGCGCAGAGGCAGATCCCATAGTAATGCAGCAGCCCGCGGAGGAAAGAATGCGCGGGCACGCCAAAGCCACGGAGAAAGAAAGATTCGAACACCACCAAATCAGAGGAGTTTGGGGTGGGGAAAGACTCACCGGCGGCGGCGCGCCACTCGGCGGTTTGCTGGTCAGGGAGGACGCCGTCGACGACGTGCTGCTCGAGGCGCCTGGTGGTGGTGATGGACTCCCTCCACTCGGCGGCGCGATCTACGGCGACCTCGGCGGTGGCCTTGGCCTTGGACGACCGGGCTCTTGCCGGCGACTTCTCCTTCCGCTTCGAGGCTTCCTTCCTCTTGGGCGCCATGGCAACGAGCGGGGCTGAAGAGCGAGGAAGAAAGCTGCGGGAGCAGATCTAGGGTTTGCTCTGGCGCGAAGAGAACTGGAGCGTCGGGGAAGGCAAATGGCAAGTAAAGGAAGAAGAATGCGGCGGGGATGGCTTATAAAGGAATAAACCGTTCCTCCCGCGCGCGGCGCGGCGCTTGTCTCGGGAACTCAACCGACGCAGGCACGTCCCGTCGCTTTGAATTCAAAGATGCGGTAGGGAGTCGCGATATCTCGCGATATCTCGCCTTCCGTAAAGCGACCGTTAGGGACGCAACGGACTTTGAGGAATAATGGGCCTAAATGGGCTGAAATATAGCACGACCTTTCGGTTCTGTTACGATAATAAATTTGTGGGTTCCTGAGCTAGGGTTCAGGGGCAGAAACCACTCGGTCGTGAGGCTAAAATTAGTCGACGGCCAGACTTGATTTTGCAATTAATATTGCATCCTTGCAGCTGATTTTACGTAAGGCATGCGATACTATCGCTAAATTGACTCAGAAATCTAGGTCAAATGCCGACAAGTATAAATCTTGTGAGAAGATGGCTTACCATATGGTCAAGCTGGGTCGTGGGACACGACTCGGAAGTCATGCCGAGTTCAAAGAACTTGAGGACAAAATCCTTATAAAGGGGAAATAAAAAGCCTCTGAAGGAAAAGTTTATCCAAAATCCATGCCCAGAGGCATGGGGGCTGAAAAATCAGTCGGAATTCATGGCTTTCAGAGTCTTGACACGATCATGCTGAATCGTAACAAGACTCGGGGGCTACACCCAATGGGTGCACCTGGAGGTGCACACCATTGATGGATTAAGTTTAAAAAGAGATTCATGATATTTTGCTTTTTGACCCTCGACCAGAATATTCTATTCTGCTCAAGGCTCGGGGCTACACCCAATGGGTGCACCTGGAGGTGCACACCATTGAAGATCAAGATACAGATGTGTAAAAATTGAAGACCTTTGGCCAATTTCATACTAAAATTGCCCAAAGCCCGGGGGCTAAGTGTATTCACTTCGCTGTCGCGTCGTGAAAAAGAGCACTCCTTCCCCTCACTTTGACTGTAATTGAAGAATTGTTTTCAGGAACGTCTGAGCAGGCACTCGGATCTTCCTCGAAAGCACTCGGATCTTCTCGAAACCACTCGGATCTTCTTCGAAACCACTCGGATGAGATCTTAGACAACTTGGAGCACTCGAATCATGCAAGAAAAGATGGAACAATTACAGCCAACGATCGGCCAAGAAGTGCTCGGGGGCTACTGTGGGGGATATAGTACCCGGGTGCCTCACGAGCAAGCCTGGCAGCCCACCAATAGGGGGCGGCCCAGCCCACCGTTCTGGACCTGAAGACGTGCGGGACAAGTCGGCGCACGGAGGAAGGATCTGGAAAGAGAAGTCCTAGTTGGAATAGGAATTATTGTAAAGAAGGAAAGGATTCTTAGAGATAGGATCGGATACAAACCGACTTGTAACCCTGCCCCCCGATATATAAGGCGGGCAGGGACCCCCTCCAAAACATCAAGTCTGAAGACAACAACTCACAATCTACGCAATACAACACCCCAAAACAGGACGTAGGGTATTACGTCGAGTCGACGGCCCGAACCTGTATAAACCCTTGCGTCTGTCCATCTTAACCATCCTGCTTCCGATCTTTGCGATCTTCCCTGCATTACAAATCACTTCCGTGGGTACCCTGTGGAAGACTGCCGGAGATAATATCACCGACAGCCGGAGTGCCCTACACGTCCGGGTACCTGTAATAGTTGAAAGCAAGGCTGAGTACATCTATGATTGGTACTCAGCAAATCCTGTGTAAAGTTATAGTGTATGCAGGGGAGTGAGGTTATCCTTTGGTGGAAGTATAAATATAAAGTAGAGTTATATATTTGTAAATAGGGGTGGGAAAGAGGGATTAATAAGTTGTTTGGCCCTGGAGGGGCATTCTCATCCCTGCCAGTCCCCATGTTTTAGTTCTCTCTCTCCCAGAGACCGTCAGGGTCCTCCTGGGCTGGCTTATGCCTCACTCATCTGGGCTTCCGCCCATCTCGTCATCTCATACTTTATTACTACTGGTGAATGCTAATCATCTCATACTTGATTTTATTATGCAGGAACTGGGACTGGCATGACCAAGGAGTTGGTTGCCAGGACTTGCCTTCATGAACAGTACTTGGACGTCCGCTAATGCGTACGCGTTCGATGTTGACCAGGCTTGGACTTCTAGGCCTTCGAGGCTTTGGCATCTTGAGCGGGGCCTGGTCACGCCATCGACCTATCGATCAATAAACAAGGAAAATAACATTCAATACATCAATCAATTCCTATAGAATAGAAATAAAGGATAAAAAGAGATATCAAGACATAATCCATTAATTATGGTAAATAATTAACGGATTCAAAGGGATGGAATTCCCAGGAAATTGATAAGTAATTTCCTCGGACATGATTGAACGGTCGGGGAGTTATATGGATTTCTAGGAGATAACCCCCGGATGACAGTGGCTTCTAAGGAGGCTTGGAATAAGGGGTTTCTAAATAATTAATGGCATGGAACGGATTTGGGTAGCACAACGGCTACGGTGTTACCAAAACCTAGGGTTTTGATCGGATGGCGAAACGGCGTTCGCGGGGGTTCAGACGGAGTTTCGGTGGGGCACTAGAAGAGTGCGACTGGGTTTTGGAGCTAGGTTATGGATACTAGGGCAATAAGCATATGAAAATGCTTAGAATAATCCCTAGTATTTGTAGAAATTGCTAGGGACTTTATGGAGCTTTGGAATAGGATTGACAATATTTGGGGTACACCAATGGGACTTTTCTATTGGATGAGAGTTGCTATTTTGGGAATTGGGGTCAAGAAATATCATAAAATAGTTTGGACGGCTCTAATAGGTTTAGAAATATTCCTATATTTTTAGGGAATTTTGAGGTATTTTTGGAGTGGAATGAGGGTTCTAAATAGAACTTGGTGTGCACTTACCGGGTGTGCCTAGCAATTTTGGAAGGGCTGACGCACGCACGGGGTCCGCCTGGCGCACTGTTCCGTGCGCCGGCTCGGTGGACCGCGGTGGACCGTGCGCTCCGCAGTCCGTGGTCCAGTGGACCGCGTCTATGCTCCGGGGCGGTGGACAGCTGTTGGGCGTAACGGCGTCCGACCGTCGCGTGGGGCCCACGGGCTGACGGCGTTGGCTCGGTCCACCTGGCAAAGGGTGAAGGCCGGCGTCTCCTTCCCCTTCTTCGCTCCTCTCTGCTTCCTCTCGTCGGCAAGGAGAAGGGGGAGGGCGGCCAGCGGACGGCCTGGCGGCCGTAGGTCGCCGGGGCTAGGGCAGAGGCTGCGGCTGGGGCGGAGGAGCTCGCCCGGCGCTCGGCGGGGGCTAGCGGGGAGGAGGAGGAGGGGAGCGGCGTGGCCGCGATGAGGCTCGGGTTCTCGAGCTCAAGCTCGGCGATGTGAAGGAGGGAGGAGGGGTTCACCCCCTATTTATAAGTAGAAGAGGTGCCGGTGAGCTCGACGCGTAGCAGGGGCGACGGATGAGGTCGAGCGCTGCTCGATGCGTTGCGCCGGCCGGAGGAGATGATGACGACAGCGGCGGGTTCGGTCTTGGCCGGCGGGGGTGGTCGGCGCCGCACCATGGGTGCGGTGGCGCGCGGGGGTGAAGGCGCGGCTGGGGCGGAGGAGCTCGCCCGGCGCTCGGCGGGGGCTAGCGGGGAGGAGGAGGAGGGGAGCGGCGTGGCCGCGATGAGGCTCGGGTCCTCGAGCTCAAGCTCGGCGATGTGAAGGAGGGAGGAGGGGTTCACCCCCAATTTATAGGTTGCGCGTGCCTCGAGAGCCCATCACGGCCGGTGAGTGAAGATCGGGTGGCCGTCCGCCGGCGGGGCTAGGGGAAGGGGCGCTGGTGTGAACGCTCCGGCGTCATTGATGGCGGGGGTGAGGTGGCGGCGGTTGCAGCCGGCCGGGCAGGTGGATGATGACGTACGCAGTGGCGTACGCGGGCGCGGCGGCGCACGGCACTGCGTGGTGCATCGTGGGGCACGGCGGCGGCAGTGTGTGGCATGGCAGTGCACGGCGCGGCGGCGGCTTGGTGCGGCGCGCGGTGGCGGTGGGTGCGGTGGCCGGAGTCACACGGCGGCGGCGGCCGGGCGCAGAAGGCGGTGTCGGCGGCGAGCGATGGCGCCGGGGAACGGCGGCGCCGGGGGATCAGTTCCCCGGTGGCGACGGCGTGAGTCGTGGTGCAGCGGTGGGGTGCGGCCGGTGTGGGGGCTCGCCGGCGGCGCGCAGGGCACAGCGTGGCGCGCGGTGGCTTCGCCGAGGCGGTGGCGACATGCACGGGGCGGCGGCATCGGCGTGCGGCGGCGCCAGGGGATTTCCCCACGGCGGCGGCGCCGCCGCAGCACGTGCGCGGTGCGTGTGCGGAGGGGGGCGCGCGCGGGCCGTTGGGCCGAGGAGGGGTGCTGGGCCGCGGGGGAGGAAAAAGGAAGGATGGGCTGCGGGCAGGCTGAAAGGGGAAAAGGGGGCGAACGGGGCCGGGAGTTGGAGGATGCAAAACGGACTTCTACGATGGGCTGAAAGAGAAAGCTGGGCCGGGGACGGGGTTTCAGCCCATCTATCAACTAAAAGGCCTTTCTATTTATTTGAATAAGGGTTTAAGCTCAAATTTGAATAGGGATTCAAATTTGAGAAAGGTTTCGAGGTAAAACTTGAAATGAATACTATTTTGGGATATTTTGGAAGGGTTTTGATATTGAAGATGAATATTCAAATTATATTTGAATAAGGAATCTAAAGGATAAGCGAGAGAAGGATTTGAACGGATTTCTATTATTTAGAATCGAGAAGAAATGGGAGAGTTTCTAAACATACAAGTGCAACACATATGATAAATTTGAATGCATCGTTTGATTTGGGAAATTATATTTTGAAATATTGTTAGGGAAGTACTTATGTTTAATTTGAGAAAAATTTTGTAAAGCCTGGATTTCTTAAATGTCTTAAAAAGCAGGGTGTTACAGGGCTACCCCACTTAAGGGAAATCTCGTCCCGAGATTTAAGGTTAGAAAGAAAACTAGGATTTAACTTACTTTTCCTTCAAGGGTGCGAGGATCGGAGTTTTCAATTTTCATCAAAAGGAATTTCTTTTTCCTTTTAATGTTTACCACCTCTTCTTCTTGTAACTTTTCTATTCTCATCTTTTTTTTCCATGTGAGGGAATATTATTACTGGTGCTTTTGGTCCATTATTCCCTGAATCAATCCAATTTATTTTGGTCGTACCTGCAATGTCTTGAGGATAATCTCTTTTCTGCGTTGTTTTAATCCTCAAGTTCTTGAGGCCGGATTCTCCTCCTTCCTTCGGGGTTACTACCCCACTTAAGGAGAGCCAGATTGTCATTACCATGGGATTTTCCTTTTTCTGTAGATATCTTGGATTCTTGGGGTTTCTGTCTAGACTTCTTATCCAGGATTCTCTTTTGTCTTGATATACCCATGTCGGCTCCTGGTACTTCCATGATAACTCATTCTTGATCGTCGGAGTTATCCTTGTATCCTGTGATTCCTTATCCCACTTAAGGAAAACTAACTCATGGTTTTCCCTAAGCTTAATCCATGGTTCTACAATTAACTCTCAGATTTTTCTTTATCTTTGAGAGCGTTGTATCTTTATCCAAGTCCCCAAGTATCCGAGGTTCTCTTTCATCACTCGGACGTATCCTTCTTGGGTGTACTACCTCGTGGTTCCCCGTTCTTGAGGTATTGCCTGGACACATCATCTCTATACCATTATCTCATGTTACTTGAGAGATGAGGCTTGGGCGAGGCAGTGATTGTAGTCGGGGTTATATCTACTTTGACTTAGTAGCATCTCCCGGGTTACTCAGTGGAAGCAAGGGTTGGGAGGAAACTTGGGTGACCACTTCTCATCCTATAATTTGGTATGGTGATTCTTCTGAATGCTTTGAGAAGTGTCTCCTTCCATTACGGACAGGATGGTCAGTATGCTTGCTGACCTTCCTAGTGGAATGGGTCTCCATATTTTATGTGGTGATTTCTTCAAATCACTCGATTTATACCACTAGGATTCATCCCTTGAGTTTCCTTTATCTAGGGGGTTTACCTTGAATGCTTAAAAGAATGAGCATGATTTAATCCCTTCTCCGGTGGAATGGTTTCCACAGGCGTTCAGAGATATGCCCCCTTTCGAAGGATATTATTGGAAATCCCAAGATTGCGAGGGTTTATCTTGGGCATGACCTCGGGTAGGTAACCTTGATGGCTGAGATTGAGTGGTTACCATTGTCTAGAATACAGTGAGGGAATTCCTCCGAGATGGTCAGGAGGTTCAAGTTACGAATGACCGAGGATGTAATTGAGGAGCATTTTTCTTAAAGAAACTTGCATGCCTCAATGATCTGTGGGGTTGGAGAGATTTCATCATTGGGAGAGGGTTCTTGATCCTCGAAAGGATGTATGTGTTTCGGGAGGGTTGGTAATGGGGCTATAGGTCGGTTAGGTTGTGTCATCGAGAGAGTGGATGCACATATTAGGCTCATAGGGCTATTGAAAGGGAAATGTGGATTTGATGATAATGGCGACGGGGTAACGGAGGTATATGAGTAAAGGCTCCCGGATAGAGTTACATGAGAGAGCCATTCTTGAGAAGGTGTCCGCTCACCCGGGGTTAGTAGTGTTGTGATTCCGGGTTACGGACGGAATTATTTGAACGGGAATGGGAGTGGAGCTCCGGGGATGACGGCTTATGGAGTTTAGGGATGTGTACTGCTGAGGGGGAATGGTGAGGGTATGTTGGTTTTTAAGGGTACTGATGATAAGGATTAGTAAGGGATGATGTCGGTGGGGAGGGGATCTTTTCGAGAGATTATATGGCGTATCCTTTAAAGGAAGGTGTCGATCGGGAGTTGGTTATACGGAAATCTAGGTTTAGATGCAAATGGGGGAGGGTTTCATGGAAGAGTTGGTGGTGAATTTGGTTTGGGCTGGGGTTTAATAGGGATAGTTCCATCAAGAAGCCAGTTTGGGGAGTAGCCTCGAGATGTCATTATTCGGATGGATTGGCCTCGATTTTGGTGCTCATGGATTCAGAGTTCTCACGACTCCGTAAGTTGCGGAATGGAGCCTGTGGATGGAGGTTCTCGATACAATTCCATATTGTATCTTCCTTGATTTCTTAACTTCCATAGGTTTTAGCCGCATTTCCATTGATTCTTCGGAATACTGACCTTTATCACATCGGGTATATGGGCTTGTTCTATACCGTTTATGTGACTTTTTCCAGTATTTTTCCGAAATTTGTGGGTTATGGGCCCACCTTACCTGATTTCTGTAATTTTCCAAACGGAATGTCTTGATTGCTTCAGGATCTACCCCACTTAAGGGGAATCGAAACTTGTATTTCTTGATGGACCTTCGGGGTCGTTTTTCAGAGATTTCCCTTATCTCTGAATCCTTGCTCAACCTGACACAATTAGATGGGTATAGATTAGGGAAAATCCTTAGATTTTCAGAAACGAGGGAGTCTAACCACACAGTTCTACAATCAGCTACCAGTCAACCCTATAATTACTACATAGGTGGGGGCTAATGCCTAGGTTTGATCAAGCATTATTCAATCAAAAATACGTCACTACAAGGCTTTAGGCTTATACTTTGACTCAGTGCCTAATACTTCTATGATTTCCTATATTTACTCTGCCAGCTCTAGCTTTTCAGCTAGACTTTCTTTCACAATTTCTCCATGGTCTTGGATCATCAATCATTTTCATTCATGTGATCCGTACCTGTCAGAGTAATATTTGGAGTTAAGCATAAGGTAAGGGGAATTTAGGGGTGAAATGAGGATTTTCGAGAAATCTCGAAGGATATGAGGAGAATAGAAGGTTTAGGGTTTCCCTAGCATGTATGGTCTGTCTTATATGGTGCTAGGAATTTATTTATTGCTCTGATACCATCTCCTATGGGGACCATCCTTCAGATGTCCTTTAATCGCCTGTATCAGTCCCTGAATCAGTGCACTGATACATGTTTTACACAGGATTAGTATTGGAAGCAATAAAAGCGTAGTAAATAAAGAACTACTACATTCGCCTTAGCGGAGAGTGGCATTGTGGCCCATGCAAGGGGGGATGGGCCGGAGTGCCCTACACGTCCGGGTACCTGTAATAGTTGAAAGCAAGGCTGAGTACATCTATGATTGGTACTCAGCAAATCCTGTGTAAAGTTATAGTGTATGCAGGGGAGTGAGGTTATCCTTTGGTGGAAAATATAAATATAAAGTAGTTATATATTTGTAAACAGGGGTGGGAAAGAGGGATTAATAAGTTGTTTGGCCCTGGAGGGGCATTCTCATCCCTGCCAGTCCCCATGTTTTAGTTCTCTCTCTCCCAGAGACAGGCTGGGTCCTCCTGGGCTGGCTTATGCCTCACTCATCTAGGCTTCCGCCCATCTCATCATCTCATACTTTATTACTACTGGTGAATGCTAATCAACGGGGGCTTTGACTAAATGGGCTCAAGACCGTGAGCCACGGCTATCGATAGATTGGTTACTCTGCAGAGCTTGCACCCTATGCCATACGGTCGGTCAACACATACCTCCGCGAAAGGCAGTGTTGCCTACGAGACCCGTACATGCCGGCGTCTATCACCAGACAGCCTTTCCTAGGTCCAGCCACAGATAGTACTGGGTGCTAAGCAGGGGCTACTAATCATCCGCCTCGCGGATATCGACCCGGGTCATTCGAGCTCATAAATTAGGGCCGTCGCCCTTCAGGGCCTCCCGCCCTGTACTCTAGTCAACCTCTGACGCCCAGTCCCAGCCCTCTATCTGGGGCTGTCTCCAGTACATTTGTTTCCCGACTTGGTGCGTGCCCTTCTAGGCACCGGGCGCTACCCAGTTCGCCGGTCGGCACTCTGCACCCATCATGCGGCTCCTTGGGATGGATTTACTAGGAGCTGCTAGCGGTGTGTGGGTCAAGGCCTCACATTACAGGTCATTCCCGAAGGCTATGTCCTTTTTGGCCCGTATGGCGGTACTAGCATTAGAAAGACTCTCCCGTGAACCGGTCCTTATGCGACCAGAGCAAGCCTTGAGACAGGATCCTCTACCGAGGCTGCCATCCCTTACTCGCAGGTCCGTCCTTAGGGGTTCTATTAAGTTGGTTCATTTTATACTTAATCCAACATTCACTCTCATCTCCCGGAATCTCTTCTGAATAACAAAGGTCAGAAATTCCTAAGAAATCTACTTCTAAATAACACTCGGTCATCGACGAGTTGTGACCGGGGTTATTAATGGGTTATCGGGCTAGAAATGGCTCTAAATCAAGGGAAGGTGGGACATAGATGGTCCTCCTTAGGTTTTATAAATATGCAGTCCATATATTAACTTGGTTGATTTTATTATGCAGGAACTGGGACTGGCATGACCAAGGAGTTGGTTGCCAGGACTTGCCTTCATGAACAGTACTTGGACGTCCGCTAATGCGTACGCATTCGATGTTGACCAGGCTTGGACTTCTAGGCCTTCGGGGCTTCGGCATCTTAAGCGGGGCCTGGTCACGCCATCGACCTATCGATCAATAAAACATGGAAAAATAACATTCAATACATCAATCAATTCCTATAGAACAGAAATAAAGGATAAAAAGAGATATCAAGACATAATCCATTAATTATGGTAAATAATTAACGGATTCAAAGGGATGGAATTCCCAGGAAATTGATAAGTAATTTCCTCGGACATGATTGAACGGTCGGGGAGTTATATGGATTTCTAGGAGATAACCCCCGGATGACAGTGGCTTCTAAGGAGGCTTGGAATAAGGGGTTTGGGGATTATTGGACAGCTAAGCAATAATCCCAGAATAATTAATGGATGATTATATTAATTATTTAGAAATAAGTTTCTAAATAATTAATGGCATGGAACGGATTTGGGTAGCACAACGGCTACGGTGTTACCAAAACCTAGGGTTTTGATCGGATGGCGAAACGACGTTCGGGGGTTTAGACGGGTTTCGGTGGGGCACTAGAAGAGTGCGACTGGGTTTTGGAGCTAGGGTATGGATACTAGGGCAATAAGCATATGAAAATGCTTAGAATAATCCCTAGTATTTGTGGAAATTCCGGGGATTTGCTGGTGTAGATGACACCCAGAAGGGGATGCAAACCACCAGAAATGGTAGGAGATGAAAACCAACCTGATTTCAACAAGTTGGTAGACACTAACCTCACAAGGTCATGGTTCACAGGTCCACCACCTTGGAGGGACACAACAAACCTCCAACCTCCAGCAGCAAAGTTGTCTTCGGTTTCAGGGCCGTCATGATCGCTAATAGGGTGGACATAACCGGCGAGATAAAGCTCACAGAAGATTTGAGTACCAACGCATAAGAACACCGCAAAAAGACCATCATCAGTACTAAAATCCCTGCATAATGCACCAGTATCGCACTCCACACTTCCAACAACCACAACCAGACACCCTCCACTTCCGACATCAACACCACTGGAGAAAGAAGGAAGAGAAATAAATCTCACAAATCCGCTGCCAGAGTTGCTGAGGAAGGTAACGTCGTGGAGCTTGCCGAAGGCCTCCGCGTCGCACCCATCTCCGCAACCGCCGGAAACGAATCGGAGGAAGCAAAAGATCCCACACGCCATTGCTACTGTGAGAAACTGGAACCCAGTGGCGGAGCGTGACTTCAAATGGAGGAGGGGCAATTAAAAAAAGCTTTCACTGCAGTGCTTTCACAATCATCATGAGCTCCAGTGGCTAAGTGTTGGACTGCTCAGTACGGGTCCAAAGCCATGTTCATTTCCTCGAGGAAGGGGGGGCGGCTGCCCAGTTTCATCTACACGTAGCTCCGCCAGTGCTGGAACCCTAGACTACTGAAAACAAACCTAATAGCATAGGGTATGTACACCGGACGGCCAAATCGAAGTTTCTCCCGACCTCCATCACCGGCGAGGCCACCGGAGGCAAGAAGAAACCATCGATTTGGCCGTCGGGATGCGAATCACCCTGCTTGCGCCCTGGTGAACTGTAGCTGGGGAGAAGGGTCGAGAGAGAAGACTCTTTATGCAAGGCATATATAGATCGACGGGTTGTGTTGTTGGATTGATGAGCCCAGACTCATCTATAGCGGGCTTGCGGCCCAATGAGCTAGCTGCGAGTGTGGTGGCCAGCTGGTCGGCCGTAACCTCGCCTCCGTCGCCAGTACAACCTCCTCGCGACGTAGGCCTGGCCCAGAATGCGATTTCTCCGTCCGGCCCATCAAGCCCACACAAACCCTAGTACCCGCCCCGCCGCTGCGTTCGCTCGTCTCTCCGCCGCGTTGGTCTCTTCCCGGAGCCTCGCGCCCGACGCCGGTGAGTCCCCTCGTCGTTGCCCTCCTCCTCCTCCTCTCCCGTCCGGTTGGGTCTCTATCAAAAGTTAAGACTTTGCATTATTCTTTGTTTCCGCCGTCGTCGAACTTTCTGGGCAAATGGAGCACGTAAGTACTTGCATCGGCCGTGGATCTCCATGAATGATCCGTGCATTGATCTGGAGATTGTTGTAGTTTTGGTTGAAGCTACGTGTGGCTAAACGTACCTATAGTAGCTAGTAGTGTCGTAGACATAGCACTTTGCATTTGATCGATCTTAGCAGTAGAGTCTAATACAAGCGAGTGAGCTAGGGGGACGGTAGCGATTGTTCTTGGCCAGTTCTTGATTCAAGGCGAGACGGATTTGCTCTTCATTTGGTTTCTACTGCGGGGCGCTGAATCTCCCTGAGGTGGGTTCGATCTCACTTTTTGGCCAAGTGTTGCTATGTCTTTGAGTCTTTTCTCCCTCTCATGGTTGTGCCGTGTGTTGGTTTGTTCGTGGCTGAACGTGGATTACTTGGACGAATCTTGTCAGGTCATAATATGTTCAAGCTCTTTATCACAATTATTTGCAGAATGGCATTTGAGTTTAGGTGTCCTGATCAGATTAAAGTTCTTTTTTTTATATAGCACACACTGTTGTCCTGATGTTTTTTAGGGGCATCAAAGCTAATCAAATTAAGAAAATAGAAGACATATTTCACCTGTCCTGTTGTCATGGAAGAATTTACCATTCTTTTTTTTTCTCAATCTAAATGAATTGTAGTTCAACATACCTATTTATACTGCACAAAGGTTCTGCAGAAAGGTTCACTCTTTTGTACGGATGCAATCTAAATGAAATCAGATTTGCTTCTTGAACGCTCTCAGTATTTGTTCATTTGTTGTTTACTGAACTCGATTCTTCTCTAATCTTTTTCCTGTGAGATATTATGTTACTATGCAGTGCGGTTAACGATTAACCGAACCGATTTCATCGAAACCGAAATTGGTCGGTTAATTGTATTTTAGGGACAATTTCGACCAATTTTGGTGACCATTTTACAATAACCGAACTTCTTCATGACCGATTTAACCGTATTAACCAAATGCCCAGGTCAGAGAGGAGAAAGCGAGGATGATACGGCGGACCCAGCGGACGCGGCAGGAGTACCTGTACACCAAGAGCCTCGAGGGCGCCGAGCGGGTGCAGTACGAGAAGAAGCGCCGCATCCGGCAGGCGCTCGAGGAGGGCAAGTCCATCCCCACCGAGCTCCGCAACGAGGAGCACGAGCTGCGGAGGCAGATCGACCTCGAGGACCAGGAGCGCCAAGGTGAGCCGTTGTACTTGTACCCATAACCCCTCCCCTCCCCTCCCCCTCTCCCTTCCATGTCATTCCACTCGAGTGAGTGAAGTGCAGTGTTCCTGTTCGTTTGCTTGTAGGGAGGTTTGCAATCTTTTTGTATAGCTGGCTAACGATGCGTAGCTCTGTTTTTGTGATTGGTGATTGGGTGATGCAGTCCCGAAGAGCATCGTTGATAATGAGTATGCTACTGCCAACATCCGGGAGCCCAAGATAATGTTGACCACGTCTCGCAATCCCAGCTCGCCCCTGATTCAGTTTGTTAAGGTATATTTGTGTTGTTAGATACTCCGTGGGACTTGAAAAATGTGCATTGCGTTCAATTAATTAACCTTTCTGGTTCTATTTGTAGGAGCTGAAGGTTGTCTTTCCCAACTCACAAAGAATAAACCGTGGTGGCCAGGTATAGTAGTGTGGCAGCAGTTACCAGTTATCTTTCGCTTACCCATGTACTTGTCATGCATTCTTTACAAGAAAGATGATAAACTTGTTATCCATGATGTTAGTAGTGGTTGCCAGTGAACAGGTGGACATATTGCCGTACTGTATGATGCTGTCAGTTTTTTGTTATCTTGTTATCGTTCTTCACTTCTTAGTGCTGTTCATTCTTTTGGCAGGTTATATCAGAAATTGTTGAGTCCTGCCGGTCACATGATATTACTGATCTTATTTTGGTCCATGAGCATCGTGGTCAACCTGATGGATTGATCGTCTCTCATCTACCACATGGCCCAACTGCATACTTTGGACTACTCAATGTGGTAAGTGTGCTTATCTATTTTAGAGGTATATATGCTGAGCTGGTGCAGTGGTGCCTGCTGCTAGTGCACAAAATGAGTGACCACACTTGGTTGTATACTGACTCCTGATGCTTTGTTGTTACGTGCAGGTGACTCGGCATGACATCAAGGACAGGAAGGCAATGGGCAAAATGTCAGAAGCTTACCCCCATTTAGTACTGGACAACTTCTCAACCAAGGCATATACATTGTTTCATGTTAACAGTTATTATTTTGGCCTTAACATGGTGAGCTCTTCACTATGTCTGCTTGAAAAGTTAAACCATCATATCAGAGCAAGCTAAATGACTCAAATAGCTAGGAAGTAGGATGAAATGCAGCTACAATGGTGTTTTCTGTTTATCTTGTTTACTCTTAGCACAGAATCCATGCCCATTACTGGGCATCCATATAGGAACTGGAGCCTGCCATGATGATACTTTCTAATCTGATAAACTTTTTCAACTGTTTCCATCCCTCCCTTCCTCCCTCCCTCTCTCTGGGGATATATTGAGCACACACAAACACACACAGTATTCAATTGTGCCAGCATTTACAGCTTATTAAGCATGTATAGTGCTGGTGGTGATGATTCTGGTGATATTGATGACGATGATTTTCATTTGAATAATAAGATTCTGAGCTCCTCCAGTTCCATAGTCTACTGCTGCTATTTTTTTCCCCCTTTTGGACATGTTTTTCTGCTGTTCCCAAGCAAGTTTGCTGCTTTGTTTCATTTTGGCCGTGTTGCAGATTGGTTAATTTAACTATAGTTCAGTCCAATATATGTTGCTGCTCAAATAATGTTGAGTGCTACAGTTTGTAGTTTCCTTGCTACTTTTTGTGGCTGCAATGATGGACTTCTCGTTAACCTGAGGCATACTATGTGGATAGCATCTATCCATTCAAAACTACAACTGAGCAGCATTGATATTATTGAAAGCTACAGCATGTAGAACATTTTTGTGATCACCTATTTGTTCGCTGTGCGCCTTGCATCCTGGCATGTGCATACCTATTTTATATTGTTGGAGATTGCAATGATGTCTTTCTCGTTAACCTAAGACATGTTCTTTCCATGAAAGACACTTAAATCCATTCATAACTCAAGACTGAGACCTCCATTTTCACTAATTTGCTCTGTTTCCCTATTATGATTCTTTGATCTTTTTTGGTGATTACAATGTTCTGTTAGTTTTGGTTTTAAATCAAACATATTTGCATGTGAATCTCCAAACAACTGAGGTTGCAATGATGTTTGTCTTGTTAACCTGATATTGCATGATATTCATTCTTGTTAAGTTGGAGGCTGCAATGATGTCTTTCTGGTTAACCTGAGACATTTATTCCATGAAAGACGCTTAGATCCGTTGACTCAAGGCTGAGAACCTCCACTTTTGCATTTCTCTTTTCCTTCCTTTTTTTGGTGGGGGTGTGGTTGTTTTCTCCTCTATTCTGGTTCTTTCACTTCAAGGTTTGATGAGATTCAATGTATAATTTGTGCAGAAGTTGGAGGTTGTGATGATGCTTTTCTCGTTAACCTGAGATATACTTAGCATTGTGAAGATAGTCTTGGTCCATTCAAACATAATAAACTGAGCTCCTCCACCTTCTTTTGTTTCTTTATTTATTTAGATCGAAATGTTTAGTGAGATTTGGTTGTTACTTTCTGCCTGCTTGGTAGTGCATGCAGAAATTTCATATGTGGGTCATGTGAGCTTGAATTGTGGATCCTGGTTGATTGCTAGGTACGACCTCCGTTCTCAAGTATATGATGTTTACGAGAACATAGCTAGTTCATTTCTGAACTAATTAGCTTGTCCTAAATGGCAAATGTTTAAGAACAGAGGGAGTTAGTGATTGGGTCTAGGAAAGTGGCTTGCTTTTCTACATCTAGATTTGCATCTTCTGTTCTATGTCTGTAACATTGCATGCCAAGCCTTTTTGCCATCTCCACAACAGTTTGGTAACATGTTTCCATTTGCAGATTGGTGAAAGGACTGCTACTATTCTCAAGCACCTCTTTCCTGTGCCAAAGCCAGATTCAAAGCGAATAATTACTTTTGCTAATAGAGACGACTACATTTCTTTCAGGTCCATATTTCAGTATATAGTTTGATGTAGAGCACTGCTGGGGTGCTGTGCTTTATCAGAGGTTTTATGCAAATGACTGACAAAGCTCTTGCTATTTTATAATGAAAGGCATCATGTCTACGAGAAACCAGGTGGCCCCAAATCAATTGACCTGAAAGAGGTTGGCCCCCGATTTGAGCTGCGGCTGTACCAGGTGATGCACACCCTCCCAGCAGTCGTGATCAACAATGTTTTTGAGGCTCTCATCGGCATAATAATTTTCACAGGTTCTAACACGCTGCATTTGTCTGGCAGATCAAACTAGGAACCGTGGAACAGAACGAAGCGCAGAGCGAGTTTGTGCTGCGGCCCTACATCAACACTGCCAAGAAGCAAAAGACTCTTGGGTCGTGAATTGAAATTTCACATGGTTTGGTTGATAACTTGTACTGCAGTACAACATATCTATATAACTTAACTTATATAAGTAATCCCCACTAAGGATTTCTCTCAACTCTCATGAAGCCACGTCATCACCTCCCACTAACTCTCATAAAGCCACATCATTACCTCCTACTAAAAGGCATTAATATCCAACCAAGATGCATTAATTGCTATTTTTCTCTTATGTAGTGCACAATATCTATTTATTCTATTTATTAGATGTATATCTTATTATTTTTTTATATATTTAAAGTAACTATATAACTTATATAAGTAATCCCCACTAAGGATTTCTCTCAACTCTCATGAAGCCACATCATCACCTCCCACTAACTCTCATGAAGCCACATCCAAGATGCATTAATTGCTATTTTTTTCTTATGTAGTGCACAATTTCTATTTATTAGATGTATATCTTATTATTATTTGAGTGCGACTATTGGGAGCTCAGGGCTTCCTATGCTTATTGGAAGCCCCAGCCAACCAACCCAATACTGGTCCAACCCAACCAGCTAGCCCCCCACCCACATGCTCCCACCTCTCACCTCTCTGTGCGCGTCACCTGTTCCCCACGTCACTGGTCCGTACATCATACAAACCTAATGTTACGGGCATATAAAGTTATGTCATACAAACTGTACTGCAAGGTCATACAAAAACATTGTCGGAGTCATATGATCCTAGTGAACAGAGCTGACACATGCGACCTGACACACCTGCCACCTTACGCACGCATGCATGCAAGCCCATCATTTTTTCTTCTTTTTTTCGCGATAATTCTTCACTCGAACACTCAACTGAGAAACGGTTTTCACCACTAGATTCGTGACATTTTTATGGACAATTTGAGATCCATTGTGAATATATTTTTTGAATTTTTTCAAATTTCGAATTTTTTCAAATTTCAGCACCGACCACGATCATACATATCAATCAAGTGTAGCATACAAACTGCCATGCCATATCAACCTCGACAAGAGTCATACAAACATGTTCAACGTACCCCCACGCACTCTGCTGGGCCCTGCTGTCCCCGCTAGCCGGCGCACTCTCCTGGAATAAAACGCAGATAAATCCATACAGCATACTAAACCTATAAAACGAGACATATCACCCTACAAAACGAGATCTACGCAACACGGTACATACCAACCTACAAAACGAGGCGTACCAACCAGTCAAACGAGTGGTCACGCACGTGTCCGCTAGACTCAATCTGTACAACATACTAACCTATCCAACGACGCATATAAACTTGATGAACGTAACATCAACCAAATTCCTTTAGTCTTTTTTTAAATTAATATGCTTTTCTTCGAATCTATATACGACAATCTCACGAATTTGATCATAATTTTCCTAAAAAGAATTGTATAATTTTTTAATAAGGTTTATATGCATCTCAACTAATGTTTAACCGGGTTCAGCTGGGTTGATGAACAGTCCGTACCAAATAGAGGGGGGCATATCATGGGTGCACTGCGCGCCGGCGGCCCTCCGCGCAACACGGTGCGTACCAATCTACAAAACGAGGCATGTCACCTTACAAAACAAGGCATACCAACCTACAAAACGGTGCATACCAACCTAATAAACGGTGCATACTAAACTACAAAACGAGGCATACCACCCTACAAAACGAGCACCACGCAACACGGTGCATACTAACCTACAAAACGAGGCATACCAACCAGTCAAAAACAGCTTTCGCAGCTTGCTATCTCTCACGGGCATCTCTCACCGTGCTCGCCCACACTACTGGGAGCTATCGTCCATCATATGGATACGTTGAACATGTTTGTATGCCTCTTTAAACCGTGCATAAAAAGCAATGGCGACAAATCATAGGAATGAGGAAAAAAAAGAAACAACACACATAATTTGGAATCATTGCCCCTGGTGCTTCTTTCATATCTCGATTTCTATACATCCATAAACACTAGACAACATGTATCTAAATTCAAATCGACATCGGCAAAGATCTTGTTATCTCCGGCCATCTCACATCATTAGAACTCCAAATCTGCAGAAAAAGACAGAGATAGAAATAATCAAATTTTGGGTATTATGTACATGATCTATGCGTAGAAGACACTAGCAACAAACAAGCACTAGCATGTACATGATTGCAAGCACGTGCACACAGTCAACTCATAGTATTCATACGCATGCATAGAAACTCTCACCTCACAACATAATTCTGCAGAGGGCACCAAACATCTCCTGTCCTCAACTTTTCTCAGCACCGGCCGCCATGATCAGGCCAGCTGACACAACGAGCTAGCACTGGGTATCTCAAATCTGAAAAAAAAAAAACAGAAAACAATAAGAAAGAATCGATTTTGGGCCTTGATGGGTACAAGTGCAGCATGTGCTGCCTTAGGAGCGTTTCATCGAACAGTTTACCTGCAGGAGCACGAGGTTGATGAGGCCATCGGCCAGCAGGCACATGGCGATGCCGAGACGCTTGTCCTCTGGGTCTGTGGCGCTCGTCCTCAGCGTCGTTTTGTCCAAGTAGCAGCTTGAACGCCTACCTGCCCTCACGCATGCGGGATCCAGGCCAAGCTTCCCTGCCACGCAAAGCTAGATTAAGCACGATTTTTTTTTCTCTCCCAAGCACGAGAAGCAAACAAGTACGGGCGGATCCACTCTCACACCAAAACAAAAATCAAAGGCCAAAAATGAACAGAAAATCACCATGAATCGAATCAAAGAAAACAGCCAGGACCAGTAAGGGCAACAAAACAAACCTGCCTGTGGTGGCATGGATGTCCCACGGTCGTGGACGAGCTCCGGCCACCGGGAACGCGTGCATCCAGGGCGATGTATCCACCGGGACCGCGTGGATCCAGCAGCGCGTCCTATGCCCGCGTGGATCCGCCGTCGGGGCATGAGGGGGAGGGCCGGCTCGCACTTGCCGTTGCTGCCGTCGGGAGTTGCCGCATCTGCTCGACGCTGCTGTGCACCTCCTCTCCACGCGGTGCTTGCCGGGGCACGGGAGCACCACCTGCTCGTGCAGGAAGCCCACCGACGGGAAGGGGGCCTCGCCGGTGCCGCCATGGCCGCAGTGGCGGAGCCAGGATTAAAATCTACCTATGGCAAATATACTACTACTCAATTTTGTGATTATACCCTTGTTTTATATCATATTTTAGCAGCATTTTAATAAAAATATAAACTTTTCATGATTTATGAACATGCATAGATATATAAATCTATTAATTGCTACAAAACTAAAGTAAAATTTTATGAAACTAAAAGTATTAAGACATAAAGATCTAGCATTTTATTCAATACATATCTATGTAATAGAGCCAACAAAACTGGTTTTACATTTTTCTCATTTTTCTACATTTAGATATGCATTTTACAAGGTTCAACATATTATTCTAGTGTCAAATAAACCAAATAAGGAAAATAACTTGCGTATAAGCCCTTGGAAATAAAACTTCTATTGCTAACAGATCCTTTCTTAACAACCCAGCCCTTGCATCTTGCACGAAACCCTTTGAAATTATCCCACATCTCTCACATAACACCAGTAGATTTACCTATACCCCCTTGCACTTCTATTTCTTCTCATCTAAAGCCCCTTCTTCAACCTCTATATACAAACGAACGGAACTCAGGAGGTTCCATGGCAAGGGAACTGCCGCCGGGGGGAGGGCTATTTCTTCGGCCGGCAGGTATGGCAGCCGCCATGGCTCGCCATACTGGTGGCTCCGCCACTGCATGGCCGGATCCCCGCCGAGAGCCGTGAGAGGAGGATGCCCACCATGGGGAGGAGCGCAACGCCTTGTCGGAGTTGGGGACCGCCACCTTCGAGAGGAACAGCTCCGGCCATAGGAGCAGGGAGGTTGAGGAGCTCCGGTGGACAGGTAGGGGCGAGGACGAGTTGCTTGAGGGCCTGCGGGAGCGTCGCCGCTATGGGCTTGGATCTCCTCGCCGGCGCTGCAGACTGGGAAACAACCGCGCCGCCGCTGCCGCTTGCTGTTGCGCCGCCGGAGAGGGGAGAGAGTGGGGAGAGGAGAGAGAACGAACAATTCAAAGCCCTTGTTTAGTTGCAAAACGAAATCTTTTCAACCGTCACATCAAAGGAGAATCTTAGATGCATGGAGTATTAAATATAGACAAAAAAGGTGAAAAGTTACATAGATAGACTGGAAATCGCGAGACGAATCTAATGAGCCTACTTAATCCATGATTTGCAACAGTAATGCTACAGTAATCCTCCGCTAATTATGGATTAATTACCAACTAATTACCGTCGTTAGATTCGTCTCGAGATTTCCAACCTATCCATATAACTTTCCACTCATTTCATCTACGTTTGCTACTCCTAAGTCGATAAAATCAAAACCTGAAATCTTTTCACCGAAATCTTTTCGGAAACTAAACACGGCCAAAATAGCTGGGGAAGGACCGCCACCGGTGGCAGATATTTTATGGCCTGTGGCGGGGTACACACTGCGCATGGGCAGGTGGGGTGGGCCATGGCGCGCATGGACGGACCGGGCCTGGCGTCGGGAGGTGGGTAGCTGGTTTGGTTGGAGCAGGTGGCTGGTTGGGTTGGCCGGGGCTTCCATTTGTTATCGGAAGCCCTAGGCTTCCAATATATATACTAATTATTATTTTTTATATATTTAAAGTAACGTAAAGGTTTATTCTTTTATGATTTTCATTCAGAGATAACTTATATGGCTCTCAGGGTAATATCTACAAGTGCAATATTTTTACGAGCAACTAAACAACCGCAATGATTTATAGTTTATGGAAAAACCTTTTCAGATACAGCAGCAACGCGCGGGGTTACCGGCCCAAGGTAATGTTTCCGGGGAATCACTAGTTTCTTTTAGCTTTTGGCCCTTTACCGGTTACTGTAATATTAGCAGCGATAGTGCCCAAGGTAATGTTTCCTGTATTGCTAACCCCAATCTGGGTACCCGGCGGTTATAGCATCCAGTAAAATTTATAAGTAGAGGCTTTTTGGGTGAGAGATGTTATGTTTTTGTGGAATCATGCAAAGTCATTATCAACTAGGAAGGATCGCTAACACCGCGCCTGTTATAGATTACACATATATAACTATTTGTCGTTACTATGGGTGGTTCTAGATTCTTTATATTATTTAGTTTTGGTGATCAGCAATAATATACACGCTACTGAATGTAGTAGGTAATGTGCACAGAAGGTAGGCATGGTGTAGGGATCATAGATAGTGATGGTTCATTCTGGCATGACCCTTCGGTAATGTGCACAGAAGGTAGGCATGGTGTAGGGATCATAGATAGTGATGTTCTCGACCACAGAGAGTGTGGCCGTGTTGACACAAAATGCGCACCTATGAAGGCCTTCTTCTATCGTTGCGCTAGAGTTCCTGGGAATTGAGTTCCGGAGCGACGCGTTGTGACATTGGTGGCTTGCTAGCCAGCGACAACAAAGAGAACGGAGAGGACAACCTGAGAGGACGAACTACGGTCGCAAACACATCAAAAAAACGGTGGCAATAGATTTCACACGTAAAGTTGATGAGCACGAGTAGGGTGGTGGCTCCTTCCACGCGGCAACGGCCCTACCTCTGATCCGGGTAGGGGCTTGAGCAGAGGATATAAAAGGCGAGTTGACACATGAGTGAGAGATTTAGTAGCTGAGGAACGCAATGTTTGTATCCTATTCTCAACTTCGTGGGGGAAGGCAATGACAGCTCTCTAATGTGCAAGGGGAACTACTATTGCATTTGCCAATGATACAAAAGATTAATACGTGACGATCAAGCAATTGTGTAATAGCGCTAGAAGCCTGGAACAACGTGGCAAGCGAGCACGCACCGACTCTCGGTGGTCTCGGTTTCTTTCAGCGACATGGATGTACCTATTTCTTTTGAAGACAATGCTGAAATACCGTGACGCTCATATGCAAAACACAATGTTGAAAGTCTAAAACCATGTGACAAATGAGGATACACTAACTCTAGATGGACACGATTTCTTTCAGCGACATAGATGTACTTATTTAAAAAAAACGAAATTGTGCTTCTTTGAAAAAAAAGCAAAAAAAAGAAAAAAAAATGCTACAGGGCTTGAATCGCTGGGAGGCCACCAATCCTCCAGCGATATAGAGTTACTTATGATGGCTGGGCGGTTGTCATATTGCATCTGTGGCGCGCAACTATTCAGTATACACCGCCGCTATCATGTTGCACTTTGAGCTCCTCACGGACACATGATTTAGTTCAACATATTGTCATCTTGCACATCAATCCTCACGGACGAGCTCCGTGTACCGTTTAAACAGTGTTTAAATGGACTAAATGACTGTTTAGACTAGCATAGCCTTAAATCACTAGCTATAAAGTACGAAAGCTAGAGAGAACTACCCAATTTAACAAATATTGCCGAAGAGTCTGGTTACCGGCCCGTGTTAAGCGCTTGCAGTGTAGCTTAAGGCCTCGCTCGGTTCGGTGGGTTTGATCCGTTCCCGGCCTCGCTCCGGCCGGAACCGGTTTAGAATTCGGCCTGGCACAAAAATGTTGTTCGTTTCGTTTCGACTGGGCCGGGAATCAAATAGGCTCGGAATGGACTCGTTCCACATTCAATTGGCCCAGAAACGAAAACCTACCTCTCACTCCTCGGATCAGATTCCTGCCAGGCGAGACAAGACGAGTTGGCGGCGCGAGGCGAGGAAAAAACTGGAACGAGCACGGAGCTGACGACCGCGAGGCAAATAAAATCAAGCTAAACTTGTCCTGGTTAATAAGAAAGGTCATTTTTCTTTAGCCGTCGAGAGTAGCTAAACCTAACCAATATTGTTTAAAGACTGAAATGTCCTTAATGGTTTGACGAAATTATATCTACTACCACCACAATATTCATCTTCTCTTGCACACGAAAGGGTATTATAGTCAATAAACTGGCATTTAGCTTGGAGATAAAAACATCCCAGCTAAAGTTTAGCCAGCTAAAAGAAGTGATTTCATTTTACCTAAATTTTAGTGGGGATGGATCCGGCGGCCATAGTGACATGGAATCGCACTCGCTGACTCGCGGTACCCGAGCAACTGCGGATCTGCTCTGTTCTTCCTTCCCCAATTCTATCCAATCCCTCACTCTCTCCGTCCCAATCTCTAGCTAAACCCTAACACAAATCAACCTCGCATCCCAGCTGACGGCAGAATCGCACTCGCAGCACACGAGCAACTGCGGCGCCATCCGCCATGGAGGACCGGCTGAGCAGCCTCCCCGACGACCTCCTCCACTCCATCCTCCGGGACCTCCCGCTCAAGCACGCCGTCCGCACCGGCGCCCTCTCCAGGCGGTGGGCGCGCCAGTGGCTCTCCGCGCTCGCCGCGTCCCCGGTTCTCGACTTCACCGACGGGGACTTCGCCCGCGGCCAGCCGCCGGAGCGGGCCGCAGCCACGGTGGGCCGCTGCCTCCGGCTCCACGCCGAGCACGGCACGCCGCTCGACGTGCTCCGCCTCGCGCTGGTGTACCCGCCGGGGCCGGGCCGCCCCGCGTTCGCGCGGGGCGTCATCGGCTGGATCGCGGCCGCCGTGGCGCGGGGCGCCAGGGAGGTGGAAGCGGACCTGACGCCGCCGCCGCAGGATCTCGCCATCTACGGAAGCGCGGCGTTCCTGGAGATCCCGGCCGATCTCTTCCAGGCGAGGAACTCGCTGGAGCTGCTCGCGCTCGGCCGGCTCAGCCTCCGCGCCGTCCCGCTCCCGGCGGCGGGGCTCGCCGGCCTCCGCTCCCTCTCCCTCAGCCACACCGACGTCACCGCCGAGGCGCTCCGGGGCATCCTCGCCACCTGCGGCGCGCTCGAGTCCCTGAGCCTGAGGTGCTGCGCCCTCCTCACCGCGGTGCGCGTCGCTAGCGATCGGCTGCGGGCGCTGGAGCTCCTGCGCTGCCGGGCCGTGGTCGAGCTCCGCGTCGCCGCGCCCGCGCTCGAGTCGCTCGTCCTCTACGGCAACGTCATCCTTAGCGCCGCAGAGTGGTACCGCTACCACTCCGTCGCCGTCGACTTCGCCGCGGCGCCGGCGCTGCGCGACGTGTACCTGTCGCACATGGATTGCTGCGATTACCTTGATCTCAACCACGACGACTACTACCCATTCGTTTACCACGTCCCCCATGCCAGGGTCTTGACACTCTGCTCCGTCGGCTTGCTGGTGCCGAGAATTTCAATGGACTCGGACGATGAGCGTTTCGATCATCTTCCTTATGCGCACGTAAACGGCGGTGAAGCCGCGTATATCGACATGCCCAACCTCCAGGAGCTGCAGCTGCTGCTGGGCTCCCTGGAAGAAGAAGGTGAACAGGACCCTCGGTTCCCTGAGCGTGTGTACTACTTCTTCACCCACACCTCACTTCCGGTCCTCGAACGGCTCTTTGTCCGTGTAAGTGAAGCGCTCTCTTTCCCAAACTTTTGAGTTGAGAAAATGTTTTCGATACTCTGCTTGCGAGCTGAATTTGCTTATGTAACTGCAGCTCTCCAGGAATCCTGCAGACGGAAGCAGCTCGCCGACAGCGCCCGATGACGAGGTTGCAGAGATCGAATTCGGACACGAGATCGTCCTCGGCCAGCTGACTTTCGTCAAGGTTGTCCATTTTAGAGGGACATGGCGGGAGTGGCGTCTGGTCGCGTTCTTGCTGCAGAGGGCTCCCATCCTTGAGCAGCTAGTGCTGGTTACGGCGGCGGAAGGAGAGGGAGCCCCGTCACACGGGCAACTTGAGGACATCAGGGAGCGGGTGTCGGCGTTGGAGAAGGCGTCGCGCGATGTGCGCATCTCCGTGTGCCGGCCCGGTGAAGACGACAGCCCCAACCATGCCCACACGAGGTTCTTCCATGAGGAGTTTTGCTGCATGGATTTAGGATGATTTGATGCATGAACATCAGAACATGGTGGCTTTATTTGTAACAAAACTAAGTTGTTTTAGGATGCTCGACCTGCTCTGTTCTACTATCTTTTAATATTTTACCGTGTAATTTTGCGTTGTTGGGAATGGTTTCTGTTGCTGTTAGCCAAATGTGTTCAAGGCTTTGTCAAGACATAAACTGCTGCTGCTACTATGGAGAGACGGGGTGGCATAACAGGAACCAGGTCGTCCATGAGGGAAAAGAAGGGTTTGAGTTGAATCTTCATTCAGGTTCTTAGAGTGCTAATCATGATGCACTTCGTAATCTTGAGAAGAATGCAGACTTTCTGAACTCCAAAGGGCTAAGTCTCTGTCTGCATTCTGCAAGGAGACCGTTGTCCCTGTTCCAGCTTCTTCCAGGTGCTGATAGTGTTTGGGCCGATGAGGCGCCAGAGACGGGCCCAAATCTCACACCCGGAACATCGTGCGGCCCAGATAACTGGTTGAGCGGCGGCGGCGAGCCGGATCGTGGCAAACGAGGAAGCGACCGATCCGACGGCCCAGGTCGATCCACCTCCGCTATAAATAAACATCGCCACCTAAACCCTACCTCTCACCAACCTCTCTTCACGCCGCTGTTGCGCCGCGCTCCTCACCTCTCGTCCAGATTTGGGGGTTCTGAAGACCTGATAAATCTGCTCATGCTGCTGTCTACGTTTGCTTGAAATCTCGATTCGACCCTGATCTCAGTCTCGACATTTTTTTCTTGCTCGGACTTTTGCATGCAATCTGTTCCAATTGCATTTGTTTTCCCCTGTTTCTCATGTTTGTGAGTTTCTTTCCTCTGTTTGTGGTCTGGATTTGTTGGCTTTCTAGTCTGATACGCACATGTAAAGAGGCCCCGAGTTCTGATCCTGTATACTCGGGCTCCTAACCTTGGTGTGCGAGAGTTTACGCCCGGCGAATCGCGCTTATATGAGTGCGCAGTGCTTCCCCGGCCTGCTCGCCCTGCTTGTGATTTGCCGTACATTTTATTATTTTATCGCACGATTCTGTTTCTGAACTGATTGCGTCCTCCGTAGCCATTAACTTCACCCTATGAGAGCCGTCTCCAATGTTCGAAACGATTACTGTGGGATCTGAACTTCAATTAATGTTACACAAATTTTATTCACAAATATTACCATTTTGAAGTTATCAGAATTTTAAGAATATGAATTCAACAAAAATAATAAAGGATGAAAATCGTGTATGTTAGATGTCACTCACCACGTGAAATGACACTTCAAAATTATGAAAATTGTAAATTTTACATTTTTCTTCTTTCCCTTTAGATTACGTAGTGAACAAAATCGATTTTATTTGCGTTTCGAAGTAAAATGAAAACGTGATACGTTTAATGATGCTAATATTGAATGTGGAGTACAGTGATAGCGATCTTAATCCATTGCCACTTGCTTTGGGTAGCAACAAACACTTCAGAAACGTTCAAACATGGCAGATTTGGGCCTAGGGTCATGAGCGCCAGCCTCCTGAATTCTCACTAGGCCTCCTGTCGGTGGTGCTATGTGAGTATGTGACAGATAGTAATTGCAGAATTGGGATTTGAGGATAATCTGGCAGATTTGGGCCTAGGGTCATGAGCGCCAGCCTCCTGAATTCTCACTAGGCCTCCTGTCGGTGGTGCTATGTGAGTATGTGACAGATAGTAATTGCAGAATTGGGATTTGAGGATAATCTGGGTTGTAAAGTGCAATGAACCCATTGTCCGCAATGTGGATGGACAGGTCCTTTATTTCTAAACATCTACTATTTTTCTTTATAAGGCATTCTCTATATTTCAATTGAATTTAGATGCAACACATTTCTATATTTATGCCACATTTTGTAAACTTTTACATAATTACACAATGGAGTATACCGAAGGATCGATTAACTGTTGCATATGCCTGCTTTTGTTAACTATGAGCTTTTGTCTGATATAACTGGTTGCATAGGACATAGGCCAACGGATTCAACAGCTCCGCACTACCAAAGGACCGGGTTGATGTGGTAAACCGAGAATCATTTTTAGCCTTGCTCAAATTGTTAAAGTCGAGCTCAGATGAGCTTGGGTATACATTATACTTGTTGCCCTAAACTTCTAACTAATTTTGGTCTGATTTAGTGTTTTCCAATCGTCGCTAATCATTAACCAATGTTTTCCCCGCGTGTATGTTGTCTTGTTTGTTTGGACTAAGGGATTCTAAAAAGAAACATGTAGATCCTAAATTGTGAAAAGCCGTGTTATGGAAAGTTGAACATGCTCACGAGCCGATAATGATTGTTTAGCTACATGGATTGATCTACCCTATTGTCCTTTTCTCTTTTCCTTAGACGTGAGCATAATAGCATGGTGAGTAATATGGGTAATAACAAATATATGTATATATAGGAAATCAATAAAATGTCATATCTTGGTTATTAGTCTTAGTTATTGTTTAACTCCCTTATTAACTAGTTCAAAATTAGAAGTTCTACTTAGAAATTAGTAACAAAAAATACTAGAATTTCATAAAAGTTAGCTTGATATGCTTAACTACATGATGGCAAAGACCGTTGATTCAAACAAAAATAGCTGTTTGTTTGAGTTATATATTATTATACTCTTCGTCCACTAAGGATGCAACTATGGGTTGTGTGCCGGTTAGAGGTGGTTGACGTTTGACTAAATTTCTAATAAATTGTATTCATGTTTATAGCTCTAAATAAAATTGTAAAAAATACATTTTCTAATTAATCTAACGATATTTATTTGATATCATAAATATTGATATTTTTTAATCTTCAATTGGTCAAATTTAAGATATTAAAATAAAATATGACAGTGTGTTCTAGAGTTTTTTTTTTGAGAAGGAGGGAGTAAAAAACTATAATCTACATTCTCTAGATAAAACAAATAGAACTTTAGTAAAATATTAATTAAGGATACAATTATCATTAGATTGATCTTCTCAACTCTGTCCAACTCTAAAAAGCTTTCATTTAGGTAGTGTTTTAATTTGTTTACATCGCCAAGCTTTCTCAATCCGAGCTCGAGCTCAATCCAGGCTCGGCTGCACTCGAGCGAACTTCAAAGCTCCGACACAGATCGTCAATGCACTCAGCTTTGCCTAGGTTATCATTGATCACAAGAAAAGATGAGATGGTTAATTCAGGTTTCAACCAATAATTTAGTTCAGAATAAAGTTTCAGCCAGGACACGAAGTACAGTGTGGGGGCAAGGCAAACTCTGACCGCTGCCACCACCAGACAAGACTGCCTCCTGGTTCGTGGTTCCTAGCCGGCGATCCTCCTCCGTGATCCTGCCGTGCGCTGCGCCCTGCTCGCGGTGCACGGCATGCCGGCCAGCCAACCGCAGACCCCGGCCGTTCAATCCCTGCAATCATGGCCTGGAGGAGGAAGACGACGCCATTGCAAGTTTCAGGACAGGCTCCTCGCCTCTCACCGGCCGCCGCGAGGCTGCTTCCCTGTCTGTCAGGGCAAAGCGGCACGGATGGGGAGGACGCGAACATGGCATTCAAGCGGGGTCAGGGGCAGAGCCGTACGAGGGATCATGCGTGAGCTTGAGCGGAGGAGTCAGGAGTGCACGGCGGCATGGCGCCCCAGTCAGGCCCATGATGCCCCCATCGTATCTTTTGTGATTGATAGACAGATTTTCCAACACCGGAAAGGTGTCCTGTCAGAGGACGAGGAATCTCTCCTGACGTGGAAAACAGCATCAAAGGTTACCCGCCCGTCAGAGTTGAGGATGGCCGTGTACCGATATAAAGTGGCTCCATACAGTATACAATCTCTTTTGTTAATTTGGTCCAGCATACGACTTTAATACCTGATACTGATAATCTTGATTCATTTAGGAACCTTTGGTTTAAAATTGCGAGTCGTTTATCATCATAGAGACTAAAACGTTGAAATCGTTGGCTCAGGTCTGTCTCATGTCTGTACATACGTGGATGCATATCAATCTGTGATACCGGCATTGATTTTCCACGTTGCTGCTTGCAGCAAAGATTGCGAAATGCATGTGCCGCGTGACCACATTTCCTTATCCGATCGTAGCCTGTCCCCTTCACAAAAGATCTGCAGATGATAACCAAGCAAGCATTCAAGTATTTTTCCAGAAATTGCAGGCTATTCAATTCTCCCCACCGACCTTCTCCTCTTCAGAAATGGCATCTATAAAGCGAGCCCATACATGAACCAGCACATCCCTGTCCGTCTCCCTCTCCCTTTCTCAGCAGCTATAGCGCTCTCCTCTTCTTGCTTAGCCATGGCGGCCGCTCGGCCGGCGGCGGCGGCCGCGGTTCAATCGACTCGCCCGCGGCCTAACATTAGGCTCGGGGGTTATGTTGCAGCCAAGGATGACTTGCCGATCGAGAGATGCTTTCCATCTGATCGTTAGATCACTGATCGGCCATCATATCGGCAAGTTGTTCTTGGCTACACCGTGGCCCCTGCTCCTGATGTAAGGCCTTGCCTGCGGCGACACTTTTCAATCTGATGATCACGGTAAGATGAAGGTTATATCGATCAAACTACACTACACTAGCAGCTGTTCCAAGCATGGTAAGAACCGAATCAAGCTGCCCGATTTCTTCCCTGTGATTCGAGTTCTTTATTTCCGGATGAATATCTTCAGTTCAGGATTCAGAGAGCAGCCTGCTGCCTTCCTTGATCAACCTTCTTTAATCTGCTCGGTTAGCTTAATTAGTTTCAATAATGATACATCCGCTTCCTTTTCTTGCAAAAAGGCGCGTAAATTAATCATTTGCGTGTTCTTGATGGAAAACGCTAGATTAGATACATCCGCATCGCCGCTTAATGTCACAGGAGACCCGAGCAAGTCAAACATATACAAGAGATAACGAGATAAGATGTGTACGTCTGGACATATTATGGCACGCCGATCTTATCCGATGCGGATCCTGGATATACATGAACAACAACTGCACGATCCAGGATCTCGATTTTTTATTATTCTAGCAACGCATTGTCTCGTTATTTTTCTTATTTATTTTTTGCAACTTTAAGGTTGATAATTTGTACACTAGCTCTTGCTGGATCTAGACGAGAGAACGAACTAGCGGTGCCCGGTGATAGGAAGCTCTTGCAAATTGCGGCGGGGCACCGCTGCCAAGGCCATGCACAAATGCAACTTTTCTAGTGCCAACTTGCAGCTAATAAGCTGGTGGTGATCATTGATCATCAGTAAGTACTCAATTCATTTGGTCGGTGATCGTAAAGATTTATTTAGTCTAATTACAGCTTCAGTTTCTATTTTTGGCTGCAGGCATATGATCGACCCTTGAATATATGTTAGTATTGTGCTATTATTATAATTTTTTATTTTAGAATTTCTATTACTATTAGTTGATAAATAATTAAGTGAAGTGGAAAAGCATATTGCTATTATTATTATTATTATTTTAGAATTGCTATTATTTAGGCATATTGTGCTATTATCATTAAGTGAAGTGGAAAAGCAACATGCGTATAACTAATACACCTTATTTGTTTTTTTAAGACGAGAGCAAGACTAAAAAGTATTTTAGTCGTTTGCATCGTCGGGTAGAACAGTTGTGCCATCTTGCTGGCCTAGACCTTGCTCTTCAATGTCAGCACACAGTGCGTTTGTGAAGCGCGATCCTTGCACAAATGTTAGGTGCTTCATCGTCTTGTTCGCCCTATCCTAGTTTTTACAACTTTATTGTTTGCTCAAATGCTCGTATTAATTTCTGTTATGGAAATATTTATTTGCGTTGAATTCATATATCATTGTATAGTGGGTCTACGGCGGTGAGCCAACACACAACACAACACAGCTATACTCCTCGCTCGCCTCAGACCCACAGCTAAAAAGAATGGGCATGAGTACCGATCACTAGGCACGTTAGTCAGCCCAGCCGGTGCGGCACCAATGTGCCGCATTTTAGTATTAAAAAAGACGTTTAGTATCGGTCGGTGTTAATGACCGGTGCTAAACATATTTTTGCCTATAAACATAGGTTTTTTCTTTTCTATTTTTCCTTTCTTTTCTCACGGTGCTGATCATAAAAAAATCACATCACAAAATCACAAGAATACATCGATGGATTACAAGAATATGACTATTTCACAAGAATCATTGTCACAATTGCTAGCACACATTTCACAAGACACAGAAAAAAGGATTTGCAAACTTCATCGGCGGCGCTCGCACTCGGCAGGGGCGGCGCCCACGCCCGCGCTCGACCACCTCCGCTGGCTGCCACCGCAACCTGGTCGTGCCATCCATGCGCCTCCGCCACCGGGGCAGGACCTGCAGGAGAGGAGGGAGATGAGAAAAGGGATAGAGAAGGAAGAAAGAAGAGAGAATGAGATGAGGAGAAGGGAGGGGGGAGATGATAGATTAAATAAGGCCTGCACATGTCCACCACTCGTGCATCCATCGCCAGATTTTTTTACCGTTGCTATGGGTTAATACCGGGTGAAGGTTTTGACAAGTACTAATATGCAACTTTTTTACCAGGCGGAGTTTTTACCCAGTACTATTGGGTGTCATTTAGTACCGGCTAGAGCCACCAGCCGGCACTAATTGGTGTTCCTGACATCGATGGCGCCCTTTTAGTACTGGCTGGTGGCTCCGGCCGTACTAAAGTGGCTTCACGGGTGCTATTCTTACGAGTTAGTACTAAATGCCAACATTAATATCGGCTCCAGGCGGACGGCCGATTGAAAACACTAACGTGCAAGGACCAATAAGCATTTTTCCAGTCGTGCAAGCCACAAACTCTCTCCTTTTTCGTTTTTTATTCGATGTCATATTAGATTCGTTCTAAATTAAATTTGCATAATTTACAGACAAATCTAATGTGACATCCTTATAACAGTGGAACTAATAAAAAAAACCATGCACAGTCATTGATGAAAAGGTGGGATTTTGATCGTGGGCCTTCACGTGTCCTATTATACAGTGTTTAGGAGGCACGCCACTCTCATCATGTCGTGCCGTGTGGTACTAGATTGATAAAGCTCGTGCCATATTATACCGTGTTTAGTCAGCACACCATTCTCAATTTCACATCATGTCGTAACCGTGCAATACTAACTAGATCGATAAAGTATAGAGTTGGGCTAAGCATGGGCGATGGCATGATCTGCCATTGCCGTGTCGTGCCGGTCGAAATCCCAGCTCTCATAAAATGAAATTTATCTTGTCACTAACTAGAAGATCTATCCATACAGTTTGTATGTATAATTGTATATCCACGTAGTTCCATCATGTTGTGTCATGGTGATCATCGTGCCAAGATCCATGGCAATGGCATGGCATGTCCTCGCGTTCTCGACACGGTTCGTGCTATCTATGTACTTTGGCCGTGCTAAAAATGGTGATTTCGGCAGTTTTGAAATAGCTCGACCCAAATACTAGCTCTGTTAAGGTCCTTAAGGAGTACTAAGTTTGAATCAATCCTATAATTTTTTTTTGGCCTAAGAGCAACTCCAAGAGACTCTTTCAATCTTTTCTAATTCCTAGTTTTAGAGATTTTGACTAAAAGGTACCTTTCAACAACATCTCTATTTGGTTATTCAAACATAGTCACTCTATATTCTGGATTTTTCGCTAGCCAAATAGAAAAGCTGTTGAAAAACATATAAAATATAGAGAACGATTTTTATACAAATGACTTTTTTTTTGAAAGATAGCAGGAGCACTGCTCTGTCATATAAGAAGAAGAAGCATTCGTACATAACGCGCCGAAGCGACACAAACACCACAACACCACAACACACGCAACAAACAGTCAACACAACAACATACGCAACAAACACTAGACACACCACCACAACCCGGGAGAGGAGCCGACATATGCCGTCCAGCCGCGCCGTCGTTTCCAACGATGTGCCACGCCCAAAGCCGTAGCCCGCTGCAAGCCAAAGCGGCAACCAGAACTCCTCCACCACGAGGCTGTCAACCTCATGCCACACGCACCTGACCGTCGATCCCCTAGGTCCAACCTTGCTTCAGTAAAAACTCCCGCCGCAGTATCAGTGCCTCCAACTTGATCACTCAATGCGTGGGGGCCTCGCCACATCCACCGCCTCACAATCCTCAGAAGCACCCACCTGAAAGTGTACGGGGGCCTTGCCAAGCCCGTCACACTGGACACTACTCCAACAAGGGTTTGCCACCAACCCGCCTTGAGAGCCTTACCTACGCCAAGCCATCACCGGGGTCACAACCGCGTCAAGGACGCCAGCCCAAAGCCACCAGCACCCATGGGCCCTCTGCTCCTCGCCACCGACACGGATCCTGCGCAACTCCACCGCCGCAGCGGACGGGAATCACCACCAAACCGATCACCATCCACACTACCACAGGCCGGGCCGAGTCTCAAGAGCGACGCCTCCAGGAAGTATGCGACGCCAATGGCGCCGCCGTCGCTCGTCCATACCTGGACTAGGTCTTCACCCAAGAACTCCGTGCTGCAGGGCTGAGGTGTTCACAATGGTGCCCCCAACAGGGAAAGCGACGCTCCAAGAGCGATGCCACCATTGCCACTGACAGGGGCTGTCCCTGTCGATGAAGGCTTTCGCCCGGTTCACCCCAAGCCTGCCACACATCCACGGCCAAATGACAGCAGCTCGCTCCCTCGCCGCCTCCGCAACCATGCCAGCAGCACCATCGCGGAGGAGAGAAAAGGGGGCACCACCCAGCAGACCTCCACGCCCTCCGCCCGCACGCAGCACGACGTCGTCACCCCGGCCACCATGGCCCAAGGTAGCAAGCAGCCACAGCACCACGACCGCCATGGCGACCCGCACAGGCCGCCACTGCCGCCGCCGTCGTCCCGCGCGCCCCCGCACGAGTTGCCGCTGCCGTCGCCGGTCTGCACGTCGCCGCCCGGGCTGCCGCCGCCGCAGCCATCCTGCGAGCCGCCGCCCAAACCGCCGCCGCCGTCCCCTCACGCCTCCGCCTCTGCGGCCACCCGCCTCCCAGACCACGCCACCCGCCGCCAACACAAGCGCGCGCCCCCGACCGCGCGGCCACCAGATCCGGTCGAGGGCAGACCGGATCCGTGGCACCCCACCCCCGCCGCCGTCGCAGAGGCCGCCGACGCCGGCGAGGTCCACCGGGCCCTGAGCGCCCGCGCCCGCCGCGAGGCCCGTGTGGAAGGGGAGATGGCCGCGCCGCCGTCTTCATTGGGACCTCATGGGCTTCCAGAGCACCCCTCGGACGGCGGCGCGACGGCGAGCGGCGGCGGGACGGGGGTCGGCGGCGCTAGGGTTGGCGCCGCCCGTGCCGTCCGCGTGGGGACGACGCGAGCGGTTTTTTCCAGTCTTTTTTACAAATGACTATCTAAATAATGATTTAGAGAATAGATTTTAAAAAAACCTTTAGAGATGCCCTAAACTATGCACCATGCACCCCTGGGCCCTGGCCCTGCACGGCACACCGCCTGACCGGCCTCCTCTTGGTCTCCACCGCTGTAACCGGTGGACCCCTCCACCGGGCGTGACGTGTGATGACTGACGAGCTGCCAACCTGCCATTGATTGGCCCGGCGTTGCATGGCTGGCGCCTAGCCTTCTACTCCGATCCGTTTCGGAGTGAGGCGCGCGGCTAGCGGTTTGTAGCGCTCCGCTTCTTTCTGATTCCAGCTTCGAGCCTGTCTCGGTGCCTCCCGTACACGTACTCATGCTCACACACGTACGACGAAACGGCCTTTTGACGAGTTCATGATCACGACCTCGAACGGACTTCACGCTCGAACGAATCCTCTGCGAATCTTTCGTGAGGGCCGGACGCGCCGCCGGAGCACCGCGACGACGGCGCCGCAACTTTTCGCGGCCGGCCGCCCGTCCGGCTGCGCGCTGCGCTGCCACTCCGACGGCTGAGCTTGGCCTGCGAGCTGCGGCGGCGTTTGTGTGGGCCGTGATGCGGTCACGTGCGCGCGTACACCTTTTGGGTGTCTCACTGTCATCGGCATCGTCCTTCGGGACCCTCAAAGGGACGTACGGGCACGGGTGGGTGACTCTTGGGGAAGCCATGGGGTCACCGCATTTGGAACAGGAGCGCGCCACCGGTGCGGCGGTGCGCCGCGCGCAGGGGGGACAGACCGGCAGAGGCACCTGGGCTTCGTCTTCACTCTTCAGCACGGATGCGAAAAATATCCGCATTGGTAGTTTCAGGTTGGGTCACTTCGAGCTGAATTTATAGAAACCTTTCTCTGAATTAGTTAATTATTATCCCATATCTCGATGAGAAGATACAAAACCAGTGTTTTTGAAGCACCCCTTGATGTACTCCATAAAAGACATGAAGAGGACCCTATCTCCACCTTTTCCTGGAGATGGAGATGGTGAAGGTAGGTGTTTTTGGCAGAAAAAAATTGTGAAGACGATGGAGTGGAGTTATTCTTTTTTTTTTCTCCGGAGCTCTCCCAAACACCATCAAAGGAGAAAGAGAAAAAAAAGAAAAATTAATCTGTTAGAGCAGTTTTTTTTTTGCTCCTTGTTCCTCTACGTGGATAAAAAGTGAAAATGGGAAAGTGGATGCGTAGAAGTTGCTCTAATTCAATTGCCCAATTCAAGTCTATTTCTAACATTTTTTTTCTACTCTCCCCTACACAAGTTGAATTTTAAGTTTAGATTTTTGTAGGGCATGATAACTTATGCTAGAAAATTTTACTAAGAATTATTAGCAATTATTTTCACATGTCGAGAAAGTTAAATATAGAATTAACCCAGACACACAACACTGCATAATGAAAAAAACTCTTAAGGTATTTCTGTAACATGGGATATAATGTCCTTTATCAACTCGCAAGGTTTAAACCTAATAGTCAATTTGTACACAGAAAAATAAAAAAATACAAATCTCACTATAATATATAAATTGAACAAATTTAAATAGTTTTATTAAGATCAAAGAAAGAATTATATTATATCAAAATTGTGTACATCGTTAAGTTACACATAACAAATTAAATGTGCTCACGCACTAGGCACAAGTCCAAATCTCAATCCCAAACCTGTGTAAAAGATCAAATGGAAGGCCGTACTGGCATACGCTCAGCAAACAGGCGGAGAACAAGCGCCCAAAAAACAACGACCAACATCCTTGCAAGCTGGAACGAGCACAATCTTTTTCTTTCTTTCTACGTCTTACTGATCTCCATAAGCTCGAGGGATAATGTACTTTAATCAGTTTTGTTGCCGTTAGATAATGCTTTTTTAGAAGCCGTTGGATTATGCTATTTTCCTCAATTTTCCCCTGTCGAAGCAATTTATATTCCGAAAGATATTTTTTATAGAACAGAAAGATTATAGAGGTTTCCAGCCCGTTACGACGGACAAATAAAGCAACCGGCGGCCCAGCATGATTCGAGACCGTGGCAGCCCATATGGCCATAATAGCCTGCTCGACACAACGGGCCACAAGAAGACTAGAACGGCAAAACAGCCCATAAAGAGGACGAGGCTCCGGTGATATCTCTCTGACGTCGTCCTGCGTGCGCGCGAGGATCACGCTTGCAAACCTCCAGCCCCGCCATCTGCAGCTCCTTGGGGGTGCGAGATCTCTGCCGATTCCTCCCCGCTCGAGTCGACTCGCCGCCGCCGGTCACTGGACGCGGTCGCCGCCGGCCTCCTCCTCCTCCTCCGCCGCGGTTCGTCGCCTCTGTTGTGCCTCGTCCACCACCTCCGCATCAGGTTAGCCAAGCCGGCCCGCATCAATTCGCCGGATGCACAAGCTAGGGTTCCTCTCCTCACGCCGTTTCTTGCATTAGATCCATAGGGAGGCGGCTGGTCCTGCACGCTGGGCTCATCAACGGAGGCGGCTGATCCTCGACGCGGAGCTCAAGGCACTCTTCTCCCTCCTCCCGGTGCTCTCCCTCGGCCACGTCTTCTACTTGCTCCAGGTATGACCGTGTAGATCCATTCAATCCACCAGTGACATGAACAAGTTCGTTAGAATCGGTGGTGATTGTGGTCTCCTATATATGGACCTTGGTTGGTGGTTGCGGTTGGTCAGCAGTTCATGCTCCAGATGGATGTTTGAGTCTTCATAGATGAAGCAAAACTTTTTTGGATGCTCCTTTGTGATGTTGCAACATTTTCTCTTTAATATTTCACTTGCTGATTTTTCATGTTGCAGCGTTTTGTTATGAAAATATTTCATGAAACATGCACTCAATGTTGCAACGGGAATTTTTTACTCCACCGTGTCCAGATGTTTCACTATGTTTGAGTAGAATTTTTTCAATGCTGCAGTTGTATGATAGTGATGTTGCAATAGCTTTGTTTCGATGTTGCATAAACTGAACGATGTTGCTGCGGGAAGTTTACTCCCTTGCATCCAGCTATGTTTCGGTACCCGTGGTTTCTGATGTTGCAAACGTGTATTTTCGATGTTGCAACAGGCCATCCGATGGAAAATTTCCATCGGACGTCTGAGCGCTTGCTGCACCGAAACTTTTTTCTACTAGTAATGTTCAGCTAGTATGTCACAATTACACAATGTTTGACTCCTTCACAGCAGCTCGCCCTCCGCTAGAGAGTCACACACACCCGCTCAGCTGCCATGTCGAAGCCTGGGGACCAGCAGCCGGCGGACATGGAGGTCGATCCCTCCGCTGCTGCCGAGGAGAAGCCGGCCATAAGGTTCTCCATCAACGGTGAGCTTTACCCACCCCTCCACCTCCTCCGGTGATTTGGCCCCTTGCTCGGTTTCTCTGACCGGTCCCGTTTCTCGCAGTGCTGGAGCTCATGAGGGAGGCACAGATGCAGCACGGCCTCCGCCAGAGCGACTACACGCGGTACAGGTTCGTGTGCACGCTTCATCCGATCCTGCTCTACCCTTCCCAGATCTGCGGCTTTGATTCCACTCTATTCCATGCAAGATATGTTGCGGCGGGAGTTTGAGTTTCTGACCGTTCAACGCCTGGATCGAACGTCCAGGGGCTAGCAGCTCTGTTTTCATTAACCTGTTCACCTGCCTCTTTTATCTTTGGTTTGCCTAGAGTATCATGCTCTCTGTTGTTAGTATGTGATTCCTGTCATTGTGTATGTGCCTCTTTGCCTAAATGATTTTGCATTACATGTAGGAGGTACTGTTCTGCGCGTCTCAGAAGGCTGTACAAGTCTCTCAAGTTCCTGCATGGCCGTGGTAAATACACCAGGAGGAATATAACCGAGTCAACAGTCACAGATGTCAGGTGTGGTGCCTTCTGCTGATAATCTGCTATATTGGCATGCTTTTTTCTTTCTCATTTTTAGATGAATATATAAGGAAGAGGGGAAGGGTTGTTCATGATATGCCATGTTTTTGGAACTCTAGCATGTGCCCTAAAGGACTCATTGTTGATGTTGGCTAATAGCACCACATAACATGTTTCCGTCATTTTTTCTGAAACTTGAATGAACTAATTTAGAACTAGCATGATGCTTGAGCTGATAATATCGCTGTTGGTTTTGTGGTCATGTAAAACCAAGGAATTGCTCTGGTGTCTTCCTGTGTAATGGGAAACATTCCATTGCTTTTTGTACATTTGGTTATATTGCTTAGAAAGGTTTTGAGCTTTTTGATTGGAGTAATAGTACGAAGGTCTTCCTCCAGCCATTTTCATTGTCATGCAGACATGGAAACTTTTGTAGTATATGCATGTGGTAGTGCTGTTTTTAATTGTTTATTTGGGAAGTTTAACAGAAATCACAGTCATAGTTTCATTTTTGCAGTGTTTTATGTTTTAATAGACAGTGGAGCAATGTCCACTGCGATTTGTGTATACCTGGACAGTGTCCTGAAGCATTTTTAATATGTATGCACAGGTATCTCCACATAGTATTTTATATGGCCGAGCGAGCATGGAGTCATGCCATGGAAAAGAAAACTGCTGGTACAAATGCACAACAGCGTATCTACATGTTGGGTCGATTTAGGAAGGCAGTTAAATGGGCATCACTTTTTTCGCAATTATGTTCTGTGAAAGGAGATTCGAGAACATCTCTGGAAGCTGAGGTGTGTTGCTATATTTTGTTTCACTTTTTTTTTCAGTTGTAGACTTCTATTAAGATATGTGTTACCGTGGAAGGAGATGAGGCAGAATAGATTGACTAGAGAGCCAAGAGTCCTAGGCTGCCCACAATATGTCTGTATCGAGAGGGATCCTCCAAAGGGGTACCATCTGTACGACGAAGCTGCAAGTGAAGGTCCATGGGTGTGGCAGCCGTCCGACTATCGGTAATGCCAGAGCGTGCAATAAGGTCCCGTATATACTTGGATTGTGAGAGATAATAGCCCTTGGAAGAACGTAAGACCTCAATTCCTAAGAAATAACTCAGAGGGCCCAAATCAGACATTTGAAATTGCTCACCAAGTTGTTGCTTCACATGATTAATGTGACCAATATCATCTCCCGTACTTAGCATATCATCAACATATAGAAGCAGCAAAGTACGCCCATGGGGAGAGAGATGAATAAATAAAGCAGGGTCATGGTCACTTTGTGAAAAGCCAGCAGCGCGGATCACCGATACAAAGCGTTCAAACCAAGCCCGTGGAGCCTGTTTAAGACCATATAAGGCACGACGAAGACGACAAACATATCCTGGAGGTGCATTAACACCTGGTGGTGGCTGCATATAAACTGCCTCATGTAAATCACCATGAAGAAAGGCATTCTTAACATCCATCTGAGAGATATTCCATGACTCAATCAGAGTACGAACTGTGGTCATGTGAGCAACAGGATCAAATGTCTCATCATAATCACACCCCTGAGTCTGCTGAAAACCTCTGGCAACTAGACGAGCTTTATATCGCTCAATAGAACCATCAGATTTGGTTTTAACTTTGAATACCCATTTACATGTGATAGGTACTGTATGAGATGGTAATGGGACAATATCCCAAGTACCTGTGCGCTCAAGTGCAGCGAGCTCCTCAGACATAGCAGCCTGCCATTCCGGAATGAGAGAAGCCTCATGATAAGTGGATGGCTCATCAAGAATAGCACTTGCACGTGGAAATCCCAATTTATCAGGTGGCTGAATAGTGGTGCGATCACGCAGATTGTAGCTTGGCCCAACTTGTGACTCATCAGGAGCATTAGAATCAGCCAAACCAGGAGCATCAGGACTGGCCGAGGAAGGAGGACTAGATGGGGGCTCTAGAAGATTGGCTGAACGACGAGTGTAAACACGTGTGATGGGTGGTTTACATGGTGGAGGGTCATGTGATGAAGGCTGGGGATAGGGGATTGGGGAAGGGTCGTTAGGAGGAGATGGTGTGGATGGAGGTGCATCATCACTAGATAAAATAGGAGGAAGATAAAGAAAAGATGTGGACTCTGTAGAAGAAGAGGATGAATGAGTAGAAGGATTATAAAAGAAAGGGTGATCCTCAACAAATGTCACATCACGAGAGATACGTATGCGACGAGTGGAAGGATCATAACAACGATAACCCTTATGCTCAGGACTATACCCTAGAAAAACACATTCAACCGACTGAGCTGTCAACTTAGTTCGCTCACGAGGTGCAAGCAGAACATAGCAGGTACATCCAAAAACCAGAAGATGATCATAGCGAGGAGGAGTGCCAAAAAGAACCTCACCAGGAGACTTACCAGATAGTTGGATGACGGTTGTCTGTTGATAAGATAAATAGATGTCGAGACTGCTTCCCCCCAAAAGTGAGAAGGAACAAAGGAGGCAATTAGAAGAGTCCGAGCAGTTTCAATGATATGACGATGCTTGCGTTCAGCTACACCATTTTGAGGATGGGCGCCAGGACATGAGAGCTGAGGAAGAGTACCTTCAGAGATCAAAAACTGGCAAAAAAGATCAGACAAATATTCTCCACCAGAGTCAGAACGAAAAATTTTAATAGAGGTGGAAAACTGAGTATGAATCATGCGAGTAAAAGACTGATATATAGAACACAATCGGGACCGGTGTTTCATAAAATAAAGCCAAGTGTATCGAGAACGATCATCAACAAAGATAACATAATACTTACGGCCACCCTTAGTAGCAAAAGGAGCAGGGCCCCATACATCTGAGTGGACAAGATCAAAGGGCTTACTAGAGTGAGAGACACTAGAAGGATAGGGAAGTTGAATCTGTTTTCCAAGCTTACAACCTTTACAATTAAAGTTAGACTCGACAGATGTATGACCTAAGTAGCCCTGATGGATTAATGTGGACAAGCGAGACCCACAAAGGTGACCAAGTCGATGATGCCACTTCGCGAAGGATGACGGAGTTGATGATGAAACAGATGACACACGAGCGGCAGGAGGAGGAAGACACAAGGTGTCCAAAATGTAGAGGCTAGGAGCATTTCTACGGCGATGGCCAGTCCCAATCACAGCCCCGGTTTGACGATCCTGAATAAAGCAAGATGAGTCATCAAATCCAATAAAGCAATTATGATCAGCAATTTGGCCCACTGAAAGAAGATTCATGGACAACTGAGGTACAAATGATACATCTGGTACAGAAAAGTTGGTACTACAAAGAGAACCCCGATGAGTAATATAACAGGGTGTACCATCAGTTGTCTGAATAGAAGCACCATCACTGATTGGCTTGCAGGTAACCAACTGGGACTGATCAGATGTCACGTGAAAAGAAGCCCCTGAATCAAACACCCAAGAGGGCTGAGAGACACCAACAGATGAAGCAGCAGCAACAGAGACAGAACCACCTCTAGCAATGGAAGAAGTACCACGGCCACGAGCAGCACGAGAAGCTCGGTGGGCACAATACTCAGCTAACTTCTCTGGATATGCAGAAAAACAATTTTCAGATAGATGAGTAGTCTTGCCACAATGTTTACATGGCTCTGAAGAAGTACCTCTAGGTACAGGGACCCGCTGAGAGGCTGCCAGCACGCTATGAGGTGCTGTCATAGAAGAGAAAGAAGACATAAACTGCAGGCGTGTCTCTTCAGCAAGTAATTCAGCCAAGGCTTGGTCCATGGTTATAGCAGAAGAGTTATGAAGTAACCGTGTACGAATGGAATCAAATTCTGGCTTCACTCCCATAACAAAGCGGTATGTCAGAAATCTTTCAAGGAATTTGTGTGCTGGGCAGTCAGCCGCTGTGCATTCATTCACCATGGAGGTCAGTGAACCCATCAAACGATCATAAGCTGAATAATAATCATCAATAGACATATCACCTTGCTCAATGACATGAATTTGCTGCATGAGACTGGAGAAGAGCACCACTGTCCTGAACATAACGCTGCTTTAAGGCAGACCAGATTTCCTTAGCTGTTTTAAACTTTCTGAGACTCATAATCATAGATTGTTTAGTACTATTAACCATGGCAGCCATCACCTTCCCATCATTAATCTGCCATGTGGTGATAGCACTAGCATTACTGCCATCAGATTTGAGCTCAGGTGGATCATCAGTTAAGTGGGAATAGAGACCTTGACCCCTCAAAGCAGTTTCAACACAAAAGGACCATTCCGGATAATTTGAACCATCAAGAGTGATATTGATAACAATGGGACTGATCTGAGCCATGGTGAAGATTGCAAGAACTGGACTGACAGCAGAAAAAATAGCAGCAAGATCTCGAGCAGTTACCAGGCCTATGCTGCAGAGCACCAAGCAGGCAGCAGGCAGATAGCAGCAACAGCACAGCAGACGGAGGAGCAGCAACCAGAAGTCCAGGTGTACCCTGCGACAGACGAAGGGGATGACGAGCGGACGGAGGGGGCACCTTGAAGCAATCCGCGACCGGCGGAATTGACAACGGAGGAGGAAGAATCGACGCAGAATCGATGGGCCTCGCGATTTGAGCACGGCGGACAGCAGGGCCGCGACGGCCGGCGGATGGGAGGGCCGCGACGGGCGGCCGCAACGGACGGGCAGCGGGCGGACGACGCACGGACGAGCAGTGGCCGAAAAAAAAAGGGGATCTTGGGTGGATGTGGAGGTGACGCTCCTCACCCTAACCCTACCTGCTCTGATTCCATGTTACCGTGGAAAGAGATGAGGCAGAATAGACTGACTAGAGAGCCAAGAGCCCTTGTTGTGTATATACAGCAGTGGCCATATGGGCCTAGAGAAGAATATGAATATGGGCCATGGGCCTAATGTAGATATACTGCTTAACAATATGTACTATGTTCAAAACTGGAAAATCATTGAATTCAACCTGAATTTTTTTTGCTTAAAATATGTTTTACAGGCATATGCTTCATATATGAAAGGTGCTTTGTTTTTTGAGCAAGACAAGAACATAGAGGTGGCAATGATAAATTTCAAGAATACGAGGTTTGTGAAATTGTGCTTGTTTTGTCAGAATTTAAGATCATTAGAGTTTGGCATTATGGGCCTGTTTAATTCCGGTGCATTGGCGAAAAGTGGTGAAAACCTTTTGCATTGGGTTGCGTGCACAGAGAGAAATGAACTGACATGGATCTCTAGATGGAAACTTTAATTGAACACCCCTATGTCTTTGTCTTGTGTAGATTTTTTATTACTCAACCCTTTTGAATGAGTAATTAGGGTGAAATTCTTTGATGATCTGAGTACCTTATCATCCATTTCTCCATAGGGCCGTATACGAGGAGCTTGGGAAGTATGGCAGCATAGAAAATCAACTTTTATGCCGTCAACGCATTGAAGAAGTGGAGCCTATGATTGACTTCTGTTCACACAAACTTGGTGGATCATCTTTACAAGCACATGAACTCCTAGATACTGCTAATGATCTTCTCAAAGCGAAGATGGAGGTATTTTCTTTTGTAATCGCTTATCTAACATACCTTTATGTCTTTTTTAAGAACTAATTGGGTGCTAGCACATTATTGCAATCTACCATAAAAAATAATGTTAGCTAGGAGTTCTGTCTGGAGGTAGATTTCTGAGGAAGGTTGATTTGAGCCCTTTAACCAAGCCAAGGAAATATGGGAAGAGGAAAGTTTTGCAAGGACAACGACATTCCAGGCTAAACTCTGTCCTAAGACACTTTCTTTAGAAAGGTTTCACCTTCGTTCTTTTAGGGATTCTGCATGATAACCTAGGAGGTCCAAGAGCAGGGTGCAGATGCTTTTTTTTATCATAGCAGTTTTGAAGCAAATTTGGGTTGCATCCATTTCAGCAGACAGCAGGCCAGTTTCAGAAGCCCGTAACTTCCATATACAGTCCATATATCGTAAATAAGTATTACTCCCTCTGTTCTGAAATGTAGGTCTTTTTGGCTTTTTTAGATAGATTCATAACTTTTGCTATGCACCTAGACATGTCATATCTAGGTGCATAACAAGAGCTATGAACCTAGAAAAGCCAAATCGGCCTCCCTTTTGGAACAGAGGGAGTAGTTGAAAAGCACTTCAAGCCTGTTGTAATCAGTCTTTTCCTAACCTCTGATTAATTCTGGTTCTGCTGCATTTGCGTCACAAATTGCTGTCATCCAGTTCTCAAAGTAAACTAGATGAAGGATGACTAGTAAAATATCATCATTGAACTAGTACAATATCGCTAGGGTGTAAAATGTACATGGCCAAAGATTGTTTTAGTTGTTGTGATCAACGCATCACACATTTGTCATGTTGATTGATGTTTTAGTTGAACGTTTGGTGATTTGTTTGTTCACAGAACAAATCATGGCGCCATCTGAAATTCCATGCCATACACAATTTACAATGTTGTCATTTGCATTAAGTTTTTGCTATGGAAATTTGGAAGTGTTAAATAGAATTTGTAAGTCTACACAAGATAGTGCTGTAGAGGTTATGGAATCTTCTCTCTCTCTCTCTCTCTCTCTCTCTCTCTCTCTACTACTATTACTACTACTACCACCCATATAGTATTTATATCTGTAGTGCAATTCTACACAGGAAAGTACTATAGCATTCATCCCGCCAACCAATCCACTGCTCTGACTTTATTTTCTGGAACTTGACATTATTGAAGATAATTTCATAAATTTGATTCTTAACTTTCCTTGAAAATTTGGCTCCAACTTGTGTAAAGTTCCTTTTTGGCAGTAGCTGCCTTTTTTCTTCCTATGTTCTAATGGATGCATTTTGAAAAAACTTCAGGCTGTGTTGTCTGAGACAAGGTCACAGCAGGCAGCTTCCATGACTGAGTTTTACTGGCTTGGTCGCAGATTTCCTATTACAAATGCAAAGACCCGTGTTTCCATTTTGAAAGGTATATAGTTACTGACTACTTAACTGCAGGTCATATTGTGCAGAATCACCATATAATTCTGCATTTTAAATTCTTATTTGAGCAATTTTCTTGATGTATATGTTAATTTTATATTTGTGGACCTCTCTTTAATTGAGTGATATGATCAGCTCAGCAGCTCGAGAAAGATTTGAATGGTTCAGCCACAGAATCAATTGCTGCTGACAAAAAGCTTGGCATTTTTGATAAAATATTTTCTGCATACCATGATGCTCGGAGCTGCATCCGCAATGACCTGGTATGAAACTTTTTGTTTTACTGGTCATATTTTGCAGAGTCTAGTTAATACTACTATAGATATGTCCTTACTGTTTTTTTAACTATAAATTCCAAATGTAGGCTTCTGCTGGCAATGCTGAAAATATAAGAGATGACTTGAATGGTCTTGACAAGGCTGTTAGTGCAGTTTTAGGATTGAGGACTATAGAACGTAACCAGTTACTTGTTAGCATTGCTAAAAGTAAATTTACAAAGCATCGTGATGAGAAAAATGAGAGAATCACAAAGCCAGAAGAACTTGTTCGGCTATATGATCTGCTTATTCAGGTATGTTTCTTTTCTATCATGCCGCTTTCTCTTCATGAGATTCTCTCTCGCAGTTTTACTTGACTTGTGTGCTTTTGCTGGTGTTACTGTCTTTTGCAGAATACAACAGACTTGACAGATTTAGTTAGCTCTGGCAGAAACAAAAATGAAGAAGAGAACTCTTTTATTCATGAGTATGAGCTGAAAGGCTTGGCATTCAGAGCTGAGAGGTTTGTTACACTCTATCCCAAGTTTAGCAAAACTCTTCAACAACCAGCTTTCTTTGCATCCATTGTCTCTTCTTTGGCGATAAATCTGTTCATGAACCATTTTATGATTTCTAGCTTTGCACCCTTCTATGTGGTTGTTTGTATCTGCTGCGTGCTATTCACCAATTATTTATATACACAAAAACACAATCAGGTTATCTAGCAAATCACTTGCATAGTTTACACTTTCCTTTTCCAAATCACCCCATCTGTATAAACCATTTTGCTGGTTAATGACAGCTGATATGCTAGAAAACTTACATTTAATGCCCATTGGATTATCCTTACAAGTTTCACTTTGAATGATTGTGCAGATGTTTCTTTTTGGCGAAGTCATATAGTTCAGCTGGCAAAAGGGCAGAAGCATATGCATTATTCTGTCATGCCCGTACTCTCACTGATTCCACACTGCAGCAGCTTGCAAACAGTCCTGACAAGGTTTGACCCTGAACTATTGGCAGTTTGCAAACTTTGTATTCGTATACTTATTTGTATCTTGAGGACAATTAATGTGAGAACTTGACACTAGATACAGAGAAGTTTATTTGTCTGCCAGTTAATCGAATACCATATTTTTCGTCTTTGAATCCCATGTTAATTACTTTTTTGGCTTTCTCAAAATACTGTCTTGTCTTTTATGCCTTTTATATTGTAGAAAAGGTGCTCAATTTCTAACACGGTCATTTTTCACAGGCTTTAATCCAAGATTTGAAGTCTTTATGCGACAATTGTAGATCCAATAGCTGCATAGAACATGCAACGGGTATTATGGAGGAGGAGAGTGTTCCTTTAAAACTTTCTAAAGGAGTATCAACTATGTCACTTGGTGACGATAAAACAAAGGTATGTTATCATCATGAATTTTGTCCATTATAAGCATTGCAGCATTGGTAGGATAATGATCTAGGTTTGCACTGAGTTACTTCTGATGTAAAGATCAACTGTTGTACGGTTGCAAAATTTTGGACAACTGGATGCCCAAAAGGCTGAGTGGTTGGCACCATTTTGGCTTTTAAATACTCCATCCTTTAATATATGGCTTTGGTTAGCTCAAAAATGAACTAACCAATGTCATATAATAGAGAACAAAGGTAGTATTATGGGGTGATAAGGGCCTATGGCAACTTGCTATTACACAAATTTTGGGTGTCAGCCTTATATTATGAATAGCCTGATATGTCTGGCTGCCAGTCACTATTTTTCAACCTATCTTCATTGTTATAGGAAGTGGTTGACTAGTTTGGAAAGCAATACAGCTGTCACTGGACACTTTTTAATAACAGGCACTAATGATGTACTTGTATCTTGCAGGAGAACAAGTATCTTCTTGATATGCTAGAGCGCTATGAATCAGCAATTGGTGAACCAAACACCAAAGGTCCATGTCGCATCGCGCAATTCCCACCACCCTTCCAAGCAGTGCCTTGCAATCCAATCGTACTCGACATGGCATACAACGCGATCGAATTCCCGAGCCTTGAGAATCGTATGAAGAAAGAAAAGAAGGGTCTTCTGAGCAGGTTCTGGGGGTGAAAAGATGGGAATTCATCCTCTTGGGTTTTGGTACATTGATGCTTATGTCAGTTTGATGTGTTTGCCATGTACATGAACTCGTACAAATACAGATGGTCCTCTCGTTAAATAGCCTTTTGATGAGTGAAAGATTTTTGTAAGGCCTATGTTAAGCTCCCTGAGAAATTCGGACAATCTTTTGTCGGCAATAGTTTTACTACTCTCGGTTACTTTTGACTAATGTGATAAAACAATATGAAGCATTGACTGGACGGTGGGGTTTATTTAGATCAAAGGAGCAATTGTATTATATCAAAGTTGAGACATCATCAAGTTACATACATTACTCTTCATGTATTCACGCACTAAGCAGCACCAAATATCAATCTCAAACCTATGTAAAAAATTAAATAGAAGCCTGCACAGGCATATGCTCAGCAAGTAGGTTGAGAATAAGCTGAGCACAATCTTCACTCGACGCGTGGTTCATCGCCTCGTCTATGTGGAGAAACGATCTTTTGTCCCTAGTCACTTAGTCTTGGTTGTGCTATAACCGGTACTAAAGTGTTGCACTTTAGTACCGATTGTAAAATACAGTGCCCCTGGAAGCACGTTAGTACCGGCTTAACACACCAGCCGCTACTAAAATATATCTCACAACTAGGGACAACAACCCAATGGCCTTTTAGTACTGACTAACATTTCTAGCCGGTACTAAATTTAGTACCAAGTCTCATGCCCGTACTAACGTTCACAAGCAAATTAAAAAAAATCCATTCACTTTGTAGTTTGTACATTGCGAGCATGCAACGGCAGCGCTCCCTTCCCTCCCTCTCCCGCGCCCCTCTTTCTCCTCCTCTTTTATCTCCTTCCCTTCCTCTTCTCCAATCTTATCTCTTTCTCTTTTCTCCTCTCATTTCTTCTTTCCTTATCTCTCCTACGTTTTGACCTCCCCTCTCTCCCTCTGCAGATTTGCGCCGGCGATGGCGCTCGCGGGTGGGCGGCCGAGGTCAAGGCTGGGTGTGGTCGGCGCTCGCGGGCAGGCGGGGCCAGGGCCGGTCGCGGCGGCGTGGGTGCGCGTACCCTGGCGCTGGTGGATGGGCAAGAGGTAGGCTAGCCATGGCGGCACGGGCCCCGACGGCGGCGCTCGCGACCGACCGGCTCGGCCCCGGCGTGGGCGAGCACAAGACCCGGAGGCGGCGGCCGACCGGCCCTGTGTGTGTGATATTGAATATGTGATTGCGAAGAACTGAGAATCTGTAAAGAACTCTAAATCTATGGTTGAATCTGTGATCTGTGAATCTGTAATGTTCAATCTGTGATGTTGAAACTAAGTTTTGTTCTTGAAAAGCTCTTTGTTCAAGAAGAACTGAGAAGACAGATGGAGGAGGTGGAAAGCAATGAGAGAGGAGAGAGAAAGGAGGTAAAGCATCTCTTTTTTTTTTTGGTGCGCAAAAATGTTTAGTACCGGTTTGATGCACTGTCCGATGCTAAATTTTTTCGTTTAGTATAGGTTACACAAATAGTACTAAACGACATGCCTATTTAGTCTCGAAAAGAAAGGTGAAAGGAAGGTCCCCAATTCTTATTCGTATGGTGATGGATTCTAACGGACGATTTAAATTTATTTATGGTTTGAATTTGAGTATAGGATTACCGTACTATCAATAGGGACGTGCTTGATGAGTTTAGGTTGTTAAAGTGCTTATACTTGAGATGATATGTACACACGAGAGACACAAACACACAAAAATCTTCCATACACAAAGTTCACCGTGCGTCGGAACTTAGGCCGGAAGATCCGACCCAAAGCTCTGGACGGCTTTGTCTCGAATTAAATTTCCATCGGAAGATCCAACCCTTCCACCGGATCTTTCAACACTTAGACAGATTTTGTGTCTTCTCCTCAGGCGTCGGATCTTTGGCCGGAAGATCCGACCCAAAGTTCCGGGCGGCTCTGTCTCGAATTAATTTTCCGTCGAAAGATCCGACCCTTGCTCCGGAACTTCCAACACTTAGACAGATTTCAAGTTTCTACATCTCTCCCTCAGGCGTCGGAATTTCCATCGGAAGATCCGACCCAAAGTTTCGGACGACTCTGTCTCTAATATTTTTCCATCAGATGATCCTAACCTTGCGTCGGAACTTACATCGGAACTTCCACCGGATCATCCGGCCCTTGTGTCGGAACTTCCCAGACTTAGCCATATTTCAGTGTTTCAGCCTTATGAAATTCAAATCTTGGAAGATCCGACGCTACGTCGGAAGATCCGGTACCCCTTCGCAGAACACATAACAGCTAGTTTTTGGGGGTTGAGTATTTATACCCCCTCACCCCCCTCATTCAATGCTGCTGTCTCCACGACCAAACACACTTCAAAAGCATTCATTGCACTCATCTTCTTCCACCCAAAGCTTGTTTCTTGCATTGATTCACCTAGGGTGTGAGTGAGAGAGAAAGATTGAGTGTGTGGTCTTTGAGCACTTGTGAGCTTTCGATTGTACATCTCAAGAAGCACTTGAAGCAAGCTTGATTCGTCGATCCACGTTTGTTACTCTTAGAGCCTTGCTCCTAGACGGTTAGGCGTCGCCGGTAGCTCCCATTCCTTTGTGGTTTGAGCACCGGAAAGTTTGTATTACCCCTCTCTTTGTGAGAGCAATAGTAAGTGACTCAATCTTTCTTTGTGGTTGATTGAGGGAGGCAAGGGGTTAGTGACAACCCGATTCTTTGTGAACCCCTCAACTGGACGTAGCTCCTTTGTGCAGTGAACATCGGTAACAAATCTTGTGTCTCTTTGTTTTTACTCTTGTTCATATTGTTCATCACCTTATTTGTGCCCGATCTATGTGCTTGGTGTTTTTCGACCTTAGAGATCATATTTAGGTGCTTGTTTACTTCATCTAGCAGCTTTGTATTCAAAGGGAATCTTGAATAGCTTGTTAGAATTTGAATCTCGAATTTAGTTATCCCTCTGTGTCGGAAGATCCTACACAGTGTCGGATCTTCCGGGGTTCGGAAGATCCGAGACTGCGTCGGATCATCCGACCATCTGACATTTTCGTGAAGAATTTTCAGGATTTTTAACAGGCCCTATTCACCCCCCTCTAGGCCTAGTGTTGGTCCTTTCAATTGGTATCAGAGCAGGTTATCTTGATCAAGGTTTAATCACCTAAGAGAAAACATTATGGCTCCTTCCGGGGATGGTTCCGGAGTTGGCGGTTCCAACAAGGATGATACTCATGAGGTGATCGTGTCGAGTGATGATGACTTTGATGTGAGTGACGTAGAAGAGACCTTGGATGAGGCCGAGAAGAACAAGAAAAGAAAAGAGAAGCTCAAGAAGAAATTTGATGAGAAGGTGGAAAGAAGAGCTCTCAAGATGGTCAAAGAGTAGATGAAGGAAAAGGAGGTTCTTGCAAGCTTTCACAATGTTCCTCACAAGTATGATGATACTTCCTCTTCCTCATCCAAGAAAGATCCGGATGCAATTTCATTTTCATCGGTCCAATTGGGCAAGTTTCCGCACTTTGATGGAATTGACTACTCTCGGTGGACACAGACAACGCGTATAGGGCTCAAGACCTGTGCCCAATGCCTGCAAGAGTAGTTTGGCAGCTAGAGTACGATAACTCTGAGCAAATGACATGTAATGGGCCACACGGCAGTAGTAGTAATTATTAGTAGACAAGAAACAATAGTTAATAACTATAAATATATAGATGTTTGGGAGACAGACGGTGGAAAATAATTTTTATAGTCGCACAGAAGCTCTCCGTTTTCTTCTGGCATAAAAGTAGAGTGCCCGTCCCGACTATCGTTTTGCTAGCGTCCGACCATCACATGGTCATGTCGGGTGGGGTCGACATCGGGTTGGGTAGGGCTAAACTCGTGTTTTGTGTGTAATAGTTGAGTTGGGTCGGATTTTCCTCCGCTATCCTCTCCAATCCTGTCCTCTGTATCCTCTCGTGCAGATACTGAAATCTAGCAATCCGGCTCACCCGGCAACCTGTGAAGATGGCGTGGCGGCGGCCATGTCCTTGGCGGCGTCGTTGTCCTCGCCACTTCCCTCCCTCTCCTCCCCTTCCTTTGCCTGCACCCCCTCTTCCCTAACCTGCTCCTGGCCATGTAGCAATGGTCAGGTCGAGGCCCAGTGCGAGAGGTTCCTCATCGACGGATGGATGCAGACGTATTTTTTTCCTAGCAAAGAACTTTTTTCTGATAATAGAATCCGTGGATGTGCTGTATATAGCTGTATGCCTGTATTGTTATGCGTTCGTTCAAAAAAAGTATTATTATGCTGCCCGGCTTGGTGTGCGGTTGTTTCTTTCCCTTCCTCTGAAAAATAGAGATGGCAAGCAACGAATGAATGCCATGCCTTTTGTCCTTCACCTTTTTGCAGGGGCGTCCGGGTACTGAATGTCAAATACTATTTCTTTGTTTCAATCTTCGGTCCTAACGGACTAACAGGGTTTTGCTTTGTCTTCACTAGCCCCATGTAGGCTAATCCCTTGCTCCCCAAATTGGTGTCATTTAGAAAGCATCTTGGTACGTTATAGCTGCATTAGTTTACAAAATAAAAGCTAATAATATGCACAAGGAATGGCATGCTTCTGTTAGATTATGCAAGCACATTAAATCAGAGACCGGCAATATGCTGGTACTGTCATACATCCGATGTGTTCTGTCTAAGCGTTATTGATCCGTGATTCCGTGGTGATCTGTGGTTTGTCAGACAGCAATAGGCAATGCCAAGCAAACGAGTACCAAGGACTACCATAGTGCCATGCATACAAAATGCAGAAGACTTTATTCTCCCTTACCTGCGAATGTTGGTTGTTTGATTACTGCATCTACGGTGAATTATGCAAGCTTTTCACATAATCACACATGAGTAGATTTTCAAAGCTGAAATATGTAAGTTGCATTATGCATGATCATGAACTCTATGTATTGAACTGAGCCATCGATATTGTTGTTAGCAAAAATTGGGTGTAAGATATGTGACTATGTGAGAACCTCTTGCTGGTTTTATGTTCCGTGTTACATCTCCTGTCTGTGCAATGTTATAGTCGTTTATGCCTTGCAAATCCTATAACTCTTTACTGAATCGACTCATCGGTTCTTTGCCTACGCGAATAACTGGTTATTAAGCCATTTTTATGGTTATATATAAACTACAATTTTAAACCTTTCTGCATTATGCATGCGTCAGCTTGGACGATAAAGAGCTTTACTCAAATACAATCATTAAAGTCTAATGCTTACGTACACTAATACTGACAACACCAGTCACGCCTTTCCTACCGACGCGACGTTAGCGCGCCATCCATCCTAGTAATCACATTAGCCACCAACACGACAAGGGGGCAGTGCTCTGATAAACTTTGGAAAAATGCGAGGTTTCCTGTTGTTGGTATAATTAACGGTACCCATGTAAAACGAACAACTTATGTACCCTTTTTTTCGAACATTTGTACCCTTTTAAACAAGGACAGCATACATGTTGTTACGTTTTACGGTAATGCTCCCTACCAGACGTCCGGGGCCAAAAAAATATCGGACGCCACCGTCTATTCTTTGCACATGTGGGCCCTAAAGCTTTATCTCTTTCGCCAGCCGCACAAGCTCAGTTCCGTGTTTCAATTTTCTCCTATTCTGAGAAGCAGTGCAGGTCAACGCTAGGCCGCGTAGCTCTCGCGTGCGGCGGTGCTTCGGCGAGAGCGGAGACGACGACAGCACGGAGGCGACGCGACGGTGCTCCAGCTAGCGGGGGGGGGGGGGGGGGGGGGGAGGGAGGGAGGGGGGATGTCGCCTGCAGCGCACGGGTTGCTCCAGCGAGCAGGGGCGACGCGACGGTGGCGACGCTCCAGCGAGTAGGGGCGGCGCTGGGTGTACGTCATGTGGTGGTGCTCCAGCGAGCACGCTAACTCGTGCTAGCCATGGCCAGAGGAAAGGAGATGCTCGTGTAGCTGATGTTGGCCTTGCTGCAGTAGTCCTCAGCGAGGTGGAAGGGAGAGGAAAGATGCACACATTTGTGTTGGCAAAAGGTAAATTGCTTCTGTTGCATTGGAGGTTTTCAGATGTTGCAGTTCTCGTGTTTCAGATGTTGCAGTCTTCGTGTTTCAGATGTTGCAATAGCCATAGATGTTGAATGTTACAGATGTTGCAACAGAGATTTTCAAATGTTGCAGTAACTGATTTAAAATGTTGTGATTTCTCTGTCCCCCAGTGTTGCGGTTACAAGATTTGAAATGTTGCAATTGGTAAATTGTGATGTTGCATCACTTGATTTTACGATGTTGTATGGCAAAATATGTATTTTCGAATGGGTGTTGCGATTGTTGTTCTTTCTCATTTAGATCCACGCAATAAGATTCTCTTGATTCTTAGATGTTGCAAAAGTTGATTTACAATGTTGCATATGGTTTTTTGTCATGTTGGAAACGTTGTCTTTCAGTGTTGCAATATTTGTAATTAGCATGAGCCCACCGTCCGACGGCCAGCGCCCGGATCGGACGTCCGGGCGCTAGCAGTGCCGTACATTTTATGAGACGACGATACTTGGAACATGGCATATCTTGAACCAGTCCCTGCCTGTCTCTTTCGCGCACCTCTCACTCAGTACAGAGCTGCAGCCGGTGATGGTCAGCTCCTTCAGCACGGTCAAGCGTTGCAGGCCCTTGGGCAGTGAGACCAGCTTCGGGCAGCAGCTTACCTCCAGAGATTCAACCGTTACAAGTTCACCCAGCCATTCTGGGAGGGCTTCCAGCTCAGCGCAATTCAAAATCTTCAGGCTCCGTAGGGAACCAAGAGACCTGATAGCCTGAGGCAGAACGCGTAGCGTTTCACAGTACTCGATCACAAGGTCCTCCAGCTTTGGCCTTTGCCGCAACAGCGTCCATTCGTCAGATGAAACATGGCAACTTTTAATCCAGAGTCTCCTCAGTAGCGATGTGGATGCCAAAGATGATGACCCGCCTGAAGATAATATTATCTCGCTACTGCTGGTCACCTGTAAATCTGCTATAGCATCTGGCAGGTATGGCTTTGGCCTCAACTTTGGACATCCTGTGACAGTGACAGTTTTCAGAACGGGAAACATGAATGATTTGGATTGGTTATTCTTGTGATCCATTGTTGATGAAGTTGACCAAATCTCCAGGTTGGGCATGTCTTCAAAGTGGAGTTCCTTCAATGAGTGGTATAGAGCACTTTTGTTTATTTTCACATGTACTTCAGAGCCCATATTACGAACACCGGTGATATGGCGAAGCTGAAGAGACCGGAGATAAGGAAGATGCCCAAGGGGTGGAAGGCAATTGCAATCATGGATGTTGCTCAAACTGAGGGATACAAGATTTGGAAACAACATCTCCATGCTTTTCATCATCCAACTGGGAAACTTAGTGCTCTTGTAACCATCTATCTCAAGGACCTCAAGGTTTTCAGGCGGCACAAGAACTTCAAGAAATGTTTCAACACTTGTCCGATCCTCAGAGAAACATGAACCAGTCCATAACAAGGTCAAACTGCTTAGTTTTCTCTTGCTTCTTAAGTTTGCTCTCTTGGCATCAGTTGCCAGATCCTTCTTATGTGACCAACATTCAATCCTCAGCTCACGAGTTAAAAGATTGAGGTTCTCTAGCTCTTCAATATTGCTATATCTGTCACCAATAATAAATGTTTCGAGTTTCGTCCACTGACCAAATCCATGAGGTAGTCTCTCCAAAGTTTTGCATTGGTCATTTCTCAAGTGCTTTAAATTGCTGAGGCTTACTATGCCATCAGGTAACTTGGTCAGTTGTTCGCAGCCGACAAGGTTTAAACTCTCAAGCATCACAAGGTTGGATATGGAGTCAGGCAGCCTGCAAAGGCTCCAGCACTGGAACAAGAGTAGGATCTTCAAATTACGAAGGTTGCCAATCGATTCAGGCAGTTCCTCTAGACCAATATTCCATGAGAGATCTAGAGTCTGAAGGTTTGGTAGATGACCGGTTGATATGGGCAGTGACAAGCTGCTTGAATGATGTGACAAAATAAGAAATTGAAGTTCTTTAAGGCCACCAATCGATGCTGGTATTTCTGATAGACTACTACAATGAGACATATTCAAAGTATGTAGCCGTGTTATGTGGCATATTGAGTCAGGAATTGACTTGAGATCATTGCATTGTGATAAATTCAGGTGCAATAAATTTGAGAGGTTACCAATATTTTTGGGCAAGGATTGGAGAATGCCGCACTGAGAAAGAATCAAATTTTGCAATTTTTTGAGGCTGCATATAGCATCAGGAAGACTTATGAGCTTACCACAACCTTTAAAATTCAAGGTCTGCAAGCTTTGGAGATCACCAATTGATTTTGGTAATGTCTCAAGAAATTTGCAAAATGACATATTCAGATTTTGCAGGTACTGGAGATGGCCAATCGAACCTGGTAAGGTATGGAGGCTACAGGCTGAAAGATTCAAGGTCTCTAGATTTTGAAGGCTGCATATTGACATGGGAAGAACACAAAGATTGCGGCAATTGGACAGGTGAAGAGCATGCAAATTGTGGAGGCTGCTGATAGAATTAGGCAGAGTTTTGATATGGGATGAAGAAATATCCAAGTACCTCAGGTGTTTCAATTTGCCAACCGACTGGGGCAGCTCAATAATCGGACTGCCACGCAAATCTAGTACTCGCAAGCACCTAGCATGAAGAACCAAGTTGATGTCAAGATCATATCCCCGTGAATGGAAGGCACGTATTTTACGAAGCATGCTTCGGAGAACTTCAGGTGCTCCCATATCAGCATCCTGAGATACATAGCGGCATGCTTCAGAGTGTCCATTTTCTCGGTTGAAATTGATCGCCTGGACTTCATCCCCTGCAACAGATTGTGCAAGGTCATGGACCAAATGATGAATCTTGTACTTAACATTGCCATCTTCCTCTAATTCTTTCTGTGCTAAATCAAGCTCCTCTACTTCTTGAAGAAACGACATCCACGTCAAATGCTCAAAACAGTCATTCGCTCTACCGAAAACCGATTGGCTGCCATACTTCGGAGGTTCAACAAACCCGAGAGCAATCCATTGCTGAATAAGCTTGTCCCTGTCAATCTCATGGTTGCTTGGAAATACCGAACAATAAGCGAAGCATTGCTTCAGACCAGGTGGCATCTGGTCATAGCTGAGTTTGAGAGACGGCAAGATTGTCTCTTCCTTCTCCAGCTGCCATATCTCACTGTCCTTAACAGCCACCCATGATTGCTCACTCCTGTTGAACCTCAACATGCTCCCAAGCGCCTTCGCCGCTAATGGCACACCGCCGCATTTCTTAACAATCTTTTTGCCTACATCGACCAGATTTCGATGCAAATCCTCTTCCCCTTCCTCGAAAGCCTTGCATCTGAACAGCTCCCAGCAATCGTCGTCGGAAAGGCCCATGAGAACAAACGGCGGCACCGTGCGCACCACCATGGCGACCTGCTGCTTCCGCGTCGTGACGATGATCTTGCTGCCGCGCTTGCCGTCCTTGAGGAGCATCCGCATCTTCTCCCACTCCTCCTGGTTCTCGCTCCACAAGTCGTCAAGAACAAGCAGGTACTTCTTGCCCGTGAACGTCCGGGACAGGAAGCTCGCGACGGCATCGAGGTTGTCGAGGTCACACTTCTCCTTGGTCGCGCTCACGATGGGCTGGACCAGCGTCCGGAGGCTGGAATCGACGGACATTGAGACCCAGATCCGGGGGTCGAAGACCTCGTCGTTGGCCCGCCGGTCGTTGAACACCAGTTGCGCGAGCGTCGTCTTGCCGAGCCCTGCCGAATCCGACGATGGGGATCACGGACACGTCCTCGTCGCTGCCGGCGTCGAGGACCAGCCGCATAAGCTTCTCCTTGTCGGCGGCCCGCCCGAATGTCTTGGACTCGTCCACCTTGGAGATGGTCTCCAGCCTGGGGGGAGGGGGCGGGTGGGCCGGCGGGTGGATGCCGGCGTTGAGGCGCAGCCTGTCCTTCCCGGCGGCGACGGCGTCCAGCTCGCGCCTGAGGGACCTCAGCCGGCGCGCCATGGCGAGGGAGCGGAAGAAGCAGAGATTGGTGGTGGCGATACCGCACGCCGCGTTCTTGCGCCGGCGCGCAGCGCAGAGGTCGGTGTGGCACTCGTCGAGGAGGTCGTCGATGTCGTGGGCGACGTCCCTGAGCCTGCGGAGCCAGTCGCGGACGGCGCTGTCGCCGCCGCCGCCGCCTCGCTTCTCGGCGTCGAAGAGGACATCCCGTATGGTGGCGAGGTCGCGCTCCATGGCCCTCAGGTCGGCCCGGAAGCTCCTCAGGAGGGCGACCTCGGCCCAAATCGAGGAGCCGATCTTGGCCAGCACCTCCTTGACGATGCTCGAGGCAACAACTCCTTCCGCCATTGTCTCTCTCTCTCTAGTCTCTACTCTCTACTGTGGTTTGGTCAATGAAGAATGGAGAAGGGTTGCTCAGCTTCTCAGCTTAAGCGTGACTAGTCAACGATTGGTTGAGGCGGAAGGCGTTATTTCCTCAAAATAACGGCATCGAGAAAGATAAGTTCCCGTGTCAGACGCGTTGTTCATCAACACTCGAATGCTAGTGCGTTAGAACTAAGCCACAAACCAGGCGAAGTTTGATTTGTGGAGACGTCGAGTGGCCTTTTTGCTAAGTCGTACGAGTACCTCTCAGTACCTCTCTCTCAAGATAAAAGGAAAATCTTCTCACAATGCGCCTAGTAATAGTGTATTGGAAATTAACATCCAACCTTAGTTATTTTTCCAATCTCCAGGATTGATACTGGTAGTATATGTTCAGAATGAATCACTGTTCTTTGTCTGCACAAATGCCCACACAAGTGGCATAAAAGCATCCACATCCGGATTCAGTGGTTAACAGTTGAACGAATTCATGAGCCAAAACTTAAAATTTGTGTGTTAGTTATTTAAAATCTGAAATCAAAAGAGCTACTGCTCATGGTACAACTTCGTGTGTGCGGGGTTCCGGCTGCCGTCTTTGCCCGGCCGGCACACGGTGACGCGCGCCTCCGGCAACGCCGTCCGCATCGCCGACACCCGCGTCTGGATTGGCCATCGTCTCCTGACCTCCTAGAGCTCCCTCTTCTTCCGCAAGAACTAACACCGCCTCCCCGTTCTCAAAAAAAAAAAAAAACACACCACCTCCCCTAGCGCAGGGCCGTGTTTAGTCAGGGGGTGAGAAGTTTTCGAGGGTAATAAATGCAACTTTGACCAATAATTAAAGGTATTAATTAAATGCAGTTTACAAAACTATCTCCACAACCCTAGGTAAATTCTGGTCTTTGACCACACGATTAGAAGATGGTTACTATAGAGTTACGGTACCAAATCATAGATTAATTATGCTCATTAGATTCGTCGCGTAAAGTTGCACCCATCTGTGAAAAAGGTTTTACAAATAAACTTAATTTAGTGCTTCATACAAACAAGATTATTTGCATTTAATGCCTTCAAAAAAAATTTCGAAGGGCATCTAAACACAGTCCAGGAGCTCTGTTCATGAGGAATCTGAGCAGCCGCAGCTCGCACCTTGTCCCCCGAATGTTCACCAACTTGATGAGCGTTAGGTGGTCGAGGACGATGTCCACGTTAGGAACAATGTCGGGCTCGTCCTCGCCGGCAACGATTTTTCTTTAGCCGGCAGACAACAGTTAAACCTAGGTAAACTGTTTAAAGAATGAAATGTCCTTAATGGTTTGATGAAATTACACCCACTGCCACCGTAATCTTCATCTCCTCTGCACCTGGGAGGATATTATAGTCAATAAACTAGCATTTAGCTAGGGGATCCAAACATCCCAGCTAAAGTTTAGCTAGCTAAAAATAGTCATTACATTTTAGCTAGCTAAATTTAGTTGAGATGGATCCAAACACGGCCATAGTTTTGATTCGCCAATTTCTAATCGCTGGCCGTTCATGTTGATTTCTTAGGCAAGAGTCGAGTGGGTTGGTGTACTTACGAGCAAGCCAACGGAGCAAAGAGTCAAGACGTTGGCATGTGCGATGCACTCCAAGAAATTGGAGTAGGCGAAGTCGTGCCGGTCGTCGTCGTAGTCGCCGAAGCCGAGGTGGGACAGGTACGCGTCCCGCAGGGCCGGCGTGTCACCCAACAGGACGCCGCCAGCGTCATCTTCCTCGTCGGGATCACTCGAGCAGACGATGTCGCCGTGGAAGGCGAAGGATTCGAGCGCGGGCGCGGCGACCTGCAGCGCGCGCACGGCGAGGCAGCCCACGATCTCCAGGACCCGCAGCCTCCCGCCGGCAATGACCCTCACCGACGTGAGGCGGCGGCAGCGCCTCAGGCTGAGGAGCTCCAGCGCACGGAAGCTGGAGACCATGGCCCGAACCACCTCGTCGGTGACGTCGGCGTCGCTGAGGGAGAGCGAGCGGAGTCCGGCGAGCCCCGCCGCGCCGGGCGGGGCCGGGACGGCGCGGAGGCCGAAGTGCCGAACCGGCCGCCGAGCGCGAGCCGCTCCAGGGAGTTCTCGGCCAGGAAAAGGTCGCCGGAGATCTCTAGGAACGCCGCGCTCCCGTGATCGGTGTCGTCCTCCTCCTCCTGCGGCGGCGGCGTCAGGTCCACCTCCACGTCCCTGGCGCCCCTCGCCGCGACCCACCCGACGACGTCCCGGCCGAGCGCGCTGGCGGCATCGCCGAGGCCCAGCGCCACGCGGAACGCGTTGAGCGGCGCGCCGTGCTCGGCGTGGAGACGGAAGCAGCGGCTCACCGTGGCCGCAGCGCGCGCCGGCGGCTGGCCGCGGGCGAAGTCGCGGTCGGTGAGGTCGATGGACGGGGAGGAGGCGAGCGCGCGCAGCCACTGGCGCGCCCACCGCCGGGAGAGCGCGCTGGTGCGGGCGGCGTGCTTGAGCGGGAGGCCGCGGAGGATGGAGTGGAGGAGGTCGTCGGGGAGGCCGCTCAGCGGATCTTCTCCGGCCGCCGCTGCTGCCATGGCTCCACGCTTGTTCGTGTGGCGCGCGCGCGGCTCCATTGCAGATTCTTGGCGTGGGTTCGGTCAGTTGATGTGCTGCTGGAAGTTGGAAGTCGTTGGGTTGAGATCTTGAGGAAGCTTTGGTTTTGTATATTGTATTGCTGCACTTGCCTGGCGCCTTGTGTTGCAAGATTGGAGTATTGGATTAAAGAAAATGCGAGAAAGAAAAGCCACACCGCATGAGAGTGACAATCTGACGTCACACATTTGCATTCCAATAGGAAGGAACCTGCCGGTTTAGGCCGTGTTTAGTTCCGCGGTGAAAAGATTTTAGAAGGGAATCTTTTCACATTTGGAGTATTAAACATAGACTAATTAAAAAACTAATTGCAGATTACGTTTGGAATTCGCCTAATGAACCTACTTAATCTGTCATTAGTACATGTTTACTGCAGCATTACTGTAGCAATTTAGTGTCTAATCACGTCCTAATTAGACTCATTGGATTCGTCTCGCAAATTCCAGTCCGTCTATATAATGCGATTTGTTTTTTACCTACATTTAGTACGCCATACATGTGTCTAAACATTCATTTTGGATTTTGGAACTAACGGCTGCTTGCGAAACAAGAATGCCTCATTTGAAGCTAAAAACCTTAGCTGGGGCGAGGAAAGAAACCCCCTACCTTCGAGGCTTTGAAGGTCAACCGTGAATAAATTAACTGCACGATTGTTCTAATCTAATTCATACAAAAATAATAAATTACTAGTAAAAGTTAAGGTTATAAGTCTTTATAACTGGGTTCTTAAAGAGCGACTTGCAAATGCAATTGCAAAACATCTACCAACACCGGGCCATTAGCTTCTGCACTCTTGACAATATAATATCTCCATCAACTACTACACACTATGCCACACCAATATCATGTCCATGTGACCATGTGCAAGTGGAGCTGTAGAAGAATTCACAATAGCAGAGGATTGAACTGAGCATGAGATAGCAGACCAAAACGTACCCTCGCCACCAAACAATCGCTGCTACACGAATAAGAGATAAGTCCCACTTTCATTACTATAACTGCCATCTTAGAGTACGATTTTGAATAATACCCATAGTCAAAACTGAAAACAGACACTCCAACTGTCCTACATACACTTATCTGACATCACAATGGCACAAAATTTGTGAAACATTTTCTGTGCACATCCATCACTAAAACTTTTGTCAAGCCTCTGGGTACAACTTGATAAATATCCTTCAAACATATCCATCATCCAAAACTGTTAAACCTCAGGGCACTTATATGCCTTCTTCTGAGTAAATGAGACCCATAAACGAAGGAATGGCGAACCACCACCAGTATCTAATGATCTCTCTTCTGAGTAAATGAAACCCATAAATGAAGGAATGGCGAACCACCACCAGTATCTAATGATCTGTAATAACACTAGTGTACAAAACTACAAATATTGCCTCTAAAAATATTCCATGCTGTGACCTAGCTGCTTGAGGATCTCCAAACTTTGCAGATGTTGTATGTGCCTATGCCTTAGCTGAGTTACTCCATTTTACTAGGGAACCTCTACTAACAACAGAGTATGGACTACAACAGGAATTGAGTCACATCTATTATCGGCCATATCCAGACGGAGGCCTCCGGTTGGAATTTCTGTCCAAAGCACCGTAACGGTTCTGTGGTTGCTGTGAACGTGAATCAGCCCTTGTGGGTGGTGGCCCGCCTCCATAAGGCCCTCTTCCAGCATATGAACTATATGGTTGTTGCTGCCACTGTTGGGCTCCACCATATGGAGGGGGCTGATAGCCTCCCAAAACCCCAGGATATGCTGATGGGAGTTGCCCATACAGTCCAGGTCCCGATGGCGGAGCAACAGGCTGTGGTGAATACATGTTGCCACCAGTCTGCTGATATCCATATGCAGGTGGAACCCTGCCTCTTGCGTCATGATAGCCATCTCTTGCATATGGATGAGTTTGTTGCCTTCCTCGGTTACCTTGTTCATACTGCGAAGGCCCTGACCTTTCATACTGATAGTGACCTGATCCTGATGATGCATAAGCTGGAATTTGACCATTAGGAGCACTACCCCTAGGCACATACCAACCAGACTGGTCCACTCGTGGAGGCATTCCTTGATTGCCAATAGGGTGCACTACATTCAGATGGTGCATGCCGTTCATTATAGTTTGATATGGCATTGATGAGCCACTATGTTGCCCCCTACCCTGAGCATTTAAGCTGTTTACGACTAATCGGTGGGCTGCCTCTCCAAGTTGACGGCCTGATATGGCTCCTGGTGGGTTGTGCCTAAGAACAATTGTACAAGATCTGGATTTTTCAGTTTGTCCACAGGAACACTAAAGAAACACAAAAGGGTGACAAAATACCTGTTGCTATTATCATGAGGCCTCCTGCCACTATCTTCATGCCACAACACTGGAGGTGGTTTCAGATCACCGGCTTCAACAGTCTGCAGAATTGGTTGAACAGAATGCTTATTCACTGTTAATAGTATATGATGCTTATGCCACACACTTATACATCAAAGTACTAGTTCCAAACCTTCTTGGGTATGATAACACCAATTGGAGGCCGGGATATGTGCTTATGATGATCCGGAAGCTTGTAGATTGAGCATCTGGTTGATGCAAATGCCATAATTGTTAAATACAGCCACTAATAAGTATCAAAATATGACAGGTAAAGCCGCAAAGAAGTTAAACTTACATCACTTGATTATCCATAATATCCTCCAGCCCATCCACAGGAGACCTAAAGATAGGAGGGCATGGGTCCCCGCTGCAAAGTGTTATGTAGCCATTCATTCCTCCACTGTAAAGATACAAGCAGGTGTCAAATATACGGGGGGAAAACAAATGCTCTTAGCGAATGTAAAATCGGCCATATTTCTCCGATTTAACTAGCAGCCAGCAGACAAACTGGTTCAGCACTGTCTCAACCATTTATCCCCAACCCCATCCCCACCAGTCCACAAAAAAAGACAGCATGGAATATCACGTATACAAATTAACAAAATAATATTCATGATGAAGCTTAACTAACCTAGCAGAAGGATCAAGCTTTTCTTTAATTTCATTTCTCTCTTTATCAGGCAGATGTCCAAATTTGCTGTTGAGAGAGTAGATATAGGGCGAAAGCGGGTGTGATCCATTCACGAAAAGCATATCAAACATGATACTGTTTCTCCTTGCTTCTTCAGGCTACACAGAAGATGAAAACACAGCAAATCTTAGAAGATTCTTATTCCTTGTGGCTTATAAAGCATAAATAAAGCAAACTGTTTCACCATCATACCGTCAAAGTATGCTCAACTTTTTTTATCTCAGCCAATAAGCGAGCTTCATCAATAAAGGGCAGTTTTGCAATCCCCTGCAAAAAGATATATTTTACATTTACTAACTAGACAAGCACACATCAAAAATACAAATGTGCTCTTTGAAGAACAACTTACTTGCCAAGAATATCTCTTCCCATTCATATCTACTTCAAAATCTGCATAGTAAATGGGGACGTGGATCAGATAAAATCTCATGTTAAGGATCTGATAATATAAGTACTTCATATATTAACAAAATCAGTATACCAGTAGGATAAAAATCAATTATTGGTGAATTTGGATCAGTCATCAATCGTCGATATTGTATCGGTAACGCATGGGAACTGAAAGTTCAATGTGACAGCTGTTAAATTACTTTCCACCATGCTTGAAGGAACCCAGAACCTAAAAAGTGCAATCCCAGCATACTCACCTTGCAGCTGGGAAAACCCCCATAAGCTGGTCAAAAGGTTTGAATGGTGTCCCAAGTTCAAACGTAATATTAAGTTGGCCCAAATCCCTCAAATCCGAAGCGAACGGAGCATAGTGATAAGGATAGAACCTACATAGATATATTAGAGAATGAAATACTGGACGCACAGGCAGAAAGAGTAATCAACCCTGCCAATATCACGCAAATGAACCTTTCATAATTTGATATACTTGGCTAACTTGAACAAGCTAAATTACCATTGCCATGAGCAGACCCCTTCGTAATAATAGTGCATTACCCAACACAAACCTTCAGTGTATTTGAGAACCTAAGAGAGGGCATCATATAAGATTTAGATGGTTGCAACAGATTTTCTAAAAGGAACCAAATAAGTGTTCTCACAAAGCTAAAGTGAGACAATAAAGCCGTTAGACCCAAGCAAGTTGGGTACGCCAAAGTTGACAAATGTACTGTAAACAGAAAAAAAAAAAAAAAAACGGCATGCCACTAATGAGAAACTTACGACATCTCTGCGTATTTCTTCAATCTGTTCAGGTGTTCTTGCCCCAAATTTCTCTTCATAGTACCTTTCCCTCCATCCTGGTTCTCCAAGTTTCACCTGAAAATAACAAACAATAATGTTTCATATTAACTTAAAACATGTAATGTGTGAATTAATAGTAAACTAAAGCACTAAATTTAACAACACTGCTTATTATCATCAAAAAATGTGGGACTATTTTTGTAAAAAAAAAAGAATATGATACGACTCTAGTGGTTTTAATGAGAAATTGTGTTCAGCATCAAGCTGATGTTGCAACAGCATATGATTTGTTTACAAATAACCAATGATTTAGAAGACATACCTTGTCCTCCTCTGGATTTTCAGAATTGAAAATATCTGACTTCTCTCGAAGTGCATCTTTAAGCATTGACTTCAGTTCTTCTTTGTTTTCACGTTCCTAAGAAAGTCAACATGAATGTGAGGTGAAATTGCAAGAAGTATTTGTAAGTACATGAAAGATCTTCTCAAGACATGGGAAGAATTACATTGGCTTCAAGGTCATTTTCTGCTTCAACTATGGCTGCAGCTATGCTGGAACCTGACGTCGATACTCGTGCAGCTTTCGGAGGTCGATTGTTTCTTTCTTTGTTTTCTTTATGAGATCCGTTCTGTTCGTATGGTGCAGGTACAGCCCCAGAGGCTAGGCGAGACCCTTGAAAACGTTGAACAGGTACAATAAGATCATCCCTAACACGGGGATCCAGATCATCACCCCGCTTTGCTTGGGCCTTTTCTCGTTTAATTCTCTCCGCTTGACGCTACAACAGGGTAATATGATTGCAAAATTGTAAGTGAAATACTTGATTCTTATATAGATTTTTTTGACAATTGACCTGAACCAATACATAAAAAACAAATGTTTGCAAACTTTTTGTGCAGGAGTCAAATTACCCTGTTACAGAATATTTATAAAAGTTCAGGTCATACATGCAAAGGGACATGCAGCTAACCCCCTAAAAATGTGGTAATCTGCAATTAAAAATACATGGCTAATATATTCAAATTCTGCAATACAGAATGAAAACCCCTTTCCCAATGATTTTGTTCTACTACATGGAACCTGTACGGTTAGAAGGAAATGTTACATTCAAGAATGGACTAACAGCCTCTTTGATGGTGTCTCTTGTTCAGTTTCATTTCTAGCCTAACCCAATTTACTTCAGACTAAAATGGCTTTGTTGGTGTTGCTTGTTTGTATGCTAGTTGTAGTTCAATGATTATGTCTACAAGAGAAACAAATCAATAGTCATTCTCATGTACCTGATGTAAACGGGCTCTTTTCTGAAATATTTTATCCTCATAGGAACCAACTGCTTGAATGAAATGTTCAACCCTATTCAAATCAGGCTAAACCAAGAAAAAGAAGCAAAGTATTAAATACCAATCTGGATCAATTTCTGAGTCTACTGCAACACAAACTCCGGCAGAAATGAACTTTGATTACCGTGCAAGAATCAGTTAAATAGCCACCCATTGAGGGAAATTCCTTCTTGTATACTGCCATTAGCAAATTAATTGCTCCCTGCAAAAAAAACAGGACATTAGTATGAATGAATGACAAGTTTAGGAGTGAACTACAAGCAACGAGACAAACTTATGGAAGATTAAAAATTAAAAATAGACCCAGTGTAGAAGCAGCAGAAACTTGAAAGATACTAGGTGTGAAGATGGATGCTCAGTCAAACAGTGAAGCGCAAAAAAGAAACAAACCTCACGGATCTCAAGTGTTGGCATGTGTGGAAGAAAATCGTTGCCAACAAAGAAGCACATGAAGATGAAATCATCAACAATGCGTTCAAAATCAATTTGGATAGGTGGGTTTGGCATTCTGAACTCGTATTCTAAGTACTCCCGAAGGGTCCATATATTCAAGAACTGCGAAAGCACCAAAAAAAACAAACAAACACAAATGTATTCAATGAATTCATCTAGATGTCTTATGAAACCATATGTTACAGCAGACAATATATGTCATTGTAACCTGATAAGGCTTCTTAGGGACAATAGCGTCACCCTTCTCATCAAACTCCCCAGATTTTCTTTTCACCTTTCCTTCACAGTTTGCTGCTAGATGTCCCACCTGACCACACAAGAAGCATTTATCTTGCTGACCAGGTGTATAAACTACCTGCAAACACAAAAACAAGTGTGTCCTTGAGGCATAACTTCAACGAAAAAGAGTATCAATGCAGGGATAGCTGGTAATACAAATTTCGCAAACAACATAGAACAAACACAAATTTTCCTGAAGAATGACAATAAAACATATAAACATTTAAATATATAATCCGCATCGAGGATAGATAACCTCTCTCAGTATTGAGAAGTGTACTTCATGTGTCGCTAAAGCTAACATAATCAGATCTGCGTCCTGCATTTATGAGTATATGAAGCTGCATTAACAGGAATAGAAGAAAAATAAAAATAATGTACATAAAAAATAATATATGTTTGCCAAACATACCAGGCCATACAGGCAATGGCGTGTATTTGGGTTAAAACCAGACAGATTCCGTTGGCCACGAATGTACGACATGATTTTATGTTCCCCTTCACCAGGAACATTGGCATCAGACAAAATAACCTTCAAAAGACCTTAATCAGAACATAAATGGCTTTATTGCTTTCAAGTTTTCTGAGATTAGTGGCAGCCTTTCTCAACAAGGAAAAGAATATGATTGAGGAAACTGATTGATAGCGTTGCTAGAAAAATGAAAAGCTAAATCAGGATCAGCTTATACTTACTTTAATTTGTTTCCATCCTGGATCATAATTCAATCTGAGATGGATGTAATACTGCAAAGCAACTGATAAAACAGCCATAAACTCAGTCCCTGGAGTGATAACATTGGAATCACATGTTTGTGATTGCTGTTTTGGAGGAAGTTTTCTGCCTTCCCTCTCAAACTCTTCACGTAGCCGTTCTTCTTCTGCAGCCTAGTGGCATATGAATATTGAGCTGTGAGTTCAATAAAATGATTGCATTGCAACTGCCAAAAATAATGGGTAAAAGGGCAGTATACAATCATACACAGACCAAAGGAAGATAGTTCCAGTAGAATACTGACCGCATCCGCTGCATCTTTTGCAGCTCTGAAACGTCTAGAGCGCTGCTGGTTCATCTTAGCGCGAGGAGCGACACCATCTGTAAAGCCATTGTGCCACAGTTAAAATTATGAGCAGCCATGAAACAAATATGATCATGGGTCTAGGAATCATTTGATTAGGACATGCTTATTCCAAAAGAGTAGACACAAATTATTACATATGAGAACAAGTCCACAAACATTCATTAAATCACAAATGCTTATGTAGTTATGACAAGCTAGTGTACATGTACATAGTAACATCTGACGTCCAGAACAAAATAACAAAAATAATAACTGACTTCTACACATACATACAACTAGAGTAACTCGCTGATTCACACAGCACTTATAATTAATAGTAAGTAGAATAGCAACAGAATATCCTCCATTGTAGTCGTGGAATACGTACCAATGGCCATGTACAAAAGCCTCCGAGGGCGAACCATGACAAATAGTCTGTCGATGTAATCAAACATGCACTGGAAAACCTCACCAAATGTTGTTGGGGAGGGCTACAACAGAGAAAACCATAGCTCAAACGTTTGAATCAGAGGACAAAAAGTAAAGGAGAATTAAGTTAAAAGGTCAATGGGGAATCAAGTAAAAGGGTAAATACTGCTTTTTAACAGAGGATAAGGCAAATCGTTCCAATCAAACTATATTAATTTTTTTATTGCATCAGTATCTTTTTCTTTCTTCCTTTCTCTTTGGTCCATGTGGCTCATGTTGAGTTTCATGACTAGCCTACCCAATTTTTAATGTGAAATCACATTCTGGTTGTGGCTGCTGCTGTGGCAGCTTTCAGCATAAATTAGCACCAAAATCACCTAGACATCTATGCTATAAAATGCTAACATTTGTCTGCGATTTGCTTTCGTTGCAGTTTAGCAGACAAAAGACTTAATCTGGGTAATTCAGCTAACAATGGTACGAAAAATTGAAACAATTGCAACAATTTTGACGTCTCTGAGATGACCTGGGGGCAATTTCGCAGCTTCTTTTTCTAGAAGCTATAGATTACTGGAAGAGTACAAGCTACCCAGCAATTCAATCTAATCTCTCACCAACCAACAATCACAAGTCCGCCACATGATTACCGCATACGCATCAGATTCATCATGCCCCCAAACAATCCCAAGCCTAAAGCAACCCAGCCGAATCAATACACCAGGAGTGGCCGAGTGGGGAGCAGGGGTGGAAAGGAATGAAAGGAAGCAGGCCATACTTACCCTGTCCTCAGGGTGGAAACACGGGTGTATGATACCGTTCATATCAAGGTACAGGTTGTCGAATTCGAGGCCGTTGGGGTTGGGCTTGGAGGTGTCGACGGGCACCTTGACGCCCTCGATCTCCACAGGCTCCTCCTCCACCACGTCCACGACCACCATCGGATACTTCTCCGCCAGCCATCGGTAGAACGCCGGGACACCCATCTCCGCTGCCGATGCGCCGGCGCGGGCGTGGCCTCGCCGGAACCCTAACCCTAATAGGAGAGCACGGGAGACGACGGGCGGAGTCCGAGGGGCAAAGAGGCGCGAAACCCTAACGAAGAGGGGGGGGAGGTCACTGTCGGGCCGGGCTCAATCGAGCAACTTCTGACGAAGAACTTGTCAAAATCGTGCTGACGTCAGCAAGATGAGAGCAAATGCTACGGATTGTTTATTTATCTATTTATTTATTTTATGCCTGATCTTTCTAGTGCGGCAAATGTAAGTCATATTTCAAATTAATTTTGTCAGTTATAATGTCCACATTTCATACACGAAAAAAATTAAAGAACTTTAGCAAGTCGCTAAAGTAGCAAACTAGAGCGACTCCTAGAGCAACTCCAAGAGACTAGGTAAATTCATCTTACTAAGGAAAAAAATGAAAAACGACGCTAAAACCATGATCCAACGGACTCGCTATACTCCTCGCCTCACTATCTCCTCCTCTTCCCTCGGCAAATATACCGAGCGCATCGCCTCGCCATCTCCCTCCTCCAGCGCGCTTCCCGCGCCACAGCCTCTCCCCTACGTTCTCCCACCCTCACAGTCCCGTGCATCCTCGAACGCCGGAGGCGGACACTTCACCGCCTTTCTTCCTGAGGCGGACAGGATGCCGACGGAGGCCCTGCGTGGCATGGGAAGGAAAAGGGTGAGGGGGCAAAATGGGTTTGTGGTGGCGTAGGGGAGCCGCAACTGCGAGGAATCGGCCGGAAACTCACCACCCCACTCCCCGACGAGCGAGCGGCGGCAGGGCGGGTGGCACCGAGGGCAGGAGGCGTGGCGGCGTTGGGGGCAGAGACGGGCGGACATGGACGGCGGGGAGGAACGACGCCTGCACGAAGAAGAAGATAACGATCCGAAAAAAAAGTGCAGGAGAGATATGCGCCCCCTCATGACATGTGGGACCCATTATATATTGTAGGGATTTGAAGAGTAGAAAAGGAGAGTCTTTTGGAACAAGCAACTTAATATAGAGAGGAATTTTTTACCAAGTCACATATAGTGTCAAATTTGAAGAGTCTCTTAAAGTTGCTCAGAGCCGCGAGATCTTAGAGGTTAGAGCCTGTTTTGATTGAAAAACTTTTTCCATTAGGCCACGTGCACAGAGAGAAAAAAACTTTTTGCAAAAACCTTTTGCGAAATTTTGCGAACAAAACAGAGGGCAAGGCTGCCATTAAGGTTCGTCTTCAATTTTGGGTTCCAAACCATCCAAAATAACAAATAATAACCATTAAGTTAGCCATTTTTAGACGCTAAAAATCTACGTCCAAGTGCAATGTGGAAGAAAAGGGAAGAAAACTATACACTTCAAATTGTAAAGTGTTGGTGTCGTTTTGACTAATATCCGGTCTCAAAAAAATAAAATTCATTAGTTATAATATCCGCACCTCATAGCACACGCACAACTAATTGCAAACTGAAATAGCATCATGCATACACAAATACCCGCCCAAAGACCAGCATTTGTCCGTGAACTACTTTCAGTACAATTTAGCAAACGAACACAGAACGGATTACCCCTGGGTGACTCAGCATCTCTCACATGACTTTGAACAACTTCGTGGCTCCTGATTGCAGCAATCAGTTTACACTTTACACAGAATACAAGCTAAACAGCACCACTTGTGTGTTCCAATCTATCACAGATAACTAATCAATCACAAACCATCTGGTTACCAATGCAAGAACACGTCGAGCAGCAGCATCTCAAACAAGCCTCGCCTTCAGCGCTCTCGCGTCACGCGCGAAAGCAACCTAGCATCTATCAACCTAAACACGTCCAGGAGGGAGAGGAAATGAGAAGGGAAGTGCCGGAAGTGAGGAATCGAGCCGTACTTACTCTGTCCTCCGGGTGGAAGCAGGGGTGTATGATGTTGTTCATGTCGAGGTAGAGGTTGTCGTACTCGAGGCCGTTGGGGTTGGGCCTGGAGGTGTCGACGGGTACCCTGACGCCCTCGATCCTCATGGGCTCCTCCTCCACCACGTCCACCACCACCATCGGGTTACTTCTCCGCCAGCCACCGGTAGAACGCCGGGACGCCCATCTCCGCCGCAGGCGGAGAAGACTGGGAGGAGGTGGGATGTCACTGTCGTCTGTGAAGTCGCGCGCGGACAAGCAGTTTCCTACGAAGAACGTCCAAATCGGGCTGACATCAGCGAGAGGACTCGGTGTTGACCGAAGACTTTACGGGCCAGAGGGGCCGAAAAGAGGCCCGTTCTAACATTTCAAATACCCAGCCCAATTCTAAAGCCCAGGCCCATCTGGTTTCCTGGGCTCTATTTCGCTAAAGTTCACCCCCACACGCCAGCCCGCGTAGAACTCCCGAAATCGCGCGCCACAGCCGCCGCACAAGCCCCAGCAACCGCCGGCAATTTTGGTGGCGCCACGCCGCCGCCAACCCCCGCATGCCGCCAGCACCGCCATCTCTGCCCCCCACGCTCCACCGCGTGCTCGCCCTCCTCCCGCGCGTCGCCTCCCCGCGCCACCTCCTGCAGGCGCACGCCTTCCTCCTCCCCCGCGGCGGGCACCGCCACCCGCGCCTCCTCTCCGCGCTCCTCCTCGCCTCCCTCCGCCTCGCGCCCCGGCACCGCTCCCACGCCGTCGCCCTCCTGCGCCGCGTGCACCCCTCCGTCTCCCTCAGGGCCGCCGCCCGCCTCCCGCCGCAGCTCCTCCGCGGGAGCCTCCTCGCGCCGCAGCTCCACTCCCTGCTCCTCCGCGCCGGCCTCGCGGCATCCGACGCGCACGTCGCCGCCAGCCTCGTCCAGGCGTACTGCGCCTGCGGACGCGTCGCCGCCGCGCGCCGCGTGTTCGACGAGATGCGCGCCAGGGACTTGGTGGCCTGGAACGTTATGATCGCAGGGTACGTGAAGTCCGGGGACCTGGTCCGCGCGCGCGAGCTGTTTGAGGTAATGCCGGAGAGGAATGTGGTGTCGTGGACAACGTTGATTGGGGCGTACGCGCAGATGAAGCAGCCAGAGGAAGCGGTAGAGGTGTTTCGGAGGATGCAGGTGGAGGGGACTGAGCCTGACGGGGTGGCGTTGCTGTCAGTTCTGTCAGCATGCGGGGATTTGGGCGCGGTTGATCTAGGGGAGTGGGTGCACATGTTCGTGGTGAGGCGGGGGTTATTCCAGAAGATACCACTGATGAACGCCATCATCGACATGTACATGAAATGTGGGTGCATTGAGAAGGCAGTAGAGGTGTTTGAGGGTATGCAAGAGAAGAGCGTGGTGACTTGGACAACACTGATTGCTGGATTCGCATTGAACGGCCTTGGTTTGCAAGCTGTTGAAATGTTTCGCAGGATGGAGAGGGAGAATGTGGCACCAAATGATGTCACTTTTCTTGCTGTCCTCTCAGCGTGTAGCCATGTTGGATTGACTGATTTCGGCCGCTGGTATTTCAATGTCATGGTGTCCCAGTACAGGATGAAACCATGTGTTGAGCATTATGGGTGCATGGTTGATATACTTGGTCGTGCTGGTTGTTTAAAGGAGGCTCAGGATTTGGTTCAGGAGATGCCTTTCAAGGCAAATGCAGCAATATGGGGAGCTCTTCTTGCTGCTGCTAGGACACATGGTGACACTGGCCTTGGAGAAAAAGCTTTATTGCATCTAATTGACCTTGAGCCTCACAATAGTGGGAACTATATTCTCCTATCGAATATTTATGCAGAACAAGAGAGATGGGATGATGTGAGGAAACTTCGGAAGGCAATGAAAGAAAGGGGTCTCAGGAATGTGCCAGGGGCAAGTTCTATCGAAATTGATGGCATGGTTCATGAATTTACTTCTAGAGATGGATCTCATCCTTGCTTACATAGGATATGTAAAGTATTATGTGAGATCAACACCAATATGAAATCAGTCGGTTTTGTCGCTGTGCCCCCTGAACCTGAAGTACTGCATGATATTGAAGAAGGTTAAGATCACTTCATGGCATGGTTCATGAGTCACTCCTAGAGTCTCATTGTCGTGTAAAGAAGATATTTGATGCTTCATATGACATCAACACCTCAACAAATTGGTCAACGATGGTAACTTAAAGTTCACTGATTATATTTATGTATTGGTCAACACTTTTTTTTTCTGTTGAACAAGAATTGGATGATTATTTTATGCTCAACAAACGATAAATATTTGTGTCATGGTATTTGCTGAGGCGCAGGAAAGGATTTAGACTTAGAGTAGGTGGAGGTTGCATAAATAAGGTCAAAGCACAAAAACTTTGATCCACATGGACCTTTGGTTTAGGTACAGGAACCATCTGTACGGGTTTGTGACTTGATATGAACTGGTCATTATCTCCCCGGGGCCCAGGCTTCTCGTTTTGCACATAAATAGAACAAATAGGCCACCATCTCTACAGCTTGAGCTCAAAAGTTCTCTAGCGTTGTGGCGTAAGTTGCTGCCTTAAAAACATGTTATAATAACAGTCATAAATTTGGCATTTATGGATGCTGTTCGTCTGAATTAACATTGGAGATGTAAATAACACTTCCTCTGACTTAGTATTGCAATAGCTTTTTTTGGTAGAGATGTATAACTCTTCCTCCGAGTTATTATATTGCAATAGGTTTCTTAATATTGTAATAGTAATTGTATGACAGTGGCACGTCAAAATTTATTCAAAGCAACTATTTTAGGATCCTATCAGCAATCTGCTTGCCACTGTGGCAAACTGGCAGTGTTCATCTCATTGTGGCGTCTGGCATAGTGAGCACATAGTTTGTCTGAAGTAGTTACTCTTAAAATTGAATACTACCTCTTACACCCTTGAATTTCTAGTTAACTTAGAGCGTCAAGCTCTGGAAGAATTCTTGCTCTAATCCAAGGCTCATGGTGCCCAGCCCTAGAAGAGCACCGACCCATGCTTTTCGAAGAGCTTGAAAGAACTTCGACGACTTATCTGTAGAGAAGAACAAAATCAGTAAACAGAACTTCTATGATGAACACAATTAGTAGATATAGAGCTTCTGGAACTGGCACGACACACTATGCCCATTGGTATAAGAGTGGACGCAAAGCCATAAATGAGCACTTGAGCATATTGTGGTATTTTGTTGTAGACATTGGGTTTATGTAGTTAGAGTTATGTGACAATATCATAACAGAGCAGAGATTTACATATTTGGCCGAAGTGTGTGCGCACTAGCGCGGGGAGGAGGATGGGGGGACATGGGCATGGCTTTAAGCAATGCTCTTATCTATCAATCAGTCACTTTTCTCTGTGTGAGAGTCTCTTCTCTTGGTAATCAAAGATATCTTTGATGCTTCAGTTTAGGTGTAATGAAGTTTCAATTAACTGCGTATTCCATTTTCACTCTAGAAAGTAGAGACCTATGCCTTAGTGCCTCTTCAGTTTGCTGGAACAATAAAGGTAGTCTAATAACTAATAGTCTTTCAGATGTAACTAAGATTACTTTTGAACGGGGAAAGAAAAATTTAAAACACAAAAGGTGCTATAGTGTTTTCTGTGTGTTTGTATGCCTTCAGGTATGCAATGAATGATGTCGAGTAACATAGGGACAGAGGCTCTAGATTACACACATGATTCGGTTCAATTTTCAGATTTCGGCAAGCTACTTGATCAAGAAGTGAATACGCTGCAATAGCCTTCAGATATGAAATGAAGCATCCATTTGATTGGTATTTCGATTTTTTTTTGGGGCAATTCCTTATTTGACACTTAAAAATAACTCAATTCCTTTCTTGACACTAAAAAATTTTCTCTTCCCAATATGACACCGAGTTCTAATTTTCATGCCTTATTTGACATTTTCGTTATGTTTTTCACTTAAGTCATGCAAAACAACCTCCAAAACACCATAAAAATAATGAAACTTTTTCTAGTGATAGGACAAATGAGTATGAGCCCATTTCTACTAAAACCCCACATATACCTTTACAGTTTTGAAACTAAAATTTAGCAAACTAGACTACTTATGAAACTTACATGAATTTTCATGACACCAAAATGGTTATAAAAAATTATGGAAAAAATATAAGAATTCCTCTCATCAGATGCAATAATTAACTAAATTATTTTGTACCATAACTTACATACAGAATTATGAGAAACAGAAAATTTAAAATAAAAAATAACAAACATCACACGTATCTATGTAACTTCTGATGGAAAATAATTTTATTAGTCAATATAATTATTTTAATAAATACTAATTATTTTTTGAGTATTTTTTGAAAGTATTTTGATGCCATAAAATTTAGATAAGTATGAAAAGCAACATAATTTGCTGAATTTTAGATTTAAATCTACTGAGGTAAATGTGTGGTTTTAAGCAGAATGAGTTTGTCTCCATTTAATCTAAGCCCATAAAAAGATTCATGATTTTTCGAGATGATTTGGTGGTCATTTCACCCAACTTAACCGACAAAAGCAATGGAAATGTCAAATAAGGAATGAAAGTTAGATGTGGTGTCATGTAAGGAATGAAAAACTTTCTAGTGTCAAATAAGGAATTGAGTCATTTTCTAGTGTCAAATAAGGAATTTTCTCTTTTTTTTTCACTTTTCTGTAAATTTGCTTTAATATGTTCATATTTTATAATGTTTCCCTTTGGTCAGGGACAAGCATCTGTTACCATAACAGCTTCCTTGCAAATACTTTCCCCTACATCGATTTCTATTTTATCAGGACTAGCTTCAACAAAGTCCAGATGGCGCTAAATGTATAATGCCCTTTTATTTTGAAGAACATTTTCTTGGAAGCGCATTCTCTAATGTTGGACTGAGCTTTACCTATATAGTGTGCTTCGTCCTGGAGCCTGATTTCAGGTTGTATGATTGGATCAGTTTTCGATTCCTTGTCCAACTTTTTCTTGAATGATTCCTTGTCTGGCTGCCCTGGCATGCACTTGTCCATCTCTTCCTGTAGCGATCTTCTGGAATTTCCATGATATGCAAGCCTTTCATTTTTATATTCCTTCATCTTGTCATTGCTGCAAAGTTCTTTTGAGGGAGGAGTGCATAATTCCATTGATGCGAATTGATTAGTAGTCTTTGCTTGCTTGATACCTTCTACATTTTGCATAGAGGGTTGCAAGTTTCAGGTTATTGTCGTCATCTTGTGCCTGTTTACCACCTTTACTAGATTCCATCTGAATCGGCGATGTGGTACTAGAATTGTAAGTTCCATATCCAGTTACTTCAGGAATATCTAGAACCTTTTCACTTTGACATATGCTGGTGTTTTCAATGATTTGTTGATGGATCCAACTGTCAATGTCTACAATGCTCATTTCCTCAGTTTTATTCTGCATTTTCCCTGATTCTGCAAGTTGACATTCTGCGAGCGAAATCAGTTGACCCTGCAACAATTTCTCATGTTCTGAGAAAATCACCTGTTTGGTCTCATACTCTGATGTATCCTGCTGGCTGCATTCTGTCCCATCTTGTACACTTGGTATCCAATTCATGTCACTTGTCATGGAGGTACTGCATTCAGAGCTGCATTCTGATTGCCAAGTGGTAGGATTTACTGGCAGCCTTACAGACTCAGCATAAACTGAGGAAGGCCTTCTCTTTGGTGGAACTGGTGGTTTTGTCCTGTTACTGATAGGAATGTGTTTGGTCATGCCTATCCTCTGTTGGCTAGAAGCCGTTGGCTTCATAAAACTAGGTAACCTAGAAGAAACTTCTCTACAATTCTTTGTATTCTTTGATATGTCAGTTTTCAGGTCTTCACTCAACGGATGTGAAACGACAAAATTTGTGCTAGCAGATGGCTGGGGTCCTTTCAAATGCTCCATCGTCTCCTCGAGCTTCTTAATCTTTCTTGTAATATCTTCACATTCTTGCTCTAAATCACTGACCTTCCGTTCTAACTCTGCCAATAAATGTTCCTTTCTTGCTTTTTCGTCCTGTTTAAGATCAAAATATTAGTTTTTTCATTAAAGGTTGTGTGGATCCACATAAATAAAATTTGGATTACTTATTTGCATGGACATATAGATTATTATGATAATTTTTCTGGGACATTGAATTTGTTTGGGGGCAAATTAAATACTCTCATCCTGTTATTCCAACTTGTTCTTTGGGAATCAAGGCATTCCACCAGCCTACCATTCGGTGATTAACTAAGCTACATACTTAATTCATAGCAATGGAGATTAATACCCTACTAATTTATTTTTGTGCATTTGATGCTAATGGAAATTGCAAAAAAGCTTACTGGTGGGTCTTCATTTTCCAAGCGAACGCTTCTAACTCTTGTTGCAAAACCCAAGGTACAAATTGTCTCACACAAGTCATTCTCATTTGGGCGAATATGGACAAGCATCAATGTCTTGGAATCACACCCTATCAATGTGAAAAAACCAAGGTGAGCTAAAAGATCTGGGTTCGTAAGATAAGATAGGAACAATTGTTCTGTGTTATTTGGAATGGTTGGTGACATGCTACTTACCTAGAGAATCTCTAAGAACTTGTGTAAGCTTGCTATTCCTGAAACAATTGAGAAGGTAAATGGCTATTGTTGCCCCAAATTTATGGAAGAAAACTGCAATCTGTAGTGCCAACTGCCTAATACTACTATGTGATGGATTTTATTTACCTATAAGGGACATGAGCTTTTTTGGTTTGAAGTGCATCAATCACATCCCCTAGGGCTGACAGTGACAAATTTATGGCTTTGCCTTCCTTGAGCCGTTTCCCAGTTGCTTTTGTCTTTACAAGTCTTTCACTTCCACCTAGATCAATCATCCATAATTTGTTTCTTGCTTTTTTTCTCTCCGGTGCGTCGAAGGAAGTCAAAGAAAGACGAATCAAACTGTTGCACCATAAGGAAGAGTATAAGGCTTCAGTACAGCAACTCTCTCGATTGTACTTTCTATAAAATCAACCATTTTATTATCCAAGCATAATAAGGTTTAAGTAAGCATGCATTTTTTTCATTCAAAGATACTTTCAATAAGGTGCAACCATGGCTGGCGTCTTCGCAGTTGTTCCAGAAGTAGTGCACATTTTTCTTCAGCAAAATAAAATTACCAGTGAGATCTGCTTGATGTAGAATTAGCCATAGTGTATGCTGTTGATCTAAGGCGGGTCCCCAGTTCATATAGTCTTTTTACTTCTTGAAAACTATTAACAGTAACTGCCACCAGGTTTTCAATCTCAATGCCGCCATCAGGATCTGTTTTGATGGAAAGACTGTACGCACAGATTCAGTAAAGAATCATTTACTTCAAAAAAAAAAGAAGCAAAGAAATGAGAAGACAAAGAGGCGATCAGTGTGCACAGATGTATGTAAGTCACTTGACCTGCACTAACAAAATTTGTACAAGGAATGCTTATGGCAGTTCATGTTTCAAGTGGATGACTGCAGATTTCTCTTCTGATTTTGATCCTTTTATGGTGTTGTTGAACTTGATTCTCTGCATATTTATAGGTTGCTTATTCATTAACGCCACATTTTTATGAATGTGTTCATTTGTTGGCTGTGCCGCACTGCTAGGCAGCTTAATTTTCCAGAACACCAAGTAGATCAGATGGTATTACACAATGTTTCCAGCCTTAGACTGCATGAGATCTCAATACTTGACTCGCAACAAGGTAGTCCTTCCAACATATTTAAGAAAGAGTTATAAAAAAAATTCCACTAAAAGAAAGAGTTACAAATTACCTCGGCACTTTCTTAAAACCATGTGTCTTGCTTCCAGGAACTAGCAGGTCTCGTAGGTTTCCCATGTAAATCTCGAGCATGCTGAAAGTGAACAGAAACCTTCTGTTGCTCTCTGAAGCTCGATCAAATAGTGCTTGAATCCCACGTGGTATCACACCTAGGTCTGTAGCTGTAGGCTTGCCTTCCTAATTCATGTGGCAATGAATACAAGCACAAAAAATAAATTTCAGTTCGTTTCAGGGTTGCTTGGACTTGGGGGTTTTAATTTGTTCTTTGCATATAAAGCAGGTAAGGACTTTAATGATGTAAATCTTACCATGGTATAAGTCTTTCCACTACCTGTTTGACCATAGGCGAATATACAAACATTGTAGCCATCTAAAGCAGACTTTATCACTGGTTCGACTTCAGCAAATACATGACCTAGAAAGCGTATTGTTGTAAGTTGACTTGCATTGAAATATTTCACTTAAAACTACACTCCTATAAAATGAAAATCCGATGTAGTTACCTTGTGTTGAGCATTGGCTGAAAACCTTGTCAAACTTGTATTGCTTTATCTTGGTTTCAGCAACTTTTAGGAATACATTACTCTCATCCAGGGTGAATAGAGTTCTCGATTGGTAACTCTCTTCATGGTGAAAAGGTCTTACACGACAGAAAACCCTTATATTTCCTGGATAATAAATGCATGGCAATTAACAGGTAACCAGCTGCCATTACTTTTCGTGACATTTAACAACCCAAACACGAACTTGTGGTAAATTAAAACAAATTTCTACCTTTCAGGTCCAAATAGTTGTTTAGCGACTGTCTCCTCTGCAGTGTTATCTGCTTTAGTTGAGCATTCAGTGAAACCAGTTCGTCTGTTATATGACAAAAAAAAACAGAGGAAATTGTTAGAAATGTGAAGAACTTTTAGGGAAAGAACCAGAACCGCATCCGCTATATTGCCAGAAAAGGAAACAAAAAAATATTCAGAAACGTTTAGAGCTTTTGAGGGAAAGAATCAAACTGCATACCTTGAATCTTTGCAACTTTAGCTTCGGATTCTGCATCATCAGGACCAATCTTTTGAGTCATATGAACCATTACTTTCGTCTTTTCTTCGGTTGGTGACAACTCCTTGATGATGTGAGACACCGATTCCATCCAACTGGGTGTGAGGTACCTGTTGAACCCCATGAGGGATGACAGTGTATCAGGCAGACTCTGCATCGTTTTCCGTGATTGCCCATCCATGTTTGGTATTATGCAAGCCGGCGCCATGAACCAGTATTTCTTCTCTATCCTTCTGGTCCTGTTTCCCTATCTGCTGGTAATTCCGCCTACCATTTTGGAATGAATGAAGTCATAAGATTAGAGAGAACGAAAGTAGACAACAGATTTTTATTGGAGCAAAGCAAGAGACCTGACCAGTAGAAACCCAAAAAACACCTAAGCATTGGGGGCGAGGAGGTAAGGTTTAGGTATTTTCCTTTTTTCTGTAGAGGGTGGTAGGGGTTATTTTTCAGTTTTTTCTCCCTAAAAGAAAAACTGTGTACCGGTGACTGGGGTTTCTTTCCCCCCCTTTTTTCTTCTTAATATATTGATGCGCAGATCTCCTGCGTGTTCGAGAAAAAAGATTTTATTGGAGCCAGGCAAAAACTGAATTGGACTGTTTCAGCAGGCCCAATCTTATTATGTCTATTTGAAATCGAAGATTTCTACTACGATTTTCAATCAATTTTCTGACCACGTTTTTTTGCTGCAGTCAGACTCGAAGACTGCGGAAAGAGTGGAACTCGAAATAATAAATCTATAGAAGACGAGGTATTTGTAATTCGTACCTGCACCTCCATGCTTGGTCAAATATCTGCAGAGCACAAGATGAAGAGAAGTGTTGGATGGGGGAGTTGCCTCTGGAGAGCCCATATCCCAATACATTGCTTAAGACCAGCTTGCTTGGGGTTCCCAGGTCCCTATCACCTATCAAGAAAAGGTCAGTTCTACTTCAAGGCCTCCAACTACCTGCATTTCCAAGGCTAGATAATGCGGAAACGATCATGAAGCAAGATAAAGGAAGGATCCATCGCTTCTCCTTGCAAAGGAGCTCGAGTGCGAAATAAGGCTTGGAGCTTTGGAAGAGAAGGAAGCTCAGCAACATCTCGAGTCTCGACTAGCTCTTTTCACCTTCAAGACAGAGGATTCTGTGCCCCATATCCATCACCACGTCCCCATCAAAGAAGACAGTGCCCAACCGACACAACCAGTGAGGGGCTGAGAGAAAATGGACATAGAGTATGCGAGTAACCTGTTACCTTCTGTTGGTTTCAGCATTTGGAACCTCGACTCTCCACAGTAGAGTCCACCATGGCTGCTACCTTCATGACTTCTTCAGCTGCAGAATAAGGTAGAGGACTTGGAATAACTGATCTGGAGCTTGCTGTTTTGGCTATGTAAAGATACAGAGCGAAGGAAGCTGACGAAAGGAAGCATGTGCACCATACATGGGATTCTGTGGTCAAGGGAGCTCAACAGTCCGTGCCACAATAGGCCAGTGGTCACTTCTCTCTTTGTGTGTTTGTGTCGGAGAGAGATGAGATAACGATGAGAGAGAGGGTGGCGATTAAGTATAACTGAGCCCATGAGAGATTGTATTCCGGGCCATATGGCGACAATGTTTAATGGGTGCATGTATGCTTGGCAAGTGAAATCATTCCCGTTCTGCTGTCATCGGAAAGCTCACCAACCATGTGCCATGCTGAACTTTTCAGAGGAGCAACAGGTGGGGTTGTGCGTGAAGATGTTGGATTCTGATAGCTTGTGGCCATCTTGCTCGGTACAAAAATGACATGCTACTTTTCATTGTTGTCATGGATCGTGGTAGTAGCAGTACTGTGCCCGACATTTTCTGTGCTTTGTATTGGCCAGCAGATGAGGTCAGCAGGAACCCCTGGCTACTATGAGTCTGTGATGAGGTATTGATTAGTCCCTTCAAAAGATGCCCCCAGCGGTCCACCTACTGCAGATGACCAATACCATTGACCAGGTACGACCATGATACTGCGTGTAAAATTCCATGTCATTTCTTATCCATTATGGAAATGCTTTTCTTTTTTATATCCTTAACATTTCCTAGTCAAGCGATAATAAGTGGCCACTACGGTAGAAAATACTGCAGATTTTACAGACGAACTGTACGATACTTGTATATTAAGGTAAGGATGTCGTTCATGGATTGGAACTTCTAGGGCACAGCTGAATTCTAAGGTTGTCTTGCAAGAATTTCTTTGGTATGCGAGGTAGGACAAGCAAGGACAGATAAAAGTTCCGTTTTTTTTTTCAGGAAAGGACATATAAAATTTCTTGGAGTGATACTAATTAAGCAAGGACATATAACAGTTCTTTTTTCTTCTTTTTCGAAAGGATGTAAAACTTCTTCCAGTGAGGCAAATTAAGCAAGGACATAAATGATGGTCTTGATTGTGGATCCTCAACAGTGTGGTTTCACTGGTGAGCCAGTGACCAACTGTGGACAAATAATTCGGGGGCCCATGAATCCTTTGGAGTGATCTGGCCTGTCTCTATCCTTATATGCCTTATTCACCAAGGGCGGCATCTTCATATATACTTTACTGCCCAACAAAACACATGAATATATAAATGTTCAGAATCACCTATGTTTTTTTAACTACTCTTAAATTTTTCACTTGTTCCCTGGGCACAGAAAGTATGATAACGACAGATCCCTTTATAGATCTTGGGAAATAAGGTACAGGGCTATGTATGGGCCACAGGAATCGTATGATCATGAACACACTACTTCCCCTATGCGTGGCCTGGAATCTTGCTGCTTTCCCTGTCTCTCGCTGGCAAGCACGTTTGAGCCCTCAGGGATTCAGGTGAAGATATTAACATGTTGATTGCCACAGAAGGAATGGGGCATAAGTTACAAGTAAAGAAGGGACATAACAACGAGAAGAAAGTTGGACTATTTTGAAGTGTTGAAATGAGCTTTTAGTGCAAATAATCTAGAAAAGCTTTGAAGAGGCAGAGGTATCTAGCTGGAAATGGAATCCTGTTTCAGTTGATTATATCATGCAAGATACAGCACAACATCCTCGATGTCCGCTCTATCCATCCTCTCTACATCCTTGAATATATGAGGTGGCATATGTCTTTAAGCCCATTTTTATGGAGCACTGTGGATGCCATTAATTGGTTAGGGGTGTACGGTACATCTTTGTGCTTGAGACGTTCATGAAGGAAATAGGAAATGAGGATGTGAACTCTGTTTATGCGAAGCGAAGAAAATTGGATCAAAGAATTTGCTTTATCTATACTATAAAGCACGACGAAATTTTCGTTTCGTCCGTCGTCATCTATATCCCACACTGTCGGATTTTATGATGATCCAACACTCTAAATTAATCTAAAGAGTTCATATTGACTACATCTCACTATTGAGCCTACACCGTCAGATTTTATGATGATCGAACGGTCTAGATTAATCTAAGGAGTCCATGTACATTACACATCTAATTTAGTTTTTTTTCTAAAACACGTGCCGCTTCTACTAGTACAAAAAAAAGTGCCCAAAATCACACTGATGAGGTGATGATCTCCCATGCGTGAATACAAACCGGAAACCGGTTCCGGGCAACTGCAAGTATTCCTTATCCATTACCCAGCATGTTTTCCAGTTTACTACACCTTTGCAGTTTTCATATAAATCCAACCTTCAAAACAAAGTGACAGAGCGCTTGAAAAGGCTTTCTCACCGACAGGCTGATAGAAAGCTCATCTCCACTGACTAGCATCTTTTTCTGGCAACCACCTCACATATATATGCAGATCATTAGTTGATAAAGTTTATGCTCTGCTGTTGAGATTTTTCTCTGCACATACCAAAAGTGTCGATCAGATACGAGGTGGCACTTTGGCTAGAAGTCAAGAAGAATGGTAGGCCATGCATATGAGTATAGGAGGGATGAGCATTTTTTTTTCCTTCCAGAGTGACCATGATTAGCTTGGAAATGGAAGTTTGGCCATCCATCGATTTGTAATAGCTCATCATGCATGGTATCCATATATGACATTATAATGAACATATGTGATACACATTAAGCAAGTTTAGGTATCTATGAAAGCTATAATTGAACCTAGATGATAGCTGGATAACTTAAGACACTAGAAAGCGAAAGCACTAATACATGGGCACTTGTACTGAAGCTTCCCTGTGAAGAGCACCTGCTATCCTCCGTTGGATCCCCAACTGTTTGAAGCATACTCCAATTGAAAGTTTATTCTCTTAACTGAGGTTTTCAATTTCCAAGAGTTCAAATATCTTTTTTTATACCAGAGTTCAAATATCTCTTCCTCCTTAAAAATTGAAGTCTCAAATTCAGTGTCTAAACTTCTACTTCTAGTTGAACGGATCCCACAGTGATTGTTGAGCAGATAAGCAGACTGAAAGATAAGAGCACTTACAAGTGTACCTTATCATTCTAATTTTAGCTCCACTCTTGTTTTTTTAAGTACTAGCCCCAAACGGCAAAACCCACTAATCATATGTTATGACTAAATTTACGTGAATGAAATGCAAGTGTTCCGTGTAGCGCGCTGGATCTTCCAAAATGCTCCCACTGATAATATGGGTTATATTACAAGAAGAGATTTAATTTATTCATGTCAGAAACGAACTGTACATAACCATACATATAACCAAAATTCAACACTAGATTAATTATGTGCTAGCTAGGCAACCACGTATTCTAAAAGCAGAGGCAGCCATACACTGACACACATAACACATTAACAAACGCAACTACTAAGTACATCATCATCAACCAGCCACCCGTCAACGACGGAGCCGGAACTCCCATCCATCGCCGTCGTCATTGCCCATGCCACTGGCATCGGGTCCCACGCCTGACCGGAGCGCGCCAGCGTGTCGCGCCCCCGCCCCGACGACGTCGTAGCCATGCAGCGCCATGAAGAGCTTCTCCTTGTTCAAGGCCACCTCCTCCTCCTGCCCCGCCCTCCTCATCAGCCTCTGCTGCTTCCTGACGCCGCCACCGCCGACGCCGCACATCGCCGCCGCGGTATGGGCGCCGCTCGCCTTCCTCCGGCGGAGCCCTCCTCTGACAGGGACGGGCACGGCTTCCAGGCCCATGAGCTTGGCCACCACGCCGGGCTTGCACCACACCACGCTCTCCCCGGCCACCGTGGCCGGCATCCGCAGCGTCCGCTCCAGGTCCATCTCGTACCCTCCCGCCCCGCCGCACGCGAGCGCCCCGCACCCGGCCCCGGCCGCGCAGCACGCCGCCGACGCCCTCGCCCGGCCGTAGCCGGCGGCGTCGCGGTGGCGGCCCGTGCCCTCGTAGAAGCCGCTGAAGGACGCGCGGTACATGGCGTCACGGCCGTCGAGGGAGAAGCGCGGGTACTGGCTCAGCGCGTCACGCGCCGACCGGAGCACGTGGTCCCCGTCCACGCAAGACATGCGCCGCGGGCACCACCTGTCCTCCTCCCCGTCCCCCGCCGCCGCGGCGCGCCGCGCCCTCCGGGCCGCTTCCTCCTCCAGGTCCAGCTGCAGGATCATCTGCTCCAGCGTGACCGCCGGGCCGCCTTCGCCGTCGGCGCCGCCGCCGCCGCCGGTGCCCGTGCCGCTCACCTCGGTCTCGGCCACGCACGAGCCGACCACCGACGGCGGCGCGGCGAGGAAGGACGAGGACGCGGCGCCGCTGCCGACGACGGCGGCCATCTGCTCCTTGCCGTGGAGCTGCTGCACCGTGGACGTGGAGGCGACGCCGTGGCAGAAGCTGCGGAGGCCGCGGCGGCGCATCATCGTCGTGGCCGGATCTCGAGCTCACCTGCTGGCCGCCGGTGGTGCTCTCTGTCTTCTCTGATGATGTGATGGGACGGCCGTGGTCAGGTCGGCGAGGTGTATATACGTACGTACACGCGCGTGAACGTACGTACGTGTGCGCGCGGCGGGGGTGGCTTGCGCGCTCGTGATGCCGTTTAAGGAGAGGGGATGGGCGACGCATGGAGAGGAGCATGGGTCCAGTCAATGTGGTGGAGGTGGTGGCGCACCAATTGCGGTCACATGCACACGAGAGCAAGCAAAAAAAATACATAAGATGGTCGATCGATCGGCACATCCATCTATCGGTCACAAGAGTGCACACAGTACATGACACAATTGGAGTCACAGGGCAAAGCGTGCGAGAGAGATCGAGCGGCCAACCAAGACAGCTTTCCTTTGAAATGAATCATCATGTACCTCTGGAACTAAATATGTATTGCGAACCAATTGGTGGTGAACATCATGCCACAGTTCTATAACTGAAAAAATATAGCAGCAAGTACAGCCCGGCCTCCAATTGGGATTCATAAACTTTTAATATGTATATATATATATATTGTTCAAGCTTGCAACTCGAAATGAAAAACTTGAACCTTCAAACTGAAATTGCAAGCTTGAGGGGCATGGAGATATGCGCAATTTGATGAAGGTGGTCGTTACTTGCTTGTTGGGAAAGAGGTTCGCGAGCTCCTATCATAACTTTCGTGTTTCATGTCTTCCCAATTTACCTTTCGTGTTCGTTGTCTTCACAACTTCCTTGGTTTAATTTGCCTTGCCTATCTATGTGCTTTGGTGCACCTCGCGGTAGCAACTCACAATCTTTGTTCTTTGTTGTTTGGTTTAGCTTTCTCCCGTGTCAAGTTAGCGTGAACTATGATTGTGATCCTTTGTGGTTCCTTTCTCATGCAGCCCAAGGCTATGAAACGTCACTAGCTTACTGCCATGTTGTTCGCTCATCCTCTGCCTAGTTAGCATGCATTCCCTAGAGCTCTTCTAAGATCGTCAGCCTTGGATCTCCAAACCCAAAAGCTATTCATACATATATAGTTTGTGTTGGGTTGTTAACGACCACGGGGGCGATGGATAGGTCCCCTTCAGTCGCTTTCTAACCTAACAAAAATACTGAACCCAAAACAAACTCAAGTCAACCAACACCGATTACCTTCCTTATACCTTGAACTCCCTGTCCTTCGTCAATGGCGCAAAAAAATTCAGAAGGGGGAGGGGGGGGGGGGGGGGGGGGGGGGGGTTGTTTAGTAGTTGTTTGGATCAGCAAATTATAAAACAGTTTTCGCAAAGCATGTTTTACATAGAATTTTAGTAAAACCGTTTATAGGTTATTCGGTTAGAGTAGACTGATAGAATATTTTGTTTGGTTTGTATAAATTGAAATGCGCACATACGCCTCCAAAGTGCTATCAAATGCGTTGGATCTTCCATTATGCTATCTTGTGGTTGATGCTTCTCACCATACATGTGTGATAGGGAGATCATTAGTTTGTTGCGGCCTTGCGAGGGGATAAAAACAATTCCATTTTGTGAAAAACAGTGTTTATAGAAAACAATTTATTTTATCCTCAAGGTAGTTAAGTGAAACAAACAAAGCTTTGTAAAAACTAATAAAAAAACTAGTTTTATGGAAGCTAGTTTTCACAAAGTCGAAGATCCAAACAAGGCCTTAGATCTGCCACTGGACCTCAGAACCTGCTATTTATAGGGAGTCAAGTTGCCATTATGTACAAGCACTTTGCCCTCCCCGTACCGGCAATATCTCCTCAATATTCATGGCATTAGAGATATTACATATCATCCCCTTTGCAATTTTCCACCAACTTGGGCTGGTGCGTACGGGACGATGCGGGTCATGAGCACCCCTTTTGGTTTCTTGCCTCCTATGGTCCTGATTCGGATTCTTCAGCAAAAAAACCACTGTTCACGGCTTCCCTTGATCCCACGCCATGCACTGCTTACCACTCCCTGTTGTATTCCTATACTAAGGGTGTTTCATCAACTCTTCAAGGTGTATCGTGGGGCACCTTCCTATCGCAAATCTTTGTAAGAAACAAACATACATTATTAATTGATTTTTATTGAAGGTGTGGATATTTACTAAGGCAACCTTCTGCCGCTGAATGATGCTCTTATGGGGTTCGAAGGTCACTCCCCCAATAGTTTGCTTGGTTGTTTTTTTACACGCCCCTAACCATATTAACAAGAAATGAGACATGTTTATGTGATGTTATATTTTTTGTTGGAGAACTATCCAATAAAAGGATTGCATTCATTTGTCCATACAACATGTAATACACGCGATAAAAAGAGGAAAAAAGTAGCGCAACAACGGTTTTTATTTTCTTAATAACTATACTTCAATAACCCTTTACATCATTAATGCTAATGAGGAAAAGGAAATATATATGTTTCTAGCTGGTCACAGTCATTACTGAACCCGAGATTTCATAGAGACAACCAAACACAATTCCAAGAGGCATGTTGGACCATACGCTGATATATACACCCCCAAAGCATTCTTGAGTTCCTATCCACTCGAGTTCCACTGATGAGACTAGTAAGTTTCCATACAGAGCTACATCTGTGTATGTTGGCTTTTTACACGAGTTGATCTCTAGACTGCCTGCCTCCGTTTGCCCAAACGAGAGAACAAGCCCAAAAGGGGAATAAAAAGTGCCGGAACCTTAGACTAGCCACAGCGGCGTCGATGCCCAATTTATCTGTACACACGCCAGCTATGCCAACGCCGTGTAACCAGAAAATCCCACAGTGGTGGGCATCGGTGCCTGCCTAGAAGTGGGCCCCACCCGTCAGACCAATCCATCCCACGCTGCTGTTCCTTCGCGCGAGGAAAATTCCCCATCTCATCTCTCCCCCGTCGACACAGCATGCGCCTCAAATCCTCCCAAATCGATCTCTAGAAACCCCGTAATCGAGATCCCGTTCTCCAGATCCCGAATCCAAACCAGTTCTACTTCATGGATCAGGTAGAAATTTCTCAATCAAGAAAGCGTGATGCGTTCTGCAGCCGGCGGACGACGCGAGAGGATGGTGCGGCTCCTGCTGTTGCCGGCGGCGGCGCATGCTGTTGCCGGCGGCGGCGCATGCTGTTGCCGGCGGCGGACGGGAGCGGGTAGTGCGGCGTCCAGGCGGCGTCTGTTGTTTGCCGGCGGGTGACGCGAGCGGGTGGTGCAGCATCGAGACAGCGCGTGCTGTTGGCGGCGGCGGACGCGAGCTGGTGGTGCGCGTGATGAGGTTGTAGATGGAGCAGCCTCTGCCGAGCATTGCGAGCGCACGGCACAGCCGCACAGGAAGCGTAGCAAGGAAGTTGCAGGTAGAGAGACGAACCAGGCGGAGGTCATGTACGGTGGCGAGACAACGAAGGTTGGTGTTGCTTATCTCTTCTCAGTGATTGAACTAAGTAATTTTAATTCCTAGATCTTTTTATGGCCGCAAACTAGGAGAGTATAAACAAGCAGATAGTATGTGTTGTAGCAGACTGACTTCGTTGGTTTCATTCAAAGCATTAAGTAAAAAGAAATCTGAAACATTACAATGAGAAATTACAGCCATTTGAATAAGAAAATAAATACTACTAACTATGATTTCCTCCAAATCGTTGCCAGATATGCTCAACCAAGTCTTTCTTTAGCTGACGATGCATTTCCCGGTCTCGAATTTCTTCCTCTATCTCCAGTAGCCTAGAAAATTCATGAATTGGGCCATGTCCAAATCCAGCCAATGGCGTAGAAGAAGAGCCTTGATCATATTCACTCTCATAGTTGTCATCATAGCGAACTCTGAAGGAATCTCTCTCGTCCTCCACAATCATATTATGGAGTATTATACATGCATACATGATCTCAGAAAGTGATTCCATTTGCCACATACGTGATGGATTCCGTAAAATGGCAAAGCGAGCCTGCAAAACACCAAATGCCCGCTCTACATCTTTTCTTGCTCCCTCTTGGTGCTCAGCATACAGTTTATCTTTCTCACACTGAGGCAAGGCTATTGTCTTCACAAATGTTGCCCACTCTGGATAAATACCATCTGCTAGGTAGTACCCCATGTTGTATTCATTTCCATTGATTGTGAAATGAACCTCTGGTGCTCTTCCTTGTAGCACTTGAGTGAACAAAGGTGACCGGTTTAGGACATTAATGTCATTGTTAGACCCAGCAACACCAAAAAAAGCATGCCATATCCAAAGGTCATGTGAGGCAACAGCTTCTAGCATGACAGTGGGATGTTTTATATCACCACGGGTATATGCTCCCCTCCATGCCTTTGGACAATTTCTCCACTGCCAATGCATGCAATCTAGGCTGCCCAACATGCCAGGAAAACCACGAGCTTCACCTATATGAAGTAAACGTCGGATGTCTTCACTAGTGGGTCTTCTTAGATATTGTTGACCAAAATTTGCAAGTATTCCTTGGCAAAAAATTCTCATGCACTCTATAACTGTGGATTCAGCCATTCGGAAATTTTCATCCCACAAATGAGCAGGTGTACCATATGCTAACATCCGCATAGCTACCGTGCATTTGACTAGGGGTGAAAATCCCACTTTCCCAGATGCATCACTCCTTTGACAGAAATAAGGAGACCAAGAACTAAGGGTCTGTACAATGCGTAGAAATAAGTGGCGTTTCATGCGATACCTTTGTCGAAATTGAACATCATTGTACACTGGATTGTCTGAGAAATAATCACCTACTAGTCTTTCACTAGCAGTTTCGCGGTTTCTTTCTATATGCCGTCTTGGAAAATGTCGATGCTGATTGGACATACCTCTCTGTTCTTCCTCAATCTGTTCCTCAATCTGAGCTCTAAATTGTTCCTCGATCTGAGCCTCCATTGGATCATTCATGAACTCCCAAAAAAATTGCTGGATGTTAATTCTATTGTTTGATTCCTCAGGAGGAGGTGGAGGAGGAGAAGGAGGAGAATCAGGCTGAGAGTGTGATGCCATTGGCTTTGTTGAAGTAGTATGCTAGGGAGTGCAAGAAGTAGTATGCCTGGTCTGCAAGCTGGGAGCTCTATTTGTAGGAGAAAGTTATTTTCCAACAGCTATTTTCCAACGGCTAGTTTCCAACGGCTAGTTTCCAACAGCTAGTTTCCAACAGCTAGTTTCTAATAGCTAGTTGACAATAACTATTTTCTAACGGCTAGTACATGGCAAGCTACTTCTACAAATTTTACAAGTACATGGCAAGCTACTTCTACAAATTTTACAAGTACATGGCAAGCTACTTCTACAAATTTTACAAGTACATGGCAAGCTAAGGTACTTCTACCAACATTACAGACACATGGCACACTACTTTTACAAACACTACATTCCAAGCTCTTTAGCTAAGTAAGCCACAAATTGATTATGGCGTGCCAACGACACAGCATCATAGCAAGAAGTATCCTTTTCAAGTAGTTGTAGATATTTTGCAATCTTGTCTACCTTTGCCCTGTCCTTCTCAGCTTCAGCCTTTTCCTTGTCAGCTACAGCTTGAGCTATTGCTGCATCAGCCATTTTTTCAGCAACCACTGTCTTTCGTAGTTGTAGTTCATTGAATGTATGCATACTTTCATTTGTAAATCTGGTGCTGCTACCTTCTGAACGTTTTCCTTTGTTTTTCCTTTCAGATTTGGCTGCATCTCGCCCTTGTGGCCGACTAGTTTCAGCAACATCTGCACTATCAGTGCCTTGAGTTGAAGAAGAATAGGCGCCTGCTGAATTCAACTTAATTCTCTTTTGCATTTCTTCAAGTGAGTAAGTTCTGGCCCATTTAGGTTGGTCCTTCACCTGTATCCACCAATGTTCCAATGGAAAGGGCCTTTTCTTTTTCATAACTGACTTCCATTTTGCACGAACTTTCTCCATGAGTTGCTCCTCAGATTGACCACTAGCATATGTGTTCTTCATATCATTGTAGATGCCATTGAACTTGTTAATGTGAGGGATATTCTTGTTCCAGTGTTCTTTGCATTGCACTGCTGTCCTTTTTTGTTGTTTGGGGGCATGCTTGTTGTATTCTGCTGCAACTTCCTTCCAATAGCGATCACGAGGCTTTCCATTGCCATCAATTGGATCATTTGAGTTTTTCAACCAAGCACTTACTAGGCGTAGGTTCTCCTCTTCACTCCAAAGTTTGCGACCTCCATTGTTTCCACCATCATCTGTGCTACTCTCACTATCCTCTGCAATTTCAACAACAGGAGCTGGATGCATTGGAGTGGCACCTGAAGCAATTGGGCTGCTCTCATCACCCCGTGAGCTGCTGCCTCCACTTGTCCCCAAGAAGGCCATAGATGCTACTGGAGAAGCTGGACCATTGGAAGCGAAACCACCAGGCATCCCTTGCAGGTACTGCCCCATGTTGCCTTGGTAAAGACCTCCATGGTAGCCTGTGGGTGTGGGAGGGAATTGTTGAAAGCTTGATGGACCAGCGAAGGGATTGGTGATGCCGTGTGGGTAATGACCATGGAAATTTGGGGGTGGATAGTTCAAAGAGTATGGTGGCTGATGAAAATTTTGGTGGTGTTGTGTGTTTGGATCTGGTGGATCTGAACTCATGCTTGAGTTGAGTAAATTTGTGAAACTAGGTGGAAAGGGCTGCTTATTTGGGTCTGAACTCATGTTTGTGTTCTGAATTCTACTTTGTATGTGGTAGTGCTGCTTGAACAAAGTGTATATATAGAACATGTGTATAGCCTGTGCAACGGTCAAGTATGGAGAAAAGAAGCTAGCAACGGTCATTTTGAACCAACGGCCAGCTGATTAAAATATAGTATTTCTTTTACTTGCCTCGGCTCATCAACCTGCCTCGATGCTGGTTATCTTGGGATGGAGCATCGCTCCCACAGTGGTTTACTCGATGCCTGGACCTTCTCTCTCCTGGTTCAGGCATCGGTAAAACCCACCGCTGTGGGCAGTCTTACCCAGCCGGCCAAGTCCAATCATGTCAGTGAGAGCGGGCGGCCAGTCGCGGGTCGGCACGCCACGAGCGCGCGGTCAGGTCAGCATCCGCAGGTACAGCACGCACACACGGGCGCCACGCCCCGACCCATCCCGCCCACCAAGAGTCCACCCCGCCCACCGACTCGTGGGTCCCAACAAATACAATGGCCCACACGTCAGCAACTCCACGAGACCCAAACCGAGTCGCCCACCGTTTCCGGGGTAAACCCGCCCTCGAGATCTATCCCAATTCCCAACCTCACATCCCCCCTTTCTTCCTTCCACCCGAGCTCCTCCTCCGTTTAAACCCAAACCCTAATCGCGACCTCCGTTCCCCCAAAACCCTACCCTTGCGGCGGCCATGGACGGCGGTGGTGGCGGAGGCGGCGCGGGCGGAGTCATGGTGGGCGGCGGGGTCGGCCCCGGCGGCGGTGGCGTGGGCGGGGGCGGCGACGTGGAGCTCGTCAGCAAGACGCTGCAGTTCGAGCACAAGCTGTTCTACTTCGATCTGAAGGAGAACCCGCGGGGGAGGTACCTCAAGATCTCCGAGAAGACCTCGGCCACGCGCTCCACCATCATCGTCCCCGTCGACGGCGTCGCCTGGTTCCTCGACCTCTTCGACTACTACATCCGCACCGACGAGCGCGACGCCTTCAGCAAGGAGCTGCGGCTCCAGACCAAGGTATTAATTGGACCCGCTACCTCCGCGATTCGCCCGGTTCTGCCGCTGATTCTGTTGCCGCTGTTGCCAATTTTGGCGTGCCCTGAATTCTGTTCGTCGCGGTGCAGGTGTTCTATTTCGATATCGGGGAGAACAAGAGAGGCCGATTCCTCAAGGTGACGTGACGTTCTCTCTATGAGTTCGAGTGCAATTTCTAATTTTGTCATGTTTTTTTTTCTGTGTTTGGTGCGGTGAAATTGCCAATTTGGGTAACTTTATTTATGAACCAAACTGTTTAGCTGGAACAGGGATAATTTGTCATGCTAGAACATGATAGTGAGTGAAAAGTCCTATTTTCTTTGCCTAGTCATTCTGATCTTCAGCTTTTCGCATGACTCAAAAAGGTATCCAATTTCTAATAGTTTTAAATGGGTCTGCTGATTAATAGTGGATGAGTCTACTAAGGTTGTCATTGGTATGTGTAGTATAGACCCCACTTGTCAGTGGCACGGTATTTTTTGACCAAGGCTAAGTCAATGCGTAGTCCTAAAAAGATGTGTTTGTGGGTTACTTCAAGCTTTGAAAAGGTCCTATACATGGCCACAGCCTAAAGATGGATGACCAAGATGGGACTTTCCCCTTTGGTGCTGTGCCCTTCACAGTTCACAGGTTTTGGTTTCTCCTATTCTGGCAACTTCACTTCCACCGTGCTTGTTACTGCTAGTTATTTGTGATCCAAGTGTCACTGAGCAAAGCACCATCTCATGTTGGCCTTGAATGGTATATTCTGTTGTGCAGAGCATTATGCTAATCTAAAATTATCAAGTTAACTTGTTAACTACCCCTCTCGTGACTGGTCACAAAGACTAAAATACTTGACTTTTTTTGACAAGATATGGTCAAACTCTTGAAGCTTTGATTGTCCAAGAACTTTTAAATATTTAGTTTGGAAACCTAAAATTCATATATTCATAGTCTCATAAATCAGATAGAAAACAGCTGTCATAGTCGCACTTCAAAGACCGAGAAAAGTAAAAAAAAAAACGTCAAATATTCTCACCAGAGGGAGTAGTAGCTGCTGATGTAGCGCTATAAGTTCATGACTGATTAGGCGATTAGTGCATTCAATTGGTCCTGAATGATTGGTATTTTTTATAGAAATGCAAAAATAATTAAGATTGGTTGGATTTTGCAGTTATACTATTTAACTGTTGGCTGAATATAATCACTCTGGCTACCTGACAGTTGCTTCTCAATTATGTGGAAAATTCTGCTTGCTTATGTGACCCTGTTACACTTATTTGCTATCTTTTTATTTACAGAAGTTATTTAATAATCAGTTTTATTATATTGCTTTGATTAAAAGACCTTATGTAATTATGAATTTCTGTTCAATTTTTTTTAAGCTTGTTGTAGACCTTATGGTTCAAAGAAAAAGTAAAACAATTAGAAGCTTGATTAGTAAATATGTCTACTGGTGTGGCAATATGTCAATTATCAAATCTTAATGGTGGATCAGGAGACCAATTTATCTCGCAGGTCATTGAGTGCTTGAATCCTAATTATGATGTTCAATTGGAACAGTGATATTAAAATCAAGCTATCTGTTCATAGTTTTGTATTGACACCAAAACCTGAAACCAAATATTAGCAGCAAAGACTTGATACATTGTGCACATAAACAACATGGATCAATCTTAAATGTCCATCTGAAAAATTATCTGGCTTTTAAATCTCAATGCATGTTCAGATAGTGGCTCCAAATTGTGGTATGTAGTGTTATTAGTAAAATATAGCATGCTACTTTATTTCTGGTGGGTTATCTGTTGCTGAATATATCACATTGCTGTTTAATGCCTTGATTTTTTTAGGAAAATAAATGATTTTTTAGCAGGTTTATTTATTTTTCTACGGTATTCCCCAAAAGGCTCTTTTGCCTTCTTGGATAGTATATGTAGTAGACCACCTCGATCTTCAGTGCTATTTAGCTATTGCACACTCGGCGCATACCTGAAACCTCATACAACTTTCTCGCATTCGTCAAGTTGCAAAGTTCACATGGATATAAGCCATACAAGATTATAATCTTCAGATAGTTGGGGCACAGCACTGTTTATCTATGTTTCATGTTTGCAAGTAATGATACTTTTGATATATTAAACTCTCCACTGTCATGTGCTTCTAAAGTAATTGTGTAGTGTAAATGTGTAACATAACTACAATATTTACCCGCCGACACATTTTTGTATTTAGGTTTCTGAGGCCTCCGTCAACAGAAATCGTAGTACCATAATTGTTCCGGCTGGCAGCTCTGGTGAAGAAGGTTGGGAAGCATTCAGGAATGTACTATTGGAGATAAATAACGAGGCTTCTCGACTGTATGTCCTACCGAATCATCCAAATCAGGTACAGCTAATAAAACGAACTGCTTGTAGCGTATTTTATGAAGTCTACCCTCTAATTTCTCCATTGTTGTGTTCCTCTGACATTGGATTGTGCAGCAACACATGGAACCACCAGAGCGCCTTCCTGGCCTCTCTGATGATGTGGGTGCCGGATTTATAGCTGGACATGGTGGCCAGTCTGCGTCTGGGCCCGAGGTAGATGTTGAACGCTTGGTTGATCTGCCTCCTCAGGAAGAAATTAGCGGCATGGGAATGTCTAAGGTGATTAGGGCAGATCAGAAGAGGTTCTTCTTTGACCTGGGTAGCAACAACAGGGGACATTATTTGAGGATTTCTGAGGTATCATGCCATTGCTCATTACATAACCTGTGGCGATTCTGCTCCCTTACCAGACTTATGCATTGCTCTTACTGCTTGTACTTGTAGGTGGCTGGAGCTGATCGCTCGTCGATAATCTTACCACTCTCTGGTTTAAAGCAGTTCCATGAAATGGTTGGTCACTTTGTAGATATAATGAAGGACAGGCTCGAAGGAATGAGCAGCGCCAACGTGCGCACTGTTGAGCCCAGCCAGAGATGATTACCTTGACCGTGGCCTCGGCGAGACTGCTATTATGCCTCCTGTAGGTGTGTCATGTGGTGTGTGGTAATGTAGATCACGCCGTATTAATTCATCTGGTGGGGATAATAATGTCTCTCTTCTCTTTCTTTTTTGAATTCAATGGTGAGGATTGATTTGTTTGGGACCTTTTTTTTTTCTTCTCTTTCAGTCGGAGGAATAATAAGCAGTATATTGTTCGTGGGGTGGTATAAGTGTTACTGCTGCAGTGTTAGCCCAGTTTTCATGCTTCATGCTGTTCTTGTTTAGGGGAAGGTCTGTTATGTTGCTGGCATTGTGTTTCCAGTAGTTATTGCCCCCTGCTTTGTGACTTCCGGTAGTGATGTGCGCTGTCCAGCGTGAGATGCTTGCCAGTGCAGAGTAGTTCAGATCTGAGATGGTAATATTGGTTTGTCGGAGCGCTAAAATCGCCAGTGTTAGGTGTTCGTTTTTTCTCCCGATCATGCTTGATTACTCGGTGCATTGCAAATTGCAATGCTTCGCTGGAACAATATGGTTGTCACCTTGTTTAGATCAAGCAATTTTCCTACAAATCGTAGTATGCGAGCAGTCGCAATTTCTTGCTCAGGTGAATGGAAATAAAGTTCTTTTAAGTGATCTGACGTCCGGTGATCATTATCATGCTTTTGTTGACTCTCGGAACGGATTGACAAGTATTTGGGAATTGGGATGCAAATTGGAAAGGGAAGAGAGCAGGGGAGGAGACTCCCAGCGTTCTGTTCGTTTTCCCGTTCGATGCCTGGGCTGTTTTCTGCTCTTAGCCCCCGGGCCAAGGTCCAGGTGCCGATTTGGGCCGTCTCCTCAGGCTCTTCACTCTTCTTTTCTCTGCAGCTTAGAATGCAGCCTGAGAAAGGGGTTGTGCAAGGTAAGAGGCATGTTCCGGGCATCTTTTTAACAGCATCACGATAGCCAGGGATTTTGTGCCAAAAAGATTCAAATTTGAAGCCTCTAATCTGTATCGCCAACAAGCAGCAATGAAACGTGGTCTGAAATAAGGGAGAAGGCAGCTTGAAGGATGCAATTTGGAAGCATGATATCTCCATTCATTAATTATTTGTACTAGAGTTTATAAGATAGAAACCTTGACAGAATAACAGTGTCTCTTACTGCCCTAGAACTGCACAGCCTAACAAATCAAGATATATTTTGTGAGGTATCTTCAAGAGCGAACCATGCACCAAGATCAGAGCAGAGCATTACGGCTCCCAAGTCCCAACTGATATTCAGAGTACTCTCCCATGGCCCATGGCAGAGCCATCATGCAGGATTGGTAATGGACTAATGGGTGTGGTTTGGTCAGCAGCATGATTTTCAAATGCACAGCAAAGCCATCCATCTTCTCCATTCCAGCAAAAACATCCTTGTGTACCAAACAGTGGGGATGCAAGAGAAGATGTGGTTCATTCAACTAAGCTTTCCTCCTCACCCACACCATAGCCCAAAACGTCATGTCCAGCTCTGTAGACTGCACCTGGAGGGTGCCTTATTTTCTCCCCGCACGCGTAGCAATTCTGGGCATCGTAATAATCGGGTGGAAATTTACCATCTTTGTAGATACACTTAATTCTTCGACCACCTAAAAAAACAGCAGCACTGCTTAGATATATGGCACAAAGTTTTACAAGTTATAGAAAAAAAAAGCTTCACAAAACTAGCACAATAGCTCATGTTCAAGGTCCCAGCAAAAGTTAGACCTATGCTTACTTGTGAGGAGGAAAAATAAAGCTGCTACTTTCAAGTTTCTCCTCCAAAATAACCTCTCCCTTTGGAGAGCGCATTAGATATTTATCTAAACCCATCGGTTCTTAGGCAGACCTACATTGGCAGGTAAGCCGTACTATTGAACCAGACAAAACAACAAGTGATAAAACCCACAGCTTCCAATTCTTTTTTTTTGTCCTTTTTTTGGGCAAAAGATGATTTAGTTGACTATTGTGTCAATGGTATGTTCAGTGCAGATTGTAAGAATTGTCATTCGGATTGAATCTATTGAAGTAGTAAATGGCACCGCTGGCGCCGCTCTCTCCCCCGCGTAGCGCCGCCGCCCCATCGATCTCCTAGCTCCGACCGCCTCCGCCTTCGCTTGCCACAGATCTGCGCTCCCCTCCACACGCTCTCTCCACACATCCCACCATCTGCGGGAGCTCCGTCTCGCACAACTGCAGAGCTCTGCCTCGTACAGCGCCGCCGCCGCCGCCCCGATCTCCCAGCTTCGAGCTCCTCTGCCTCGGCCAGCCATAGATCCGAGCTCCCCTTCGAAAGCTCTCTCCACCAATCCCATCAGCACTTCCTCTCGCTTCGTGTACTGGGAGATCGAAAACCGAGCCGCCGCCGTCGCTTTCCCATCCGCTCCGCATCCGGCCGCCCACCGACGCTCGGACCCCTTCCCTTATCTTCCACGCTCCCCTCCCTACCCATGCCTTAGCACTCCGGGCAATGGCTGAGGGATGAGCCCGCTCTCCCCGCGCGCTAGCTCGCCGCCGGCCGTCCCGGCCCCGGTGACCAACCAACCCGCTGAGACAGCCACCCCGGCACCAGCGTCCACCCTCTCCCCGCTCGCGCGGCCCTTCTACCCGTCCAACGGTGGCCGTCCCAAGGCGCTTCGATGACTCGAGGATGCGGAGGATGAATATGTCCTGCTGGAGCGGGACGACGACCTGTCGGCGAGCGAAGCTTGGCCGGCTCTTCCCCTGCGCCAGCCCGCTACCTACCGAGATGCCGTGGTGTGCTCGGCGGTGCCGTCGCCCGCCGCCTCGCCCCCTGCGCGCTCTCCTCCTCACGCACAAGCACATCCAGTGGTTGTGCGAGTGCCCCCTGCCAGATGCTGGCCCACCAGACGCAGGTGCCGTCGCCGCCCACCGACGGAGCTGTGATTGGCCTGCCAGTCCGCCGCCCCCCTCCGCCGGGACGCCGACCAGCGCGGAAGCCGGCGATCTCCGACCAGCTGCGGGCCCGACTTGGCCCTCGGTTGGCCCCGACCGCCGCTCGCCCTCACCTGCATGCCCCGCTGCCTCGAGGTGTGCCACGACCGGCGCCAGCGGTTGCCATGGCACCGCGCGTGGATGCCGATGGCTTCCAGGAGGTGGTCTCTAGGGCCACCTTGCGCCAGTTGTAGCGGAACTCCTCGCCGCCAGTGCCGATGGAGGAACTTCGCCCACACAAGCGCATCCCCCCGGAGCTTGCAAGGAAGTGCTTGAACTGCTTGTCATACAAGCATCAGGTGGCTACTTGCAAGCTGCCGCGGCGGTGCCTGCGCTGCCATGGCTTCCGCCACCTTGCGAAGGAATGCAAGAGGCCGCGCACCCCTCTGTGTGGAGATGTACCGCCACGCCGCCTCGTCAACTACCGCCGGACCACTCCGTCGGCCTTGCAGGCGGGAAGCCAAACTCTTTCGGCCATGCCTCCGGCCACCCAGGCGGGAAGGACACGCCGTCAGCACCCTAGGCGAAGAGCTCCGCCGCTGGGGGAGCTACCTGGCCTGGTTAGGCCTGTGGCCACATCGTCAATCGAAGTACAACTGGGTTCAAGCTGCTGCGCCCTCCAGGCGGCCGTGTTCGAGACAAGCTGCTTCTGTGACGAGTGGTCCCCTTCGGATCACGAGCTGGACCCGATGTGCTTAGAGGCTACCATCGCTCTGTCCCAGAGCCGTGGTAGGGAGAAGGTCCATCATGAGGTGAAGGATCCTGAGGCTGGTGTAGAGGCAGAACCAGTGGAGCTCTCCACGACGGTGTCGCCGCATCGGCCGCGGGCAAGCGAGGATACATAATCGACTCCGCCGACCACCGATGTGCTGGAGCCACTCAGGCTTGAGTTGGGCTCACCAGACGATGATGGGCCGGAGTTTCCCTCAGGATTCGAGTGTTACGAAGCTTTTGGGTCATTGGATGCTGTATTGCGCGACGTGCCGCCTGAGGTTGACCATTCTGTGGCTTTGGAGGCCTTCGTCAACAAAGTTACGAAGAACATCCCGATGCCTCTCTTGGACAAGCTGCTTCGTCGCCGTCGAGTTGACCCTGTCCTCGTAGACGCGCCACCTCAGCTGCCTTCGTCTGAGGCATCCGGCATCAGGAGGAGTTATCGCCAAGTCTTAGACCCTCTCTCGGTTGTCAAGACGGCAAAGCGAGGGAAGGTGCTCCTGATGCGCCGACTCGGTGAGGTTGGCGTGCCTCTACCATTGGCGGCTTCGACAGAGCAAGCGGTGAAACAATTCTTTCAAGAGGGGCCTCCGCCGCACCACTGGGATGCCTTGTCGGATATGTTCTCGATGTTGAAGACAAGAGTAAGACCTCTCCCTTCACGGGATTGAGTGTTGATTGAGCGTAGCCAGTCGCCTAGGTTGTCTTGGATGTGAGTAGTTCATATTAGATTATTTCTTTCGGGTTGTGTTCAGCTGGCCCGCCGGCTTGTGTTCATATGGAGTCCGCTCCATTTGGCTTGTAACCGATCTTTGTAACAAATTATTCTTCTTCTTAATACAATGATACGCTACGCGCGTATTCGAGAAAAAAAGAATTGTCATTCAGGTCATATTTACACCTACCAAACAAATCAAAACCTAATTTCTACTCCGGTGGAGTCCACCTTAACCTTATCATGTTTTGCCTCCTTTTCCCATAATATATCATACTTTATTCGAGAAGAACACAACATACTTTACTGTCTGTTTTCAGTTTTCAGCAATCCCTTTCTTGTTAGTTCTATGTCAGTGTTGTATTAAGCGATTAACAATTCATAAAGACATGTTGCAATACTATTGAAGAGTTGTGAGTAATATTTTGCAGCAGCTGGGATTTTTCTACATACTCCCTCCGTCCCATAAAAAATGCAATCCTAACATTTGAAAAAAAAATCTCACAAAGAATGCAATTCTAGAGATTAAATCTAACCACCTTCTAATTAAGTGGTAGGATTTGATTTGCATGCCAAAACTAACTCAATATGGCAAATAAATGAGGGCATGAGAGTCTTTTTGTGCCATCACTAATCTGTCTTAAAAAAGTTAGAATTGCATTTTTTATGGGACGGGCACCAAGGACAACCGCAAATCCTAGTGGCCACTGAAGCAATGAACTATTCTATATCAAGTTTGGTGACACAAAAATGTCATTATTGCCGCAGTGTAAAATGTGCTACCAGGTTGTCCTGGGTAGCGCAGGTAAACTAATTAGTGTGATTGTAAACTTTATTATCAGCACTGACTCGTGAAAACCTATCTGAACTACAGTGCACACACGAGTTAAACTTGAAAAGTCTAAAACAGAACCCCACCAACAAACAACATGTCAGATGGATGAAAATTATTCTATTGTGAGCCAACACAAGCAAATATGAGCCTCTATGGAAAATGAGCTTACCTTCACAGTTACCATCAATGATTTCGCAGGCAATAGCAACAAACCCGCTGTTAGCGTCATAAACATCATTAAGCATACATAGCTCAGCAAAGAAGAGTTTCTCCAAGCCTGTCTTGATGTTCAGAGCCACGAAATTCATGTGCATATGGTCAGGATCCTTGAGCCGATACTCGATGAAGCTGTAAACTTCGTTGAGTCGCACTTGCAGAAACTGATATTGCTCATCCTATACAGAAAAAAAAAGAATGGTTGCAGATCAGAAGTTGAAAGACAGGTACAGATGCTGAAGGGAGGGTAAGAGCTAGGAAGAAGGATTTTTTTTTTGATCGAACGGCAACACGATGTGTTCCATTTCTATTAATATAAAAGATGGCTAGGAAGAAGGAATAGGTGTTCACTGGATGGTTTCTGTGGTACAGAGCCAAAGCCATGTTTGCTCTCTTTTTGTACAGCCGTCGATAGAACGGAAGCTGCTTTTCTATGGGCCATCCATATACACGCTCTATGTACTCTATTTCTGTATCATCCACGCTGCCCTCCTCAATTTCCTTCTCCAAAGATTTGCTTGGCATCGCTGAAGCATCAACACCAAGAGGAGGTTTCCTGCATGAATAATTGCTTATCACGTTTCATCTCAATCTTTTTATTTTTACAATGCTACCAGTCAAAAACTACAGGTATGGGCTTATGGTTTTCAATTACACTGCAGCTTAATTCTTAAATTAAACGGGAACTACCAAGCAAATCATCCTCGTAGGACCACTTGTAGGTCGGCATATAACAAGGAGAAGGGAGGACAAGGGGCGTCGTCTCGAGAGCTTTACGCCTCCGCAGGGGGCTGCGCTTGCTTCAAGGCTCAGCCATCTCCGTCGCGCGTCCTGCCCCGCCGTGGAGGCGGCGGCGATCAGCCGCGTCGGGAGCCAGCGCCCGACCATGATGAACCAGAGAGGGAACTGGCGGTGGCCTAACCCCAAATCGAATTCGTTGCGATCTGGAGAAATCCGACCTAGCAGACGGTTAGACAACCCGTCACGTTGCCTCTTTCTATGTTGTTGGGGGCGGTGGCAAGGTTTGAGCCAACCCAAGAGGAGGGCTCAAGTCGGTTCGGACTCGACTCGCGCCCACTTTATTTTGCCCGCATAGGGAAGGCTGAAGGAGTTCCGGCAACGCGCAACACGTAGCCCACGCGATTTTGGGCTTGTCGTCATTATTTTTTTCTTCTTTTTATTTATTTATTTATCATGGAACTGTTATTTATTTCTCCACTTGATAATTATTCCTTTTCTTTTCATAATTTTCTGTAACTCGTATATATTTCCAAGATGGGATATTAACAGAACCAAACGAGTAGCTATAGAACATGCAAATAATCTACTATATGTTCGGTGGAATGTTTTTTATTGTCTCAGCAGTAAAAATTTACCACTCCTTGGTATATTTATACTATTTCAATAGTGAAAATTAAATGTTTGAGGCTTATTTTCTTATTATTTTGTTATTGCATTAATTGTTTTAGCAATGAAATTTGTTGTTCCATGAAATTTTATATTATTCTTTTTTTTTACGGAATCAGCTAGAGAGCCCCTACTATTTTTTTTTGTATATATATGAAAAGAGGAGATATGTACAGCGGTTGACCAGGCTTTTAAGCCCAAAGAAGAAACAAATTATATTATTCTAGTAGTGAAAATGTTTTGTTCAATAGCATCTTCAAAAACCTTTCTCCGTTTTTACATGAACCTTCTCTATTGTTGTTTGTAATGAAGCATTTTTCACAAGGTTGGGCCTTAGGCTAAACCTTTCAATGGAACTTAGGTCTAAGATTGAAAAGAGAGTTTTGTTCAAAAAGAAAAGGATAGAAAAGAGTTCAGGGCAACTTATGTATATCGGCCAGCTACATGGTTGGACCCACAAGCTGGTTAAAGAAATGGGTGGGAGGATATATCTAAACTAGGTGATTCTCAGCGCAGTTGCTGCAGGGTTGGAGAGAGCTTTTCGATAAACTATGAACCACTACCAGTTCTGACATCATGATAACTTGAGATTTGATAGCTACTAGTTTATAAAATGACCCTTAGCTGGTAGGATGATGACGCGGATATGTTGCATGATGAAAGAATTGGTGGGAGATGATATGGATAGCCTGCATGTGGACCACTACCAGTTTGTATAATGACTTATAGTTAGTGAGAGATGATGTGGATAGGTTTTACATGAAGAAAGAATTGGTTGAGATGATCTGAATATAGCTTGCATGTAGAGAGAAATAAAATTAATAACTCTAAATGGGATGCATCTGTATAGGTTATATAGATTGGACCTTGCCTGACCGTCTCTCTCTTTTGTTGGGCTACGTGCAGGTGGAAACTAACAGCTAGTGGAGTGTGGCGAAAAGAAATATGCTACCCCTAATCGGTCCTGCCTCCTGCGTGATGCCTTGTAATGTTTGGTCGAAAATGTTGAAGGACGAGTGAAGCGACTGTACCACTAATTTTAGTTTTGATAATTCATGGCAACATGTTTTGTGGACTAACATACAGTGCAAGTTTGTGATGAAAATGAAAAGGATATTCCCCATGATCTTCCCCCCTTTTCTTCCTTTCTCCTCTTTTCTCTTCTTCCTCCCTTTCCTTTTTCTTCTTCTTCCTCTTCATCTATGGTTAAAATTTGTAGGGGAGGCTCGTGGGGGGCTGCCATGGGCAGCATGCAGCTAAAGTTCGCGATGGCATCAGGAACCTAACACGAGGAGCAAGCAGATAGATGCATTAGTATCATGCACGGTGTTTGCTATTATTTGAACTTGAGGTTAATAATAAGCAGTGTGGATCGAGAGATAAATAAGTTGGCAGTATGTTGCTTCTAATTTCTCCAAGCACACAAGGCATCGTGTGGTAAGAAGAAGTCTTTCTAGTTTCTCATACCATTTATCGACAGCAAGAAGACATCGAGATAGTTGAAGTACTGAATTGAACCTCCTCTTGATGGGGACATGAACCTCACTGATATGCAAGACAGCAAGAGCAATAGTTTGATCCTCTCATCAGGTTGAGACGATTTCGGCTATAATACTATATTTTTTTATGAACAATATGTTTATATATGTTTTTGTTTCTTTGTTGAACTATAAGGGAAAATGTATGATGTAGTCATGCCTATCCGAAGAATGGCAACATCTATTAAATTGTCCCTAACAAAAAAAAAGCGTATGAACAATAATGATCTCTGAATGCACACGCCATGCATCATACAGAAAACAAAATTATACATACGTTTTTTTCCTCGGTCCCTCTCTCTTCAAGCTAATAACCATCCAGAAAACAAAATTATACAGCAACAACTTCCTGTCAAAGGCTGTATTCCTTGAAGCTAGACTTCCCCATCCCAACAATCAACAGTTCCTTCAAAAAATAACCATCCAGAAAACAAAATTACACATCAACATTCCTGTCAGAGGCTGACAGGCACATGACTTCTAGTCAGTACTCACAATCTATTATTCAAATAATGCTAGTTACCCACTGATAATAACACAGATTACCTTTCATGGCTTGAATTGAACAAGACGATATCTTAGTCATGTTCAAAAGGAAAAGGTCCATGCATGCATGGTCTCTTTATTCTCCACTATAGTTAGCTCACATTGTCGTTGTCTACCACCCCTAAACTGATTAGATGGCAAAATATTCCAAAACACTAAAGCAGTTCCCCACTAACAAGAGAAGCATATCCTTTTATCAGCTTTTTTGTGTAAAGTATTTATATTCTGAATAGTTTATGTGATAGCCCATAATGTTGACTGTTTAGTACCTCAATTGTTTTTGACACTGTCTTCCACATATAATTGCGTGCACTTTCAAAATAATATATACTATTCCCTCCATTCGAGATTGTATCAAATTTCAGATAGTGATGACGACATACAACTTTTGGCAAACGCTTTTCGATGTTCTGTAGCTGAAATGCATGAAAAAAATAACACTGTCAAATTCATGATAAATCTGATGATTATATATTGTTATTCACTTATTTGTATGGATAATAGTTTTGTATGTTTGATGAAGCTGCTTCTTTTTGTTGACTTATTTGCAACTGAAATAGCAATGGGCCGGGGCAGTTAAAAATAAACTGGAGGTAACCGCATGATTCTTTGCCTGCATGCCTGAAAAGTTACTGGTCAAGGAATCATGTATGGAGTCTCATCATGTATGGTTTCTATCTGAAGTACTGGACTCCTGGTTGCTGGTGCTCAGCATGTTGCCTTGAGGCCATCAAACACCCTGCAGATCCCTGACCAAGGACCATTCTTGTCCAATGCAATTGCAGATATAATACGCGAATTAGAATGCCTTCAGGTTCACTTAAAATATTCTAATCTCTTGTGGCACCTACCAGCACCATAGTTGTGAGCGACTAGCATCCACACCTCGATTTCTTCCAGAGAATTTCTCTTCTCATAAGAAAAAAAATAATACAACATACCATTCTTACACTCCAGGCATGCATGCAGTTGGTATGTACCAGCAAATAGATTAATAAAAGGGGAGACTACTTGCATGGCATGTACTACTGGTACCAAGTCAGTGGCTTTAGCTTATGGGGCTAGTTAATCACACAGTCTGCACCAGCAAGTCTAATGATGACAAGACCCTCAAAATTCCACAGGGAAAGCTCTGATCAGCCCCTTTATTCTGCCTTTTGTTTTTTTAGTGAACAGCACCCCTGCAACAGGGACTCCACTGAGATTCACATCCCCATCATATCCCAGGGAAACAAATGATAATGTATGTGCAATCTATTTTGTCTAAACCGGTGTATATGTATGCCTCCTTTTAATTAGTTCTTGCAGACAACTCACATCTGCAGGTTCCTTTGTGTCCAAACCAAGGAAAGGCAGGCAGCACGCTCCTCTCTCACATCTCCTGCCATATCTGCAAGCTCTTCCGCCTTCCCTAGCTTTTCTCTCGGTCCCTCTCTCTTCAAGCTTGCTGCATGCTCCTCGCGAGCCATGGAGCCCAGGAAGTCGAGTTATCTTGTCGCTCTCGTCTTGGCTTCGCTCCTGCTGTCCGCCATGGCAGGTTAGCGCGCTGGCTCGTCTTTTTCTCGACCATTTTAGGTCATGTATTATGCTCTTCGTTTTCCAATGTTCTTCGCGTTTAAACCATTGGCTAGAATTCAAGTTCTACAAGATTTCTGTGATGTACAAGATGTTGCGCGCATTACTAGCAAGTTCATCTTTCAGCTTCTGTTGTGATCTGTAAAGCTTTCCGTTGATGCAGGAGGCCATAGGAAGAAGCTGCTGAACAAAGATGATGCAGAATCGATGGTATATAACTATACGTACATATATATGATATATTTTACATTTTGAAACCAGCACGGAGGAATACATAACTGTGCATACATATATGACCCAGCTGTCTAGACTCTAGAGATGCATTAAATATAGTGAAGCCGGGATACTTTTTCCATTATCTAAAAACATATATTCAACTATATATTAGCAAGTTCTCATGGCACTAATTGCACAAAAACACTAATGCAAAAAATTTGGGAAGACTTGCTTAATGTCTCCGAACATGTGTTAATCATTTAGTCTTCTTCTCTCTCTGTATTAGTCCCGTCCTCTCCCTCTTCTTCTCAAGAGCACGGCAATAGAACATGCAACACCTTGACTAGACACGATAAGAAGACACAACTTTTCAACTCCGAGAGGGTTTATTTCTATACATCTCCCGTGCATTCCTGTAGGACAATCAGTTTGATTTTAAACTATTAGTGCAGCCCAATCGTGTGTATTCTTTATTTTTTCTATAAGGGTATAAACTTCATATATTGCCATATGAATACTGGAGCTAGCAGGCAGTTTGCTCCAATTCATTGGCAGCTACAGTTTGGTCATATATATACATCAAGCAAGACACCATTTTTTGTTTTCAAGTTTTTAGCATGTGGAGCATTTAGCTTACTCTATATATGTACCACACATAGGTCGATTATTTCCTTTACCACATCAGAAAAACAACTAGTACGTGTGCATCAAGAAGCGAACCCTACTGGCTTTGTGCTTTTCCCATCTTCCACGCCCGAGATGGCCCTATGAGCTGCGGGCATCAATAAAGCGTAGCATATGGAGTAGAGCATGCACGTATTCTGGGTGAGATAATACTAAATTTCTTGCAAAAATGGCTAGCTGGATGTGCTGTCTCTAGTTGCCATGTATAGGGCCGGGGCATTCATTAGAGAACTGTATAACTTGATTTGGGAAAAATTCTATTTCCAACATTCAACTGTGGCAAAAGTGTAATTTTCAATCAATAACTACAAAACTGGATAGAAAGGACCATCCAAATGTTTAAACTAGACAAATTTGGCTCTTTGAGTGATTTTCAAAGTGGTTTTGCATTTTCTAGAAACTCAATTTTTTGTTGTTTAATAAAACCATTATAACTAATTCATTTAATTATAAAAAATATCAAATTGGTATAAAAATTCCTAAAAATGTAACGCATCTGTTGATGCTCTATTGGGCATTATTTGAATATTATTTATTCCAGTTCCTTGTATTTATTATGAGCAATAAAAAGCTTACGAGAGTAAAAATAATATTGAAATAACTCTAAATAGAGTACCAACAAGTAACCTACATTTTTAGAAAGAATTTGGTACCAATTTTATATTTTTATGATTTGAAATGAATTAGTTATGAATTTTTATAATTAAACCAAAAGTTTTTAAATTTATAGAGATTGCAAAACCATCCAAAAAGCCAAATTTACCAGTTTTTGGCAATTGGGTGGCCCTTTCTATCCGGTTTTGTAGTTGTAGATAGAAAATTAGACTTTTATCACGCACAGGTGGAAGTTGAAAATAGAACTTTTCCCAACTAATTAAGATGCACCTAGATAAGTCATGGGTAGCACCTTGCTCTTCAAAATTTGGATGAAAACAGACTATAAATGGCTGTCCTTTTTCCGATCTATAACCTCTTCTTCTTTTCTTTTAGAAATTTTCAAATGATTTACATCGATCCACCTCATTTTACACGCCTGCAGTAGTTATTTTATTGTCGCAGATGATCTTCACACTATATTTGCACCCTAATAATCGTTGTATAATCCTATATACCACCAATACATCAAGTAGCTACTAGCATGTAACTGTGCGTACGTGCATGCATGGCAGGAGATGGCGGAATCCATGGAGCAGCTGCAGGAAGACGACGAAGCAGTGGCGGCGGCGGTCCATGAGAGAATTCTCAGGCAGGTGAAGAAGATGGACGACTACGGGAGCTACAACCCAACTCCAACCATGTCTAAGCCTCACTTCAAGGACATACCTAACTAGCCACAACCCATTGAGATCCCTCGGATATATGTTGCGCTGCTCGCTACGCCAGTCACTCTCCTAGCTCCTTATATATACATACGTATATGTGTCACATATATTTTTGTTGAATAAGTTTTATGTATCATCATTACCCTATGTCTCAGCTTCATCATATGTGTACACTACCGTTCTGTTGATACATGTGCATGTACTATTATGAAACTTACCCTATTATTACCTGTGGGAGAGCTAGTAGTATATTTGTTGTCGTCAGAAGAATTAGAACGTGTATTGTTGTTGAGTGTGACTGATGACTAGTTTTACCGCAATATAGCCAGGCCAGAGGGCTTCATAGCAAGAAGAAGGTCCTTTTTTTTTAGAAAAAAAGATCTAATCATAATTTGCACCATTTTGCACAATACGTTTGTATATATTAGAAAGCGCTGGAAAAGTATCAGTATGCTAAACCTAATCATCATTCATGGTTGTGCACTACCACGGAATGACATTTCCCTGAAGGTGGCCGATTTTCCTGAGGGGCATGGAGAACCTGCGGCATTTTTTTCCCGTAATGTGGTAACCCTAAACAACCTACGTATGATTATTCAGTTGAAACTGCCGCAGAGAAATCTACGTATGAATATTGTAGGGGAAAAAATTTACCCCACATACATCTACCACACAGAAATCTACGTGTGATTATTGCAGAAAAAAAAATTCCTTAGACGTTCAAGCGGGCCCAAAGAGGCCCAGCCGCCGAGGCCCATCGGGTTTGTATCGGCCCACCGGCGCGGTTCGCACGGTGCCAACTGCCAACCAAGCACGAGCGAAACACGCAACACACAGCCACACAGGTTTTCGTACGCAGCTGCTGACTCGCCAACGCCACGTCTTGCAGAAGTCAGCGGGCCTGTGAGCACGGAGCAGCGGCTGCCTTCCTTCCTGGAAACGTCTCCCACCCACCTAACCCGCCACGCTCCTTGTCAAAAAAAAAAAAAAAAAAAAAAAAAAAAACCGCCACGCGTACCACACGGCTCCAGCACTATGGATGGAAACGGATCGGATTCGCATGGAATCGGATTCGGATATCACATTTTACCACATTTTTACTCGAATACGAATACGGATTCGAATGTTCTCGAATACGAATACAAAACGGATGTCTCGAATTCGAATACGCATCGGATATTTACACCAGTTGGAAAACAATATTTACTTATTTTCTTTATTAATAGTTTATATTATAAAATTATTATATAAAAATAAAGACTAAAGTATGAGTACATAACAAGTCTAAACAAAGATCACTCATTAAAAATATCACATTCATTCATAATTATTTTAATAATTAATCATATAATAAATAATAAAACTATTAATAAGAGCACGTGAGGCGGGAGCGGTCGGGAACATCCCGCTCCTCCCCCGCCGCGCAGGCCCTGTCGATGAGGATGGTACTCTCGGTGGGACGAAGAGCCGCCTGCAGCGCGGGCGACGATCGAGTAGTCGAGGGCTCATTCGGTTTTGGTGGAATGGTTCCACCCGGATTGAGATCAATATAGCAGATAGTTATAATAAAAGACCGGGATTTATTTCGGGTGAGAAACCAATTTACTCATGATAGGGACGACAAAAGACCCGGATTAGCTCTCCACCTCTTGACTAGTGGATTGATTTCCGGTCTCTTCTTGTCCCTATCATGAATAAATTAGTTCTCCATCTGAAATAAATCCCGATCTCTAATTGTAACTATCATAAAGTTATGCTATATTGATCTTAATCCGGGTGAAACCATTCCACCGAAACAGAATGAGCCCTAAGCGGACCGGAAACTAGCGCGGCAGTACCCCGCGGCGAGGGTGCTGCGGGAGACGGGAATCCGGGGAGGCCCGGCACCCCGAGCATTGCATCGAACAACCTTCGTGCCGCGTCGACGCGGCCAAGCTGAGAGGGAGTTGCGAGCAGCAAACTGTAGCTTTGGCGTCCGGGTGGCGCGCGGCTCCAGAGCCGAGGACGCAGGCAAAGTGCGGCGGGGACGGGGAGGCACACCACGCCGGGCCGAAGAGGCAAGGTCACGGCTGTGGCGACCGGTGGACGGGTAGGTGCGCCTGCAACGGCGGCGCGATTGCGCGAGGACCGGTCGGCAGCTGGTGGTGAAGGAACGCAGCGGGGACGGTAAAATGAGGCGGGCCTGGCCCAGCTGTGTTAGGATTTTGGACCTAAATGTGCAGAATCTGTAGGTAAGTTTAACAAGCCCATGGGCTAGTCGCTCCGCCGCCGCTCCTCGCAATTTCGTAGTCACGCCGCCGTCGCTCCAGCAGTGAGCAGCCTGCTGACTCCCTGGCCTACTCGACGGAACCTCGAGTCCTAGACACAAGGGGAACATGGCCTCTATTCGGCGGCGGCTTCCTCCGCCTCACCTAGTCACCTGGAGCTATGAACCTCACGGAGCTTCCCTTCCCCCCGGCACAAGTGCTGAGGTGTCCCTCCGACCCTCCGCCCCATCCCATTCGATCCCATGGAGCCGCTGAGTGATTGATTATTTCTTATTTATCATCAGCCATTGTTCTCAGCCGTTGCTCCGACGTACTCCAGGTGCATGCCCTATTTCTTATTTAGTTTCAAAACGAAATCTTTTCACCCATTACATCAAAAAAGAATCTTAGATGCATGGAGTATTAAATGTAGACGAAAAAGGTGAAAAGTTATATGGATAGGCTGTAAATCGCGAGACGAATCTAATGAGCCTACTTAATCCATGATTTGCAATAGTAATTGTGGGGGATATAGTACCTGGGTGCCTCACGAGTAAGCTTGGCAGCCCACCAAAAGGGGGCGGCCCACATCATCGTTCTGGACCTGAGGACGTGCGGAACAAGTCGGCGCATGTAGGAAGGATCTGGAAAGAGAAGTCCTAGTTGGAATAGGAATTATTGTAAAGAAGGAAAGGATTCTTAGAGATAGGATCGGATACAAACCGACTTGTAACCCTGCCCCCCGATATATAAGGCGGGCAGGGACCCCCTCAAAAAACAAGCAACCACAACTCGAGACATCAGACAACAGCTCAATACGCAATACAACACCCCAAAACAGGACGTAGGGTATTACGTCGAGTCGACGGCCCGAACCTGTATAAACCCTTGTGTCTGTCCATCCTAACCATCTTGCTTCCGATCTTTGCGATCTTCCCTGCATTATAAATCACTTCCGTGGGCTACCCCGTGGAAGACTGCCGGAGATAATATCACCGACAGTGGCGCGCCAGGTAGGGGATATCGCCGAGATCAATCTGGTAAGCTCGATGGATCGCGTCAAGATCTTGGACAGCTGCAACCTCCCGGACATCGACGAAGTCGAGATCCAGTTCGGGGACGTCATCACCACCACCGCCTTGGATACCCAGGCGGCAGGAGCTACGGATCGCCACGGAGGTCTCCTCTCTGGCGCCGACTTCGGCCATCACGGCCCAATCCGGTCCGATCGCCTCTGATCGTACCGGATCTACCCCGCTGAGTCCTTCGCAGAACGCGAGGCCAGACCAGTCGGGAACAGATCTACAATCACTCGGTTCCGATCCGACTCCTGAGAGTCGCGTCGCCGAATCATCGCAGAGCGTAAACGCTCAACCCACACGCGTCCAGAGCCCTGAGGTCATTGCTGTTCAGACCCCTGGCTTTTGTGCGCTTGCTCGGAAGCAAAAGATGAAGGACATCATCCAGTCGGATGATTACTTCTCCGGGAGCGACTCCTACGGGTTAGATCTACTGGGACCCTCAATCCTGGACGATCTGCCGGAAGGATACACGGTGTCCGATGCCTCTACAGAGCCGGAACTACTAGGATCACTCGGAGAATTGACTCCGAGTAGTTTGGAGCGTTACACGCCCACATCCGACTTCTCCGAGTCCGAGGAAGACTACCTCGCGCAAGAGGGAGTCGGATCATATTGTTACATGGTGGCGCCAGCAACGCCAACCAATCCTGTCTCAGAAGATGAGGTCACTCCTGCTGAGGAGACGACCGAAGCCAGGAACCAGCGTCGAGGACGCAATACCAGTCGGGCGACTCGCAGAGCCGCACGACCGCACGGAGCCACCGCGTCAGGATCTGGCACTGCTCGACTCCAGGAGCCTCGCTCTGAAGATCATCGTCGCCAACGGGATCAACACGAGCGGAGGAGCGCCCGGAACTTGATGCGTGACGGCACGTTCGAGTTCAACGGACACGAGGTCTACGAGACACCGGTCCAGAACCTCGTTACTATCAACGAGGAAATCAATCGGCTGCCGCCTAACACTCCGGGCCTGGAAAAGGTAAGGGCTCTCGTGCAGGCCGCCTCCGTCCAGGTTCACCAGATGCAAGGCAGAACGACCACCGACGCTCCTGAACCCGGTTCATCTCGACACCGGGCCGGCGGGGATCGGGTCGTGATGAAGACCTCCGCACCACGATCAACAGAGATCGAGATGCAAGGGACATCATCATCAACAGCACTGAAGAGCGCCATCGCGAAGAACTCCGACGGCGCCAAGAGTACGATCGGGATCACGGAAATCCCCGTCGTGACCCCAACAGGAGCGGCTACTCGACAGAGTCAGACTACTCTGACCTCTCCGGTAGCCCGAGGCGCGGCAACAATGGCGGTCGACGACGAGTGCTTCCACCACCCAGGCGACCGACTCCACCAAGAGATCGAACTCCACCGCGCAGCAGAACCTACCGGCAGGACCGAACTCCACCCAGGACTCGGAACTATCGGAGGACCCGTTCCCCGCCCAGGGACCGGGATCGCAGGAGGGACAGCACACCCCCAAGAGCAACTGACGGATCGGGTCCGAGCGATTCCCGCCCTAGAGGTCGGATCGGCGGATTCCAGTCGTTCACCGAGCGCTTGAGAAGCGTGACGTGGCCCAGAGGCTTCAAGCTGTCGGATATCGACAAGTACGACGGGAAATCTGACCCATCTCAATGGCTTCAGATCTACTACACCGCCGTACAAGCGGCCGGCGGCGACGAGGACGTGATGGCAAACTATCTTCCCATCATGCTCACCAAGGACTGCCGCAACTGGCTGGCAGGACTCCCGCAGGACGCCATCGACAACTGGGAACAGCTTACCGAACTCTTCATCGGTAACTATCTCGGTACCTGGGAAAGGCCCGGGAGCAAGCGGCTCCTCGGTCAGATCAGGCAGCGCAAGAATGAGACCCTGCACGACTTCGTGCGAAGGTTCTCAGAAAGGCGCAACTCCATCACGGACGTCACGGATCAGGAGGTGATGTCAGCTTTCCAGCGCGGCATCTCCGACGGGAGACTGATCCATAAGTGGACTCGGAAGCCACCCGTGACTGTCAATGACATGTTCCGGGTCGCTAGCACGTGGGCGGACGCCGAGATCGCGGAAAGAGAACAGCTTAGCGAGATCAGAAGTCGCTGGGAAGAAGAGAACAAGACGACTCGCAAACGCGACCGCCGCGACGACGAAGACCGACACGACGACCATCGACGCAATGACAGCCAACCTCGCAAGAAGAAGAGCGAGGGAGACATGGTCGCCGCCCTGGATCGATCCAGAGGCCGGGTAACTCCAGAGGACTTCCAGCGCATGCTCGATGAGCAATGCCCGTACCACAAACACAAGCACTCGGCGCGAGAGTGCTACGGGCTCAAGCGAGCCTTCACCGGGGGCAACAGAGGCCCCCCATACAGAAAGAGGAACGATGGTTCCCCGCGAGACGACAGGCGAAACGACGAGCCTGGTGATGACTTTCAGGAAGCCGACCGAGTGGTCCGCATGATCTATGGCGGACCAGAGTTCGAGTCGAAGCGCCAGCAGAAGCTCACCCATCGCCAGGTCATGCACGCGAGGGAGCCACCGGTACCTGAGTACCTCAAGTGGTCGGAAGTTCCGATCACATTCACCCGGGAAGATCATCCAAACTTCATACCGAAGCCCGGGTCCCATGCCTTGGTGGTAGCCCCGACGATCCGCAACGTTCGGCTCACCAAGGTACTAGTCGACGGTGGCAGTGGCCTGAACATCCTCTTTGCTAACACACTGAAGGAGCTCGGCCTGACCACTCTCGACCTGAGTCCCCCCAATCCGCATTCTACGGTTTGATACCGGGAGAGGGGGCAGAACCACTCGGGCACATCACGCTGCCCGTCACCTTCGGAGACCGGAATAATTACCGGACCGAGCATATGCAGTTCACGGTGGCGAACTTTGAAACTGCATACCACGCCATCCTTGGGAGGCCGGCACTCGCCAAGTTCATGGCGATCCCTCACTACGTCTACTTGCAGGTCAAGATGCCAGGACCGAAAGGCGTAATCACCGTCTTGGGAGACGTCCGAGTCGCATACACGTGCGAGCAGGAAACTCTCAATGCGGCAGCCGCCCTGGACATGTCCAAACGCATGGAACAAGTACTGGCTGCATCACAGGAGGTGGACAAGGACGCTCTAGAGATCCCCACCAAGAAGCCAGCAAGAGAAGCCATCGCGCCAAGCAAGGAGACGGAGCTGAAGAGGATCTCTTGGACCTGGACGACCCAAAGAAGACGGCCATCATCGGGGCAGAGTCAGACTCCACGGCAGGCTCTGCCCTGCTCTGCTTTCTCGACAGCTATCCAAGCTATAACCAGACAGACCTAGAGCCTAACGATCAGATAAAAACTCCGTTCGTCACATCGTTCGGTGCTCCTTTGGCCTTCGGTCTGAAAAACGCCGGCGCGATCTACCAGAGGACGATTCAAGCGCATATGGATCAATTGACTCTGGACGCAATAGGGCGCCTACATCGATAAATCCGGGGAACATCGAAGCACTTACAGCGTTTCTACGCCTAATCCAGTTATGTATTTATCTTTTTATTTTTTAGATTTATTTTTCCGAGTGATTTTGGAGGGTAGTCACCCCCAGTTACGACTCGGCATGTTCACAATGAGTTATCAATAAAGTTGATTTCATCTTTCATCTATTTCTACTACTCGCATTTCCTCTTTCGCGTCACGCACATAAAGTATGAGTGGAACAAACCTTAAATCGAGAGAGAAAGTACTCGCCAAGTCAAAGCTCTAAACGTACGACAAAGACTCTGCGGCATGAGACTGAGACCAACGAGGCTAATCTACTCCGTAACAGGTCAACCACTCAGAAATTAAGGCTAGCGCAGAAAGAAAGGGAGTTGTAGACCAATAAAAACTTATGTACAAAAGTGACAATTCAAACATTGTTCAAAAACAGTACTGGTTCGACCAAATACTACAAATACTTTGTTTACATTGCAGGGTCACCAGCACCAGACGGGGCTGCTTCGTCCAAGTCATCAACAACGTCCTTGGACAGGACATTGGCGATGGGCTCGACTTCATGGAGCAGTCTGCCCACATCATCTTCAGAGGTACCGGCAGCATACCCGCGGCCGAGTGGCTCCAGGTCTGACGCCGGGAACAGAGACTTCAGCACCGCCAGGACATGGCCACAGCTGGCCTGGCTGATGGAGCAGAGCTGCCGCCGGAAGTAGCGTGGGAGCGCCCGAACGCGGTCGAGGATGGAAGCTGAAGACGATGACGCCTCCGGCTCGATCTCCTCTGCCACCACTCGGATAGCATCCTCTAGTGCTATCTTCTCAGTGCGCAGCGCCTCAGCCTCACCTTGCAGCCGGGCCACCTTGGCGGTGAGCTCTGCGAATTGGGACATAGTCCGATATCGATAATCTAAAAAGGTTTAGATCTGAATAATATTTTCACGTCTGACAGGAAAACAAATAAGGAAGAACATACCTCTGAGCTCGTGCACGGCCTGGGCCTCGTTGAGCTTAGCCTGCTCTACCTCCCCGCATAAATCGCGGGTGGTACGCTGGGCTTCCTCCAACTCAGCCTGGCGCTCGACCGCAGCAGCTTCGAGCTCAGCCACTCGAGCCACCAAAGAGTCGGCCTTAGCAACTGCAGAAGATAATTCTTGAATAACCGAGGATTTGGCCTCGGCATCAGCAGCTAAGTTCTGCAAAAACAAGTCAGATGACAATATGAATCAATGTACCACCCGGTATTCGATATCAACAAGATAAGTAGCTCGGGAACTACCTTGGCTATGTGGCCCATGCGACGATGGAGTGACAGGAACTCCTCCAGAGGAGTCAGGGGAGCACCACCACTCAGAACGCCGACCGCCGCAGAAGCAACCTCGACCGCCGCACTCTGGGGCTCCTCCACTGCTGCAGTCGATTCAACCGCAGGAGCATGCTGGGGGCTGCCTTGAGGAACTGGCGGAGGGGTCGGCGACGCCGGTGCAGGACTCGGCGGTGGCAGGGTCGGCTCCCGCTGCGACTCGGGTAGCGGACCCACAGGCTGATCGCTGGGAAGATCAGCCGAGTGGATCGGCACCTCTGGAGTTTGGATTGTTGGGACTTCGGTCTCAACGGCCGACTGAGGCGGAGGACCCGAGAAGGGGACCTCAGACGGCGTGCTACAGGATATAGCATATATGGATCACTAACAAAAGAGCATAAAGGAAATCAAGAGATGATAAGAATACTTACAGAGTAGAAATGCGCATTCTCAGGCGCTTTCCTCTCCGAGTAGGGGAAGGGAGGTCCCTCGAACTTGCAGCACTCAGAGGCATTACTGCAAGGGGAGACTGCTCCGAGCTCGTGATTGGCGGATGGAGTGACGACTCGGCGATGCCAGCTTCATCTTTCTCCGAGTCAGACGACTCAGAGACAAGGAGTTGCCGGCGGCTGGGCGCATCCCTGAACACGATCCCGGTGGAGATCTTCCGCTTCTTCAGAGCAGGAGCAGCCTTCCCACCACTCGGAGATTGCACGTCAGGAGAAGGAGAGGATGACAGAGTGATATCCGAGTCGCGCAGATCACTCTCACTTTCCCCGACTGCTTCTTCCAGATCCAACGGCCCTGCGTCGAGCCGGTTGATCCACCCCCTTTGGCATCTCAGGCAAAGGAGGGAGGGATACAAAGGCAACTCGACCCTGCAAAAATTGGGTTCAGTTCTGAGATTACACCCAATGGGTGGAATTGAAATAAAAACAAGAACAGACTGACTAAATACCTCAGGGCGTGGATTTCCCAAGTTAAACGCCGGAGGACAGTCAGTGGTCCTCAGGGACGTTCCAGGTGCGAAGAATTTGCCAAGCCGAGCGGCGGCTTGGACTTTGTCGACGCGCTCGGGGGCTTCGCGCGTGTTGTCCCCCTCGGCGTAATACTCATACGCCGGGTGAGCCCGCTGCTTGAGTGGCTGGACCCGGCGCAGAACGAAGTTGGCTGCCACACCGACGGCAGACAACCCATTGTCCTTCAACTGGGAAATAAGACCCAGGAGCTCCCGAACCTGATCCATTTCACTTCCTTGGGAAGAGCGGTCCAGGATTGGGAGGGAACAGGACGAGAATCAATTTCTGGAGAGATGGCAGGCGAGTGGTTTCCTACGTAAAACCACTCGGACTGCCACCCCTTATTGGAGGTAAGGAAAGGGATATCAAAATACTCCCGAGTTCGACCCTCGCGGAGTTGGAGTCCGGCGCCCCCGACTACTTGTGGGCAGTCGGTTCGGGGATAAGGCTTAAGAAGAAAAAGATGAATGAAAGATTGAAGTGAGGCTCTATCCCAAGATAGGCCTCACAGAGGTTGATGAAAATGGCGATGTGAAGGATGGAGTTGGGATTCAATGCGCAGAGGCAGATCCCATAGTAATGCAGCAGCCCGCGGAGGAAAGAATGCGCGGGCACGCCAAAACCACGGAGAAAGAAGGATTCAAACACCACCAAATCAGAGGAGTTTGGTGTGGGGAAAGACTCACCGGCGGCGGCGCGCCACTCGGCGGTTTGCTGATCAGGGAGGACGCCGTCGACGACGTGCTGCTCGAGGCGCCTGGTGGTGGTGATGGATTCCCTCCACTCGGCGGCGCGATCCACGGCGACCTCGGCGGTGCCCTTGACCTTGGACGACCGGGCCCTGGCCGGCGACTTCTCCTTCCGCTTCGAGGCTTCCTTCCTCTTGGGCGCCATGGCTACGAGCGGTGCTGAAGAGCGAGGAAGAAGGTTGCGGGAGCAGATCTAGGGTTTGCTCTGGCGCAAAGGGAACTGGAGCGTCGGGGAAGGCAAATGGCAAGTAAAGGAAGAAGAATGCGGCGGGGATGGCTTATAAAGGAATAAACCGTTCCTCCCGCGCGCGGCGCGGCGCTTGTCTCGGGAACTCAACCGACGCAGGCACGTCCCGTCGCTTTGAATTCAAAGATGCGGCAGGGAATCGCGATATGTCGCGATATCTCGCCTTCCGTAAAGCGACCGTTAGGGACGCAACGGACTTTTAGGAATAATGGGCCTAAATGGGCTGAAATATAGCACGACCTTTCGGTTCTGTTACGATAATAAATTTGTGGGTTCCTGAGCTAGGGTTCAGGGGCAGAAACCACTCGGTCGTGAGGCTAAAATTAGTCGACGACTAGACTCAATTTTGCAATTAATATTGCATCCTTGCAATTGATTTTTACGTAAGGCATGCGATACTATCGCTAAATTGACTCAGAAATCTGGGTCAAATGCTGACAAGTATAAATCTTGCGAGAAGATGGCTTACCATATGGTCAAGCTGAGTCGTGGGACACGACTCGGGAGTCATGCCGAGTTCAAAGAACTTGAGGATAAAATCCTTATAAAGGGGAAACAAAAAAGCCCCTGAAGGAAAAGATTATCTAAAATCCATGTCCAGAGGCATGGGGGCTGAAAAAATCGGTCGGAATTCATGGCTTTCAGAGTCTTGACACGATCATGCTGAGTCGTAACAAGACTCGGGGGCTACACCCAATGGGTGCACCTGGAGGTGCACACCATTGATGGATCAAGTTCAAAAAGAGATTCATAATATTTGTTTTTGACCCTCGACCAGAATATTCTATTCTACTCAAGGCTCGGGGGCTACACCCAATGGGTGCACCTGGAGGTGCACACCATTGAAAATCAAGATACAGATGGATAAAAGTTGAAGACCTTTGGCCAATTTCATACTAAAATTGCCCAAAGCCCGGGGGCTAAGTGTATTCACTTCGCTGTCGCGTCGTGAAAAAGAGCACTCCTTCCCCTCATTTTGACTGTAATTGAAGAATTATTTTCAGGAACATCCGAGTAGGCACTCGGATCTTCCTTGAAACCATTCGGATCTTCTTCGAAACCGCTCGGATGAGATCTTAGACAACTTGGAGCACTCGAATCATGCAAGAAAAGATGGAACAATTACAGCCAACGATCGGCCAAGAAGTGCTCGGGGGCTACTGTGGGGGATATAGTACCTGTGTGCCTCACGAGTAAGCTTGGCAGCCCACCAAAAGGGGGCGGCCCACATCATCGTTCTGGACCTGAGGACGTGCGGAACAAGTCGGCGCATGTAGGAAGGATCTGGAAAGAGAAGTCCTAGTTGGAATAGGAATTATTGTAAAGAAGGAAAGGATTCTTAGAGATAGGATCGGATACAAACCGACTTGTAACCCTGCCCCCCGATATATAAGGCGGGCAAGGACCCCCTCAAAAAACAAGCAACCACAACTCGAGACATCAGACAACAGCTCAATACGCAATACAACACCCCAAAACAGGACGTAGGGTATTACGTCGAGTCGACGGCCCGAACCTGTATAAACCCTTGTGTCTGTCCATCCTAACCATCTTGCTTCCGATCTTTGCGATCTTCCCTGCATTATAAATCACTTCCGTGGGCTACCCCGTGGAAGACTGCCGGAGATAATATCACCGACAGTAATGCTACAGTAACCATCCGCTAATTATGGATTAATTACCCTCTAATTACCATCGTTAGATTCGTCTCGATATTTCCAACCTATCCATATAACTTTCCACCTTTTTTGTCTACATTTATTACTCCTAAATTGGTAAAATCAAAACCCGAAATCTTTTCATCGAAAAGATTTCGGGAACTAAACAAGGCCGGCACCAAGAGAAGATGGTACGATGCAAATTTCTGTAATCTCGTTGCATTGAGCCATTGACCATCAAGATTAGAGTGGAAATCACCACTGGCCATCCCACCCGACGCCCACATCCTGCTCTCTGCTGTGCCTCTCGCTATTCTCCGCCTTTACCCCCTCACGCTGGACACCGCAGCCACTAATCTTCCCGCCGTGGATTCCTCACAGCCGTCACCTCTCAGTCCTAGCCTCCTCCGCCCTTCAATCGGCACTCCTGAGGTAACGCTTGCCCTCATCGCTAAGGAATGGATCTCTCTTGCTTACTATTTGGTGGGTGAGGCACATTGCACATAGAGATTGATGCTTTTTTTTAAGTGTACTCTCTGTAGTATTAGAAATTTACGATCTATAATCTCCTAATTTATTTTGTTTTAATGGTATTTAATTTCATATGGCACAAGGCATTGAAAAATATCCCTAAATCAGTGCAAGTGCTCTCAATTTGTCATTCTGCTACTATGCAACAATAATCTCATGTCCTAATGTGTGTTAAATCATACTGGCCAAGGTGACATCGTGCCGAACCCTGTTCTGGCTATTGTTGATACCCTGGTAGTTGCCCTGAGTCCAGAGTCCAGACCTTAGTTAAGCCTTCACTTCAGTACTACCAAATGAACTGTCCTTCTATGCATATTACAATTATCTAGGTGTCATGGTGGGAACGTTCTATGCGCGTCGGCCAAGAGTCCAGAAGCAGCAAGTCGTTGAAGATAAGGATTAAAGATAAAGATAGTTTAGAGATAGAGTTAGTTTGAATGGTTTAGATTCTTTAGCTTGAGGAATAAGTTGTAACCGGGTTGGGCGTCATATAAGCCCTGTACCGATGATTAGGGGAGGTAGGCTTTTATTGTATCTTATCTCGGACGTTGTTCTGCTTCCCCAGTGCGCCGTGAGCTTCGACCATAGCTCCTGCGCGCCGGCGAGGTCCAGGGCCACGTCCGGCCACTTCATTTGAATACAACCTTCGCCAAGTTCCTCCCACTAACTCTCTTCCATCCACATCCACTTTGTGACAACTTGGTATCAGATAGCTTTGGTCACGATCCGATGGCGGGGGAAGATGAATCTCCTGACCAAACTCCGTTGGAGACGACGGTCGACACCATGCTCTCGACGCTCACTGACCTCGCCGCCAAGGTGACCGAACTCACCTCGCAAGTCGCCACGCTCAAGCCGTTGCTGCCGCTCGTCAAACAGCTGAACGCCCTGCCTGATAAGGTCACCAAGCTCCAGGCGGCCGCGCTCGAAGGATCCAACCAAGTCCCCGCCTTGAACTTGGCAGTCTCTCGCTGGAGGCGGCCCAACGCGGTGACAAGCTGTTCGATCAGGAGGACGATGAAGACGTGGGCGCATCGACACGGGTGCCACCCAAGACGTTCGCCAAGCCACCACCCTGAGAGACGCCCAAGCTCGGAGCGGACGACGAAGACGACGCTGACTTGCGCTTCCACCCTCGCGCCCGCATCGAGTTCCCCACGTTCGACGGCAAGGAAGACCCGCTCCCGTGGTTAAACCGCTGCGAAACGTTCTTTCGGTGCCAGAACACGCCGGAACGTCGTCGCGTCAGGCATGCGTCACTCCATCTGACAGGAACGGCACAGTTATGGTTCTACCACCTCGAGCTCACTGCGGGTGCTCCATCGTGGTGGCGCTTCTCCAAGCTAGTCCAACAGTGCTTCGGGCCACCCATGACGGACGGAGCGGTCGGCGAGATGATGCTCCTTCGCCGATCCGGCTCGGTGGAGGACTACACCGACAAATTCCTCGCCTTAGCCTGCCGCGCCGCTGATCTTACCGAGCCGCAACTCGTCCAGATGTACACGGCCGGCTTGGTGAATCCATTGAAGACCGACGTCGCTCTACGCAAGCCGGCTACCCTTGACGACGTCATCATATTTGCCCAGGCATATGAGCAACGCCTGCAGTTGTCGCCCTTCGATCTAGGATACACGCGCGCACGCGGATCATACCGGAGTCCAACCACTGCCTCCACGCCAGCGCCACAGCCACCATTGTCGATGGTGCCCCCAGACACCACAACATCATCCGCCCCACCGGGCTCGGGGAAGTCCACGTCCCTTGCCTCGTCCCTTCCACGCCGCTGCCTCACGCCGGCCGAGATGGCCCAGTGTCGTGCGGATGGCCTATGCTATAACTGTGACAAGAAGTTCGTCCTTGGACATCGGTGCAAGAAGCCGTTCGTGATTGAGATCCTCGGCTTCGACGGCGAGGACGACGAACCAGAGATCATCGCGCTCAGCGTGTACCAGGAGGAGCCGAGCATCTCCCTCCACGCCATCATCGAAGTACATGCGTGGGGATTCTAGACAATGAAGGTATACGTCAACGTCGGCGACGCCGTCGCGGTGGCCCTGCTCGACTCATGATCGTCTCACAACTTCATCGACGCGAAGATGGCGCAGCGTGCCGGCATGCAGTTGCAATCGTGCGCAGGAATTTCCATCGCCGTGGCGAACGACGACCGCGTCGCATCCACGGGGAAGGCCATGGCGCAGACCGTACTCATCAGGGGGGGAGGTGTTCGACCTCGACTTCTATGCTCTTTCCCTGGGATAATACGACATGGTCCTCGGCGTCCAGTGGCTGGGCTCGCTCGGCCCAATTCTTTGGGATTTCTCCAAGCAGACAATGTGCTTCGCCCGCGGCGGCAAGCGCGTTCTCTGGCAGGGGGTCGACATGATGCCAGTGCTCTCGGCGGCTCCTCTCCAAGCTCAGGGCGGCGAACTCCTCGATGCTCTTCTAGAGGAGTTCGCGACCCTCTTCGCCGACCCCCAGGGACTCCCTCCTCGACGCCACCTCAGCCACCGCATCCATCTCAAGCCTGGCGTAGGTGCTGTCGCCGTCCGGCCGTACCTCTATGCCCATGCCTATAAGGATGAGTTGGAACGTCAATGTGACGAGATGCTCCGCCTCGGCATCATCCGCCCAAGCACGTCGGCGTTCTTCTCACCAGTGCTCTTGATGCGCAAGCGGGACGGGACGTGGCGTTTTTGCATGGATTACCGCGCGCTCAACGTTGGCACCATCAAGGACAAATTCCCAATTCACTTGGTGGAAGAATTGTTGGACGAGCTGCGCGGCGCCAAGTTCTTCACCAAGCACGACATGCGCTCGGGTTACCATCAGGTGCTGATGCATCCCGACAACATGGAGAAAACGACGTTCCGTACACACCAGGGTCTGTTCGAGTTCTTGGTGATGCCGTTCGGCCTCACCAATGCGCCCGCGACGTTCCAAGCGATGATGAACGACATCCTGCTCCCGTTCCTCCGTCGGTTTGTCCTCGTGTTCTTCGATGATATTTTGATTTAGCTCATCATGGTCGGACCACCTCCTCCATGTCCGCACGGTGTTTCGAACGCTGCAGGATCATCATCTATTCCTCAAGAAATCCAAGTGTGAGTTTGGGCGTGAGTCCGTAGCTTATCTGGGCCATGTCATCTCTGAACGTGGCGTGGCAGTGGACAAACAGAAGGTCAACGCCGTCCTCTCATGGCTGATACCAGCCTCAGCGCGCGCCGTGCAGGGATTCCTCGGCTTGGCGGGCTACTACCGTCGTTTCATCTGCAACTTCGGCACGATTGCGGCGCCACTCACTGCCCTGTTGAAGGAGGAGGGTTTTCGCTGGAACCTAGACGCGGCGTTCTGGTCCCTACAGCGTGCTCTAACAGAGGCGCCCGTTCTCCATCTTCCGGCGTTCGACCGTGATTTCGTCGTCGAATGTGACGCGTCGGGATCAGGGTTTGGCGCAGTTCTGCATCAGGGTGTCGGGCCGGTCGCGTTCTTCAGCAAGTCCATTGCGCCCCGCCACGCCAAGCTCGCAGCCCACAAAAGGGAGTTGATCGGCTTTGTTCAAGCAGTTCGTCACTGGCGACCATATCTATGGGGCCGCCGCTTTGTGGTTCGTATTGATCATCGCAGCCTGGGCTTCCTACTAGATCAACACCTGATGACAATTCCGCAATATCAGTGGGCGGCCAAGCTGTTGGGATTTGATTTTGTCATCGAGTACAAGCCAGGCTCCTTGAACGTGGTTGCTGATGCCCTCTCACGCCGGGACGAGCATCTATGCGCCGCTATGTCTCTCTCCGCGCCCTCGTTCTCGGTGTTCAACGACATTCGCCAGGAGATCAATGGAGACGTGACTCTCTCGCAGCTGCGGGACGCCATTCATGGAGGGGCCAAGCCTCCGGAGTGGTCAGTCGTGGACGGCCTCATATTGTTCAAAGGACGCATCTTCGTCGCGGCTTCTTCTGGCCTTCTTCCTGTACTCCTCGAGATGGTTCATGGCGCGGGACATGAAGGTGTTCACAAGACATTGCATCGCCTACGGGCTGACTTCCATGTTCCAAACGACAAGAAGGCGGTCCTTGATTTCGTCAGGACGTGTCAGGTGTGCCAACGCAACAAGAGACAGCACCTTCATCCCGGGGTCTCCTGCAGCCGCTACCTGTTCCCACCACGGTGTCGTCTGATGTGGCAATGGACTTCGTTGAGGCGCTGCCTAAGGTGAACGGGAAGTCCGTGATCTTAACCATTGTCGACCGCTTCTCCAAGGCAGCGCATTTTATTCCTTTGGCACATCCCTACACGACAGTCTCGGGGGCACGCGCGTTCTTCACGGAGGTGGTTCGCCTGCATGGCGTGCCGACCACCATTGTTAGTGACCGTGACCCGATGTTCATGAGCACGTTCTGGCGCGATCTCTTTCGTCTGGCTGGTGTTAAGCTGCAGTTTACGTTGGCATTTCATCCACAGTCCGACGGTCAATCCGAAGCAGCCAATAAGATCATCGCGATGTACTTGCGGTGCCTAACTGGAGATCGCCCGTGCAACTGGTTAGAGTGGTTTCCTTGGGCCGAGTTTTTCTATAATTCTTCCTATCAACAGTCCCTCCAGACGTCTCCCTTTGAGGTGGTGTATGGCCATCCTCCTCCATCTCTTCGTTCGTATGAGCCTGGTGATGCACGACTCCCTACTGTGGAACACGTTATACAGGCTCGTGATGAATTTTTGGCAGAAGTCCGTGATCGGCTGGAGCAGGCTCAACAACATTACAAGGCTATCTACGACAAGCGTCATCGTCTGATGGAATTTGTGCCGGGGCAGTGGGTTTGGCTGCGCTTGTTGCACCAGCCAGCGGCGTCTCTCAATGTGCGAGGACGAAGCAAGTTGGGTCCCAAGTTCTTTGGACCATTCCAGGTGCTCGCCAAGGTTGGAGATGCGGCGCACAAACTTGCTTTGCCATTGGGAACACGCATTCATGATGTGTTTCATGTGGGATTGCTCAAGCCCTTTCATGGATCTCCGCCTACGTCTGTTCCACCTTTACCTCCACTTCATCATAGCAGGGTACTGGTTGAGCCGGAGAAGGTGCTCAAGGGCCGGTTAGCTCGGGGGAAACATGAGGTGCTTGTTCAGTGGAAAGGTGCTCCTGCAACCGAGACGTCATGGGTTTCGGTGGATGAGTTTCAAGAACTCTTTCCCAAGTTTCAGCTCGAGGATGAGCTGCTTGTCCAGGGGGGAGAGATGTCATGGTGGGAACGTTCTATGCGCGTTGGCCAAGAGTCCAGAAGCAGCAAGTCGTTGAAGATAAGGATTAGAGATAAAGATAGTTTAGAGTTAGAGTTAGTTTGAATTGGTTTAGATTCTTTAGCTTGAGGAATAAGTTGTAACCGTTTAGAGATAGAGTTAGTTTGAATTGGTTTAGATTCTTTAGCTTGAGGAATAAGTTACCACCGGGTTGGGCGTCATATAAGCCCTGTACCGAAGATTAGGGGAGGTAGGCTTTGATTGTATCTTATCTCGGATGTTGTTCTACTTCCCCGGTGCACCGTGAGCTTCGAGCATAGCTCCTGCGCGCCGGCGAGGTCCAGGGCCACGTCTGGCCACTTCGTTTGAATACAACCTTCGCCAAGTTCCTCCCACTAACTCTCTTCCATCCACATCCACCCGTGACACTAGGTAACCAAAACTATGTGTTATTGTCATGTGCCTAAATGGCATGGTGGGCCGAGTGGGCTCAGTCGGCCCTATAGCAAGCAAGAGGCGCGCCCGGGCTCCGGCTGCCCTAGTCGCTCCCTGCTCCATGCCACTACCGGGCGACCACGGGTCGACGGCAACTCTTCACCCCTTGCCCTCACACCTCCTTCAGCTACAATCTATTTTTTTAAACGAACCAGGCAGAAGAGCTACCGATTATATTAAAAAAGGATGAAACCCAGACTACAAGGAACAAACCAAAAAAAAGAAAAAACAACTCACAACACCGGTCGGTTAGATTGGGTCATCAACGCGTACCGCAACATGCTCTCGCTCTCAACTCAGCTCAACTCGACTAAACACCTCGGTCGGTTGGATTGGGACATCGACACGAACCGAGCTCAACTCAACTCAAACATAAAGGAAACTATGCCCGGTTGGATTGGGACATCGACACGAGCCGCAAAACCGTCGTCTCTGCGTCAGCTCCTCAACACTCAGCACCATGGAAACCGCCGTAGCACCACCACCACCGTCCACCATCACCACCAAAAGTGCGTCATTGACTGCCAAACGAAGCTAACGATAGTAAAATCACCACAAGCGTCGTCGTGATCGACGTTGTTCCGCACCAAACCAACCACGGCTGTGCCGAGTTGATTGCCGCGAACCGCTGCAAGTCGTGTAGCCGTCGCACTGTCATAGCTGCTTGCGCCGTCTCACGACGTTGTTCTACGTCGGACTAACCTTGCCATGCAAGAGCTAGCCGCCGCAATCCGCTGCAAGCTGCGATGCCGACTCATGAGTAGCAAACCATTAACCACTACCAAGTTGTCCATGCTGCCACCAACCAACTCATGGCCACTCAAAAAAGGCAGAAATCGAACACCGCCGTTAAGAGGTCCTCCGAAGCGATGTCTCCAACGAGAGAAACGATGTCCTCAGACATCGTCATCGCCGCTCCTACTGGAGCACGGCTTTCACCTTGAGGACCTCACGCTGAGGGAAGCATGCCACACGTCAACGCCTTCAAGAAGGAATGAGACACTCAAAGGTGCCACCGTCGCAAGGCTTTCGCCCGTTGCCATGCCAACCCGCCCGACAATGCAGCGTCCATGGAGTGGAGAGGTGGCCTGACACAGTTAACCACGCCCCCACAGCGTCGTACAAGCGCTACGAGCTTACATCCATACAGATCACCACGACGCCACGAGCTTACATCCATGTAGACCACCGGCAGTCACGCCACCACGGCGTCACCAACAAGACCACCACCACCGCACTGCTGCACCTCGGCGGCCATTCGCCTTGCCTGCATGAAGCACCCGGTCACCGCCACACGCCTCACCTTGCCCCACGCACAAACCCGCCGGACGCCGATGGCCGACGCTCCTGCCGCCTCAAGCCGCACCCGGCGTGGCCTCTCCTTCACTGCCGCGCGCACCTTGCGCAGCCCTCTCCGCCGCAACAGCTGCGAGGCAGCGTCACCCCGGTCAGCGTTAGCCGCTCCCCGCGCAGATCTGGGCTCACGCGACCGGTCTCCACGCACCGTCGCCGGGCCGCCGCCACCGCACCTGGCGGCAGAAGCAGCACCGTGCACACTGGATCCGGCGGCAGGGACCCCGGATCTGGCTTCTCCGGTGCCGCCGTAGGCCACCGCCGGCAGCTCTCCCCGTTGACCAAGGCGTCCGCGCTCACCGAGAACGAAGGAGGAGAGGAGAAAGAGCCACGCCGCCGTCGTCCTTGCAAGCCGAGCGGGCTTCCGGTGGCTGGCTCGGGCGGCGGTGTAGGATCTAGGATACCGACTAGAGGGGGGGTGAATAGGCGGTTTTAACTAAAATCAAAGCACTAATAAAAATTATTAGTAACACAAGAGAAAACCTATTTCTACTTGATTCTAAACTAGGTCAAGGTTTGCAACCTAGGGTGACAAGTATGATTCAATCTCTATGAATGTAAATGATCAAGACAAATAGCAAAATGTAAATGAGTGAAGGAATGAACAATCACACAAGAGACCGAAATTTTTCCCGTGGTGTCGATGACTTGCCGGTCACCCCTAATCCACGTTGAGGTGGATTCAAAGCTTCAACCGCTTCTCTATCAAGTCACACTTGATGTATAAGCCGGCTTGAATGCAATGAACCTCTCCAAACCTCGATTCCACTAGAGTTGCCCTTTACCGCTCCGGTGAGGTGAGCACAAGACCTCTCACAATCTTCCAAGGCTTCTTCACAATCTTCTTGAAGAGCTCAATGAAAATTACACACCAAGCCGTCTAGGAGGCGGCAACCTCCAAGAGTAACAAGCCAATGACGCTTGCTTGATGTTCTCCTAGTGCCTCAATGCTCAATGCAATCCAAAGCAATGCACTAGAACTCTTCACACTCACAAGAATGCAATCCCTTAGCAAATGAGTGAGAGAGAAATGAGAGAGGGGACTCTTGGGTCAAGTGAGCTTTCAGAATGGCCAAGAGAGAGTCCCCAAACCTGTGGGATGAGTATAATACTCCCCACCTTTCCAACTAGCCGTTATGTGTAAAACTCGTGAAAACAGAGCACTGGCGGACCGTCCGCCTAAGAGGGGGCGGACCGTCCGCCCGAGCCCAATGGCTACTATTTCAAAAAGTCAAACGTGTCAGAAGTGACCGTTACTGGGTTGGCGGACCGTCCGCCCAACAGGGGCGGACCGTCCGCCTCTCAGTTAGAAAAAGATCACCACACGACTAAGGACTACGTTTCACAAAGGCAGACCGTCCGCCTTATAAAAGTATCCTGGAACCTCCAGAAAACGTCTCTGCGTGAACGGTCCGCGAAAGGGTCCGCCTCAGGCAAAAAATAGCCTGCGGACCGTCCGCCTGTACCCGGCGGACCGTCCGCCTAAGAAAGACGGCAGGGCCCCTTAAACCAACACTTAGCCGATTTTCCTTCAACCATATGTGAGGCAGACCGTCCGCCATACCAAGGGCGGACCGTCCGCCTGACCAAAATCAGCAAGGTTGAATTCCCTTTAACTTTTGAAAACGAAGTTAGCTCTCATGCATGCACTTATACTATTTGAGCAAGTTGGCACTAGAATCACAACAAGCAACCACAATTGACCCCTCTTAATAGTACGGCTATCTAGCCTATCAATCCGGTCAAATTCTCTTCTCTAAAACACCTTAGGACCGGTAAAAGAAAACAACCTATCTTTTACCTTTTCCTTTAGCATCCTCTTGCTTCAATATACGGCGATATATCGTAATCAGACATTGAAGCTCATCCATTCATCCGGACTAACCTAATCTCATCATCTCAATAGAATTGTTAGTCCATGATGATTGTCATTAATTACCAAAACATATTTAGGGGCCTAGATGCACTTTCAGGCGGCGCAGCGGAGGGGAGCGGGAGAGAGGGGCGGTGGCGGCGCGGGGTCCGTCCGCCTGAGCCGCCCATGCGCGGACGACGCGGGGGCAGTGCAAATGACTTTTTGTCCTTCAGCTACAATCTATGCCGCCTGTTAGCGAGGTGGTTTAGGGTTATGATTAGTAGGCCCAATGGGCCTCATGTGGCTGGCGCACAGCTTACCCTAGCTGTGCGCCGCCCCCCTTTCATAGGCGGCAGGGATCCCCCCTAGGGTTTCTTGCCTATATATGTACACCCTGTGCTTCCTATCAATACAATCATTATTTCTAGCATTCTCTATTGCTTACATGGTATCACGAGTTACGGTTTCAACCCGGCTCGCTTCCGCTGCCATCCCGTGCCGCCACTAGGCCGCGCCGCGCGCCCCTCCGGCGCGCCACCCCTCCGGCATCATTCCCGACACCCCTCCTCCCTCCAAGATCGCCGACCTCAAGGTCGACGACGTGCTGGCTGCTGCCGCCGCCTCCGCCTCCAAACTTCCTCTGGAGACGGACGTCGAGCACGAGGCACGCATCCAGGCCTCCAAGGAAAAGTGTGATGCCGCGCTCGCCCTGGCTGCCGAAGCAAAGAAGGAGGCGGCCGCGGCCGCACAATAGTGCGATGTCCGCAGCCGATCGCATACGCGCCGCTCATGAGCGAGCGACTCGTGCTCGTGCTGACGCCAAGGCCCTCCTCGGCCACGATCAGGAGAAGAAGAAGGAGGACGACCCCAAGCCCGACGCCGACGGCGACGGCCGCGACGCTCACTTCGGCAACGATGGCGACGACATGCACTTCGCCATCCTCATGCACGAGATCGCTGCTCTCGTCAATCTGCACGCCCAGGCAATCAGCGTGTAGAACATCTGGAGTCTCGTCCACATCGTCCTCGACATCACCGCCGGCAACTACACACGCTGGCGCGACCAGATTCTCCTCGTCATCGGCAAGTACTCCCTGGAGTCCCACGTCCTCGCCGACCTCCCCGCGCCTGAGTTCGCGGACTGGACGCACATGGACTGCGCGGTCAAGTCCTGGATTGCCGGGACGATCTCCTTCGACCTTGCCGAGATGGTGATCGACCGCGACGGGACTGCCCTTCACCTCGACATCTAGTTTCGTAACTTTGTCCAAGGTGACCTTTCCATTACCGACTATTGCAGGCGGCTGAAAGGCATGGCGCAGCAGCTCACGACCCTTGGGAAGACGGTCATCCGATGCCTCAACGAACGCTTCCGCGACATCGGTCGTCACATCCATCGTGGCACGCCCTTCCCCAAGTTCAAGCAGGCGGTCGATGAGCTGCTCTTGGAGGAGCTCACTATGGCGCATCAAACTCCTCCCACCGCTCTCCTTGTGGCCACCGTGAAGACCACACCGCCAGCGGGGACTCCATCGCCGGCACCGTCCACCCCCCTCCCCCCCGCGCAGCCGCCACATCGTTCCAACGGCTCGGGGGTGGCTCGGGTGGCAACTCACGATCGTCCAAGGACCGCTGGCAGCAGCAAGTGGACCAGCAAGCCCCGCACCTCCAGCGGCATGCCCCCGGCCTCCACCAACGACCAGCCCGGGGGCACGAAGGGCGCGACGACACCCAGCACAGGTGGTGCTGGGGGCGCCCCGAGCTGGCCCTACTTTCTGCACCCATGGGCTGGGGCCATCTAGATGTGGCCCAGCCCACGGCCGTCGACGCCGCTGCCTCCCACGCCACCAAACCAGCAGCAGGCCCTGGTGGCACAGCAGGCCCAGGCGCAGGCGCTGCTGGCCCACTAGGCACATGCCCACGCTGTCCAGGCCACGCAGGCGCAGGCCTTGGCCCAGGCACAAGCAGCCCAGGCGCAGGCGGCGCCAAGGCAGCAGGCCTTCTTCCCCTGGGCGCCCGGCTTCTACAACCCGGCTACAGTCTCTCCGGCTGGTTGGGACAACCAGTCCCTCGCTTTCGCCTTCAGCACCGTCTCCCTGAACCAACCTCCGACGTAGGATTGGTACTTCGACTCAGATGCTACCTCTCACATGACCTCTGATCCTTCCACTCTTACACATAATTTTAACCAGCGGTATCCCTCATCCATTGTTGTCGGCAACGGGTCCTTACTTCCCGTCACCTCTACTGGCACAGCTTCCCTCCCGGGCCCCTTTTTTCTTAATAATGTTCTAGTTTCACCTAGTCTTATTAAGAATTTGATTTCTGTGCACCAGTTTACTTCTGACAACAACTGTTCTGTCGAGTTTGACCTTGCTGGTTGTTCTGTGAAGGATCTAGAGTCTCGGAGAATTCTTGCCCGATGTGATAGTGTCGGGCCGCTATATCCCATGCGCCTTCCTGTTGCCACCGCCCTCGTCGCTGGCTCCTCCCCGCTTTGGCATCGCCGCCTCGGTCACCCTGGCCATGAAGTCATGTCTAAACTAGCTGCAATCATAACTTCATGTAATAAAGATCTTAGCAACTCTCTTTGTCATGCGTGTCAGCTTGGTCGCCACATACGGTCACCATTTTCTTCGTCCACTTCGCGTGCTACAAATAATTTGGATCTTATCAATTGTGATCTCTGGACTTCACCTGTCATTAGTGTTTTCGGGATCAAATATTATTTGGTCATCATTGACGACTGCTCGCATCATCTTGGGCTTTTCCGTTGCGCCTCAAGTCCGACACGTTTTCGACGCTTGCTAACTTCTTTGCCTTTGTGACTACTCAGTTCGGCGCCACCATAAAGGCAGTCCAGTGTGACAATGGCCGCGAGTTCGACAACTCCAGCGCCCGCACGTTCTATCTCACTCACGGGACTCACCTGTGCATGTCCTGTCCCCATACCTCATCCCAGAACGGTAAAGCCGAGCGCGTGATTCGTTCCACTAACAACATCGTTCGCTTGCTGCTTTTCCAGGCAAGCATGGCACCATCTTACTGGGTTGAGGCTCTTGGCACCGCTACATATTTGCATAACATTCTCCCCACCAAAACCCTAGGTTTTGTGACGCCGCACTTTGCCCTTCACGGGGCCTTGCCGTCCTATGATCACCTTCATTTTTTGGCTGCGCATGTTATCCAAACCTTGCTGCCACCGCCACACACAAGCTGGCGCCTCGCTCCACACTTTGCGTCTTCCTTGGATACTCACCTCACCATAAGGGATACCGCTGTCTTGATCTCTCCACAAATAAGATCATCATCTCTCGTCATGTGTCCTTCGACGAGTCGCACTTTCCCTTTGCTGATCCGAACCGTCCTCCTAGTGCGGTGGACTTTGAGTTTTTGGATGACCATACTACTAATGTGCCGGCCCCCATTGGACCGACATGACTTGTCTCTCATGCAGGTTCTCCTCGCGACATAACCGCGCTGCCACGCGCAGCCCACGACATTGTGGCGACAACACCAGGGGGAACTCTGGCCGTTCGGAGCACGGCCGGACCACCCCTGGCTTCCCGCCGCTGCCCGCCAGCCCTCGGCCGGCCGCGGCTGCTTCTTCGCCATCACCAGCCAGGCCACGACCGGCCGCGGCCCTTCCTTCGTCACCCAACCGGCCGCAACCGGCCACAACTTCGTCTGGCCCAGCCTCGGCCCCTTCCAGCCGGCCACAGTCGGCCTCGGGTGTCTCCAGCCGGCCGCGGCCTCTCCCAGCCGGCCACAGCCGCCCCCGGCTGACTCCAGCCGCCCACATACGGCCGCGGCCTCTCCCAGCCGGCCGCAGCCGGCAACGTCTTCGCCCAGCCGACTGCTGGTGGCCACAGCATCGCCCCGCCGCTCCCAGCTATCCAAGGTCGGGCCGACCGCTCTTCATCGACCACTCTCGGCATTCCCTAACGTCTACAGTCGTCGACCGCCTCTCCCTGCTCCTCCTCCACCCTTGCCAAAGGGAGCCGTGCCCGTTCCTCCTGTGGCGAGCGCACACGGCATGATCACCAGGGCTAAGGCGGGCTTCCGCCTTCCGGCGCTCTACCACGCCGCTCCGCTGTCACCGATTCCGAAGACCTTCCGTAGCGCCCTCGCTGATCCAAACTGGCGGGCTGTTATGGAAGATGAGTACGGCGCCCTCCTTTAAAACAAGACTTGGTCTCTCGTTCCTTGGCCTCCTTGTGCCAACGTCGTCACGTGCAAATGGATTTTCAAGCACAAGTTCAACGCTGATGGTACCCTTGAGAGATACAAGGCTCGTTGGGTACTTCGCGGCTTCACCCAGCGACCCGGCGTCGATTTTGATGAGACGTTCAGTCCGGTTGTCAAACCGGCCACCGTTGGCCCATTCACCAGCTTGATGTGAAGAACGCCTTTCTTCACGGCACGCTCTCCGAGACTGTCTACTGCGTTCAGCCGTCTGGTTTTGAAGACACCGCTCATCCCGACTTCGTCTATCGTATGAACAAGTCCCTATATGGACTTAAACAGGCGCCCCATGCTTGGTACAGTCGGTTTGCAGCTCATCTTCTGTCACTGGGATTTGTTGAAGCCAAGACCGACACATCGCTGTTCATCTTTCGTCGTGGCACTGACATGATCTATCTGTTGCTCTACGTCGACGACATTGTCCTCACCGCGTCTTTCACAGCTCTCCTTCAGCGCATCATCGCTGCACTTCAGGCTGAGTTTGCTATGAAAGACTTGGGTGAGCTCCATCATTTTCAGAGGATGCATGTCCAGCTTCACGGCTCCGGTCTTCTCCTCTCCCAGCGCGTTTACATGCTGGAGATCCTGGATCATGCAGGGATGGCTGAGTGCAAGCCGTCCTCTATGCCTGTTACCATCGACGCCAAGCTATCAGCAGATGGACATCCAGTCCAGGACCCTACGGACTATCAAAGTATTGCCGGTGCACTTCAGTGGCTGACTTTCACTCGTCCGGATATTGCTTATGCCGTCCAGCAGGTCCGTCTATACATGCACGATCCTCGGGAGCCTCACCTTGCTGCCCTGAAGTGCATCCTACGCTACATACGCGGCACCCTGGATCTCGGTCTCATTCTCCAGCCGTCTCGCAGTGAGGACTTGATCGTGTACTCAGACGCCGACTGGGCAGGCTGTCCCGACACCAGGCGCTCCACCTCCGGTTATGCTGTTTTCCTTGGTTAGAATTTGGTCTCCTGGTCCTCCAAGCGGCAGAACACGGTTTCCCCTTCTAGTACAGAAGCAGAGTACCATGCCGTTGCCAACGGCGTCGCCGAAGCTTCCTGGCTCCGACAGCTTCTCCTCGAGCTTCATGCTCCTCCTCGCCGCGCCACATTGGTTTATTGCGACAACATCAGCGCAGTCTACATGTCTAGCAACCTCGTCCAGCATCAGCGCACCAAACACATTGAGATAGATCTTCACTTTGTCCGGGAGCGTGTTGATATTGGTGATGTACGTGCTCTACACGTTCCCACGTCCGCTCAGTACGCCGACATCTTCACCAAGGGGCTGCCTACTTCCCTGTTCCAGGAGTTCAGGTCCAGTTTGAACGTTCGAGGTTTCACCGTTCAGACTGCGGGGGCGTGCTAGCGAGATGGTTTAGGGTTATGATTAGTAGGCCCAATGGGCCTCATGTGGCCGGCGCACAACTTACCCTAGCTGTGCCCCCCCCCCCCCCCCCCCCCCCCGATAGGCGGCAGGGATCCCCCTAGGTTCCCTGCCTATATATGTACACCATGTGCTTCCTATCAATACGATTATTATTCCTAGCACTCTCTATTGCTTACACCGCCCACCCTAATCCTGACAGTTATATCCGTGACCAAATCCATAGCACTGCTGGGAGATGCAGTGTCAGCAAGCAAGCTGTGGTGGATTCTACCGTAAAAATGCATGATTTTTCTTTGTTGATGTGTTCCACAGTTGAGCTGCCTGGTACCTTGCTTTTATTGCTGTGGTGATAGAAATAGCGGTATGGTCTTTCTGAATTACATGTTGAGATTGTGTCTTTTTAATTCTCTGCCACGAACAGTTTGGTGTTGCTATTTCGATTTTACAGAGTCTGCTTCTGAATTTTTATTATCTGGATGAAGGTTTTGCACTAGTAGTACCAAAATGGTTCTTGTATTTTTGTTACTCCTTGCCCATTTCGAACTTCTGTACCATATTGTTTTACAGTTTCTGTTTGTGAGTCTGCCTCTAATTAAATCCACCGATGACAGTGATAATGCTTGTTGGATATAGATTATTGTTAATCCCCACAATTGTCTATCAGTATTGTTGTATAGCTTGAGCCTAGTAATATCCCACTTATTCTATGGGATTTCTTCCAATCGGCTGCTCACACATGGGATTTCTTCTGTCTCTGCAGGGAAGAAGGGAAAGGTACTGTTTCTGACAATTTGCTGTGAAGCCCCAAACCCGTCTGGCTTCGGTCCGAACACCGCCTGCAGAGCACCTCTGTGCAGGTGCTGAGCACCAGGATACGTCTTGCAAACTTTCAGGACAGAGGTAGATTTTGACTGGTTACTAATGAATAAATTAAATTAGTGATCTGGAAATGAAAACATAGTCTGGCTCATCATACTTATTTAAGATACCATTCTACTTGATACAAGATCTCAAAGCGTCACTTGTGCAGGAAATCAAAGAGTATGTAAGATTAAACAGAGCTATCACAATTATCCTTCCACACCAATGACTCAGTTTTGTTCAAAAATAAAGTCTTTATGTTTTGCTAATTGATGAAGTAGTAAATAGTGAAAGAAGTGTTGCTGGAATAGTCGGTTCTTAGTTTTTACAAACAAACAAATAACTTTTGAGTATGAAACATTGAGTTACCTAGCAAAAATTACAAGTCTCTACAATGAAAAAAAATCATAAGATTCATAATTTTACTCAGTGTCATACAAATTTTTGGTGTATTCATGATCGAGGTCACCAAGTAGTAAAAGTGAACAAACTGTTGTATGATTAGTTTGTTCTTATGCTTGTTCGTTCAAAAAAAAATAGTTTGTTCTTATGATCGACAGCCGAATTTTGAGTGTACAAACTGACTGATAAGTCTGCAACATACCTTCAAATAAAAGAAACAAATGTGTCGACTCTCTATGAATAAAAATAAATATAGAGCAATATGATGGTTGATATAGGCTAATGATTGTTAACATGATCCAAAATCATATGCATCTCTGATAGCACGCATCTCTGCAGCGGCATCGTTCATTGATGGCCGCTCTATAGGCAATTGCTTTGAGCATAGAACACCAAGCTGGATGACGGAAGACAAACATTCTTTGATTTTTGTCATATGCCTTGTATCATTTCTGGTGTTTACGACATCATGCAACCATACATTCGAATCTGCTATCTCCATAACCTTGTCAGGATGAGATGCGGCAGCAAAATAGTGCAAGGTCAGCCCATCTCTTAACATATCATCTGTCGGGCTCCTTCCAGTAAACATCTCGATCAAAGTAACACCAAGACTATACACGTCGCCATAAGTTGATACCGCAAGCCCTTCTCCATATTCTACAATAGAGTAAAATTACACGGAGCATATGAGGTATGTACACAATTAAAAAGATCTCATTTGCGTTATTACGTAGAGCTAAATAGAAGCTATTTTGGGAAGCACATGAGAGCATATATGAGTTACCTGGGGCAATGTACCCGATGGAACCTCTTATTCCTATGGAGCTGTTAGAATTTATAGGTTGTTTGCTTGTTGCTTCTTCTATAACTTTAGCAATGCCAAAATCCCCAACACGAGCTCTCATGTCCTGATTCAGAAGAATGTTCCTTGGCTTTAGATCACAATGGATGACCGGTGGCTGGCAACCGTTGTGAAGATAGTCCAAAGCATCCACAATGTCTACTGCGATATTTAACCTTTGTGACAAGCTGAGTCCTCCCGGTCCATTTTGGCCATCCAAATTTGAGTGGATCCATCTGTCTAAGCTGCCGTTAGCCATGAACTCAAAGACTAGTGCTCTGAAGTCTTGACCCTGGTGGTTGATGCTTGAACAGCATGTAATGATCTTTACAAGGCATCGGTGCCTCACTCTTCTCAGCGCCTCACATTCAACCATGAAGCTTTTGTATGATCCTGATTGCTGGAGATTAAACACCTTAACTGCTACTGTAATAGCTTGATTTTCTAGAGTGCCTCTATATACTGTACCATATCTTCCTTTCCCGAGCACATTGGCCGCTGAAAATCCATCTGTTCCTTTTAGTATATCATTATATGGAACCATTGGAAGCTCTATCTCTGTAAATTGAGGTTGTTGCTCATGTTTCTTCAATCCTACCTTGGACTTTCTGTAACAAAATCCAGCAAAGGCTAGCCCTGAAAGCAAGAGCATGATTGCTCCTGCTATAGGAATCAATATCCTGAGAAACTTCGGCATGCTTTTGTTTTTCTTCCCTACAGTGGACTTGGTGCATTCTGGCAGGTTAAGCTGTGGTATTCCACCGCATAATGCATTGTTTCCAATAATTGATAGTCCTGTTAGATTTCTGAAAACCCCTTCGGTTGGTACTTCACCTTGCAAATTGTTGAAGGACAGATTGAGGACAAGCAGTGATGTTGAGTTACCTAAAACTGCTGGGATTGTTCCTGATAAATTATTATGGGAAAGGTGCAACTCCCTCAAGTTGGTAATGCTGACTATGTTCCCTGGGATGCTGCCGTTCAGTTTGTTGCCTGTCAAATTCAGGTAAGTGAGGCCTGCCATATTCTTGAAAGTAGCAGGTATGCTTCCTTGGAATGAATTATCATCCATTAAGATGGCTTCCATGACTCTCATGTTGCCAATGGTATCAGGTATTTCACCTGACAATTTGTTTCCTGACAGGAAGAGCTGTCCGAGATTTACCAATTTACCGATTCCTGATGGAACTGGCCCCTCCAGCAAGTTGTATCTCAAATCCAGCGCTATTGAGAGTGATGATAGCTCCATAATTTCTTTTGGAATCAAGCCAGTAAGCTTGTTACCGCCTAAACCCAGAAAGGTAATTTGTTTCCAATTTCCAATACTTGATGGAATCGGCCCCTCCAAGATGTTATCATTTGCATCAAGATAAGATAAAGTAGTGAGGTTCCCGATGGAGAATGGTATAGGTCCAGACAACTTGTTTGAACCCAGATATAACTGACTCAATTGTGTCAGCTTCCCTATGCTTTCAGGAATGACCCCGGTGAGCAAGTTGCTTGAAAATTCAATCACTTGAAGACTTGCCAAATTTCCAATCTCAGGTAGGATGGTACCAGATATGTAATTGTTGTCAATTTCTAGGCTCTGAAGGTTGGTGCTCAAATTAGCCAATGAACTTGGTAGTTTCCCAGCAAATCTATTGGAGTTAATGGCAAGCTGCTGCAATCCGCTACAATTCGTCAAAGAAGAAATAAATTCCCAATCTTCTTCCTTGTTTGCCTCGAATATGTTGGCACCCAGATAAAAGGCATTAAGATTGCGCAATCTGCCTATTCCGGAAGGAACAACTCCGGTGAAACCATTATGTGCGACGCTAAACATCTGAAGGCTGGAGAGGTTAGTTAACGACAGTGGAAGAGAACCAGTAAATCGGCTCTTTACAATCAAAAATATTTGGATGCTCGGAAGGTTTTTCCCCAGGTCAGATGGTAGACGGCCATGCAGCTCGTTTTCTCCCAAACAAAGCGTATTTAGAGATGATAGGTTGTACAACGAAGGGGGAACCAGACCAGAGAGGTTGTTTGCACAAAGGCTAAGGATCTTGAGATTTGGATTGTTCCCTATTCCTGCTGGGATAGATCCCTCGAGATAGTTGGCTGCCAAGGATAGTCTGGTCAACTGGGAAAGGTTCCCGAAAGATGGCGGGATGGCTCCTGTGAAGCTGTTCAGGAACAGTCCTAGCTCAGCTAGCAATGGCATGTTGCCAATCTCGGCAGGTATGCTTCCCTGTAACCCCGTGTTTCTAGTGATGAACATCACACGGAGGCTGGTGCAGCGGCTGATGTTGCTCGGGATGCCGCCGGTGAGCGTGTTGTTTGTCAGGTCAAGGTTCTGGAGGCGGCGGAGGGAGCCGATGCTGGGAGGGATCTCTCCTTGTAGGCTGTTGGAGCTCAGGTTCAGGGAGCGCAGGAAAGTGAGGTTACCGATGGCAGGGGAGATGGTGCCGACGAGCCCCTGGGAGCTGAGGTAGAGGGAGACCACCCTCTGCTGGTGTCTCGTGCTGCAGGTGACGCCCTCCCAGCTGCAGTAGTTGGTGCTCTCATTCCAGGAGGCCAGCGACGAGCCCGAATTGGAGATCTTCCCCTTGAAAGCCACAAGAGCTGCCTTGTCGACGCCACGGGCCGCCGATGACAACAAGGAAGCGGCGGTTGCACGGTTGGTTGCCACTGCCATGATGGAGAGCAGTAGCAGTAGCTGCTGCAGCTGCAGGAAGTGACATCTGATGCCTAGGATCAGCATGGCTGGTGTGGTGATCAATTGGTGATTGCTGTTGCTTGGCTTCTTTTGGCTTGCTCTCTGTTGCACTATGTTTGTCTATGGCCGGCGGCGAGCGAGACACATCTCATGCAGTTTGTTAGTCCTAAGGACTCGTAGAAATAACTAATCACCGCACGCACCCAAGGCCGATGGGCGCGGCAGATGCATATATGGATGAACGAATTAGACAAATAACGAATAAGTATCTGAAACATGTTGACTCGGTGATGGTAAAATGATTGTGGAGAACGCCCTGCCAGTGCCAGTCCAACTCCGTTGCTAGCCGCCACACGTGTATGCATGTGCATGAGAGGCAGCCTCTTATGGATCTAGCCATTAGGTCATCGTCGCTCGATCTCGCTTTCTTCTACCGCAGGCCTTGATTAGTTGTTGAATTGTATATGCATGAATAGGCGATGATGAGGTGTCTGTGAAGTTTCTGGGTCGAAAAAAAATAGGAAAAAGCATTTGTTAAGGTGAGTTTCTAAATATATTTCTTTTGTAGCCAGCATGAGCCCGAGGGTTTATTTGACTCCGATAATCAACCGTGACTTACATGGTTGTTGATTTCCTCCTTATGAACTGCCATTTGCTGCATGTAATGTGAACCCCATTTTGGATGAGGTCTTCCTCTCCGGAAATCCTATACACCTTTCGAAAGATTTTTTTTCTTCCGCACCTTTCACTTTTTGAAATTCGTGCAAACCACCTGGGCCGTTGGGTCGCCACCACCTAAATCCAAGCCTCACCCCCACACCCTCCCCTGCCTGCGTCGTGGCCGCCCCCTATGCGGGGCCCACGCCATCACGGTCGGCCGCGCTTGCCGCCGCCGCCCTCGGCTGGGGGCCGCCGCCGCCACTGCCCAGTGCGGCCTCGCCCCGGTCAGGCGCGACCCCCGTGTGGTCGGGCGGCTGCTGCGTGTGCCGCCCGTCGCGCCACCACCGCTGGCCGGCCGCCGAAGCCAGAGAAGAAGGCCGGCCGACATTGGAAAAAAAGTTGCTATAAAATGTTGATTTTTTTAAAAAAATTAAGGCTTCAACCTTTTTGAAAAATATTGGTGAAAAAATGTTGAGGTTCAACATTTTTTAAAAATATTGTCCAACATTTATTCGGTGAAATTTTAAATGGCCCAATATTCAGTTGGGGCTTGGTGGGCTTTATAGATGGATTGCTTAACCATCTTTTGCAAGATATATAGGAGCCCCCTCCTCTGTTCTACATGGGTCTCAGCGGTGGAACCCACGTTCGTGTGGGATTTCCTATGTAACTTATGGAAGCCTGATTGAAGGACCGAAACGGCGACCAGAGAGGGGGGAGTGAATGGGAGCCGATAAAAATTCCTTCCAAACAATCCGGCTATTCTCCCAAAACAACTCCGAAACCTCCGAGAGCAATCTTGCCAAGATCACGTAGCCACTGTCAAGCTACTGACCCTAGGAACAAGAAACGAGCAGCGGAACTCGAACCAATCGAAACGAACACCAAAACGACCCGAAACTCGGCTCGATCTAACACACCCAGGGGGGCGGTTAAACCGGCCAGGGGGGGCGGTTAAACCGCCCGGGCCTGGGAGCCTCGGGAAAAAGTCAAAACAAAAGTGGATCTCCCAAACCGCTTGAGCTCTTGAGGCGAGATTTTGGTCAGATGATCTAGACCTCCAGTGGAGTGTTTTCCCAAAAGATCTCGGCCTCTAACTCAGTACAACTCCCGGAATCGCAGATCTCGCGAAGAACACCATGACCTCGAGTTCATCCCGAAAATCTCAAATCCAGAGCGATTCTCGGCGTTTGGGGGCAAGGGATCACCAGCAAAAGAGGCACAAGGCACTCATACGTGAATCCCCCAAAGAAATCCGAGAGAAAACGCCCTAGAACAAGAAGAACGAAAATCCCCCAAAAATAGCTCCGAAAATACTCACGAAAATAGAAAAAGGAAAGGGAGCTCGGGAAATCAAATCATGGCACAAAGATGAGCAGCACAAACTCCATCACATAACCATGAATTCACCTATACAAACTAGGAATGATTCGAAGTAGTTCTAGGTGGAGGGGATGAAGGGGAAAACAAGTTCAAAGTAAAACCTAAAGAGATAACTAGAGAGATGACAGCCACCAGCCCTGAAGGGGCCTATTAGTAGTCCAAGTGGTGGTGTCCTAAAGACTAAACTACCCCTAAGTGATACATACCCCTCAGGGGCAAATTTGACATTTTGATCTCAGATATTTTCCGGCTCGGGCACCTTCCACTGCAAGCTAGCTTCCCTCCGACGCAAGCCTTGCAGTCACGCCGCGTGTCCTCCGGATCGAAGCTCCTCGACGCCGTTCTTGGGCCAGCCCAGGGGGGCGGTTAAACCGGCCCTGGGGGGCGGTTAAACCGCCCCTGTCAGCCCACACAGGCCCAGCTGCCCAAGTTCGCCTCGTCGAGTCCTCGGTCCTTGGTTTTGAGGCCCAAACCAAGGGAAACCGTCCACCGATGATTTTGTGGCCAAATCACCAAACCCCGCGCGCAAACTTCGGTTGTTAGCCGCCACCTTGCGCCGGCTTCTCGTCCGCGTACGAGCTTCGGTTGTGAGCCGCTACCTCGCACCGGAACCACGTCCCCTTGCTCGTTCTTGCCAGCATGTGAACCGCACTTGATCCACCGGCCATCGGGTCCCTCGAACCAAGCCTACTTGTCTCTCCGCTCCTCGGAGGCCGCCATGGCTAAGACCTTTCGCGCCTGTTCTTCACCTGCACCAATGCAACCAAGCCGCATTCTACACCTGCAATACTTGAGCCAAGGGAAACGTCAATCCACACCACGTTGTCAATCACTCATCACACCAGGAAGCGACCATCCACCGGTCCTCGGACACACCGGGTCCTCAATCTCCCCCTTGATGAGTGCATTGACAACACACACATAGTAACCAATGATATGAAGAAAATATAAAAGAAATCGAAAACAAGACTCAAGCAAGTGACTAAAAGCAAGAACAAGCCGAGAACAAAGTCACTCTGCAAGAGAAAACTCCAGAAACGCCGACCCTTCAAGAAGAAGCGAAAGGGCTCAACACCATCGGCAAAAGAGCAAAAGCACAAAGCACAATGTCACAAACTTCAAATCCTCCAACTCACTTTTCAGGACTCTCAAAGCACTCCCCCTGCAAAGATGCAACTCCCCCTGAACAAGTGAACTTGTGCGTGCAAAAATCACTCGAAAATGGCTCAAACCATCACAAACCTTGTGCTCTCAGCACAGGGGCGGTTAAACCGCCCAGGGGGGGCGGTTAAACCGCCCCTGGCAGATGACCAAAGTGGAAAAGGCCAAAATTTCACAAAACAACTCGCAACGATGCCGTTCCAACTTGAAAACCTTCCAAATATGCCCAGCAAGATATTCCAATGATCAAACTCTCAGAAACTTCGCAAATTTTCAGAAAACCTCATTTGGGCAAAACTTTCAACCTCTCACACAATTTCGACAAATTCTAGAGCAAAAGCTTTCTTCTAAATTCAGCAGCAACTCCCCCTTGCCAAATGCTCCAGAAATTCTCCCCCTTGTTGACAATGCACACATCAAGGCAAAAATGTACAAAATGCAACTACAAGCTTCTCAAATATACAATGAGCAATACAAAATGCTACAAGTTAGAGAGAAGGCAAACTAGATAGTTCATCATGTCACACGGGCATTGCCATCAAGAAGGTGAAGACATATATCCAATTGACAAAGCCATGAGCAAATTGTGGATTTTTATCAAAAATGTCACCGCATGAGCAAAGTCCTAACCATGGATTGTTTAAGCAAAAATAAACTTCATCTCACCAAAATCATGAAAGGACAAGCATTCTTGACAAAAGATCATCATAAACGCCCAAGTTCTACCTCATGTCATGTCAAAGCACGGAGCCATGTGTTCACTTCTCATGGGAGACTTCTCCGGCAAACAACATGCAACCGCTTAGCACCCATGTGTGCAAGTGTGTGCAATGGTGAAAGCATAGAGACATGAGCATAAATTTCAGCAAATATATCTTTTTCTCAACTTTCTTCTTTCATGCATAGACATCTCATCTTTCAAATTGTTCAAGTTAAGCATGGTACATGAAATGTCTTTGCGACAGAAAGAAGCTTATGCTCCTCCACAAGATAAAGCATGGGCTAAACATTCACAATGACAAAGGTCTTTGACCCAATTGAAAAGAATATCACACCCTAACATGATCTTAAGCCAGATATAGCCATTTCTGCTCAAACAAGACATGCAAAGGCATTTACTCATGGGTGAAGGAATTAAGTTCAGTTTGTCATTTTAATTCGAAAAGAAGCTATCTCAATAGAATATATATCACGACCATCAAGAGCATAGCCATCCATACAAGCTATCCCTAGCCAGCCTGCCTAAACTCTAAAATGTAGCAAGTTGTACCAATCACTGCATATAGGAGAAGCTCATCCTAAGATATGATACAAAAGATGAAATCAAGATACAAAGATGGTACACAAATATACATATGCTACAAGAGAAGCCTCCAAAACTCAGCTCAGTAAACTGCACACACACCAAGTTCTCCTCGCAAGCGGGTGAAGGTAACTTGGTCAAGTGGCTTAGTGAAAATGTCTGCAAGCTGGTTTTGGGTAGAAACATGGGCAAGCTCAATATCACCTTTCTCTACATGATCTCTCAGAAAGTGGTACCTCACTTCTATGTGTTTGGTTTTGGAATGAAGCACGGGATTTTTGGCTACGCTTATGGCACTGGTGCTATCACAAAGAAGTGGAACATGGGACATGTCTAAGCCGAAATCTCTCAAGGTGTATGTGATCCAAAGCAACTGAGAACAACAGCTAGCAGCAGCAACATACTCGGCTTCAGTGGTGGATTGGGCTACGCTAGACTGCTTGCGAGAAGACCAAGACACAAGAGACGATCCAAGAAACTGACACTGACCAGAAGTAGACTTGCGATCAACACGACATCCAGCAAAATCCGCATCAGAAAAACCATGAAGTGCAAGAGTGGAATCGGCAGAATACCAAAGACCCAGCTCAGGAGTAAACTTGAGATACCTGAAAATCCTCTTGACGGCCTGACGATGTGAAGTCCTCGGTGAAGCCTGAAAACGAGCGCACAGACACACGCTGAACTGTATGTCCGGCCTCGTCGCCGTCAAGTAGAGGAGGGAGCCGATCATGCTCCGGTACTCCTTCTGGTCCACTGGTTCTCCGTCCTCATCCGCATCCAAAGCTGTAGTCGTACTCATCGGCGTAGTCATCGGCTTGGAGTCGCTCATGTCGAATTTCTTGAGAATGTCCTTGGTGTACTTGCTTTGGTGCACAAATGTCCCATCCTTGGTTTGCTTGATCTGCAGCCCGAGAAAGAACTGCAACTCTCCCATCATCGACATCTCAAATTCCCTGCTCATATCATCTGCAAACTTGGCAACAAGATCATGAGAAGAGCCACCAAAAATGATATCATCCACGTAAATCTGAACGATTAAAAGATCATTGCCATTTCTAAGCAGGAAGAGCGTCTTGTCAACCTTTCCCATCACAAACCCCTTACTAAGCAAGAACCCTCTCAACCTGCCATACCACGCTCTGGGTGCTTGCTTTAGGCCATATAAAGCTCGGTGGAGTTTGTACACTCGGTGTGGGTATCTCTCACTCTCAAAACCCGGGGGCTGCCTCACATACACTTCTTCCTCGATCACCCCATTCAAGAAGGCACTCTTCACATCCATTTGGTACAATTTGAACCCTTTAGCAACTGCAAATGCTAGAAGGATCCGAATTGCCTCCAAACGGGCAACAGGAGCAAATGTCTCCTCATAATCTATCCCCTCCTGCTGCGAAAACCCCTGAGCAACCAACCTCGCTTTGTTCCTCACAATCTCACCACTCTCATCCCTCTTGTTCTTGAACACCCACTTGGTTCCTATGGGATGGCAATTTGGAGGTGGTTCTACTAACTTCCACACCTGATTTCTCTCAAAGTTTTCAAGCTCTTCATGCATGGCATTGACCCAATCGGAATCAGATAAAGCGTGTCCAACATTTTTGGGCTCAAAAGACGCGACAAAAGCAGAATGAGCATAATGAGAGATGTTCTGTGACCTCGACCGTGTAGTGCGTTCATCCATGTTTCCGATGATCTTCGAAGGTGGATGATCCCTCTGTACCAGCCGGGGAGCTTCTCGCCTCGAGATTGCCTCCCCCTCAACATCAGCTTCCACTTGAACTCGATCTGGTGCGCGACTCGACGAAGGTGTAGCAGAGGGGCCGTCGTCGAACGTCGTGGTAGTAGTGGAAGTAGAAGGTACACGATCTCCACACGGTGCCTGAAATTCCTCATCATCTTCATCATCAGGCTGTTCTTCCTCAAAGATGGGCTGTCCCAAGTCATCATCACCTGCACACTCAAAAGCAGAAGAGCTACACGGAATGGTCTCGTCGAAGGTGACTTCGCAAGTCTCCATGATTTGGTTAGTTTCAAGATTGAGCACACGATATGCTCGAGAATGATTAGCATAACCAAGAAAAATTCCATCCATCGAACGAGACTCAAACTTGTCCAAATTTCCTTTCTTCAAGATGAAACACTTGCAACCAAAAACCCGAAAGTGACTCACACGGGGGGAACGACCATGGAAAAGCTCATAGCAAGTTTTCTTCTTGAAAGCACGAAGGAAAATCCGATTCGAAACATAGCAAGCTGTGTTCACCGCTTCTGCCCAATACTTCCTAGGAGTCCTATGCTCATCTAGCATCGTCCTAGCCATCTCACAAAGTGTTCTATTCTTTCTCTCAACAACACCATTCTGACAAGCAACATATGGCGACGAGTATTGATGTTCAAGACCAAGATCACGACAGAAGGCATCAAAACGAGTGTTCTTAAATTCCGTACCATTGTCGCTACGTATAGCTCTCATGGCACCACCATTACTCTCGTTTTTCAACCTCAAAATCAGATCTCGAACAAAATCAAAAGTCTCATCCTTCGACGCCAGAAAGAACACCCACGCATACCGAGAAAAGTCATCAACAACCACAAGAACATACCACTTCCCACCAACTGAACGAACTCGAGCGGGGCCAACCAAATCCATGTGCAAAAGCTCCCCTGGACGCTCAGTCATAACATCTGTCAAAGGTGGGTGAGAAGCAGCAACCATTTTTCCATGTCTACAGGGTGCACAAACCAAATCTTTCTCGAACTTGAGCTTGGGCAATCCTCGGATAAGGTCAAGAGCACTCAAGCGTGTGAGTAAATCAAAGCTCACATGACCCAATCTCCTATGCCACTTCCAAAGCTCAGAAGAAGTACCAGCGATCAAACACCGTGAAGGACCAAAAGATCGAGAAAAATCAGCACGAAAAATCTGTCCCTCAGGAATGATCATACACACAAGGTCACCTCGAGAATCAAGAATTTTCGAATCACCACGCTTAAAGCGAACCTCATAACCCTCATCAAGAAGCTGAGAAACTGAGAGCAAATTGAAACCAAGATTCTTGACAAGTGCAACCCGCTTCAACATGAAAGTGTCGCTCACCTGAATAGCACCCTCGGACAACACTCTACCTCTACCCTTATCCCCGAAAGTGATGTACTGCCTGGACACCACCGGGGTGAGACTGGAGAACCACTTACCATTACCTGTCATATGTCTCGAACAGCCAGAATCCATCAACCAAAAGTTCTCCAAGCCTCCCACCTGCACAATCAGAACCGAGAACGAGAATGAGCAAATGACTCGACACTAGGGTTAGCACAAAACGAGTCAAACCAGTGTCGGGCCATCTGCTCAAAAGAAGGGTTAGCAAAATCAACTCTACCGCGTGACACCCTCTCGTCTCTCACCATCGGACCTCTAGCACCACGCGGGGGAAAACGTGGCCTAGACTCTCTCCTAGCCTCAAAGCTACGGTCGAACCTCCCTGAACCAAACTGACCGCGAAACGGAGGCCGCCTAGCAAACTCACGAACAACTGGAACACCACGACTAGCAACCACAGGAACTGTACGCACAAAAGCGTCGCCTCTCGGCCAGGGTGAACGAGACACAGGCACACTACGAGAAGAGTAGTACCTGTCCCTGTTCCCCACCTCCTTCTCTCTTCTCACCTCCCTCTTCTTCCTCCAACAGAACTCCTCAAGGTGTCCATCCCTTCCACAATGCTCACAATGGAAGCGGACTGGCTTTGGCTTTGGGGTTTCTCTCGGCTGTGCCCTCTCTCTCGGCTGGTAAACCCCACTCCTCACAAAGGTCACTCTCCTCTGAAAGTTCTCTGACTTAGGTGGAAACTTGGGAGGATCTGGAGTGGTGTCAAGCTTGTTCAGCAGGTGGTTTGGTTTGGGTGTGAAGGTGTTCTTGAGAATGGCTTTTGGTGGGTTTGTGGGAATGTTTGCGGTGGAGCTCTCTGGATCTTCTCTCTCTCACCACTACTCTCACCAACCTTCTCAGAACCAAGACCACAACCATCAGCTCTCTTGAAACTCGCAATCAACATCTTGAGCTGAGGCTCACGACCAGACAACCAACCCAAACACTGTCTCAGCTCATCATTCTCATCTTGCAAGCGATTCACACACTGCTCTAACTCAACATTTTTCAATGCAACAACATCACAAGCAGAACATGAATTCGCAATGGGAGATTTAAGTTGTGCTTCAAGTGAACTAATCATGGTGCGTGATTCAAGCAACTGAGCATGCAAAGCAGGACAAGAAGTACAAGCACCTAGCAAAGATGACCTAGACTTCAACTCAGCAAGCTCAACTCTAGCACCCTCTAGTTCATCCAAGCAAGTCATGTGTTTCTCCTTAAGCACAACAAGATCAGCCATATGCACATCACAAAACGAGCATTCAACCTCATCAGACACAAGAGGAGCATCCTTCAACATGGCAATCTCAGACTCAAGCTTATCTGCTCTCTCCCTAGACTCGCAAAGCAAAGACTCAAACTCCATGGCCTTCTTTCCAGTCTCAGAAAGCAAGGTCTCAAGCTCAGCCACCCTATCCTTGGACTCTCCTAGCAAAGACCTAAACTCCCTCTTCTCCTTGTTGGTCTTCCTAAGCACATCATCGCGGTTATCGACCAACTGCTCTAACCTAGCAATCTCCTGACGCAAAGAGGTGGGATCTGTCAATACCTCATCCTCGGAGTCGGAGTCGGAGTCGTCCTTGCTCTTCACGGAGTCGTGCGCCATGGTGCAGTAGTCGACGGCGGCGAAGGAGATGCCGTTGAAGTTGCGGTTCAAGCTCTTCTTCTCCTTGCGGTGGCCGCGGCCTTCATCTTCACTGCTTGAGCTTGACGAGGTGTTGGTGGAGCTTGTGTCGATGTCGCTCGCATCTGCCACCATCGCTCGAGATCTGTGCTTCTTGTGTCCACCGTGCTTGTTCTTGGACCTTCTCTCGTCCTTGTTCTTGTTCTTGGAGCGGTACTCGTCCTTGGGACGGTGCTTGTGGTCGTCTCGCGGGCGGTGCTTGCGGTTGTAGTCGTTCTTGATCTCCTCGGGGCACTCGGCGATGAAGTGGCCCATCTTCCCGCATCTGTAGCACGTACTCCCCGCACGCCTCGAACCCTTGCGGTTCTGGTACATCCGCTCGAACCTCCTCGTGAGCAACGCGAGATCCTCCTCGCTCAGCACCTCATATTCTTCATCTGGAAGGGACACAAGAGAAGACAAAGCAAAGTGTCTAGGAGTGTTAGCATGTCCATATCCAGAGCCACCGACTAGAGCCAGACTATGGGGATCAGTCGGACTCTTAGCCTTGGCAAGCAACTGTCTGTCCACCTCGGAAGACTTCAACTTCGAGAAAAGCTTATCAACAGAAAGAGTCTCATAGTTTGCCGACTCCATGATCGCCTCAACCTTGGCACCCCACACGGATCTATCAAGTGCTTGCAGGAGCTTGATAGCTCGGTCATGATCCGAGTATGGGAGCACGGTAATGTTGGCTTTCATGTTGTTGACAATCGAAGTGAAACGCTGAAACAAAGCATCAACCGACTCTCCAGGCAAATGAGCGAAATTCTCATATTCTCTCCTGTACATCGAGAAAAGCCTAGCCTTGACATGGCTGTCACCACCGTGGGCTACCTTGAGCTTCTGCCAGATCTGGCTAGCTAGGTCCTCGCCCAAAACACGCTCAAACTCCTCGGCAGACAAGGCACGGAACAAGTAGTCAACAGCTCGGGCATTCGCCTCAAATCTATCCTTTGCATCCTGGGCATCTAAGTTGGTGGGATTGACATAGTTTTCATCTTTCGTCACATCCCACAGCAACTTTCCTTTGCCTCGCAAGAAAGCGCCCATACGCGCGGCCCAGTTTGGGTAGTTCTTCCCATCGAAGTGCGGAGGCCCGGAACCCCGATCTTGGTACGCCATCTTTGGATCTTAGACTGGTTAGAGTCGCAAAGACCCGTAACCGGCTCTGATACCAATTGAAGGACCGAAACGGCGACCAGAGAGGGGGGGAGTGAATGGGAGCCGATAAAAATTCCTTCCAAACAATCCGGCTATTCTCCCAAAACAACTCCGAAACCTCCGAGAGCAATCTTGCCAAGATCACGTAGCCACTGTCAAGCTACTGACCCTAGGAACAAGAAACGAGCAGCGGAACTCGAACCAATCGAAACGAACACCAAAACGACCCGAAACTCGGCTCGATCTAACACACCCAGGGGGGGCGGTTAAACCGGCCAGGGGGGGCGGTTAAACCGCCCGGGCCTGGGAGCCTCGGGAAAAAGTCAAAACAAAAGTGGATCTCCCAAACCGCTTGAGCTCTTGAGGCGAGATTTTGGTCAGATGATCTAGACCTCCAGTGGAGTGTTTTCCCAAAAGATCTCGGCCTCTAACTCAGTACAACTCCCGGAATCGCAGATCTCGCGAAGAACACCATGACCTCAAGTTTATCCCGAAAATCTCAAATCCAGAGCGATTCTCGGCGTTTGGGGGCAAGGGATCACCAGCAAAAGAGGCACAAGGCACTCATACGTGAATCCCCCAAAGAAATCCGAGAGAAAACGCCCTAGAACAAGAAGAACGAAAATCCCCCAAAAATAGCTCCGAAAATACTCACGAAAATAGAAAAAGGAAAGGGAGCTCGGGAAATCAAATCATGGCACAAAGATGAGCAGCACAAACTCCATCACATAACCATGAATTCACCTATACAAACTAGGAATGATTCGAAGTAGTTCTAGGTGGAGGGGATGAAGGGGAAAACAAGTTCAAAGTAAAACCTAAAGAGATAACTAGAGAGATGACAGCCACCAGCCCTGAAGGGGCCTATTAGTAGTCCAAGTGGTGGTGTCCTAAAGACTAAACTACCCCTAAGTGATACATACCCCTCAGGGGCAAATTTGACATTTTGATCTCAGATATTTTCCGGCTCGGGCACCTTCCACTGCAAGCTAGCTTCCCTCCGACGCAAGCCTTGCAGTCACGCCGCGTGTCCTCCGGATCGAAGCTCCTCGACGCCGTTCTTGGGCCAGCCCAGGGGGGCGGTTAAACCGGCCCTGGGGGGCGGTTAAACCGCCCCTGTCAGCCCACACAGGCCCAGCTGCCCAAGTTCGCCTCGTCGAGTCCTCGGTCCTTGGTTTTGAGGCCCAAACCAAGGGAAACCGTCCACCGATGATTTTGTGGCCAAATCACCAAACCCCGCGCGCAAACTTCGGTTGTTAGCCGCCACCTTGCGCCGGCTTCTCGTCCGCGTACGAGCTTCGGTTGTGAGCCGCTACCTCGCACCGGAACCACGTCCCCTTGCTCGTTCTTGCCAGCATGTGAACCGCACTTGATCCACCGGCCATCGGGTCCCTCGAACCAAGCCTACTTGTCTCTCCGCTCCTCGGAGGCCGCCATGGCTAAGACCTTTCGCGCCTGTTCTTCACCTGCACCAATGCAACCAAGCCGCATTCTACACCTGCAATACTTGAGCCAAGGGAAACGTCAATCCACACCACGTTGTCAATCACTCATCACACCAGGAAGCGACCATCCACCGGTCCTCGGACACACCGGGTCCTCACTGATTGTTAGGCTTCCGTGTCTTGAGATTTGTGCGTGGTTCTCTAAACCGTCCGATCTGACTATAGGTTTTCTACTCCTCCGCGCATGCCATCGTCGCCTTGTTCCTCCAAGCTCGCCGCCGTGTGCCAGCCTTGTCGCCCTTGCGTGCCTCTGCCACCGCTCTAGCTCTGTCATTGTGCGTTGTGGCCGTGCCCGTCGGCCGGCTGCCGATGCGCCCGCCGGCCTGCCATGCGCTCGCTGGCCGATCGTGCCCTCCCGCAAGCTGCGCGGGCCTGCCGCCTGCCAGCGCCGGCGGTGGAGAAGAAGCCATGGAGGCAAAAAAAAAATTCCAAAAATGTTGATATATGTATCCATAAATGTTGAATGCATTCTTCCAAAAATGTTGAAATAGGTTCTGAAAAATGTCGAAGGTATTCTTCTTTTTTGAAAATGCCGAGATTCGTTTTTGACATGTTGAATCTAGAATTTCTAAAAGTTCATCTATTTCATTGAAATGTTGAATCCACTCGAATTTAGATTTCTAATTTGGGCCTAATTGGCTTTATAGCCACAATATTTGTATATGGTTGGTGATTACTTGATCTGCTACGTATGAGGTCCACCTCAAGGGGCTTAAGATCTCCTTATTTAACACACTCCGGATGCCCTTAAGACCTCCTTGCTATATAGGGGCTTAAGACCTCCTTATTTAATTCACTACGTATGGCTCGGGTACGGAATAACTATAGAGCATAGTCTTACATGTCAAGAGCTGTTCCGCAACTTAGGGGTGTTTAGTTCCGGTGGAAACTATTGCGAAAAATAAATGTAGACTAATAATAAAACTAAGGGTCTGTGTAACACCCCGGCCCTCCAAAGCCGCACCGCCCAGCCCTTCCGAGGGGCGGGCACGCGTACACATAGCACCCTTCTTACACTTTCGTCCTCGCTTCGTGTAAAAGGGTTAACATGAGGGTGCTATGGCTGGGGGGACAAAGGCTTATAAGTTGGCTCCTAGCAATGTGGTACTAAACTCGCGCACACCGCGCTAACAAGCCACTACTGGGCCGAAACAATTGGGCCGGGTGTGACATACACCCCCCTCAAAGAACCCGACGTCCTCGTCGGCGCCAACTCTCCCTCACGGGCAAACGTCCCAGACCGCCCCCTCTTGGCGCACGTCCGTACATCCAGTGCCGGCGCCATATGCCATGCCGTGTGTTCCATCCGGGCCCACACGGGCTATGCGTCCTATGCCCGCACACTGACCCGTACGCGCAACCGCGAGGGTCGGCTCTGATACCATTTGTAACACCCCGGCCCTCCAAAGCCGCACCGCCCAGCCCTTCCGAGGGGCGGGCACGCGTACACATAGCATCCTTCTTACACTTTCGTCCTCGCTTCGTGTAAAAGGGTTAACCCGAGGGTGCTATGGCTGGGGGTACAAAGGCTTATAAGTTGGCTCCACCCTTGCTTAACTAGCAATGTGGTACTAAACTCGCGCACACCACGCTAACAGGCCACTACTGGGTCAAAACAATTGGGCCGGGTGTGACAGTCTGTCTCTAGCGCAGCCGACTGAAAAATTGCCTTGGCGTCAGTCACCCGCTACCCCCATCTCTCACCCCCGTGCAGCGTGCTTCGCCCCCGCCGGCCAACGCCGCCCTTGGCTCCGGCAGCTGCCGGCCGCCTCTGCCGCCGCCCGACCGCCCACCACCACCCTAATCTATCTACCTCCTCTTCCCCTGCGGGCCTTCGCTTCCCCTGCTCCGGTGGCCTCCGGCCGCCTTCGCAACCGCCGACCGTCCACCGCCCACCCTAACACATTCATCTCCAAGCCCCCGCCGTCCACCGCCTCTGCCGACGCTAACCATAGCAACCTTCTCACCCCCCGCTGCCGGCCGCCGCCCACCACATGTCCTGCCCTGCACGGCCGGCGACGCTCCCGCACCACTTCGCCCTCCGCCGCTGGCCGCACCGCCACCACCGCCGGACCTCCCGCCGCCCTCAACCTCCTCCTCCTCTAAGTCCAGTGGACATGGGAACCTCCGCAGACCCAAACCCTAACCCTGCCGGCCGCCGCCGGTCTCCGACTGCCTCCGCCTCCTCCCGCCGCCCACCACCACACTAATCTCTCCATCCTCTTCCCCGCCGCACCACCGCGCCCCAGATCCTTGACGACGGATCTCCTCCATCATGGCTTCTTGGTGGCTCCGGCGACAGCAGCGGCGGCGCGGAGACCGGCGGCGGCGGCGCATCTACTCCATCCAGGTAAGATCCGACGGCTCTCACAGTCGACTGACGGATTTACAAACCGTCAGTCGACTAAGAAGGAGCAAATCTGTAAAACTAATTATAGATCACGCCTGGAAATCGCGAGATGAATCTAATGAGGGTAATTAATCCGTGATTAACAGATGGTTACTGTAGCATCACTGTGGCAAATCCTGGATTAAGTACGCTCATTAGATTCGTCTCGCGAAATACATTCAATCCATATAATAGGTTATTTTTTTCGTCTACATTTAGTACTCGATGCATGTAAGAATCTTTTTAACTTTTATGTGATGGGTGAAAAGTTTTTCGTGGGGACTAAACACTGCCTAAAAAGAACTTCACACGCATACATAGGACTCATAGTTATTCCATATCCGAGCCATTGCCATGATGGGGAGCAGAAGCACCAGCTGCTGCAGCTGCAGGAAGAGACATCTGATGAATTAATCACGCACCCAAGGCCGATGGGTGCGGCAGATGCATGAATGGACATAAGACAAATAAGGAATAAGTAACTGAGACTTGTTGACTTGGTGATGACGCTATAAAATGATTGTGGAGAATGCATATGCTGCTCTAGTAGGCTTCTCCGACCCCATCGCCCACGGACTCACGTCACGTGTATGCATCTGCAAAAGATTAGCTTATGCAACTAGCCACCTAGCATGCGGTTGGTTGGAGGGTTCAGCGTGTTGGGATGGGTTCGACCTAGATAGACCAACGTTTGGTTGGAATGTCAAGTGAGTTGCGTTCGACCGAAAGGAAATATACCTTGTAGATGCGGGTCGAGTGCATTCCTTCGATTCGAGTGGACGCACTCGACCCACCTGGATGACGTTGCATCTCCATTGGGGCAAGTAGCTGCTCAAGGAGGAGGGCGGAGGCTGGCGAGGCATGGTGGAGGGACGCACGGGCGGAAGCCGGTGAGGTGCAGTGCAGGGGCGGAGGAGGCTGACGAGGCGCGGAGGAGCCGAACTCCAATGTACGCGGCCAAGAGTGGTTTGAGCTCCAGTGAGAAAGACTGTTGGGGGAGGATTCGGTGGCGGGGAGCTCTCGCTTCGAGCGCAAGGCGTACTCCAGGCTCCGGACGGGATGTGATTCGGTGGGGAGGTGAGCTCTAGTGAGAGCCGCGCGGGGCAGCGGCCGTCGAGGCGAGTTCCGACGGCTTCCACGCTATACCATCCCAAAAATCTCCTTCCTTTAAAAACTACCAAGAATAGAGCCATTACTCCCAATTCTGTGCATTAAATCGGTTTCATATGAATTTGTTTGAGCTAACATCTCCAAATTTAAACTCCAATTCATTTTTATCTTATACCCCAAATAGGACGCAACTTCATTTTCGGCCTAGCTTCACTCTCGGCCCGGCTCACCACCGCACTAGTCCGCCTTCCCACACCCCCACCTGCAGCCTACCTCGTCCGGCCCACTCTTCCAGCCCAGTCTCCAATTGCCCCACTGTCTTCCTCCCATCGCCATGCTCGCTACCCCACGTGCATACCGCCGCTGCCACCGCCCTTGAGCCGATCAGAGACAAGCCAGCCTCTAACAACCCTAAAATTTGTACAGTTTTTAAGTAAAGAAAATTATGAAAAACTTGAAGTTTTGTTTAATGATCTGAATTCATGAAAAATGTCTTTACAATTTAAGGATTAATTTTCTCTTCACAAAAATCGTAGTATTTAAAATTGTGCATTTGTATTTAAAATCATAAGTGCATGTTTGAGCTGGAGTTTATTTGGGTTTTATTTGGATCTCAAAAGTGTGAGGTTTGAATTTTCAATCTAATGGTGTTTCTGCCCTCCTTTTTTAACTTTGCGATTTTACCCTTACTTTTTTCGTTTGAAGCTGCCGTTTGCCCCTGGTACAAAGGTCCGTTAGATGAAACCAGATTAAACGAATTAAGAAAAAGAAAAAATATTTGCAAGATAGGAAAAGGACCTAACTACCCCTCCCCTATCCAATGAGTCCCGTGCTCTCTCATCTCCCATCTCACATCTGCTGCTCCTGATTTCCGCGCCCCCAGGCGGGCCTCCCCGCCTCGCACTCTGCCTCCACCCCCTCCTGCTCCCCCGCCGCCTCCCCACCCCCGGTGTGCGCGCTCCCGTCCTGCGCCGCCGCCTCCGCCCCGGCCGGCCGCTCACCACCGCCGTCCACACCGTCAAGCAGGACGCGGCGGTCTGGACTGCCGGCGTCGGTCTCTACGATCGGCGCGGCCACCACCGATGGCTCCATCTTCCACGTCGCCGTCGACCTCTCCGACTCCGCCGACCTCGTGGGGTCCTACACCTTGCCGGGGCAGTACCTCCAAACCGCGTGCCCTCCGGTGGAGAGGAGCTCAAGCCCGCGTTCATGGCCGTGGCGTCACCACCGGGCGCGGGCGCGCAGTTCGAGTCCCTGTGCGGCTGAGGCCACTGACCGCAAGGTCCGTCCAATCGCATCGGCGGGCTTCGGGTGGCGGCGGCGCTCCGGCCGGTGGTGGCGGCGCTCCGGCCGGTGGCGGCGGGCTTCGGGTGGCGGCAGCTCTTGGGGCCGGTGGGAGCGGTGGCGACTGCAACGCGGCAGCATCTGCCGGTGTGCGAGTGGTCATTAGATTTTGTGCACGGGCTGGAGAAGAAAGCCCTGACGTGCAGGTCCCACACGTCAATGGCAGGGAAAAAGAGGAAGAATGGCACCACAACATCAACTACTATGGGCATACTTGTCTTTTTGCACTTGAGTTTGACACCGTTAAGCCCTCCTAACAGAACAGGGGCAAACTCAATCTTCGTTTGGAAAAAGCGAGGGTAAAATCACAAAGTGAAAAAAAAGAGGGGCAAAATCACATTTTCATGTGAAAACGAGGGCAAAAATGCCAAAGCCCCTAAAAGAAAAACCTAAACCTAAGCACCAGACCGGCCCAACCCAAGCAGACTACTGTTGACGGTTGTTAAGTACCGAAAATAATCGTCAGTATTCTCTAATAAAGTAAAAGATTGACATTTGTTACACGCATTTCCCCTTTCGAATAATGTAGTTCTACATGTCCTTGGAGAATATTTAGTTGTAGGTGATTTGCTGCATAAATAAAGAGGGTTCTATACTCATGGATCCAAGTGACAAGACTCCGACGAATCAGAAGCCATCACACGTGCATCGCATGGATTGAAGGGCCCACAACAGACTCAAACCGCCTCAATTCAGTGTGGACACATGTAGCAGCACACAGGGCCAACATGACAGCCACCTGGAGAAAGCACACCACAGGAGAGGCCAGACATGGGTCGACCGAACCATAGGATTGGCCGAACCGACCTTGGCTCGGCTGATCCTGGTCTTCCACGTGTCACTCTCGGGTGCTGTCCTAAAGGTCGGTTTGCTATAGATGCTTGGAATATTCTCTCGAAAAACTACCATTTGGAGCTAGGGATGAATTCCTATTACCAGAAATCGTTTTTGATATTTTACCGATTTATGGAGCTAAATGAAAACGATATGAAAATACGGAAACGAAAACGATAAAAAAAACCGAAAGCGAAAACGATATCAGATCCTTCTGACCGTTTTTGAAAAATACAGTATTTATCCGTTAAAATACCGCCGGTAATTATCGGATCCCCAAAGCTAGCCCTTCGGTGCTTTTTCCTCTCTGGCCCTTTTCCTCCCCACAGCGCCTGACTGCCTTCGGCTTCTCCCGCCGAGTCTAAGCCAAATGGTGCAGCTAGGAGTCTAGGCCAAAGCAACGAACAGCTAGCGGATCTGCCATGGATGCCTCGTGGAGCGGTGGCGGCGTTGTACTCGCGAGGAAGAAGCAGCAGAGGGCGTGAAGTCTTGTTACGGAGGAAGGAAAATGGGCTATAAGATAACAGCTATGGGGCCCACTTAAATTAAAAATCTAGCTAAATGGGTAAATTGGTTTTACGATGAGTTCGGTTGACATGCTTGAGATATACTACAGCTGAAGGCAGCATTGTGTGAAGGACATCATCTATGTTTTATGATTTGTTTAAGTCAAACTTTGAGATTGGTTAATACATGCCATTGTGTGTTTCAGTATGTATGACGTTATGTGTCATGCATGTATATGACAATGTATGATGTGTCATGGATGAATCATGGTTTGATCCATAGATTAATCACTAATGTCTTAACCGCTAGTCCTTGAATTAATGTACCAGGCGAGTTATATGGCCATGTTATGCTCTACAATTTGTCATGTTTATCGTTTTTGAAAATATCGCTTCGATGAGTTTCGATCGTTATCGATGTGTCGTCGATCGTATAGTTTCGTTTCCAATATTATCGGAATACCGGCGTCGTTCTCGTTTCCGACGATATCGTATCGTTTTCGTTTTCAAGAAAAAAATATGAAACTGGAAGTGATGAAGCCTTCTTCCGATCGTTTTTCATCCCTACCTGAAGTACGCCTCCCCTCATGGCTGCAGGAGTGGAGCTGTGCAGAGCTAGGACCGAATGAAGGCTAAGTTGCATGCACGCGTGAGAGCAAGGATAGGGGCGCTGAGCAGCACATAGTATCTAGGTGTAATGCCACAGCTTGAAGGCATACTAATCCATGTGGAGCCCAACTCTATCATACTCTCTTCTTCTTTCTCCTCTTTTTTCTCATCTTTTTTTCTCTTTTTTCGTCTCTCTTTATTTCCCTTTTTCCTCCCTCTCTTTTTCCCAGCAAGCTAGGCACAGCTAGCACCATCTTTGGTATGAGTGAACTGTAGTGAGATGCTCACCAACGACCTCCCCCACACTTGGACTTTTGTGTCTCAAGACACAAAGGCCGAAGTGTGCAATGTCGATATCTCCTCTAGAATGTGTTCCATCACCATAAAGCATCAAGTGTAATATTTATGTAGCCTCCATGTTCTCGGGCATCGTATCACCCTCGATCTCAACCTAAAATGGTTAGCGATCAGAAATATTGCAGACCAACCTAAACACATGTTCTTGTTTTAATTGTAGAAGAAAGCTCTGTTATTGTTTATTTGTTTTTATTTATAAAATATTTTTTATGATAATCTGGGCTATTATCTTCCAGCGGTGCTTTATTTATGGCCACAAGCTTGACCATGGAAACTCCTTCTTGCAGCTATCATTGGTGACGTAGTTCCTAGTTTTATTACCATTTGTGGATTGTAAAAAGATATTGGTGCAAGGTTAGCACCACAATACAACCAAAAAATCTGCAATGCTACAATAAAAATAAGCATCCACAACCAACCTTCTAAACATCTTAAAAACCAGTTGATCCATGGTGCAAGGCGAGATGGACTCTATAGATCCCATTGTTGGTGTTTCTTAGCGTCAAAGCTAAAATAGCAGTGATGCCAGAAAGCCTATGGGTATTGTAACGTTAATGAGTGAATCCGTGTTGGCGCTCTTAAATGACACGCTTTTAGTGTCGTTCTAGTAGTGATTCCAAGCTTATTATTATACTATCCCCGCCACTTGGTATTGAAATAACCTTGTTTCCACTTATGTCTTGTATTTTGGAGCAAATTGTGTTTTTTAGGAAACTCGACACAAATGGAGCAAGTTCAGGCGATTTGCTAATGTGCTCAAAGCATACATGGACTAAGACCGAGGAGAAGGGTTAACACGAGAAAGATGAGGCTGATTAGGGCCAAAAAGGACCCTGGCCAACCGGCCCAAGGCCCTCTTGGCCGGCCGGCCTGGCCTGTTCTTTGGCCTAATCGAGCCCCCATTTCTTCGGGATGAAGCATTCCTCAACCCTAGCATATATACTCGCCGCCATTCGCCAGAGAGGCAATGAAGTACACCAGAGACGCCGAAGGACGCGTAGAAGCATACGAGAGCGATCAAGATTCAATCTAGAAGCCATCCACAAGGAGGAAGCGGTGCCGGAAACCCTAGGGGCAACATCGGCGGCGCTACACCTTGGTGGACAGCGAGGAGATTGTTTCTAGATCGAGGAGTTCACCACCATGACTAGTGCTTCAATGTTCATCTACATGGGTTAAACACTTCTATTGTCCATGGGGTTGTATGGGGATCTTGAGATGTAATCACTGAATCTATATTTGAGTTATTGATCTATCTTGTTCTTGGCTTGTCTTGCTCTTCGTATATCTATGCCTTGGCCAGGTAATTTTATGGTTTGCATGCGCGTTGTGCTTCCTAGATCGCTTACCATGAGATGGATCTTTGTTCATCAGCAGATTCTCCCCGTTTGGTGACAGCTTGCGGGAGGGAAAACTGTTGAGCATTGATCCATGTTTGATCTTGATAGATTAGATTGGTTTTGTCATGATTTGGTGTTGCATCTACAGGTGATCCTAGACCCTATGGGCATTCTCTTCTCATATCTTGCGCATATCTATCAACCGTACTCATTAACCTAGATTAGATTGATCTCTTTGTTATATTAGATTAGAACCTACACATATTCAGTTTATTCCAACTTGATTAGTGCTTAGTTAAGCGTAATAACCACTTGTTCCGTGGATTGATAACCTTAGGGGAGTACTCTCTTGAAGGAAGAGCTACAACAGATCCATGCGCTTGCGGTGGATCTTGGTGCGCGTTCGGCGTGCCAACAATCCGCAAGCGCACAGATACCACTATAGCTTTCCCCAAAGAAGAGTATTCCAAGTATCGAATCCAAGGGAACGTGTGTGCACACTACTCACACTAGGGATCCACGGGACAGGAGGCTGGCATGTGGGTCCTTGTCTGGGTCTCCGGGGTGTCTTGCGTGTTTCTTGTATTTTACTCCCAGTTGTGGGCCCTTCAATCCATGTACTTGCACGTGATTAATCGGAGGTGTGTTTCTTGCTCTTGTCGACCCATTGATCCGTGGGAGGCTGATGTGGCAGCCCTTAGTTGGCTGGGTTCTTGCTAGTTTAGCCACTTTAGTGCATTCCCACTTCATTCCACTTCATTTCCACTTTAGTGGCTGGGTCCTCCCACTTCATTTCCATGTATAATTTCCATGTATGCTTCTGGTTAGGGTCAGCCCACCTATCAGCACGAGGACGGTGATTGGTTGTGGCGGAGCGCATGCACCAATAAGAAGTGGGCACAGCCGGCCCAGGCACTCATCAGCAGTGGCGAGCTCACCATATACACTGGCAGCATAGAGTAGTCGTTGAACCAGCACATACAGTCCATTCAGGATTGGCAGCGACAAGCCTATGAGAGGATCACCGCCATGCAGTAGCAGCAGGAGGAGTGGAGGGCTTACTATCGTTGACAAGGTAAACCCCAACCAGGGACATTAAGCCTAAAGCTAGATTATTAGGGGAAGACCCCCACAAGAGGTAACTTGTATCTTTACTACTTTCAAAATATGCATGATAAAAACAAAGCTACAAAGGCATGCAGGTTGCTAGTTTCCATTTCCAGGCAAAGCCCAAACAAAGGACAGCAACAGAGCTAGACTCTCAGTCGATCTATATATTTGCATGCTTAGCTCAGGCACCATTAATTCACTCACGCCCTAGCTAGTGCTCGGGCTGCAGCTGCAGCTGCTTGCTTATGTCGGCGGCAATGAACTCAGCGTCCATGCTGCTGCCATAGATGCCTGTTCCGGAGAGCCCTGCGTAGTAGAGCCCATTCTCTGCCTTGGGGTTGCGCTGCTTCAGCAACCCATCATCACCGATCAGCTCGCCGCCATCCTGTAAATTTCACTCTCAACATTCCTGTCATGCCACTAATTGGATATATAAGTGTAACGAGATAATGGCCATGATGTCCGTTATAGTGGGGAACTGGGGACACACCTGGAGCCATCGCTTTATGCCGCTCCGGTAGCCAGTGGCGAAGACGATGGCATCAAAAGGATGCTGCCTGCCGTCGGCGAACTCGACGGCGTTCCCATGCACGCTCGTCATGTCTGTCGATATAACCTGCACATTGATCGTCACATCACACAAAACAACATACTCTTCAGCGCTATCATTCAACGTACATTATATTTACTTATTTAGTATTTTGCAACAGCACCATCTGTGAGATCGAAAGTAGGATCAAGGGGCTTCAATTCACTGACCTGAATCTCGCCGCTCTTGATCTTCTTGTAGGTGCCGACGTCGGTGACCGGGATAGCGGAGGTGGCGAAGGGCCCGATAGCCGGCCTCTTGATCCCGTGCTTGGACGTGTCCCCAAACACGAGGTAGCACAAGAGCAGCACCAGCTTGTCGATCATCCATATTGGCAGGTAAAACCCCAGCATCACTCCCAGGTTCAGTATCCATTTTGTGAGGATGTGAAACTGCATAGAAATTCGATCAAGTTGAGAGATTATTGTTAGGAGATTGAGGGTTTTCTTTTCATTATTTTTGTGTATGAATGATCCTGGTCAATTATCATGTTGTATAGAAAAGACAATTGAGCAAGTTGAGAATAATTCCAAAACAAGAAGACTTTCATCAGTCATATAGTCGTATTTAATCTTCTTTCTTTCTTGTAAGCTTCGATCGTGATGGTTGATGGATACTACACATGGTACAGTAAGACAAACACACATTGGTTGCGGTCATTTCACTATAGGACGTGAGCAAACGCGACAAACCAACCAGCATCTGAAGATCTCCATATGTTGATTTTACAAAGGAAAATTAAAAGAAATAGAAGTAATATCTTCCAACATTATTAATCTGCAAATCTTCACAACAGTATAAAGAAAATATTAAACGCGCCAATCTATGTAACAATAGAAGTAGAAACTACAAAAATGTCATATATACACACAATAGTTGGTATAAAATGGGATCGTCAACCACCTAGGAATCTAGGATAGGATCATGCAATTACAAAAGCTTAGATATTCAGGTGTTCTTTGTTTTCAAGAAAGGGATATACGCAAACCGCAAGATATGGACATTCACTCAACCAAGAATTTGATAGTTGAAGCCTCCAATTTCGCATACTAAAAAGGTTTACTACCACTGAATTTTGTAAATTAAAAAGTTCAGTGGTAAATTATAAAATTATTGACAGATTTTCAGTAAATCTAGATTTACAAATAAATAGAGGTTTAAGTTTAATTTTTGTTATCATAACTTTAAAGAATTATTTTTACCCATAGGAAAAAAAGAATTAAATTCTATGAAATCATGTTATTCAAGTGCACTCTATTTGAGGTCATACTTGGACCCCATGTTTTCCAATTAACTGCGGACACGAGTGCATTCCTAAAGGCTAAAGTTTCTAGACACCCACGTTGAATATAGGCCTCCAAATACTATGGCGCGCGCACACAATCATGTTTCTTTTGGCATAATTTGAAAAGAAAATCGTTCTCTTTCAATTTAACAAAAAAAAGCGCAAAGGCTTAAATGAAGTTTAAGCTTTTCATTTTTTTAATGAGAGTATAAACTACAAAAATGCTTGATTAGGGTGTCCGATACCCCAACCAAAAATCGAATACTCCTACCCATCACAATGTTGCAGTGGGGACTTTTTAGCATAATTTTGTTGCAAACAGGCCCACGATGATGTTGCAGTGGAAATATTTTACATGTTTTTATAGCTATGTGATGTTGTAGCAGGAGCTTTAATTAATTACTGATGTTGCAACCGGAGTTTAATTGTTCACTAATGTTGCGATAGTTGTTTTAAGATTCACATTAGGTTGATTTGTGATGCTACGGTGGTTATTTTCGTATGTTTGATATGTGGGATGAGTTGATGTTGCGGCAACAATTTTTGGACATTGTAAAAATGTATTCTAAATGTTTCAATAGTTGATTTACCATATGTAATAATGTCAATGTGATGACGCTAACCTCACTGCGCACCACGATGGAGGTGATAGCACCACCTTCGGCAAGGTCGAGCGCGATCTCCATGCCGGAGTTACCGCATCCAACCACAAGGACGCTCTTCCCCTTCATTCCCTCCGCCGACCGGTACTCGCTAGCGTGCACCACCCTCCCCGGGAAGGTCTCTATCCCTGGCACCTCCGGCACGAACTTCTCGTCATATGTGCCCGTGGCTACGACGAGGAACCTGGCCGCGAGCCGCTCGGCCTCCCCAGTCCCGACGGCGACGGCCTCGACGTCCCACCGCCGGTGCTCGGCGTCGAAGCGCGCGGCGCGGACCTCACGGCGGAGGCGTGAGCAGACGCTGAAGCGGGCGGCGTAGCCGTCGAGGTAGTCGGCGAAGTCGTCGCGGGGCAGGTAGGCCGGCGCGGCGGCGGGGTGCGGGGCGTGCGGCAGCGCGGTGGCGCGCTTGGTGAAGCGCAGGATGAGGCGGTCGTAGGTGCGCTTCCGCCACGTCGAGCCCACGCAGTCGTCGCGCTCCAGGATCAGGCCTGGGCACCCCGCGCAGGGATAGGCACGCCGAGACCGCGAGACCCGACGGCCCAGCCCCCACGATGATCACCTCCGGCCGCAGAGCGCCTTCTTTCTCCATTGTTCCTTGACTTTTGGGTACGTGTGCCGGCCGTAGTGTGCTCCTTTTATGCCTGCGCAAGAGAGAGTCGGAATGGAAACGTGTCTATACAACACTTGTCACAGACTCCACTTAGTCCCATAAAAATCTGGGGCAATTGTCAGTGCCTCGACTGCCTCGTGCCTCCAAATAACTAAAACGTGACCAGCCACACTCACAACATACGTCTGCCATGTGCACTACGGGATTCAGGGCCTTTACCATGCGCCAAGGACACACGGCAATGGCCCTTATGCACACGGCAAACCCTTTAACGTGTGCTACACACAGCAAAAGGCACACGGCAAAGATTAGCCGGCAAATACGGTCTTTGCCATGTGCCTTTTCTCAGGCACACGGCAAAGCTTTGTCGTGTACTAGATTTGGCCCACTGCAACAAATTTTCAAAAAAATAAAAAAAATAATCGGCGGCCGCCATCACCATCACACCACCACCGCGCTGCCACCACGCCACCACGCCGGCCACCACCACCGCGCCGCCACGCCGGCCCGCCAGGAGAGGGAGGTGAGGGCCCTGCCAGCCGCCACCGACTTCGCGCCGCCGCCGGGGCCGGCCTGCCCGCGCGACGCTCGCGCCTGCCGTCGTAGCCTCCCACGCGTTGCTCCGCCCGCACCCGCCAGCGCGCCGCGCGCCCCTGCCGCCGCAGCCTCCTGTGCGTCGCTCCGCCTCAGGAAGGGATAAGGAGGAGAGAGGGAGGAGAGAAATGAGAGATAAGGAGAGAGAGGAGGGGGATCCGGTGGCCAGCGTGGGAGGGAGAGGGGGATGGATCCGCATGAAAGAGTTTGGGCCAATGGGAGAGCACCATTTCGGTGTATTGGATTGATGACGTGGCGGATTGTGTTTCTTTGATGGCCTTATAATGTATTTTTGGATAGGTAAATAGGATCAAATGAAAAAGTGCCCAACTACAAAGTTTTAAATCTCAAGGAGCTCTACAACTTTGGTATAGAAGTTATTTACATCAGAGATCATTTGAAATTTTTAAAAATTTCAAATTTCAAATTGAATGCCTTATAATGATATTTTGAACTACTAAATAATCTCAAATAACAAAATTGTCAACTAGAAAGTTTTAAATCTCAACGATCTGTACAACTTTGGCATAGAATTTATTTACATCCGAAATCATTTGAAAGTTCTAAATTTATGATTTTAAATTAGATAAATTATACTAATATTTTAAAATATTAAAAAATCTCAAATACAAAAGTTGAGAACTAGAAAGTTTTAGATTTCATTTAGATGTACGACTTTGGTATAAACTTTTTTTGCACAAGCATATAAAAAAGTTTGTATTCAAAAAATATATCTACTAACTCTCTTACATACAATCACACATATACTTGTTGTGAGATGTTTCGATTTTATCAACATCGTCATGATAAAATATGTGAAATATTCTCAACTTTTTATCATAGCTTTCATGTGTTATAACATCACATCATGACAAATTTCATGATTTTCAGACTTCATTTGCTTTTTTTAGAATTTAAAAATCGTTCGGACACACGCTCGTGGTCGTGTTTCATGCACAATATGTTCGAAATTTCTTTTCATTTCACGGGTAACGTCTCAAATTGGGCTAAATAACATGAATATCATTTTTCGCTCATTTTATTGTATTATTTGAATCACTTGCAGCTCAAATTTGACTTGATTCAAAAAAATTGCTTGAAATGTAATTAATTAGTTGATCCCAATTCCCATCACAAAAGCCACACGAAATTAATGCCGACCCAACTCATCACGCACTATTGCACAAGTGGCTTTAAGTACCGGTCAAGAAACCGGATTAGTACCGGTTCATGAGCCGATACCTTCTGGTCGGTACTAAAATGCAAGACATTTAGTACGGACTACAACACGAGCCGGTACTAAATTCCTATCCCATCTTGCTGTTGCCGCCCGCTTTTTTTGTTTTTATATTTTATTTCTCTTCCATACGTTTGATTCCACGATTCACATGAAGCTACAGAAGAAAATTTTTATCATTGGGTTGAAAATTCCAATAAAGATTTATATAGGCATGCGCCTCATACATCACAAAAGCAAAAAATACATCAATTTGCAACTTGCATAGTTTGAAGGGGAAGAAGAGAAAAAACATCATCTTCTCCCCTGCCGCCGACAGGTCCTCCGCCACCGCGACTACCCGCGCGGGTCGCCGCGGCCGGGCGGCGACCCCCCGAGCTCGTTGTCACCGCCGCCACGGCCGGCCACGGGAGCTCGCTGGAGTCCGCCCGAGCCAAGATCAGCCGCGGGCGCTGTTCGCTGGGTCCACCCGCACCGGAGGCCTCCTGAGCCACGTGCCAACCGCCCGCTCGCTGGGGCCGCGCCGCCCGCTCACGCACAGGGGCAGACCGGGGGCACCGCTCGCCAGGGCCACGCCGCTCGCCGGGGCCACTAGCCCCCGCCGCGTGCGCCCACATGTCATAACGTGATGAAATGACCGCAAGCTAGCGAAGTGTTTGTCTTATGGTACCACGTGTAGTCTCCATCAACCATCATGATCGATCAAGCTTACAAGAAAAAAAAAACTAAGAAAGATACTATACTACTTTGTGGCTGAAGAAAGTATGAGAATATATTCTAACAGCCTAGCTAAATTCATTCATCAATATGTAAAATAGGAAAACATTGGATAAAAATGGATGTCTCTTCATCTTCCTCTCTATTCTATCTGGCTAGCTGTCCCCTCCTCATTTTTCTTAGCCGCTCCCACTAGCTATCTTTATTCTGAAGATTTACCTAGTCAGTTGGTTTTCGCACCATTTAGGAGGCTCTTTATTTTTTTACAGGGTTGAAAAAACTTTAAATTTAACGAGAAGAATAGCTAGTTTTTGGAGATGCTAACAACAGTGACGTCTCAAGTTGCTTGAATTTCCATGCAGCTACACACACTCACAAATCGGATACTGAACCTGGGGGTGGCGCTGGGTTTTTACCTGCCAGTCTGGATGGTCGACACGCTAGCACTGCTCTTGTGCTACCTCGTGTTCGGCGACACGTCCAAGCACGGGATCGGAGAGGCCGGCCATCGGGCCTTTCTCCATGAACCAGCAAACCTCCGCCCTCCCGGTCGTCATCGACGTCGGCACCTACAAGAAGATCAAGAGCGGCGAGATTCAGGTCAGCGAACTGAAGCTAGCTCTTTGATCTTATTGTGATGAAGCATCTGTTTGCGCAATGCGATGGCCAAAATCTGCAGGTTATACCGGCGGGCATGACGAGCGTGAACGGGAACGTCGTCGAGTTCGCCAACGGCAGGCGGCATCCTTTCGACGCCATCGTCTTCGCCACCGGCTACCGGAGCGGCGTAAAGAGGTGGCTCCAGGTTCGTCTCTCTAGGCAAAATATATCATGCCCATTAATTATAGCTCATCACTTATGTATCCCATCAGTGGGAATGTTAAGAGTGAAAACTGTTGCAGGACGGCAGCGAGCTGATTGGCGACGACGGGATCCTGAAGCAGCGCAGCCCCAAGGCGGAGAACGGGCTCTACTACGCGGGGCTCTCCGGGAGAGGCATCCTTGGCAGTGGCACGGACGACGAGTTCATCGCCGCCGACATAAGCAAGCAGCTGCAGCCCGGGCCCCAGGCCCAGGGCAAGCCCGAGCACTAGTCATTATATTTGGGCTTTTACTTAGCTTGCCCTGGAAATGGAAACTAGACACCTGCAGGCTGCAGTCCTGCAACCCTTTGTAGCTATGCAGGTTGCATGCATGGCTGAACTGAATAGATATACAGAGCGTGCTTGATTTGGTTACATTGCGCTTGTGCCGTGTTGCGAGTTGCTATGCGTCAAATCTTCCACAATCGCGAGAAGGCAATCCAGCCTGCGTTTCTATTTGATCAATTTAACTCCTCTTGGAAATAAAAGGAAAAAAGTTGAAAATACTGCCTCAAGTATAGCCAATTTTTTTCTTTATACATATATAGGTGGAGCTTTTAAGTTTTTTTTTTTTTTGCAAAATGATAGTACATAACATAACACATGTTAGAAAAAATACATCATAGTTTTTTTATCATTAACTTGATATGTTAGAATATCTAATAATAACTTAATTATTGGACTACAAAATTATACGAAAAATAACATTGAAAAAAATCATAACATATTTTTTTCATGCATCGTGATGTCTACTACTACTAAGCTGCAAAATTTGAAATTAAAATTGAACTTGTATATATATGGAGAAAAAAAACATTTTTTGACAAATTATATTAGGGAGTAAATTGAACCAACTGACATTGCTTAGCGCGGGGGGGGTGTTAAATTGGATCAAATTATAGTTTAGAAGATTATTTAGACTTTGGCTATACTCGAGGGGAGTGATTTACTTGTGGGATCAAGTGTTCATCCTTGAGACAGTTGCTCTAGTAGAGGGCCCCTGATAAAGACGGGTAACCCTGCACAATCCTAGAGTAGTAATCGATAGAATAGACGTGGTGTCTAGGCTTCCTTTAAGTTACCGCCTTGTATGTTCCATGCCCCACGGTCAGAGGGGTAGGTGGTAGGTGGTGATAGCGCTGTTCGTCTCTTGTAGTTCCCCATGTTCCAGTTAGCGGTAGAGCTAATGGCCAAAGGGTATTGGTAGAACAGGATCAAAGCAGTGTAGCAAAGTAGAGGTTGATTATATCTATCCTTACACCCTAAAAAACCTAACAGAAGAGTCCTCTCTATCCTCGCCTACCTACCTCTTGGTGTCCTTGGACGAACCAAATAGAAGCCTTACACCTCCGTTCTTGAGAAAATATGATACCCTAAATACTCTCTAGGTGAAGTGCTACAACGGTATCTCCGTGCGCTTGCAGATTATTCTGTGAATGTTAAAAAATACCAACACCAAGTTGAGATTGAGGTGAAGTGGTACAACGATATCTCCGTGCGCGGGCGGCTAGGATGCTGGGGTGCGAGCGTGGGGACACGTGGCGTGCATCCCGTGATGTGGAGCAAGGTGAGGTGGCACGACGGCGGCCCAATGTACAAACATCGAGGCAGAATGGGAAAATCTCTTCGTGGCTGGCTTCTAGCCTTCTAGAAGGTGCAGAACTCTAGGGCTTGGGCGCGACTGCGGGAATGTGTGGGTCTAGGTGGAGCTGGCACCGCGCTGCAAAGCAGAGGAGAGAGGAGGAGGAAGGGCCCCACTGGCGACGAGAGAAGAGAGGGAAGAGGGTGGTGTCGAGCTGGGCCGTGAGCAACAATCTGATTGGGTTGGGCCAGACTGGTGCTTAGGTTTTTCTTTTGTTTTAGATTTGAATTTTGAATTAGACTAAAAATTCAAACCTCACACTTTTGAGATCGAAATAAAACCAAAATAAACTCCAGCTCAAACATGCACTAGCATGCGTTTGGTCGGAGGGTTCAGCGGGTTGGGATGGTTTTAACCCAGATGGACCCACATTTGGTTGGAATGTCAAGTGTGTTGAGTTCGGTCTAAGGAAATATACCTCGTAGATGCGGGTCGAGTGTATCCCTCCGATTTGAGTGGACGCACTCGACCCACTTGGATGACGCTGCATCTCCATTGGGGCAAGTAGCTGCTCAAGGAGAAGGGTGGAGGCCGGCGAGGCATGGTGGAGCGACGCATGGGCAGAAGCTGGTGAGGTGCAGTACAGGGGCAGAGGAGGCTGACGAGGCACGGAGGAGCCGAACTCCAATGTACGCTGCCAAGAGTGGCCTGAGCTCCAGCGAGCAAGGTTGTGGGGGGCAGGATTCGGTGGCAGGGAGCTCACGGCTCCGAGCACAAGGCATACTCCGGGCTCCGAGCGGGATGTGATTTGGTGGGGAGGCGAGCTCTAGTGAGAGCAGCGCTGGGCAGGGGCCGTCAAGGCGAGTTCCGGCGTCTTCCATGCTGTAACATCCAAAAATCTCATTCCTTTAAAAACTACCAAAAATAGAGCCATTACTCTCAATTCTATGTATTACATCAGTTTCTTATGAATTTGTTTGAGCTAACATCTCCAAATTTGCACTACAATTCATTTTTATTTTGTATCCCAAATAGGCCGCAACTTCATTTTCGGCCTAGCTTCACTCTCGGCCCAGCTCGCCACCGCACTAGTCCGCCTTCCCGCACCCCCACCTGCGGCCTACCTCATCTGGCCCACTCGTGCAACCCATTCTGCAATTCCCCCACTATCTTCCTCCCATCGTCACGGTCGCTTCCCCATGTGCATACCGCTGTCGCCACCGCTACATGCCGGCGCCTGTAACCCTAGAGCCGATAGAGTTGAAGTTGACAGCCGTCTTTCAAGTGGAGGTGCAACAAAGAAAGCCATCCATCTTAGCAGGAAGTATGTCTATCTACCCTAGGAAGTGAAGATTACAGGTACGAATTCACAAGTAAGGAAAAAGACTAATTGCTGTTTTCAAGGATCGCCGAAGAGCTTGATTCGAGAGCTGGGAATGCAGCATCAGATATCCATTCATTTCATCAGGAAGCACGCCTATCTGTCCAGAGACCAAACCAGCCACTGTAACGACCCTAAAATTTGTACGGTTTTGAAGAAAATGAAATTACAAAAAATTTGAAGTTTTTGTTTAATGTTGTGAATTCATGAAAAATGCCTTTACAATTTAAGGATTAATTCTCTCTTCACAAAAATGCACATTTTTTAAAAACCCTATAGCAAAATTTTCTGCTTCGATCAAGCTAAACAACAAGAATCTATATATTCAAATTTGTTTGGTTGTAAGCTAGGTTCATATCCCTTTTGCTACCTCGGCATTCCAATGCACCATAGAAAGCTAACTAATAATGATTGGAAGGAGAGAGAAGAATGTTTTGAGAATAGATTGAGTGGGTGGAAGGGTAAATTAATGTCAGCAGGAGGTATGCTAGTGTTGATTAATTTGGTGCTGTCAAGTCTACCGATGTTCATGCTATCCTTTTTTGAGATCCCAAAGGGTGTTCTAAAAAAATTAGATTATTACAGATCAAGATTTTTCTGGTAATATGATCAGGACAAAAAGAAATATAGATTAGTGAAATGGAGTGTTTTGTGATAGCCAAAAAGAATAAGGAGGAATGGGAATACTGAACCCCGATATACAGAATAAATGCCTAGTACGTAAGTGCCTTTTTAAACCGTGTAATGGTGAGGATGGTATTTGGCAGGAGTTGCTGAGAAATAAGTACCTAAAAAACAAGACTTTGGGTCAGGTTAACAAGAACCAGGAGACTCGTATTTTTGGATGGGTCTTTATGGGTGTGAAGGACTAGTTCCTGAGTTTAGGTAGGTTTAAGTTGCAGGAGGGTAACCATTGAACTCACAGTATCCATCCCTCTATAATATTGTGCGTCGAAGATATACTATAGTTGCTGAAGTCTTTAGATCATCACCGTTAAATTTGTCCTTTAGAAGGGCTTTAGTAGGTGATAAGTTACAAGAATGGCAGAACCTAGTATCACGACTAGTCAACATCGATTTGCAGGAGGGTAGAGATATCTTTATACTCCCTCCGTTTTGAAATAAAAGTCGTTTCGGACAATGACACGTTCTCCAAAATGTTACTTTGACTTCTTATTTTTTCAAAAATATTTATTAAAAAATAATACATTTATACTTTTGTAGAAATATTTTTAAAGACAAATCTATTCATATGGTTTTCACATTTTCAAACTCAACGAACTAAAAGTTATTTACGATTTATATTCCTGACGTTTGACTACAATCTTGTCCAAAACGACTTCTATTTCAATACTTAGGGATTATGGTCCTTACATGCGAATGGTTTTTTCTTAGTGCGCTCTATGTATAAGCATCTTATTTTTGTCAAAAAATATATAAGCATCTTGTCAATAGTGGAATTACAGTCACACATGAAATTTGGTGCACCAAGCTACCATTAAAAATTAAGATTTTTATGTGGTACTTAAAGAACAGAGTTATACTAATAAAAGATAATTTAGCAAGAAGGAATTGGAATGGCAGTAAACACTGTTGCCTTTGTAATGTGGAAGAGTCCATCAAACACCAGTTCTTTGACTGTGTGTATGATAGATTCCTGTGGAGGGCTGTACATATTGTTTTTGGTATTGCTCCTCCTTTTGACACCGATGAGTTGTTCCATATTTGGTCACGACAAGGGGGACACATCCAAACTTAAATTTATTGACAGGGGTGGTGGCCTTATTTTGGGCAATTTGGTTGACAAGAAATAATGTGGTTTTTGATAAATGTCAATCGAAAACTTTTATGGAGGTCTTATTCAGGAGAACTTACTGGCTCTGACAATAGGCCCTGCTACAATGCCATGATGAGCAAAAAGATATAATGATCCAAGCATGTCGGACGACTTCCGCGCTTCATTTTTCCGCCTTTCATGGATGGCTTTTTAGTTTACGGATTGTTTTTAAAGCATGCGTGATCAACATGTGAACAATAGTCGTATGAGCATGTAGTGCAAGTTTACTATGTGTAACAATTTGCGGAGTGGTTCCTCCTCTATGAGGTGGATTAAGACGGATTTTTAAATCCATTATCCAAAAAAAAGTTACATAAGGCCATAAGCTAAGCTTTTGCATATGCATACACGTGACGTGAGTCCGTGTGTGACGGGGTCGGAGAAGCCTACTAGAGCAGCATATGCATTCTCCACAATCATTTTATAGCATCACCGAGTCAACAAGTTTCACTTACACTTAATTATTCGTTATTTGTCTTTTGTGTCCATTCGTGCATCTGCCGCACCCATCGGCCTTGGGTGCCTGATTAATTCATCAGATGTCTCTTAGACTCTTCCTGCAGCGCAGCTGCTGCTGCTTCTGCTCACCATCATGGCAATTAATGGCTCGGATATGGAGAATAACTATGAGTCCTATGCATGCGTGTGAAGTTCTTTTTGGTTGCGGAACAGCCAGAAGTGCTCTCTAGTAGGCATATGCGACGGGGTCGGAGAAGACTATGCTATATAGTCATTCCGTACCCGTAGTGTATTAAATAAGGAGGTCTTAAGCCCTATATAGCAAGGAAGGTCTTAAGGGCATCCGGAGTGTGTTAAATAAAGAGGTCTTAAGCTCATTGAGGTGGACCTCATACGTAGCAGACAAAGTAATTAATCTCCCCAGCCATATACAAATATTGTGGCTATAAAGCCAATTAGGCCCAAATTAGAAATCTAAATTCGATTGGATTCAACATTTCAATGAAATAGATGAATATTTAGAAATTCTGGATCCAACATGTCAAAAACGAATCTCAGCATTTTCAAAAAAGAAAATACCTTTGAATTTTTTCAGAACCTATTCCAACATTTTTTGAAGAATGCATTCAACATTTAAGGATACATATATCAACATTTTTGGGGAAAAAATTGCCTCCATGGCTTCTTCTCCACCGTCGACGACGGCGGGAGGCATGCCTGGGCAGCTTGTGGGAGGGCGTGATCGGCCAGCGAGCACATGTCAGGCCGGCGGGCGGGGCCACAAAGCACAACGACAAAGCTAGAGCGGTGGCAGAGGTGCACAACCACGACATGGCTGGCACATGGCGGCGAGCTTGGAGGAAAAAGGTGATGATGGCATGCGCAGAGAAGTTGAAAATCTAGAGTTGGATATCGGACGGTTTAGAGAACCCCGCACAAATCTCAAGATACCGAAACCTAACAATCATGCTTCCATAAGTTACATAGGAAATCCCGCGCGAAACGTGGGTTCCACGGCTGAGACCCATATAGAAGAGAGGGGGCTCCTATATGTCTTGCGAAAGATGGTTAAGCAATCAATCTATAAAGCTCACCGAGCCCCATCTGATTATTGGACCATTTAACATTTCACTAATAAATGTTGGACAAAATTGTTGACCAACATTTTTTAGAAAAATATTGAACATATGTTTTGTCAAAAATGTTGACCAACATTTTGTACCAAGTTTTTTTTCAAAAACGTTGAACGTCAATATTTTTTAAAAATGTTGACCAACATAAAAAATGTTGGTCCTCAACATTTTTTCACCAACATTTTTCGAAAAGGTTTAAGCCTTAAATTTTTTTTAAAAAAATATCAACATTTTATAGCAACTTTTTTTCCAGCACCGTCCGACCTTCTTCTACGGCTCCGACAGTGGTGGCGAGACAGGCGGCACGCGCCAGCCGGCCGCACGGGGCCCGTGTCAGACTGGGGCGAGGCCGCACAGGGCCGTGGCTGCGGCAACTCCAGTCAGGGGCAGCGGTGGCGGTCGCGGCCGAGGATGGCGTCGGCGAGCACGACGACCGGTAGTGACGGAGTGGGCCCCGTGCAAGGGGCGGCGGCGGCGCGGTTTGGGGAGGGTGTGGTTGGTGGTGATTGAACGACCCATGTGGTTTGCACGTATTTTAAAAAGTAGAAGGTGTGGAAGAAAACAAAATCTTTTGAAAGATGTCTAGGATTTCCGGAGAGGAAGACCACAACCTAGATGGTGCCCAGTTTAAGGTTGAGAATGTCGCTCATACAAAAGAGAGGAAGACCTCATCCAAAATGGGCCAATTTAAGGTCGATCTTTACCACCACTCTAGATGCCCTAATAATTGTTTGGCATATTACTCACATTACATAATGTGATTGACATTACATGCAGCAAATGTCAGTTAGGAGTTAGGACTTAGGAGGAAATCAACAACCATATAAATCACGGCTGATTATCGGAGTCAAATAAACCCTCGAGCTCATGCTGGCTACACAAAAGAAAAATATTTAGAAACTCACCTTAACAAATGATTTTGCCTCATTTTATTCGACCCAGAAACTTCACAGATGCCTCATCTCGCCTATTCATGCATACGCAATTCCACAACTAATTAAGGCCTGCGGTAGAAGAAAGCGAGATCGAGCGAAGACGACCTAATGGCTAGATCCATAAGAGGCTGCCTCTCATGCACATGCATACACGTGAGGCGGCTAGCAACGGACTCGGACTGGCACTGGCAGGGCGTTCTCCACAATCATTTTACCATCACCGAGTCAACATGTTTCAGTTACTTATTCGTTATTTGTCTAATTCGTTCATCCATGCATCTGCCGCAGGTGCGTGCAGTGATTAGTTATTTCTACGAGTCCTTACTCCTTAGGACTAGTAGCATGAGATGTGTCTCAATCGCCGCCGGCCATAGACAAACTAGTGCAACAGAGAGCAAGCCAAAAGAAGCCAAGCAACAGCAATCACCACACCAGCCATGCTGATCCTAGGCATCAGATGTCGCTTCCTGCAGCTGCAGCAGCTACTGCTACTGCTCTCCATCATGGCAGTGGCAACCAACCGTGCAACCGCCGCTTCCTTGTTGTCATCGGCGGCCCGTGGCGTCGACGAGGCAGCTCTTGTGGCTTTCAAGGGGAAGATCTCCAATTCGGGCTCGTCGCTGGCCTCCTGGAATGAGAGCACCAGCTACTGCAGCTGGGAGGGCGTCACCTGCAACACGAGGCACCAGCAGAGGGTGGTCTCCATCTACCTCAGCTCCCAGGGGCTCGTCGGCACCATCTCCCCTGCCATCGGTAACCTCACTTTCCTGCGCTCCCTCAACCTGAGCTCCAACAGCCTGCAGGGAGAGATCCCTCCCAGCATCGGCTCCCTCCGCCGCCTCCAGAGCCTTGACCTGACAAACAACACGCTCACCGGTGGCATCCCGAGCAACATCACCCGCTGCACCAGCCTCCGTGAGATGGTCATCGGTAGAAACCCAGGGTTACAGGGAAGCATACCAGCCGAGATTGGCAACATGCCATTGCTTGCTCAGCTAGGACTCTTTCTGAACAGCTTCACAGGAGCCATCCCGCCATCTTTCGGGAACCTTTCCCGGTTGACCAAACTGTCCGTGTCAGGCAACTATCTCCAGGGATCTATCCCAGCAGGAATAGGAAACAATCCAAATCTCAAGTTCCTTACCATTTGCGAAAACAACCTCTCTGGTCTAGTTCCCCCTTCGTTGTACAACCTATCATCTCTAAATGCGCTTTGTTTGGGACAAAACGAGCTGCATGGCCGTCTACCATCTGACCTGGGGAAAAAACTTCCGAGCATCCAAATATTTTTGATTACACAGACCCGATTTACTGGTGCTCTTCCACTGTCGCTAACTAACCTCTCCAGCCTTCAGGTGCTTAGTGTCGCATATAGTGGTTTCACCGGAGTTGTTCCTTCCGAAATAGGCAGATTGCGCAATCTTAATGAACTTGCAACTGGGTGCCAACAAGTTCGAGGCAAACAAGGAAGAAGAATGGGAATTTATTGCTTCTCTGACGAATTGTAGCGGATTGCTGCAGCTGGACATTGCGTGGAATAGATTTGCTGGGAAACTACCAAGTTCATTGGCTAATTTGAGCACCAGCCTTCAGTAGCCTAGCAATTACAAACAATTACATATCTGGTACCATCCTACCTGAGATTGGAAATTTGGCAGGTCTTCAAGTGATTGACTTTTCAAACAACTTGCTCATAGGGGTCATTCCTGAAAGCATAGGGAAGCTGACACAATTGAGTCAGTTATATCTGGGTTCAAACAACTTGTCTGGACCTATACCATTATCCATCGGAAACCTCACTACTTTATCTTATCTTGATGCAAGTGATAACATCTTGGCAGGGGCCTATTCCATCAAGTATTGGAAATTGGAAACAAATTAGCTTTCTTAGTTTAGGCGGTAACAAGCTTACAGGCTTGATCCCAAAAGAAATTATGGAGCTATCATCACTCTCGATAGCGCTGGATTTGACATACAACTTGCTAGAGGGACCAGTTCCTTCAGAAATCGGTAAATTGGTAAATCTCGGACATCTACTCCTGTCAGGAAACAAATTGTCAGGTGAAATACCTGGTACCATTGGCAACCTGAGAGTCATGGAAGCCATCAAAATGGATGACAATTCATTCCAAGGAAGCATACCTGCTACTTTCAAGAATATGGCAGGCCTCACTTACGTGAATTTGACAGGCAACAAACTGAACGGCAGTATCCCAGGGAACATAGCCAGCATTACCAACTTGAAGGAGTTGCACCTTTCCCATAATAATTTATCAGGAACAATCCCAGCACTTTTGGGTAACTCAGCAACACTGCTCGTCCTCAATCTGTCCTTTAACAATTTGCAAGGTGAAGTACCAACCGAAGGGGTTTTCAGAAATCTATCAGGACTATCAATTATTGGAAACAGTGCATTATGCGGTGGAATACCACAACTTAACCTCCCAGAATGCACCAAGTCGACTGCAGGGAAGAAAAACAAAAGCATGCCGAAGTTTCCCAGGATATTGATTCCTATAGCAGGAGCAATCATGCTCTTGCTTTCAGGCCTTGCCTTTGCTGGATTTTGTTACAGAAAGTCCAAGGTAGGACTGAAGAAACATGAGCAACAACCTCTATTCACAGAGATAGACCTTCCAACGGTTCCATATAATGATATACTAAAAGGAACAGATGGATTTTCAGCGGCCAACGTGCTCGGGAAAGGAAGATACGGTACAGTATATAGAGGCACTCTAGAAAATCAAGCCATTGTCGTAGCAGTTAAGGTGTTTAATCTCCAGCAATCAGGATCATACAAAAGCTTCATGGCTGAATGCGAGGTGCTGAGAAGAGTGAGGCACCGATGCCTTGTAAAGATCATTACATGCTGTTCAAGCATCAACCACCAGGGTCAAGACTTCAGAGCACTAGTCTTTGAGTTCATGGCAAACGGCAGCTTAGACAGATGGATCCACTCAAATTTTGATGGCCGAAATGGATCACGAGCGCTCAGCTTGTCACAGAGGTTAGATATCGCAGTAGACATTGTGGATGCTTTGGACTATCTTCACAACGGTTGCCAGCCACCGGTCATCCATTGTGATCTAAAGCCAAGCAACATTCTTCTGAATCAGGACATGAGAGCTCGTGTTGGGGATTTTGGCATTGCTAAAGTTCTAGAAGAAGCAACAAGCAAACAACCTATAAATTCTAACAGCTCCATAGGAATAAGAGGTTCTATTGGGTACATTGCCCCAGGTAACTCATACATGCTCTCATGTGCTTCCCAAAATAGCATCTATTTAGCTCTACGTAATAACGCGCAAATGAGATCTTTTTAATTTTTGTACAAACCTCATATGCTCCATGTTGTTTTACTCTATTGTAGAATATGGAGAAGGGCTTGCGGTATCAACTTATGGTGATGTGTATAGTCTTGGTGTTACTTTGATTGAGATGTTTACAGGAAGGAGCCCAACAGATGATATGTTAAGAGATGGGCTGAGCTTGCACTATTTAGCTGCGGCATCTCTTCCTGACAAGGTTATGGAGATAGCAGATTCTAATATATGGCTGCATGATGGCGTAAACACCAGAAATGATACGAGGCATATGACAAAAATTAAAGAATGTTTGTCTTCCGTCATCCAACTTGGTGTTCTATGCTCAAAGCAATTGCCCATAGAGCGGCTGTCAATGAGCGATGCCGCTGTAGATATGCATGCTATCAGAGATGCATACACCAGTACTCAACAGTGAAGTGATTTTGGTTCTCTATATTTATTTTTATTCACAGAGTCGACACATTTATTTCTTTTATTTGAAGGTATGTTGCAGACTTTATCAATCTGTTTGTACACCCAAAATTCGGTTGTCGATCATAAGAACCGAATATTCATATATACAACGCTTCGTTCACTTTTACTACTTGGTGACTTCGATCATATGTACACCAAAATTTGTATGACACTCAGTAAAATTACGAATCCTATGATTTTTTTCATCATAATGCCTCGTACCTTTTTGTAGGTAACTAAGTTTCATATCCAAAAATTCTCTGTTTGACGAAATAGATGAACTTTTATAAATTGTAGGTTCAACATGTCAAAAACGAACCTCAGCATTTTCAAACAAAAAATACCTTTGAATTTTTTCAGAACCTATTCCAACATTTTTGGAAGAATGCATTCAGCATTTATGGATACATATATCAACATTTTTGTGAAAAAATATTGCCTCCATGGCTTGTTCTCCACCGCCGTCGCCCGGGCGGCAGGGCGTGATCGGCGAGCGAGCGCACGGTAGGCCGGCGAGCGGCAGCCGGCTAGGGGGCGGGAGGGAGGGGGGCACAGCACACAACGACAAAGCTAGATCGGTGGCATAGGTGCGCAAGGGCGACAGGGCTGGCGCACGATGGCGAGCATGGAAGAACAAGGTGAAGATGGCATGCGCAGACAAGTGGAAAACCTAGAGTCGGATCGGACGGATTAGAGAACCCCGCACAAATCTCAAGACACTGAGGGGGCTCCTATATATCTTGCGAAATATGGTTACGCAATCCATCTATAAAGCCCACCAAGCCCAAGCGATTATTGGGCCATTTAACATTTTATTGAATAAATGTTGGACAAAAATGTAAACCAACATAAAAAATGTTGAACCTATGTTTTGTTAAAAATGTTCACCAACATTTTGTACCAACTTTTTTCAAAAAGTTAAAATTATGTTTTTCAAACAAGTTAAAATTATGTTTTTTCAAACAAGTTGAACCTCAATATATTTTAAAAATATTGACCAACATTTTTTAAAAATATTGAAACTCAACATTTTTCACTAACATTTTCCAAAAAGGTTGAAGCCTCGACCCGGACCTCAAACAACTACCCCGTGAGACACGGCAGCCACCAACAATCACCCACATAATCATCGAAACCTGCAAACGTGATCGAGCGTTGATAGAGGGCCAAAAGAAGCAGACTACACCGCACCGAGAAGGCCACTGCTGTGCAGGACCCTTCGTCGTAGTGCCGCTGCAACACTACACACCACCTGACAAGATGAAACCACCGAATTCGGACCTCTCACAAGCTGCCTCGCAATCGCCACCGCGAAACACAACGCGCGGGGGGCTCGCCACATCCGCCGTTTGACTCCACCTCGCTCTCGTCGCCTCAAGAATCACCACATGCAGGGGCCTCGCCACGCCCGCCTCTGTCTCCACGTCACGGATCCATTTCTTAAGTCCTTGTCAGTGGGTGAGCGAAGTTGCCCCACCTCCCTAGATCTCCATCAACACGCCGAGTCGTCGCCACAAGTCGACCTCACATCCTTGCTTCACCCGCGCAGATAATCTCCGATGCCATGCCGACGAGCCGAAGAAGTCGCTTGCGCCATCTTTCGACGATGTACCGCGCCAGGTAGCCCAGCCAAGCTGGACAACTCGCCGCAGTCCGCTGCAAGCCAATCAAGTCGCCCCCCCCCCCCCCCCTCCGATTCGAACTGGCGACGATGAAATTCAGAGACCACAAGTGAGATTATACTACGGTGAGCTTTGTGGTTAGGGTTAGGATTTCGTGATTTCGGTTTGGGGATGGGGATTTTGCGCTCTCCGGCTCTAATGGGGCCATGGGAGGCTAGTTGATCACCAGTAGTGGTGAGGTGGGGTGGCGGGGGCGCCACCCGCCAGGGGGTGGGAGAGGTCGGTTGGGCAGTGGAGGCTAGGCTGCAGGGGCATTAGCCGAAGAGGAAGAGGCTGAATCGTCTTGAATTACGCCGATGGTGGTGAAGGGCCACGGTCCGCCATTGGAGCCAGACCGGAGGTCGGGCGACCAGCACAGAGAAGACCGGATTGGAAAGGATGCTAGAGAGCTACACAAAAAAAAGGTGGTAGTGCGGTAGGCTAGCCACATCCAACTTTATTTTAGCTAGCTAATAGGTAAAAACTCTTTTTAGCTAGTTGAAGTTTAACAAGCTAAACTTTAGTTAGGGAATGTTTTGATCATTAGCTAAATGCTACTTTGTGACCATGTCATCGTCCATTTATAAAGCATTTACTGTGTCCAATTAATGCGGTGCCATTGGGTGATTCTGCGGAAGACTTAGGGGTGTATTAAATGCAATAAATTAATTAAAAACAATAGAAGTTTTTTAAGGGACACCAAAACGTATGTCAAACCTGATATATATGATAAGATCGGACGGAGGATCGAGGTGGGTGCAGAATAGCTATTTTGTGGCCGGCCACGGACAATAGGTTCCATATATATATATGTATGACGTCTTTTATCTACACGCGTGTGTAGCTACTCCTACTGGAATATCCCCTCCCGAGGTCAACCTCCCTCCTCCCACCAGCGCTAACGGGTTCGTGACTGGACCCGTCTACAGGCCGCGTAGGTACGTGGCTACGGCATACGGAAATACCCACGTCTGTATACCGCGTGGGGTTCGGATCGTCTGTTGTGTCCGGCGTCCCCTGCACGTGCGTGGTCCGTCTATATACATCCTCGCGTTGGCCGGCAAGGGGTATTCTCCATTAGGTTTCCAAATCTCCACATAGTAGTATGGAGGAAGGCGCTGTTGTGGAGATCATCGAGGACGGAGCACGTGAAGGTGATCTTGTTCACCAGAATACTGGTCGAAGGTATGTAGGCTATTGTGTATTCCGCATATCGTTTGGTCTTCAGAATTCATCATGGACTGATCATAGCATTAGTATGTATGTAGTTGCTCTGAGATCTGTTTCGATTAATGCAGGTATGATGCGATTGATGGTATGCTTCATGGCGGCAATCGAGTGGCGGCGGGTAATGGCGGAAGGATCTTGGCAAATCGTTCAAGAGTCAGTCCGGTTCCGAGGCATTGCAGCAGGTGCGGTTTGATCGGGCATAACCGTGTCACCTGCGGCCGTGCGGCTGCCCGATTCCGGCTGCCAACTAGGATCTGCTGTAACTGTGGACAGCGCGGCCACTACGAAATCATTTGCCCCAATGCTTCGGTAGCTGGGGTGGACAAGACAGAGAGGTAAGCCATGCAATTTCATTTGGTATGCGGTGATGGAGTACTCCACAGTGTATGATTAGTATTTTTTTTCATGGTTTGGTGATGCAGTGCTGTTAACAGAGGTGAGCAGCGTCAGACAGAGGATCATGGTGTAGACGTAGTAGCAGAGAATCCTGGGCGGATTTGCAAGTGGCACGAGCTGAAGAAGAAGGCATCCAAGTAGTTTCATGAGCAGATAACTGGACGGCTCGACAGTAGTTGCTAGGAGTTGAATAATTTGGAGGTTGTGAACTCCGTCAGTAGTATGTAGGCTTGTTTTTTTGTTTGATCGTAGGATTGAGGTATGTTGGAGTATGTGCACTCGGATCAACATGCTAGTTAAATTTAATGTAAGAACTTCTACAGTGTTGATTTAACAATGGAGTCAGTATCTTCTTTAGTGTTTGGTTGACGAAGTATGAGGTTCATAATGTTGTGCGTATTTAAAATTAAAAAAATGAACTATGATTAATATGTGCGCATACATGCGTAAAGCGTATTTAAAATTAAAAAAATGAACTATATATATGTGGAACTTGTCCACGTCAATTCAGCAAAGCAAAGCATGGACAACTCACTAAAGCAAAGCATGGGTACTGCATGCATGCGTGCTATGGTGTCGTGCATGCTCCAGGCGTCATCGTTTGAAGCTCGCAGGTGTCGCTCTGTTGTATACTAAATAAGGCAAGAAGGCACCTCCGTCACTATATAAAGAGACTCTCGGGATGAAGCAGGTATCAGGAGGAAAGCAAGCAAGTGAAACACACACACAGAGCTTAGTTCCTGAGAGCTCATGTGTAGTAGTACTTAGTTATCCACCTTGTAACATATCAAGAAGTCTGTACTGCCTTCGCAGTAAGGTACTTTCCTGTTCTTAGTAGTTCGTGGGGTTTCTCGAAAGGGAAAACCATGTGTAAGCTCGTTCGTTTAATGGAGTAGTTTCCTTTGAAAGTCCCTTTGTCTATCGGTCTGTTCGTGTGAGATGAGTCTCTATGCTAGGGACCCTAGAGGAGAAACCTCTGTGTTTGATGCTCTCGTTGTAGCCCAGAGAAATCATGCTGAAGAAGTAAGAGGCAAATCAAGAATGATTATTAATTATAAAAGACTTAATGATAACACAATAGATGATGCCTATAATATACCTATTAAACAAGAATGGCTCAATAGGATACAAGGAAGTAAATTCTTTTCAAAGTTTGACTTAAAGGCTGGATTTTGGCAAGTAAAAATGGCAGAAGAATCTATCCCGTGGATAGCATTCACTTGTCCTTTAGGTCATTATGAATGGCTAGTAATGCCATTAGGTTTAAAAAATGCACCCGCATTATTCCAAAGAAAGATGAAAAATATATTTAATGAATACCAAGCCTTCATATTAGTTTATATAGATGACTTGTTAGTTTTCTCAAAATCATATAAAGAACATATAGCTCACCTTGAAGTATTCTTTAGAAAGGTAGAACAAAATGGGTTAATATTATCTAAGAAGAAAATGGACATATGCAAAGAAAAAATAAATTTCCTTGGACATGAAATAGGAGAAGGTAAAAATACATTTGCAAGAACATATTGCAAAGAAAATATTGTTATTTCCTGATGTGATGAATGATAGAAAAAAATTACAAGAATTTCTAGGAATCGTGAATTATGCTAGAAATTATATAGAAAATTTGGCAAAACTTTCTGGTCCGCTATATGCAAAACTAAGAAAGAACGGACAAAAATATTTCAATTCAGAAGATATAAAATTAGTAAAGGCTATAAAAGATAAAGTTAGAAACCTACAACCATTGGAATTACCTTTAGATGACAATTATTTTATAATTGAAACAGATGCTTCAAAAATAGGATGGGGTGCTATATTAAAACAGAAGCCTAACAAATATTCTTCTAAAACTGAAGAGAAGATATGCATATATACTTCAGGAAGTTATAAACTAAAAACTGTTAATAATACTGATAGAGAAATATTGGCAGTTGTTAATGCTATAAATGACTTCAGGTTATATTTGGGTTTCAAAGAATTTACAGTTAGAACAGATTGTGAAGGTATATGCAAGTATCATAATCAAATTAATAGTAAGAAAAGCTCGACCAGAAGATGGGTTCTGTTTGAGGATATAATTACGGGAAATGGCTATAAAGTTATCTTTGAGCATATAAAAGGTAAAGAAAATAATTTACCAGATCTGTTTTCTCGATCTTCTATTTTGCAGGAATGAAGAAAGGAATTTCACTCGGTAACTTGGAGAATATCAAATTTGGAGATAATAATCTCAGAGTCTTTCATCCAAATTCATATAAATCAAGCCCAAAGATCATATTGTGGTTGACAAAGCCCAAGAATGTATATTGGATAATTTCTGGTTCTGGTACAATAACAAGAAAGATGAGAAAGGATATTTGCTCTCAATTCTCAACAGTCTAGCAGAATATTTCAATACTATAAATGATTTGATCCCTACAACAGAAAAGGATGAAAGCAAGCAAGTGAAGCGCGCGCACACACATAGAGCTTAGTTCCTGAGAGCTCATGTGTAGTAGTACTTAGTTATCCACCTTGTAACATATCAAGAAGTCTGTACTGCCTTCGCAGGAAGGTACTTTCCTGTTCTTAGTAGTTCGTGGGGTTTCCCGAAAGGGAAAACCATTTGTAAGCTCGTTCGTTTAATGGAGTAGTTTCCTTTGAAAGTCCCTTTGTCTGTCGGTCTGTTCGTGTGAGATGAGTCTCTATGCTAGGGACCCTAGAGGAGAAACCTCTGCGTTTGATGCTCTTGTTGTAGCCCAGAGAAGCGGCGTGTTGGAGAGCGGTGTCCGTAGAGAAGTGTTCCCTTCGGGTGGAACTGCCTGGGGAGACGATAGAGCTGGTCTTGCATAGGCACGATCTAGGACATATGGGAAAAGAAAGGGAAATATGCTTCGTAATATGAACTTTCAATAAACATGGTGAGTACCGAGTAGGATAAACACAACTGCTAAGGAAAACCCGGCTGTCTTGTTGGTTTCGCAGACCCGCAAGATCCTGAATATATCCGCTCGCCAATATAATCGCAGCACTCTACAGAGAGGCAATATTATATAAGACGCATATTTAAATATCCAAAGAGCCTAATCACACTTTGCTCTAATTAATCATCCCCCTAATACTCGTGCTCACGAAAGAGCCATCCCAATATTATATTCGCCGCAATATTATAATACAAGGAATCTCATTAGCATATAATATACTCCTAATTACAAGGAATCTCATTAAGCATATTATAATACGCCGAATATAATATCCCTAATCGCAGTTAGCGTGGCAATTAACGTTGCCATATAATATCCGTTCAGATATATATACCCCGAATAGTTTATACACCCGGTATATTTATATTTTTTATTTATCCGTATAGCTGGTATCAGAGACAGGTTCAGTAATTGAGAGATTAAAATATCTTAATCTTGAGGTTAATACAGGAAAGATTGTCAATACAAAAGAGAATATTAATATAAAGTGCAGACTTAATAGTACAGAAGATCATACTTGGCATACTTCTCATAGTCAGTTAAATTTAATTGTCGATTTAATATACAATTTCTATATAAATTGGGCAAAAAGACAAGACGAATTGGATCTAAAATTTGAAAAATTAAGTAAAGAATATCAACAAGTTACAGAAAAATATTCACAAATACAAAATAAAATAAGCCTTGTCCTTCATACAATAGAAGAAGTTAAGGCTGAACAGAATAAGATTAGTAAGAATAGTGATTATATTAAAGAAGAAGCTACCTGTGTCAAGAGAAGGTTAGCAAATACTACAGAATCATTTCAAAGTTCAAGAGATCCTAATATAATACAAGTAGTAGCAGAGGTTAAGAAGTTAGTAGAAGACTTAAAAGCTCTAATACTCTCATAATTATATGTCCGAATATAATAACGCTCTAAAGCAGACTAAGAAATATTTAGCTCCATCTGTTCGTTTCTCTAGTTACGATACTCCTAAAGAAGACTCTAGGATTATAATAAGACAGAATAATATCATCCTTCAACTGTTGGTTCAGGTCTTAGAGAAATTAAATAGTGTTCAAGATAATAAAGATCTAATACTAGCCTCATCAGGAATAGTTTCATCCAGCAGAGCAATAAATTCAGAAAAATGGACGTATCTATAAGTCTCATCGGAAGAAGTAAAACAATCTACTCAGTTAGACAAGACTCCAAGCCATTAACCTTAATGCATAGGTTAAGGTGCAGTTCAAGTGAAATAATAATATAGAAGAAGTGATAGATGTTGACAGAGATACGGAAAGATATCAGAGAGATACATTAAGAAGACTCAGGCCCCAACAATTATATAACATGGGAATAATTGAAAGTAGAAGTGGGTTGTATAGAATATCAAGAGGAGTTGAACTAAGTGTTTTATCACAACCCGTGGAATTAAGAATTGTAAGCAAAAATATTGAAGATGAATTAAAATATTCATGTTACAAATATATTCACCAAGGTATGTATATCATAGGAATAAAAGGAATGACAAGAAATAAATTAGGAATTAAGGTTCTAGTAACTTTGCTAGATAAAAGATGGGATACAGTTAATAAAGCTGCATTAGGCTTTCTAGAAGGTGATATGAATGAGAATAGACTAATAACATATATAGCTCCAGATCTTATGATGCCAACAAAAGAATTTATAGAGAAAATGTGTTTTGCATTTCAAACAAAAGGATATGAAGAATTTCAAGGTACGAATTTACTAGTAAGCATTGAATTTATTGGAAGATTAACGAATAGAAGTGCATCTACATATAAAGTAAATGTGAACGATGTAATTCAAAGCATGCAATCTAAAGGTATAAATTTTATGAGTCCTCTAAAAGTAAGTTCTGAAGAAAGAGCTGGAGAAGAATGGAATATAAGTGAGCTTATAGAAAATAAGTCATTAACACATCTAGAAGATTATATAAGCTATGAAAATTTCTTAGGCCAAACATCAATTAGATTAACAAATTATAATTCAAAGGCCGTAGATGATTTACAATCAGTTTCAGAATCAGCAGAGTCATCCCTGTTAGAGAACCTAGAAGACATAGTATATCAGAATGCATGGAAGGTTTAGACTTAGAAGACGAATAAAGCACTATGAACAAAAGCAAAAGCATATAGATTGGGAATATAAACATTCAATGACAATGGAATAGCCTAAAATAAGAGAAAAGGAAGTTTATTTCATAAGACAAATAGCGAGGTTGAAAAAGATTCAGAAAAATGCAAAACAAGATGCAAGTAGCTCAAATATGTCTAAAGAAGTTCCTAAGCAAGTAGAAATTATCAATAACATTAAGAAAGAAATTATCCAAGAACATACAAATGTGAGCAATATCATAAGTGAAGAAGAGCAATGGGATATAAATAATAAAATACTTTCAGAAAGTTACGAAGAAGACGAGGAAGTAATGGATGAAAGTTGCATTGAAAATAACACATATAATAATGTCGAAGAATATAATGACTTCATCAAGACCCTTGATGATGATAATATACATATTTTAGACAATGCAATAGAAGCTATGGAAGTAGAATCAAGTGGTAGTAAGAAAAGAAGAATTTATGGAGAGGCATCTGTAAAAAATGAAGGTGAAAAGGAAAGGCAAACTAGAACAGCAAGAACATGGCCTCCAGTAGAAGAAGAATCTCAATACGCATATATCCCAGGACAATATAAATATATGGGTTCTAAAAGAAGAGAATTTGAAAAGGAAATAAGATTTCAAAACCATAAAAGTGATGGTGCAATATTAAATCTAGCTGCACATGATCGATCCTATTGATTGGCCAAATATTATAAGTGTTTAAAAGGGTTTAATAGTGCAAAAATATATTCAAAATCAACACAACATAGGTGATAAAGTGGAAGATATGATTACATATTTGAAACATTTTTAGGAGAATATGTGAAAGTATTATGGGAACAAAGGATAGAAGAGTATCCTAGTCTATATGAAGAATTAAAAAGAGCTTGTGCCAATCCAAATAATTTTGCTAATGTAGTTTCAAATATAATTATAGCAGAAGATCCAGAACTAGGATCTACTGTGCTACAAAATGAAAGGCTACGAGAGATAGAAAAATTAACATTGTCTAGTTGGAAAGGCATTAAAGAATTTTCACAACATTTCTTATATAATGCCACTACTGCTAAGCAAGGATATAATAAAGGAATAATTGAAAGGTATTTTAATAAGCTACCAGATCCTTTAGGATCTATGATATTTGAAGAATATAAAAAAGAAACAGAAGGTATGGTCGTAAATATAAGGCAGGCTATAACCTTTGTGTTTAAACATTTAAGAAAGATATGTACTGGTATACAAGCCCAAAGGTCAAAGAAGAAATCTGATTATAATTTTTGTAATAAAATTATCCAAATACCTTTAACATATGGAGGAGATAGGCAAAGAATTAAAAAATATCATAAGCCTCAGAATAGCTATAATAACAAATTTAGAACAAAGAAAATATACTTTGTAAGAAGGTCGGATAAAAGAGCACCTTTTCTACATAAGAGAAATGTAAGGAGATATGATCCCAGAAAAACTTATGATAAGACATGTCATGTTTTATATGTAACACACCAGATCATCTAAGTAAGACATGCCCTAATAAAGATCAAAAGAGATACTCCAGTAAATGTGAAGAACAAGAAAGAGTGTTAATCATAGACAGTGTTAATGAAAATATATTAGTATGCGATGATGAAATAAAGGATGATGAGTCTATATATTCTATCATAGAAACAGATGAGATAGAAAGAGAAGATTCAGATGAAGAGTCAAGTGATGAAGAATTAGACTTAATTGATCAATTAGCAGGTTTAAAAGTTGAAATGATGGACCAGGTAGAATGTAAGCATGATTGGATTAGAGAAAAAGGAGATTATAATATAAAATGCATGTACCGCATATACTATCCTAGTCAAGAAAATATATCAACCTGCAAGTTATGCTTAAAACAAGTATGTGTTGAATGTTTAAATAATACCAATCAAAGATGGAGAAAAGAAGAACCTAAAGATAGAATAAATACAAATAAAATTAGAGATATAAAAATAGATTAAATAAGCTCGAAAAAGCAGAAAATAAGAAACATAAATATGTTACGGCAAAAAATAATGATCAAATATCAAATTCTAATACTTTACCTCATTTTGCAGGTATGAGACATGAAGAAGCTGCCAATAAATATTCTAAAGGGAAAGAAAAATTAGAAATTATGCAAGTAAACCCTTATAAGTTTAAAATCAAAGGCTCAAAAGATGTGAATAAAGTCCATAAAATACCAATATATTGAAATATGAAGAACCACCAACAAATACTCCTTATGAACTCCTTATCCCTAGATTAAGCTTTAGAACTGAGCAAACTTTATCCTGTTTCAATAATGATATAACTATATTGAAACAGGATAAAGTTTGCTCAGTTCTAAAGCTTAATCTAGGGATAAGGAGTTCCTAAGGAGTATTTGTTGGTGGTTCTTCATATTTCAATATATTGGTATTTTTAGGGACTTTATTCACATCTTTTGAGCCTTTGATTTTAAACTTATAAGGGTTTACTTGCATAATTTCTAATTTTTCTTTCCCTTTAGAATATTTATTGGCAGCTTCTTCACGTCTCATACCTGCAAAATGAGGTAAAGTATTAGAATTTAATATTTGATCATTATTTTTTGCCGTAACATATTTATGTTTCTTATTTTCTGCTTTTTCGAGCTTGTTTAATCTATTTTCTATATTTCTAATTTTATTTGTATTTATTCTATCTTTAGGTTCTTCTTTTCTCCATCTTTGATTGGTATTATTTAAACATTCAACACATACTTGTTTTAAGCATAACTTGCAGGTTGATATATTTTCTTGACTAGGATAGTATATGCAGTACATGCATTTTATATTATAATCTCCTTTTCCTCTAATCCAATCATGCTTACATTCTACCTGGTCCATCATTTCAACTTTTAAACCTGCTAATTGATCAATTAAGTCTAATTCTTCATCACTTGACTCTTCATCTGAATCTTCTCTTTATATCTCATCTGTTTCTATGATAGAATATATAGACTCATCATCCTTTATTTCATCATCGCATACTAATATATTTTCATTAACACTGTCTATGATTAACACTCTTTCTTGTTCTTCACATTTACTGGAGTATCTCTTTTGATCTTTATTAGGGCATGTCTTACTTAGATGATCTGGTGAGTTACATATAAAACATCGACATGTCTTATCATAAGTTTTTCTGGGATCATATCTCCTTACATTTCTCTTATGTAGAAATGGTGCTCTTTTATCCGACCTCCTTAGAAAGTATCTTTTCTTTGTTCTAAATTTGTTATTATAGCTATTCTGAGGCTTATGATATTTTCTAATTCTTTGCCTATCTCCTCCATATGTTAAAGGTATTTGGATAATTTTATTACAAAAATTATAATCAGATTTCTTCAATGACCTTTGGGCTTGTATACCAATACATATCTTTCTTAAATGTTTAAACTCAAAGGTTATAGCCTGCGTTATATTTACGACCATACCTTCTGTTTCTTTTTTATATTCTTCAAATATCATAGATCCTAAAGGATCTGGTAGCTTATTAAAATACCTTTAAATTATTCCTTTATTATATCCTTGCTTAGCAGTAGTGGCATTATATAATAAATGTTGTGAAAATTCTTTAATGCCTTTCCAGCTAGACAATGTTAATTTTTCTATCTTTCGTAGCCGTTCATTTTGTAGCACAGTAGATCCTAGTTCTGGATCTTCTGCTATAATTATATTTGAAACTACATTAGCAAAATTATTTGGATTGGCACCGGCTCTTTTTAATTCTTCATATAGACTAGGATACTCTTCTACCATTGTTCCCATAATACTTTCACAGATTCTCCTAAAAATGTTTCCAAATATGTAATCATATCTTCCACTTTATCACCTATGTTGTGTTGATTTTGAATATATTTTTGCACTATTAAACCCTTCCAAAAACTTATAATATTTGGCCAATCAATAGGATCATGTGCAGCTAGATTTAATATTGCACCATCACTTTTATGGTTTTGAAATCTTATTTCCTTTTCAAATTCTCTTCTTTTAGAACCCATATATTTATATTGTCATGGGATATATGCGTATTGAGATTCTTCTTTTACTGGAGGCCATGTTCCTGCTGTTCTAGTTTGCCTTTCCTTTTCACCTTCATTTTTTACAGATGCCTCTTCATAAATTCTTCTTTTCTTACTACCACTTGATTCTACTTCCATAGCTTCTATTGCATTGTCCAAAATATGTATATTATCATCATCAAGGGTCTTGATGAAGTCATTATATTCTTCGGCATTATTATATGTGTTATTTTCAATGCAACTTTCATCCATTACTTCCTCGTCTTCTTCGTAACTTTCCGAAAGTATTTTATTATTTATATCCCATTGCTCTTCTTCACTTATGATATTGCTCACATTTGTATGTTCTTGGATAATTTCTTTCTTAATATTATTGATAATTTCTACTTGCTTAGGAACTTCTTTAGACATATTTGAGCTACTTGCATCTTGTTTTGCATTTTTCTGAATCTTTTTCAACCTCGTTGTTTGTCTTATGAAATAAACTTCCTTTTCTCTTATTTTAGGCCATTCCATTGTCATTGAATGCCTATATTCCCAATTTATATGCTTTAGCTTTTGTTCATAGTGCTTTAATTCGTCTTCTAAGTCTAAACCTTCCATGCATTCTGATATACTATGTCTTCTAGGTTCTCTAACATGTGATGACTCTGCTGATTCTGAAACTGATTGTAAATCATCTACGGCCTTTGACTTATAATTTGTGAATCTAATTGATGTTTGGCCAAAGAAATTTTCATAGCTTATATAATCTTCTGGATGTGTAAATGACTTATTTTCTATAAGCTCACTTATATTCCATTCTTCTCCAGCTCTTTCTTCAGAACTTACTTTTAGAGGACTCATAAAATTTATACCTTTAGATTGCATGCTTTGAATTACATCATTCACATTTACTTTATATCTAGATGCACTTCTATTCGTTAATCTTCCGATAAATTCAATGCTTACTAGTAAATTCGTACCTTGAAATTCTTCATATCCTTTTGTTTGAAATCCAAAACATATTTTATCTATAAATTCTTTTGCTGGCATCATAAGATCTGGAGCTATATATGTTATTAGTCTATTCTCATTCATATCACCTTCTAGAAAGCCTAATGTAGCTTTATTAACTGTATCCCATATTTTATCTAGCAAAGTTACTAGAACCTTAGTTCCTAATTTCTTTCTTGTCATTCCTTTTATTCCTATGATATACATTCCTTGGTGAATATATTTGTAACCTGAATATTTTAATTCATCTTCAATATTTTTGCTTACAATTCTTAATTCCACGGGTTGTGATAAAACACTTAGTTCAACTTCACTTGATATTCTATACAGCCCACTTCTACTTTCAAATATTTCCATTTTATATAATTGTTGGGGCCTGAGTCTTCTTAATGTATCTCTCTGATATCATTCCATATCTCTGTCAACATCTATCACTTCTTCTATATTATTAATTTCACTTGAACTGCACCTTAACCTATGCATTAAGGTTAATGGCTTGGAGTCTTGTCTAACTGAGTAGATTGTTTTACTTCTTCCAATGAGACTTTTAGATACGTCCATTTTTCTGAATTTATTGCTCTGCTGGATGAAACTATTCCTGATGAGGCTAGTATTATATCTTTATTATCTTGAACACTATTTAATTTCTCTAAGACCTGAACCAACAGTTGAAGGATGGTATTATTCTGTCTTATTATAATCCTAGAGTCTTCTTTAGGAGTATTGTAACTAGAGAAACCAACAGATGGAGCTAAATATTTCTGTTTGCTTTAGAGGGTTATTATATTCGGACATATAATTATGAGAGTATTAGAGCTTTTAAGTCTTCTACTAACTTCTTAACCTCTGCTACTACTTGTATTATATTAGGATCTCTTGAACTTTGAAATGATTCTGTAGTATTTGCTAACCTTCTCTTGACACAGGTAGCTTCTTCTTTAATATAATCACTATTCTTACTAATCTTATTCTGTTCAGCCTTAACTTCTTCTATTGTATGAAGGACAAGGCTTATTTTATTTTGTATTTGTGAATATTTTTCTGTAAGTTGTTGATATTCTTTACTTAATATTTCAAGTTTTAGATCCAATTCGTCTTGTCTTTTTGCCCAATTTGTATAGAAATTGTATATTAAATCGACAATTAAATTTAACTAGCTATGAGGAGTATGCCAAGTATGATCTTCTGTACTAGTAAGTCTGCACTTTATATTAATATTCTCTTTTGTATTGACAATCTTTCCCATATTAACCTCAAGATTAAGATATTTTAATCTCTCAATTACTGAACCTGTCTCTGATACCAGCTACACGGATAAATAAAAAATATATAACACGGGTGTATAAACTATTCGGGGTATATATATCTGAACGGATATTATATTGCAGCGTTAATTGCCACGCTAACTGCGATTAGGGATATTATATTCGGCGTATTATAATATGCTTAATGAGATTCCTTGTAATTAGGAGTATATTATATGCTAATGAGATTCCTTGTATTAGAATATTGTGGCGAATATAATATTGGGATGGCTCTTTGGTGAGCACGAGTATTAGGGGGATGATTAATTAGAGCAAAGAGTGATTAGGCTCTTTGGATATTTAAATATGCGTCTTATATAATATTGCCTCTCTGTAGAGTGCTGCGATTATATTGGCGAGCGGATATATTCAGGATCTTGCGGGTCTGCGAAACCAACAAGATAGCCGGGTTTTCCTTAGCAGTTGTGTTTATCCTACTCGGTACTCACCATGTTTATTGAAAGTTCATATTACGAAGCATATTTCCCTTTCTTTTCCCATATGTCCTAGATCGTGCCTATGCAAGACCAGCTCTATCGTCTCCCCAGGCAGTTCCACCCGAAGGGAACACTTCTCTACGGACACCGCTCTCCAACACGCCGCTTCTCTGGGCTACAACGAGAGCATCAAACGCAGAGGTTTCTCCTCTAGGGTCCCTAGCATAGAGACTCATCTCACACGAACAGACCGACAGACAAAGGGACTTTCAAAGGAAACTACCCCATTAAACGAAGGCAGTATAGACTTCTTGATATGTTACAAGGTGGATAACTAAGTACTACTACACATGAGCTCTCAGGAACTAAGCTCTGTGTGTGTGCGCGCGCTCTTCACTTGCTTGCTTTCCTCCTGATACCTGCTTCATCCCGAGAGTTTCTTTATATAGTGACGGAGGTGCCTTCTTGCCTTATTTAGTATACAACAGAGCGACACCTGCGAGCTTCAAACGATGACGCCTGGAGCATGCACGACACCATAGCACGCATGCATGCAGTACCCATGCTTTGCTTTAGTGAGTTGTACATGCTTTGTTTTGCTGAATTGACGTGGACAAGTTCCCATGAGAGGATCAAGTCCCGATGACCACTGAGTAAGTTCCGATGCTGTCGTACGCCTTTCTTCAATTGATGCCTTAGAGCCTAGATGTGGACTCTGTTCTGCTGATTTCAGCGAATATTCTTGCGCACTTGTAGCAACAGCTAAGTGCCAAATATTGATATTGCTGATTTTCGAATTGATATTGCTGATTTTTTTTCTTTCAGGGGGTGGTCTCCCCACGCCCGAACGATTGATAGCCATATCAATCAGGGAGGCTTATTAGCGATATTTATATTAATAATCTGGGGGTCTCCCCACGCCCGAATTATTGATATTTATGTCAATATACTTTCCTGGATATTCTATTCAGGGTCTTGCTCATGGCCTCTGATGTCCACGGGTTCACTATTCAGTGATATTTCCATTCCATCTATTTCTTCATCATTCAGATTCTCATTGAGGTATTTTTCATCATCATTAAGGAATTTGTTGATAATTGACTGATCTTCATATTCTTTCTTGATCATGGTAAATTGTTGCTGTATTTCTACTCTTAAATCTTTCATGATCTCATCTTTCATTTCTTTCTTCCATTGGGAAGACATATTGTCAAATTTTTCTTGGATCTTTTCATCTATATATTCACTGTCCAAAGGATCTAGCCCATTGACCAATGATTCTTTGTATGTTGGCTTAATAGAGGTGGATCCTTCTTCCTTAACCGATATTGGTATAACTATTGGGGTCTTCTTACTATTTGCTCTTTTGTGCATTTGAATATATTCTTTTGCAGCTGGTTCAATATAATAATTTGGCCCAAGAACCTTCCTTGCTTGGACCAATGCTTCATCAATGACCACATATTTTTTCCAGGATAATCCTCCTGTATATTTTGCTACAATTCTCTGTTTTGTTAGTTCTTCAAATGAGACGTATACACCAGGGAATTTTCCATCATATAAAATATATATTGGCCTGGTTTGTGGAGCTTCAACCTTTTCTGTTGTAGGGATCAAATCATTTATAGTATTGAAATATTTTGCTAGACTGTTGAGAATTGAGAGCAAATATCCTTTCTCATCTTTCTTGTTATTGTACCAGAACCAGAAATTATCCAATATACATTCTTGGGCTTTGTCAACCACAATATGATCTTTGGGCCTGAATTTATATGAATTTGGAGGAAAGACTCTGAGATTATTATCTCCAAATTTGATATTCTCCAAGTTACCGAGTGAAATTCCTTTCTTCATTCCTGCAAAATAGAAGATCGAGAAAACATATCTGGTAAATTATTTTCTTTACCCTTTATATGCTCAAAGATAACTTTATAGCCATTTCCTGTAATTATATCCTCAAACAGAACCCATCTTCTGGTCGAGCTTTTCTTACTATTAATGTGATTATGATACTTGCATATAGCTTCAGAATCTGTTCTAAATGTAAATTCTTTGAAACCCAAATATAACCTGAAGGCATTTATAGCATTAACAACTGCCAATATTTCTCTATCAGTAATATTAACAGTTTTTAGTTTATAACTTCCTGAAGTATATCTGCATATCTTCTCTTCAGTTTTAGAAGAATATTTGTTAGGCTTCTGTTTTAATATAGCACCCCATCCTATTTTAGAAGCATCTGTTTCAATTATAAAATAATTGTCATCTAAAGGTAATTCCAATGGTTGTAGGTTTCTAACTTTATCTTTTATAGCCTTTACTAATTTTATATCTTTTGAATTGAAATATTTTTGTCCGTTCTTTCTTAGTTTTGCATATAGCGGACCAGAAAGTTTTGCCAAATTTTCTATATAATTTCTAGCATAATTCACGATTCCTAGAAATTCTTGTAATGTTTTCCTATCATTCATCACATCAGGAAATAACAATATTTTCTTTGCAATATGTTCTTGCAAATGTATTTTTACCTTCTCCTATTTCATGTCCAAGGAAATTTATTTTTTCTTCGCATATGTCCATTTTCTTCTTAGATAATATTAACCCATTTTGTTCTACCTTTCTATGGAATACTTCAAGGTGAGCTATATGTTCTTTATATGATTTTGAGAAAACTAACAAGTCATCTATATAAACTAATATGAAGGCTTGGTATTCATTAAATATATTTTGCATCTTTCTTTGGAATAATGCGGGTGCATTTTTTAAACCTAATGGCATTACTAGCCATTCATAATGACCTAAAGGACAAGTGAATGTTGTCCACAGCATAGATTCTTCTGCCATTTTTACTTGCCAAAATCCAGTCTTTAAGTCAAACTTTGAAAAGAATTTACTTCCTTGTATCCTATTGAGCCATTCTTGTTTATTAGGTATATTATAGGCATCATCTATTGTGTTATCATTAAGTCTTTTATAATTAATAACCATTCTTGATTTGCCTCTTACTTCTTCAGCATGATTTCTTACTATAAAAGCAGTTGACCTATGTGGACTTCTACTTTCTCTAATGGCTTTTAACTTAAGCAATTCTTCTATATGCATTTTAAATTCTTCTATGTCTTTAGGAGTAGCTTCAATAGGGCATGTCTTAATTATGTAATCTGGGTTTATTATATTAATCTTGCAAATAATTGTATTCTTATCCCAATGCTTCATAGGTATTTCTCCTATTATTTGAATATCTTCTAATCTTTGAACAATCCTTTCTATATCCTTTTTGGATTTTATGTCTCTATACCAGTTTGGTGCAAAAGACTGTAACCCAATACATTCTATGTTTGTGTTTGCTATATGATAGTCTTCTATATTTACACTAAGCTCTTCATCTTGGCTTATTTCTTCACTTAACTTAAACTCTTCTTCCTTATCAGGAATTTCTAAGAGTTGAACATTTTTCTTATACTTATGTACTTCTGAAATATAGGGGACATTATCTTGATATGGGATAAATGTGATTTCTTCATCATGCACTATCATAGTTTGTACCGAATATTGTAAGAATCTTAAACCAATTATCATCTCATCATTTATTACTAATAAGTCTCTTATTGTGATTTCATCGATAATATATTTTGTGCCGCTTATGTATGTTTCGGCTTTATTATTATCTATAGTCTTTACTATTTCGTGGCATCTTGCAAAATATTTGTCATGAATTATATTCTTTGTACAACCGGTATCTAGTAATGCTAATATTTTAAATGAAATATTTGGTTTTAAGACTACTCTTATTGGAATTCTTATGCCTGATATTTCTTTGAATGGTAGTCTAACTATATACTTATTTCCAAAGCTAGTTATAGCGTCTTTTAACTGTATTAACTTATCTCCTTGGTTATTTCTTATTGTTACCACTTGATCTTTATTTTCTATTATAACCCCTTTTAATCTTTTATCTTCAACATGCTCTGTAATGTTATTATTAATTTCCAACCTTTGCTTTAACTCTTCAACTTCCTCTTCAAGTTTATTTAATCTATTTTCTAAATTTCTGATTCTACTTGAATTTATTCTCTCTTCTGGTTCGATTTCCACGTCCTTTCTCCATCTCTGATTGGTTATTCTTAAGCATTCCGCACATGCTTGCTTTAAGCATAGACTGCATGTTGATCTATTTACTTGACTAGGATAGTATATGCAGTACATGCATTTTATATTATAATCTCCTTTTCCTCTAATCCAATCATGTTTACATTCTTCCTTAACTGTATTTCCTACTTCCATAGCTTCTATTGCATTGTCTAAATTATGTATATTATCGTCATCAAGAGTCTTGATGAAGTCATTATATTCTTTGGCATTATTATATGTGTTATTTTCAATGCAACTTTCATCCATTACTTCCTCCTCTTCTTCGTAACTTTCTGAAAGTATTTTATTATTTATATCCCATTGCTCTTCTTCACTTATGATATTGCTCACATTTGTATGTTCTTGGGTAATTTCTTTCTTAATATTATTGATAATTTCTACTTGCTTAGGAACTTCTTTAGACATATTTGAGCTACTTGCATCTTGTTTTGCATTTTTCTGAATCTTTTTCAACCTCGTTGTTTGTCTTACGAAATAAACTTCCTTTTCTCTTATTTTAGGCCATTCCATTGTCATTGAATGCCTATATTCCCAATTTATATGCTTTAGCTTTTGTTCATAGTGCTTTAATTCGTCTTCTAAGTCTAAACCTTCCATGCATTTGATATACTATGTCTTCTAGGTTCTCTAACATGTGATGACTCTGCTGATTCTGAAACTGATTGTAAATTATCTACGGCCTTTGACTTATAATTTGTGAATCTAATTGATGTTTGGCCTAAGAAATTTTCATGGCTTATATAATCTTCTGGATGTGTTAATGACTTATTTTCTATAAGCTCACTTATATTCCATTCTTCTCCAGCTCTTTCTTCAGAACTTACTTTTAGAGGACTCATAAAATTATAACTTTAGATTGCATGCTTTGAATTACATCATTCACATTTGCTTTATATCTAGATGCACTTCTATTCGTTAATCTTCCGATAAATTCAATGCTTATCCGTGTAGCTGGTATAAATAAAAAATATATATATATAACACAGGTGTATAAACTATTCGGGGTATATATATCTGAACGGATATTATATGGCAGCGTTAATTGCCACGCTAACTGCGATTAGGGATATTATATTCGGCATATTATAATATGCTTAATGAGATTCCTTGTAATTAGGAGTATATTATATGCTAATGAGATTCCTTGTATTAGAATATTGCGGCGAATATAATATTGGGATGGCTCTTTGGTGAGCACGAGTATTAGGGGGATGATTAATTAGAGCAAAGAGTGATTAGGCTCTTTGGATATTTAAATATGCGTCTTATATAATATTGCCTCTCTGTAGAGTGCTGCGATTATATTGGCGAGCGGATATATTCAGGATCTTGCGGGTCTGCGAAACCAACAAGACAGCCGGGTTTTCCTTAGCGGTTGTGTTTATCCTACTCGGTACTCAACATATTTATTGCAAGTTCATATTACGAAGCATATTTCCCTTTCTTTTCTCATATGTCCTAGATCGTGCCTATGCAAGACCAGCTCTATCGTCTCCCCAGGCAGTTCCACCCGAAGGGAACACTTCTCTACGGACACCGCTCTCCAACACGGCCGCTTCTCTGGGCTACAACGAGAGCATCAAACGCAGAGGTTTCTCCTCTATGGTCCCTAGCATTGAGACTCATCTCACACGAACAGACCGACAGACAAAGGGACTTTCAAAGGAAACTACTTCATTAAACGAACGAGCTTACACATGGTTTTCCCTTTCGGGAAACCCCACAAACTACTAAGAACAGGAAAGTACCTTCCTGCGAAGGCAGTACAGACTTCTTGATATGTTACAAGGTGGATAACTAAGTACTACTACACATGAGCTCTCAGGAACTAAGCTCTATGTGTGTGCGCGCGCTTCACTTGCTTGCTTTCCTCCTTTTCCCTGCTTCATCCCGAGAGTCTCTTTATATAGTGACGGAGGTGCCTTCTTGCCTTATTTAGTATACAACAGAGCGACATCTGCAAGCTTCAAACGATGACGCCTGGAGCATGCACGACACCATAGCACGCATGCATGCAGTACCCATGCTTTGCTTTAGTGAGTTGTCCATGCTTTGCTTTGCTGATTTGACGTGGACAAGTTCCCATGAGAGGATCAAGTCCCGATGACCACTGAGTAAGTTCCGATGCTGTCGTACGCCCTTTTTCAATTGATGCCTTGGAGCCTGGATGTGGACTCTGTTCTGCTGATTTCAGCGAATATTTTTGCGCACTTGTAGCAACAGCTAAATGCCAAATATTGATATTGCTGATTTTCAAATATTGATATTGCTGATTTTTTTTTCTTTCAGGGGGTGGTCTCCCCACGCCCGAACGATTGATAGCCATATCAATCAGGGAGTCTTATTAGCGATATCTATATTAATAATCCCCGGGCGCGTGGGCGTGCAGCCGGTGCGCCGGTACAGGGCCCCGTTTTTGCTAGGGCCCTAGTTTTCTTTTGGTCGCCGCTGTGTATCGCTGTCTCGTAAAGACGGAGACAGTCGCGCGAGTTAAGGGCTTAAGGCAGGATCGAGATGTAGAAAATTGCAGAGGATATGAGCATTATCGACATTCTACAGGCCCGTATAGGCTAGTGCAAGTCTGATTCTATTGTGGGCCGCGTGCTGCCCATTTGTTTTCTGGGCTATTCATTCTGACTGACTTGGTAAAACGTAATTACAGCTAGAAACTTAATTTACTGGAACGTGGATTTGAGTTTGCCTGTCCTGTTAGCCTGGCTCCAATCGATTGGCTCCTACGGCAACAACAATAAAAAACGAAGGCCTCCTACGGCAACAACAATATCAAAATTAAATAGATAAGACTCTTAATGTATTTCATTGATATTTAATATATTATATTATTTTAATTATTTTATTGATTCAAATCTCTAGTCTAATAAGACTAATCCCAACGGAAGGTTTCATAGTAATGTTACCAAGATAGCCACATAAGCAACAAGAAAATGAAATGGGGTGACTCCATGAAACTCTCTATTGAAAGTAGCCTAAGTTTCACTTTATTGTTTCGTACAGGCCCCAATTTATACCGGCGCGGCCCTGTATATGCAAATCACATCACATGAGTTGTACCTATAGCTAGTGTACGTTCGTACAGTAATAATATAGAACCAACTGAGATGAGTTTTCCTGTCAAATATATATACGCATTTACATTTTTAATTTGGGCCGCCAATCCATACCCATATTCTCTCACACAGCGGGCTTTGAACTCATCGGGTTGGCATCGGCCCATGTTGTCTCAACCAGTTAGTTTCGTATGAGCAGTTCGTCTCCCAAGCAAACAGCTGACCATTGCAGAACGGGAAAAAAAAACTGCGCCCGGGCTCTGACGGCCTCCTCCACCGCCGTCGCTAATCCAGTTGGTCGAGCTCTCCCGCCGTCCGCCGCTGCCCGGGCTCTGATGGCCTTCGGCCACCACCTGTCGCCCACACAAACCAGTCAAACTTTCATCCCCGCCGTTACCACCACCACCGGCTCTGGCGACTTCGCTGCCTACACCACCGCCCACCACCACGGCCACGCGAACCCGTCGAGACATGCTCCTTCGCCTCATCTTCCTTCACCCACGCGACGACCGCCGTCCACCGGTTGTCCGGCCCCGCCCTTCGCCTGTGGCCAACCCGCCACAACCGTCGGGCCACCACCTCCCCGCCCCAAACCCTCCCTCTATGGCCTGAGGCATTGGAACTCGGCAACCCCAGAAATCCTAAGCCTAACCCTAACCTGAAAGGCGGCGGCGGCGAGAGGAACGCGGCGACACAGGGTAGACAAAAGGCCACATGAGCCGCAGGTGCAAGCAACAAGCCGCCGCGAGCAAGCCACCGAGCGGGTCGCGGGCGGCGGTTTCTCGGGTCGAGAAACATAAAGCCCGTGCAGAGGCCAGCTGGGCCGGACCGGTCGCGCGCGCTAGGGTCATCGAATAGACTTTTCCAAGCTCGTCTTTCCACTAGCAACAAAAAAAGAAAAAAAAAGAAACAAAACAACGCGCGCACACACTCGGCCAATCCCAGTTGTCCATGGGCTTCATATCTCTAAAGAACGAAACGTCACCAGGAATCTATTCACCCATTCGTCCACGTCACCGGTAAAATCTCGGCCGTGCAAACCGTCACTTGAGCCATCACCAGCCGTCCAAACCAACCCTATCTCTCAAGAGAATATTCCCGAGCATCTTTGCACCTGCGTCGCTCGCATCCTCCCTCCTCTGCCCGTCTCCTTCTGCATCTCCTCTCTCCACCGACGGCGGTCTTGCCCGGCCCGACGTCCCTCCTCACGTCGCACGCGGCACAGGGCACACCTTCCCGCACCTCCCTTTTTCATACCACGCCGCCCTGTCCGAGCCGAAGCTCACCGCTCAAGCCGTTGCCACCAAGAAACGTCGCCACCGTCGTCTCCAATTTCGTTGCCGGCACGGTCGCTAAAAAAAATTCATCGCCGGCGCTTTCATTCCCGTGTGTCACCTGCCCCGGCGCGAGAAGGAAGAGCAAGATGCATCATCTCGGGTGCTCAGCGTCTGCACACCGCGTCTAGCTGCAAGCCTTGCGGCAGCGAGGTGCACACACATGACTGACGAAGACGGCAGCCGCTTCACACGGCCTGAGAACGCCGCTGCCGCTCTGGAACAAGGCCATGATGGCCGATAGAAGAGCGGCCGTGTCGTCGACTCAGGCGGAGCCCAGCACCATATCGCCTCATATGCTTCGTGACGACATGAGCGCCGGCGATCGACAAGAACACCTCGTAGCCTCTCTTCATCTTACTCCTCCCATCTCCCTCGACTGCCCGTCCACCACTGCAGCAACAGCGGCCGTCTGGGCTCTGCCTCCTGTTCGAGCAACGCCGCAATGAAGGACGCGGAGTGCAACAGACGGGGTGTGGTGTGAGCCTGTGAGAGCCGCGGCTTGAGGATCGCACCCAGACGCTGCCTCCTCTCCCTCTCGGCCGCCGAGGGACGTGCCCAACATGTTCGACGAAATGGCAGAGCAATACTGGCACTGCAAACAACTAAGTATCCACTGTCTGTTCCAGCCCTCGGCCCACAGCACCGACTTTGTGCAGGACAACGATACTGCTGCAACGCGGAGCAGATAAAAGGCAGAATAGAAGAAGCCAAAGATGGTGGCGCAAGCGATGAACTGTTGTCAAGGCTCACCTCATGTATATACTTGCGTATGTACAACTCCATTTTAAAACATCGTCAACATTGTCTTCAACTGATGTCTGATGACAACATTGTCTTCGACATTGCCTTTACCTCACACTGAATTGTTTTATAATTTGCCTCGTTGTGTCCTGAGGTGAGCTTGAACACATATGCCCTGCTTCCCTTCATTGTCTGTTCATAATTCAGAGCACATGCACACCAAGTGTTCACTGTTCGATCCTTTCTTTGCCTGTCTTGAATTACCAAACCCGTCAATATTCCTTAACATTTACCTGAGTGTGTAACCACATATGCACTTACCAAAGTGTCCACCTTAATGAATAATAAGACAGGAGAGCAAGGAAATAAATCCAAGGTAATGTGTTTCTGTGACCTAATCATGTTCATAACAAGGAAAGAAATTCAATGTACTGTGCTTCTGAAAACTAATCATGCTGACTAACACATGAATTTTAATTTATGTTATCGCAAATTTTTATATCATAGTTTCCATTAGCCTTTTTTCCATCTGTTACGACTATCAGGGAGACCTGAAAGTTCACATGACATATGTTCCTATGGTGGTATTGCTTTAATATCTGGGTACCCACCACCCATTGTTCAGTGTTTTCATCATGTTTAAGTTTAAAATAATGTACAAACATATGCATTCATAGAACTTCAGCAGGTACAAATGAATATGATATGAGCTCCAATTTGTTTAGGCCTTTGGCAAGTCTTGATAGTTGATGCACCTGCACCTCTTCTGCTTACCTAGAGATAACAAATTCAAAGCACCTTATGTTACTTCTGCTGTATATACAACAATGAAATGGATGAGAGCTAATCATTAACTTCATCCTTCTAACCCTATCCCCACAACATCTTCAATTTGAAGTGCTCTTATGCTTGTCATAAACACATATAGTCATCAATCAGAAAATATACTTTGCTAAAGGTTCCTAACATGACAAATGACTGATGGTTTTTCTAAAGAAACACACTGGCCCAATATCGAAAGGGCGCGGCAAAGCCGCGCTACCATTTCTAGTCTGGTCCGAAATTTGTCAGGCCATGAATAAGGCAAGTACCGGTTGGGTAATTATTAGTGGGCTTCTGGTCTAGCCCAAGGCTACATTTGTGTTGGGGAACTTTGTGTATGGCTTTTATTTCAAAAAAAAAAAACTTTGTGTATGGCTTTTATTTCAAAAAAAAACTTTGTGTATGGCTTTCCATAATACTTATTATATACTAAATATTTAAATATTTAGTTGTGCGTGCGCCATAGTTTTTGCAAAATTGGGCAGAAGGGTACGTGACATCTCTTCATATTATAGATCGGCGTGTCTTGATATGGAGAGAGAGAGAGGGGGAGGGATACGGCTAATTTTCTCTCCTCCCGTCCCTCCTCCACACAAGAAAGGTGAGATGGAATTCCCTATAAACAGCTGAGATTTAAACGCTAAAGTTTCTTGCACAAATACGGCCAGTATCTCTTGCATTCGGTCGTTGGGAGGCACCCACTGCACCCACCATGGGAGCACAGACAGGGCAACGACCATGGTACGGTGGCCATATCAAGCACATTTATTCACATGCATAACCATTACCAGATGCAACAAATCTTCCTTCCACTCCAGCCAGCAAAATAAGCCCTACTAGTACTAGCTGACCGAGATCGAGGACGGCGTTTTGTTGCCTTCTTCTCAATGAGCAGCATTATCCACCACAGCTACAGCAGGATATATATTATATATATATATATATATATATATGTATGGTATGACCGTTGCGGCGAGCCAGCAAGGTGATGGCAGCCGTTGCCCACACATCTGACGGACGAGAGTGCTCGAGATGAGAGCTACTGGACCTGCTTGGGGCGCAGCAGCTCGCTGATGTCGCCGGCGATGAGCTCGGCGTCCTCGTAGCTGCCGTAGATGCCTCTCCGCACCAAGCCCGCGCAGTACAGCCCGTTCTCCCCCTTCCAGTGCTCCGGGTAGGGCCGCGCCGCCAACCCGTCGTCGCCGATCAGCCCGTCCTCGCTCTGAAGTATCATTTTCAGAACACATATGCATCATGTTCAAAAGATATTATATGTGCAACTGAGGCCATGAGACAACAATATGCAAATATAAGATTGTTGCAAGAAGTACGGCGAGCATATACATAATGCACCGATTCGATCTGAGCTTTGCTTCGCGGCAAAGTCTCATGCATAACCACCCACATGCATGTTCATGCACGGAACACATCTGACGATCATGGATGCAAATGTGCAACGCCAGCTTTTGTCAGCGCATACGACGACCATGATGCATACGGCCGGTGCACCGGCCCAAAAGTCGCCATCGATGCATATGCACGAATAGGAAAATGCACACATGCTGACTAGCTAGCTAGCTGCTAGTGACCTGCACGTGCGTGAATTACAACACGTACTGCATCGTTATCACGCGTACGGCGTACCTTGAGCCAGCGCCGGACGGTGCTCCGGTAGCCGGTGGCGAGGACGATGGCGTCGAAGGGGTGGCGGTTCCCGTCGGCGAACTCGACGACGTTGCCGCGGACGCTCTTGACGGCGGCGGGGAGGACCCGGACCTCGCCGGAGCGGATCTTGGCGTAGGTGCCGACGTCGACGACGGGGTACGCCGGCGAGGTGAGCTTCATGGTGAAGGGCCCCACGGCGGGGCGGCGGAGGCCGTGCCGGGCGGTGTCGCCGAACACGACGGCGCACATGAGCAGCACCAGCTTGTCGATGATCCAGGCCGGCACGTGGTACCTGTACAGCGCCATCCCCACGTTCCAGATCTCCTTGGTCACCAGGTGAAGCTGCATGCATCCGTTGTCCGTGGATATATGCAGATTAATTTTAAATGAACAAACCCAACTCGGTCTACACGTTTTTTATTTTTAATTATTCTGAGAGGGTATGCACAGCCTAGATAGAATTAACTAGTCTAATCACTAGCATAGGTTGCGTAAGTACCACCAGTGTTTCCTGGTGCCTGCGGTCCCCGTGCGCAGCGGTGTCGACGGAACGGGAACATTTGGACTCGACACCCACACGGGCACTGTTCAATTTTCAGGTAAGGAGAGGTGTTTAAATCTAGGGAAAAGGTAAAACCTTTTTGCATTGGGTCACATGTATAGAAAGAAAAAAGGGTTGACATGGTTTGTTATTTTTTACTGGAACACGGCCTACGATGTTAACAAGATCATCTAAATTATGCACTAGTACTACTGCTATAAAAGCATCATGGTATATACATAAATATAATATATATAGTATCGACAGGACCAGACCATCCCAGCAGGAGGATTTGGATGGGCATGCACCGAGCAACGAGACATAGGACGACTAGCATGCACTCGGCGACGACCGAACCATGCATGCCGCCACGGATGCACACCTAGCCTAGGCCATGCAACGGGACATCGGAGCCAGGCGCCCACGCTGGCACATGTGATCGCTATAGCTTTGTTACTATTCAGTTAATTTTTTCATTTCCTGCTATCTACGCTCCGCGCCTTGCCGGGAATGAAGTGAAGAAGCTAGTTAATTACTGACCTCGCTGCGGACGGCGATGGAGGTGACGGCGCCGGCGGATGCAAGGTCATAGGCGATCTCCATGCCGGAGTTCCCTCCCCCGACGACGAGCACGGCCTTCCCCTCCATCCCTTCCGGCGACCTGTACTCGGCGGCGTGCATCACCTTCCCCGGAAACGCCTCCATCCCAGGCACCTCCGGCACGAACCTCTCGTCGTTCTCCCCGGACGCCACCACGAGGAACCTCGCCTCGTACAGCTCCCGCTTCCCCGTGCCGAGGTCGACGGCCTCCACCGCCCACCTCCCCCGGCCGTCCCCGCCGGCGGCGGGGTCGAACGCCGCCGACCGGACCTCGCGGCGGAGGCGGGCGCGGACGCCGAAGCGGGACGCGTAGCCGTCGAGGTAGTCGGCGAAGGCGTCGCGGGGGAGGTAGGTGGGGGCATCGTCCGGGTGCGGCGCGTGCGGCAGCGCGGAGTACTGCTTGGCGAGGTGGAGGTGGAGGCGGTCGTAGGCGCGCTTCCGCCACAGGGACCCCACGCAGTCGTCGCGCTCCAGGACGAGGCAGCTGCGCACGCCGCGGAGGGAGAGGCACGCCGCCACGGCGAGGCCAGACTGCCCCGCGCCCACGATGATCACATCCTCTTCCTGTACTGCCGCCGGCGCCGCCGCAGACGCCATTGCCGCCGCCGCCCCGAGCTCCTCGCGGAGGGACTCTGCTGGCCGCCTGGCCGTGCACGTGAAGAGAGAGAGCGCGCGCGGCAGAAGAGTAGAAGGCAAGTGATTGCTGTGGCCTTTTTCGATGGGGAAGATTTATAGGGAGGTGGGACGGGAAGTTGGTGGTGGAGGGCGGCGGACCGGCGGTCGGTCAGGACTCAGGTGGAGTGCCGTCGAAGGGTCCTCGCGGCGGCGGTGGGGCCCCGGTGGTAGCCTCCAGAACCAGAAGATGCCTTGGATCGCCCGAGGCTGGTTGCCTGGCCCGTGGTCCCAGGCCCACGCGTCGGCGACTGGATTGGAACTGCAAGGCGTTGGATTTTCTGGTGCACCTGCCATGGCTCCTTCGGTATCGAATGACTGCATCTTGCATGTGCTTACGGATGCCAAAGACGGTGGCAATAATACGAGAGTGATGGAAATATGAAAAGAGAATTCAAATTATCTGACATCCCTAATATGAATATCTATATTTGTATCCGAATGTACGTGTGTTACTAAAATGAATACATCTAAATTCATTTTCATTGATCTTTCTACGGCACTGCTACCGCCCGGACGTTCGATAGGAAATTCGCTCGGTTGAAACATCAAAATACAGCTTTTGAAACATAAAAAATCTATACTTGCAACATCGATGAAATATTTGAAAAATAGTTCTATCCATTTCGGCGGAAAAATCCCGACGCAACATTAAGTACTTGTTTCATACAACATTCTAAGGTCGATAGGAGTCTACTTTGAGAGTATACAGGTGAAACATCAAGAAATAGCATCTGCAACATAGAAAATCAATGCTTGCAACATCTAAAATCAATTGTCGATGCCTGAAACATCTCAAATCAAAATTACAGTTGCAACACTACAGATGTAGATGAAACATCACAAAAATTATTGTTGAAACACCAAAAAAAACATGATGCAACATCAAGCATAAAAAACACAGTTGCAACAACACAAAAATGGCGAATCGCGACATGACAAAATCACGATTGAAACATAACATCAACATAACATCTCAAACACACGTCCCAGATGATCGGGATTGTCCTCCCTGCCCGCAGCCTCGGTCGCCGCAAGCCTCCACCGTCGCCGCCGCGGCCCAGGGCTCGGCCAGGGGCACGAGCTCCACCCTAAAGCAGAACCGTCGAGGGGACGAGCAAGCGGTGCTGTGGAGATTTGACGGATTGGTGGAGCTGCAGATTCTGATTTGGGGAGGATGAAATCACGGAGACTCAGAGAGAATCGTGAAACCGCTTGGAGATCGCGGGTGGGTCCGATTTTCTTTTCCGTCCGGACGTAAGTGCAAGCATTACCGTTTTTTCTATCCGGTTTCACGTCCATGTTCAACAATATCCATATCCGACCATATAAAACTATCTGCTATCTCTATAACTAATAACAAATAGTATTTTTATTTAAATATTAATAATGAGTTTACATGTATAATGACGATATTTGTCTGCCCTTATTATGTACTCTTATTTTAGAATATACAGGTATAATGAATTTATTGTTCAAAAGTCATCGACAAAGAAAATAGATAAATGTTTGAGTTTGAGTTTGAGTTCAAATGTAAGTAAAAAGTATTTCCCGAATCCGATTCCATTTCTAAATCTGAGGCTCTATTATATGCTACTAGTATAAGAACGCAGGTGACATTTTAGACAGCCTCTGGAAGAAGAATATGCAGCTCAGTCTGGTTGTTCAAATTAAACCAAGTTTCCTAACGAAAAATCGGTAGGGAGCTCGATTATAGATGGAACAACCCCAGGTTTCTCTTCAGGAGATGGAAGAGAGAGCAAATCCAAGTGACCGAGTGTTTTAGTTTGCGACGGAGCACATCATTAAGGGAGAATGGTCAACAAATGGGTCATCGTAATCATTGCAGAGATTCTTATGAGTATAAATCATTTCATTTTTGTTTCCCACAAAGATGCCATTGAACGACTTCATGAATTATATTAACCTGCCACATGATGCCCAGCTGATTTGGCCAACACAATTTTAGATGATTGGCACTCACATGCATGAAAGTCGCGATTATCGATGCACGCTGCACGGCATAACCAACACTGGGACAGAAAGCACTGCCTTACCACTGCACATCAACAACATTAGACAAAGACAACGAGATTATTAGCAAGATGCTTGTAGTAGGAACGTGTATAAGCACCTCCAAATTAAATCGTGTTAATTATGTGCAAGTAATGAAGCATGCATTGTGCTTTTACGGTATACCTTCAGCGCGACAATACCCTTCAAAATTTTAAGTATTTTGGAAATAATACAAGTAGATTTATTATGCACACGTATATATGTTGGATCAAAAAGGAGTTGAAACTTTAAATATAACCTATTTAAATATTTCATTAACATAATAGTCTCAGCACTACAGCATTAGCCGAGTTTCACAATGATTTTTATTTCCAAATGACAAACAATTCCTAGTATATGTTTGGTCCATGGTGGAAGAGTTTGTTGGCAATTCTATATTAATAGCATTTTGCTAAAATTGGTTAAGACTCATACAGAGTCTACTAGAAAAAAAAAGTCATCACAGAGAAATTATTAACGATGACTAAGATTGTGTACCACTCACAGATAACATGTGGTAATAATTGCCAATCATACCTTGATATATGACGTGGCATACCCGACTTTTTCAAAATATTTAATTAAGGGCATAGAATAGAAAGCATTATGACAACGACACACTTGATCCCTTCGGTGTATATGTATTTTAATATAGGGGTTATTGCGTTTCTACTCCTGTTTTCGACCCAAATTGTAATTTTACCCTCACTTTTTCTTACTTTGCATTTTTATCCCTATTGTTCATAAACGAAGGCGCCGTTTACCCATAGTTGTAACGTTGTTACAAGCATCTGGAATAAAAAATAGGAAAATAACAAAAGCCTATGTGAAAAGAACAATGTACCCTTATCTCTTTGTACTGCTAACTCTTCAGTCCTCCCCAAAGAATGACTCTATCTCCTTGCGGCGGCGGCGGGAGGCGAGTTTTTTTAGATTTTTTACACCCTAAACAAGTGGCTTCGCATATTTGACACCCTGAAGATGGGCTTCGCAAATTTGACACCCAAAACATCGACACTTTGATTTGCTTGACATTTTCCGCCTTCAATTATTTTGTTTTCCCTTTTCACATTTTTTAGACTGTGAACTGCCTAGATGTGGGGGATATAGTCCCCGGGTACCTCACGAGCAGGCCTGGCAGCCCTCCAATAGGGGGCGGCCCGGCCCACCGTTCTGGACCTGATGACGTGCGGGACAAGTCGGCGCATGTAGGAAGGACCCGGAAGGAGAAGTTCTGATTAGAATAGGAGTTTTTGTAAAGAAGGAAAGGATCCTTACAGATAGGATCGGTTACAAACCGACTTGTAACCCTGCCCCCCGATATATAAGGCGGGCAGGGACCCCCTCCAAAGGGAACACACATCAACTCACAAACACGAAATCTCTCAAGAGAACAATCCACGCAATACAACACCCCAAAACAGGACGTAGGGTATTACGTCGAGTTGACGGCCCGAACCTGTCTAAATCCTTGTGTCTGTCCACCCTAACCATCTAGCTTCCGATCTTTGCGATCTTCCCTACATACAAATCACTTCCGTGGGCTACCCCGTGGAAGACTGCCGGAGATCATATCACCGACAGTGGCGCGCCAGGTAGGGGATATCGCCGAGATCAATTTGGTGAGCCCGATGGACCGCGTCAAGATCTTGGACAGCTGCAACCTCCCGGATGTCGACGGATTCGAGATCCAGTTCGGGAACATCACCGCCGCCTTGGATACCCAAGCGGCAGGAGCTACAACCGCCACGGAGGTTTCATCTCTGGCGCCGACTTCGGCCATCACGGCCCAATCCGGTCCGATCGCATCTGATCGCGTCGTTTCTGCCCTGCTGAGTCCATCGCAAAACGCGAGGCCCAACCAGTCGGGAGCAGATCAGCAACCACTCGGTTCCGATCCAGCTCTTGAGAGTCGCGTCGCCGAGTCGTCTCAGAGTGTAAACGCTCAGCCGACATGCGTTTCGAGCCCTGAGGTCATCACCATCCAGACCCTCGGCTTCCGCGCGCTCACCCAGCAACAGAAGATGAAAGAGATCGTCCAGGCGGATGATTCCCCCCTGAGAACGACTCCTACGAGTCAAACCCACGGGGACCCTCAATCCTAGACGACCTGCAAGAGGGTTACACCGCGTCCGACTCCTCTACGGAGCCGGAACTGTTAGGATCACCCGGAGGATTGACTCCGAGTAGCTTGGAGCGTGGCACGCCCACAACCGATCTTTCCGAGTCCGAGGAAGATTACCTCGCGCAAGGAGGAGCCGGGTCATACTGCTACATGGTGGCACCATCGATGCCACCTAACCCCGTGTCGGAGGACGAACTCACCCCGGCCGACGAGACAACTGAAGCCAGGGATCAGCGCCGAGGGCGCAACGCCAATCGGGCGACTCGCAGAGCCGCCCGACCACACGGGGCCAACGCATCAGGATCTGGCACCGCTCAACCTCGAGAACCACTCTCGGAGGACCATCGTCATCATCGGGATCGACGCGACACGAGAAGCAGTCGGAACCTGATGCGCGACGACATGTTCGAGTACAACGGATTCAACGTCTATGAGACGCCGGTCCAGAACCTCGTCACCATCGACGAGGAGATCAGTCGGCTACCACCCAGTACTCCAGGCCTGGATAAGGTAAGGGCTTTCGTGCAGGCCGCCTCCGTCTAGGTTCACCAGATGCAGAGCAGATCACGTACGGCCGCTTCTGAGCCCGGGCCGTATAGACGCCGGACCAGCGGTGGATCGGACCGTGATGAAGATCTTCGCGACTCGATCAACAGAGACCGAGACGCGAGGAACGTCATCCGCAGCAGCGCTGAGGAACGTGACCGCGAAGAAATTCGACGTCGCGAAGAATACGATCGGGAGCATGGGAATCCCCGTCGTAACTCTAACCGGAACGGCTACTCGACGGAGTCAGAGTATACTGATTACTCTGATCCCTCCGGTAGCCCAAGGCGCGGCAATGACGGCGGTCGTACTCCACCTCGACGACCGACTCCATCGCGAGGACGAGCGGCTCCCTCACGAAGGCGGCCGACCCCGCCAAGGGAGCAGACTCCACCGCGCAGCAGAACCTACCGACGGGACCGATCTCCTCCCAGGACTCGGACCTATCGGAGGACTCGTTCCCCACCCAGGGATCGGGATCGCAGGAGGGAGCGCACTCCCCCAAGGACGACAGACGTGTCGGATCTGAGTGGTTCCCGCCCCAGAGGTCGGATCGGCGGATTCCAGTCGTTTACTGAGCGCTTGAGAAGCGTAACCTGGCCTAGGGGCTTCAAGCTATCAAACATCGACAAGTACGACGGGAAATCTGATCCATCCCAGTGGCTTCAGATCTACTACACCGCCGTACAAGCTGCTGGCGGCGACGAGGACGTGATGGCGAATTACCTCCCCATCATGCTAACCAAAGACTGCCGCAACTGGCTAGCAGGACTCCCGCAGGACTCCATCGACAACTGGGATCAGCTTACCGTACTCTTCATCGGTAACTACCTCGGAACTTGGGAGAGGCTCGGGAGCAAGCGGCTCCTCGGCCAGATACGACAGCGCAAGAACGAGTCCCTGCACGACTTCGTACGCAGGTTCTCGGAAAAGCGCAACTCCATCACGGACGTGACGGACCAGGAGGTGATGACCGCTTTCCAAAACGGCATCTCCGACGGAAGATTGATCCACAAGTGGACAAGAAAGCCGCCCGCGACTGTCAATGACATGTTCCGGGTCGCTAGCACGTGGGCGGACGCAGAGATTGCGGAGAAAGAACAACTCAGCGAGCTCAAGAATCGTTGGGAGGAAGAGAACAAGACAACCCGCAAGCGCGACCGCCGCGAGGACGAAGAACGACACGACGACCATCGTCGCAGCGACAGTCACCCCGCAAGAAGAAGAGCGAGGGCGATATGGTCGCCACTCTGGACCGGCCCAGAGGCCGGATAACTCCAGAAGATTTCCAGCGCATGCTCGATGAGCAATGTCCGTACCACAAGCACAAGCACTCGACACGAGAGTGCTACGGGTTGAAGCGAGCTTTCACTGGGGGCAACAGAGGCCCTCCCTACAAAAGGACGAACGATAGTTCCCCAAGAGACGACAGGCGAAACGACGAGCCCGGCGACGAGTTTCAGGAGGCCGACCGAGTGATCCGTATGATCTACGGCGGACCGGAAGGTTTTGAGACGAAGCGCCAGCAAAAGCTCACCCACCGCCAGGTCATGCATGCAAGGGAGCCACCGGTACCTGAGTACCTCAAGTGGTCGGAAGTGCCGATCACCTTCACCCGGGAAGATCACCCGAGCTTCATACCGAAGCCCGGGTCCCACGCCTTGGTAGTAGCTCTGACGATCCGCAACGTTCAGCTCACCAAGGTGCTAGTTGACGGTGGCAGTGGCCTGAACATCCTCTTTGCTAACACATTGAAGGAGCTCGGCCTAACCACTCTCGACCTGCGTCCCCCCCAATCCTCGTTCTACGGTCTGATACCGGGAGAGGGGGCGGAACCACTCGGGCACATCGCATTGCCCGTTACTTTCGGAGACCGGAACAACTACCGGACCGAGCACATGCAGTTCACGGTGGCCAACTTTGAGACTGCATATCACGCCATCCTCGGGAGGCCGGCGCTCGCCAAATTCATGGCGATCCCTCATTACGTCTACTTGCAGGTGAAGATGTCAGGTCCAAAGGGCGTAATTACCGTCTTGGGGACATCCGAGTCGCTTACACCTGCGAACAGGAAACCCTCAACGCGGCAGCTGCCCTGGACATGTCAAAGCGCATGACGCAAGTACTGGCTGCATCGCAGGAGGTGGACAAGGACTATTTGGAGATCCCCGCCAAGAGACCCGCGAAAGAAGCCATCTCGCCAAGCAAGCAGACGGAGCTCAAGAGGATCTCGCTGGACCTGGAAGACCCGAAGAAGACGGCCATCATCGGGGCCGAGCTAGACCCCAAATAGGAAGCAGTGCTCGTCAAATTCCTAAGGGAAAACGGCGACATATTCGCGTGGAAACCATCCGATATGCCAGGTGTCCCAAGGGAACTTGCCGAGCACTCCTTGAAGGTCAATCCGACTGCCAAACCGATCAAGCAGAGGCTTCGTCGATTCGCGCAGGACCGCAAGGAGGTGATTAGGGTAGAGATTACAAAGCTGATAGCTGCTGGTTGGATCGAATCAACAATTGAACTGTTGTGTGCCATGGAGTCCCCACCAAAAACGCATCATCTGATAGCAGCGATTGCACAGCCGATCGTCGCCATTGCGCCGCCCTCTGTCCACACCTTGCCCTCCTCTTCCCTTCCCATCGTCTCTCCTTGTCGATTATGAAGCGAACAGACACAATTTCTCATCTATCAGGTACGGAGTTAATCGTGATTTACATATTTCAGATTTAATAATTGTTTCATGGATCGAATTGAGATGATCCAGGCCTACAAAATGGAACCCGATTCAATGAATCCAAGCACTGATGCACAAGCAGATCCATATTTTCAGCAACAGCACGCGCACCTACACAAAGCGTACTCTTCCAATCTTCAGTCATCCAGCAGCCATGGCAGCCACTAGTTCTTGCGCCATCTTCAGTCATGGCAGCCAGTAGCTCTGGCACGTCCACCCAAGGGAGGCATGCCTGCGCAGCGAGGCTGCCACGGCGGGCGGCGAGGGTGCCATGCCGGCTCACTGGCAGCAGGCAAGGAAGGCACGATGCGCGAGCAGCGGCAGGAGAGAGGCACAAGGTGCAGGTGGCAGGAGGCACTCCTGCCCAGGGAGGGACGCACGGCGGCCGGCACGGGTGCCCCGGCCCAGGGAGGGACGCACGGCGACAAGCAGTTCAATTGTTGATTCGATCCAACCAGTACATATACACGAAGAGAGGGGTAGTCTAGACAGTTCGCAGTTTAAAAAATGCAAAAAGAGAAAACAAAATAATTAAAGATGAAAAATGTCAAGGTGTCAATGTTTCGGGTGTCAAATTTGCGAAGTCCATCTTTAAGGTGTCGAATGTGCGAAGCCAACTTGTTTAGGGTGTCAAAAATCAAAAAAACTCGCAGGAGGCACGCGAGAGTGGGGGAGGCGGCGATCTGGCACACGCGAGCGGAAATGTAGGCGCGCGCGCGAAAGGAAGGGCAGGCAGGTGGGGCATGCGGGGCTGGCGCTCGGCTCGGCCGGCAGCGTGGCCGCGGACGCACGGGGCTGGCGCGCGTGGGGCCGACGAGTAGCTCGGCCGGCGGCATGGCCGCTTGTGCGCAGGGCCGGCGCGCGGCTCCCCGGCTGCGCGGGCAGGCAAGCTCAGCCATGGAGCCAGAGGCTGGTGAGTCTAACTGATGTGTGGATTGGCCAAATGTAGGACCGATTAACATCGGGGTTCCCTTAGATAGATGCGCTAATTTGGTTTCGTTTGTTCTGATTTGCAGGCCAATTTAGATTAATTTGAATTTGGTTATTAGGGTTTGCCTGATGAGGAAGAGGAAGAGAAAGAATGGGAGGAAAACAGGAGGCCATTGGCTGCATTGTAGCAGTTAATTTTGTTGGAAACCTATGTTAGGATATGATTTGGTGGTGCTCTTTTGATATGTACGATGGGATGTGATCTGGTGGTACATGCATATTCATGTGATTCGAACTTACTTTTGTGTATCATGATGCTATTAATTTTTTTTTCATATTCTTAATGAAATGCTGTTGAAATATGGTTCAAATGAGGTTATATTCACAAAGTTCAAAAATTAGGGGTATATTCGTAAAGGTAAAATTATCCACTTTCACACAATTATGTGTTGTTCACAGAGTAGGGGTAGAATGAAACTTCGTTTCCAAACAGTAAAAGTAAAAATGCAAAATGAGAAAAAATGGGGGTAAAATTATAATTGGGGTCTATATGTCCCCTAAAGGTCATGAAAAAAACATATATATATATAGCATCTTCCGTGGATGACAAGGACCAAGCAACTAGGAATCTGAAACTTCTGAGACTATCTTGAAAGCAGAGTACTCTGTATATTTTTAGATATAAATGAATTTCTTTATTCCAGCCTCTTGCACTCTGTATGTGTCCTAAAAACGGTGCCTGTCGTCGTTTGTGCCTGTCGTCTTCGTAACCCGCCGTTTAGTTAGAAATTCGCTAACTTGCCGTCGCAGTAGTGACCGCACCCGATCTTGGTGCCAGGAAGCATCGCTGGCTCCGAGGCGCTGCCGATCGTGGCGACTGGCGAGCCAGGTGATGTTCTTCGCCCTTGCGATGCTTAACTGGTGTACGTCGGTACGAGACCAACATGTCGCCGAAATAGCTGGTGTCAACAGTTTAATCGCTACGTGACCAAAAGAGAAGAAGACTTGTTCTTTTCTGTCCTTTGTAAGTACAGAGCGAATGAGTGGTTCGTTTCACTGGGCTGGAAAGTCTGAGTGGAAAGTACATCGAAGGATTTCCGTAACAGTTTCATTTCCACGTGACAAGAAAAGGAGAAAGAGAAATGGTTTTTCCAACCCTTTATTAAGTACATTGTGGAATTAAATACGTGTATCCAATATTGTTGATTCCAGCGCAGGAGAAACAAAATATACTTTCCATGTCCTCTTTCTTTTGCAGTAGTGCCAAAAAAAAAAATAGTCAGCATGCATTCTGATCGAGACATTGTGCTAACGCTCATTTGGAGCCACGACCACTTCAAAACTCTGCATCCTTCCCCCCCCCCCCCCCCCCCCCCCCCCCCCCCCCCCCCCAAAAAAAAAAAAAACTGCACAACATGGCATTTAATTTATGCAGACTTCACTAGCTATAATATGGTCTCATTCAGTTCACATGTCACTTCGAAAGATCGATAATATTTCAGCGTAGAGGTTACGCTAGCTACTCTCTCTAGTTTTCTTTATAGAGGCTAATTTAAATATATCCAAACATGTTCTTTGACCAGCGGTTAACTCAGCAAATTTTAAGATTTTGTGCTACTAAGTATAATTATGTTCATGTATTAAAGTATTCTGCGACGATCGTATATAGTTTTATTGTCATAGTAACGTAACACGAGAAATTAATGGTCAAACTCTATTCTTGCATAATGCGCCGAGTCAAACTATGTATTCAGATTTAAGATGGAGGGAATACTTAGATATGTTACCGAGAAAGCGAGTGCTTAACAAACTATGACATGAGACTGCTCGGCGTAGAGACGGGGGAATCTCAAGCTGACCTGCAGCAACAGTGCCATCTCGGTTGCTGCTCCCAACCTGCGAGACTGCAGGCGGTCGATTAAATTTTTCGAAAGTATAGACGTAGAAACTTATAAACGCACGCACATTCATTACTATAAATATATTATTTATGCACTCTTTTATGAGCACATCCAAAAGACTGATATGATAGATCCATAAGATTGACGAAGTTATCACTGACGCATCGCCATTGACGGCCATGTCGCCTATCATAGGCGAGCTACGCTTAGTTCATGGCAGTCGATTTCCTCTGCAAAATACATGGGACCCCAATCATGTACGTATGTAATCAATCATGTATGTGACAGATACATAGTTGGAATAAATAACGTGACAAAATCTTTCAAGTTCACACCTTAGTTACGGCAGTTGCCGTTGTGGAAAGTAATCCACACGAAGAGAGAGTGCAATGGGGTAGCACATGAGTTAACGCAATTAGCTAAGCGGACGAAACATTCCGCGGTTTGGCAATCTGTTGCCCTGGTATGTGTTGAGCAAATTATTGCTAGGGAACGCACTATAATTTCTGAGTAATAAAAGCTCTTTTTTACTCGAAAAACAAGTTCACAACGCCCTGTTCGTTTTTTTGAGCTGGGTGGAATGGAAAGTCTAAGAAGAGAATAATTCGTTAGGTTGGTTTAATAGTATTTTGTGAGGAGAATAATCCGTTGGGCTTGGATGATAATTCCAATACTGACTACGGACGCTATCGATGATTCCTGGATGCGAATACACAAGGGAAAATTCAATGACCAAGCAATTGCAAACGCTGGACAATAAATACCGAAATGATAAATCTCTAGGATGGTTTAACGGTTCTAACAACTACTAGTCAAATATTGAAAACATCAGCCCCCCACTTGGCGTAAAAAAACTTTCATGCCCTCATTTATTTGCCATTTTGAGTTAGTTTTGACATGCAAACCAAATTTGACCACTTAATTAGAAAGATAGTTCACTCTTTGTAGGATTTTTTCAAATGCTAGAATTACACTTTTTAATGAACGGAGGGAGTAGATTCGTAAATGGAGTGGCAGTGAACCGGGAGTTCCAGGCACAACACAATAGCATAGCAAACCATAGCAAACCACCGACTCAACGGCCAATCACACTATTCACTCATGCCATCTTATTTGTTACTTACAACAAAAGAATCAGCCACCTCTTCCTCTTTGGTTCAGAACAACAGCCACGACCAAAAAAAACAAGGAAAAATTGTATGGAAGGCCAAAAGAAAAGGGAAACACAAATTCTGCCTCTTCCTATACAAAACTATTAATTACAGACAACATATAGAAAAACCATTTGCTTCTGTCACCCTACGCAAAAGGGGGTGTATTTTCAAAACACTAGTATGCTTCTGCCAAACTCCACAAAAGGGAGCAGGGTACCAAAGAAAACGTATGCCTCTATTCACAGTATCCCAGTCTTGTTGATTCCACTCCGAACTGCTCCAAGACACTATGCACAACATCAGATATAATAACATCACCTTTACAACAAAAGCTTGCCTTTTGGATGGGTATTGGTACCCATGTACTCTGCAATCCCCACACCAGAGCTTCATAAGAGAACGCCATTAATGCCAAGAACTTCATGGGCGTAATGATACTCATATGGTCTGCAGAGTGCAATCCCAAGACACACCAGATCTGACATTAGGGATTAAAGCATGGACAAGGCCAGTGACATCCTGTCCTTTGTGAGAGTGCAAAAAAGTTCACGTACGACCTCTCCAGTATGATACCTTTACCACCAGATGATCCAATGCTCTCACTAAGAGGCCCTATCATCATTTTTTTTTCATTGCTCTGGCTGCTCCAATCATATGCCCGCTTCTTGCACCATCACTCCACTTCCCAGGCTCCATCACTCCCTTCTCTGCACCACAATGCAAATGACACAATTAGAAAACAGTTGATGATATTTTGGTTTTGAAATGAACAAATATCCGTCCCAAAAGAAAAAGATAACCCTTCTATCTGCACTGCTGTAGATCCAGAACAGAATATAGAGCCAGTCAATATTATCTTTTTCTGGAAACTAAAATTGTTCATGCGATACCTACCAGCACATTATTAGCTAGGTACTTGATATTTGAATAATTAGTTTCCTTGTAAACCAGGTTCATTCCTTGTAGGGCTTGTAGATGTACAAATTAAGAAGAAAGGAGACCAATATGACTCATACAAGTATACAACACACTCACACAAACACCCCCATGGGGCTGTACTGATTCCTATGCAAAGAGATCTAAAAAAGGATTCCTATGCAAAGAGATTATTTCTTATGGGTATAGTCGAGTTATCCCTATTAAAGGGATGCATCTGTTATGGATTAAGTGTGGTATATGCAGTAATATTGTATTAACAGTAGTTAACATAATGCTTGTTAATGAGCAAGTACATTTTTTAATTGTTGAATTGAGGGGCGTGGAGGCATGTAATCGCAATGCTTGACTGCAGTATGTATTGCATATTGTAATTTACCTATCCAAAAAAATAGTTGGGATAAATCTGATTAAAAGCATGCTCACTCATTTGACCTGATAGTTGTGGTAAAAACAAAGGCAAAAAAAAAAAAAAAAAAAAAAAAATACAACACGGTAACAAGAGCTAAGAAAAACATGGCTCATGCCTCTGTAATGCTTACCATCGTAGGGTCTGAAAGCATAGAATATGCCTTTCCAATTATTTTGAATAAATAATCAGCATCTCTGCGGATTTTGTTTGTGATTTCTCTCCAGATTGCATCACTGATATTTTCACTTCTCACAATAAATTTACCGGCCTGGCATAACTACTGTTAGACAAGAGAACGGGGGTTATAATTGCTACAAAACGAATACATTACTTTGTCTGGATGATGCCTCAGTGCTGCTTTGCGGTATGCCTTCTTTATATCCACAGCAGAGGAAGAAGGTTCAATTCCTCTGAAAGGAAAACGATGAATTGGTCAAATAATTGTAGGAAATTGTGAAGTTTTGTTTACATTTATTAGTCAGATAATTATATGAGATTGTGAACTCTTCTTTCCACCAAAAGCGTATGAAATCCCTCTGATCCGGCACTCCCTAATTTTTCTCCACCAGTTTTCAGCTGAATTAGTAATAATCCTTGGAAGGAAAATTAGGCACCAAAAACAGCTTCCTTCCATATGGGTTCAAATGACTGTCGATTTTGGCAGGTAAGTATCCACTTTTTAGTTCCAATGTACTGCAAACAGAATTCCATAAACTAAATCCCTCACAGGTACAGAAGATATGGCAAGAACATTCCGATTTCATCGAGCTATCGAAAGATTCGTTAATTGCAGAAGTTGCAGTAAACTGTAGTAAAAAAATCAAGAGCACCCATCTATACGAACAATATTAAATTAAGAGCATCTAATTAATGGCCTTCTGTTATTTCAGATTCAACTTACAAAGCTGAATTGTGACAAAAAAATTTTAATTAATAGGGAGTACAAAGACTTTTTTTTTTGCGAGGGGGACTACAAAGAATATAATACCTCTAGATAATTTAATATTGTGAAGGACAATGACTTACAATATCAAATAAACATTTAATGAGGCTCCTTTTCTGGCATCCCGCTCCAGAGAAGAAAACCGAAGATTGGCTCGATTCAGATTGCTACGGATACTCTCGGTCCTCTCTGATGACATGGACATATTTTCTTGCAGTTGTTTCTCAAGAAGAGCAATTAACCTACGGAGATCATTTTCTGCCTGCTCGTAGTCCCTTATGAGCTCATACAAACTAGATCTTCTGGAAATAGCCTGTAAAAATAGCAAGCACAATAAGGTTTTGACAGGCAGAGCTCTAATTCATGGAAAGACTACAATAAAAAATCATGAGCCAGAAGGCCCTTCACAAGACCTATCCAATAAAACTTGAGTCACACAAAATACCACTAGTTTTGATGGATGCAATCTGCATAACTAACGCCCTGTTCATTTCGCTGGGCTGGGCTGGGCTGGAAAGCTGAGAGGAGAATAATCCGCTGGGCTGATTCAATAGTATTTTGTGAGGAGAATAATCCGCTGGGCTGGGAGAATAATCCTAAACAAGAACTGCTACGTGGAAATAAATATTTCATTATCTACTTATTAGTTTGGGGTAAAAGTTAGCTGAAAATAAAATTCAATAGATGCCAATTACTGATGTTCATGCATCAGAACATGCAAGGAAACAGGGCATTTTTAAGTATATGAGCTAACAGTAAGGAAAGTATGGCCAGCTAAAACACATGATGAAACTAATGGGCACCGTAGCACAATTATACAGTTGGTTTTGGCTAAAGTATAAAAAGAGTTAGAGAACATAGTCACATGAGGGATTTTGATTTGATACAAGTACAACAGGACTACAATACACCAACCTTAGCATAATCTGCATCAAGGGCTATGGCTAGCGAGCAATCTGCAATTGCATCTAAAATTTGACCCATTGCTTGATATGCGGCTGCACGGTTACAAAAGCAGACTGCTAAAAAGCGTAGTGATTCGTTATTGCTCAACAAAGCAGCAGTATAATGTTCCACAGCCTCCAAATATTTACCAGACTGAAATGCTTCATTACCAGCAGCCTGAAATGTAGCAAACAATAAATCTATGCCATCAGTGTAAACTTCTTGCAAAATTTGCTGAATACTAAGGACATAATGTGCACGCATAATCAATAACAACATCACAGAGAAGAGAGAATGCTGGATATAGTTTGACATTATATGGATTCATTAGTATCCCAAAAGAATACAATTGAGTGAAATCATATAACACCAAGGCCAACATATGGCATACTTTAAGCCGCAGTAGTTCAGATATTGCCATGGAGAATGATGAAATTGATTCCTGAGATTGCTTCCCGCACCTAGTGAGTGTTTTCTCAAAATTAGCAAATCATTTAAGCAGTGATACATGGAATTTAGAAACAAACAAAACTAGCATTAAAATATTACCTGCATCCCTTAACTTTTATTTGCTCATACTTCTTTAAGAAAAGGTGAGCCTCTTCAAGCTTTCCAAGGAAGAAATACGACTTAGCAATAAGGTGATAACGCCACAACTTCACAGAGCAAGTATTGTTGTCCAAGTTATTGCTTTCTGAATGCTTGTCAGGACACAAACATAAGCTATTCCTTTCTGCTACATAGAGGGTTTCTTCGCATAACCGAATTACTTCTTCATATCGCTGCAACTGTTTAAGACCAACAAAACTAACAGTTAGCCCAAAAATTAAATAGTGGAAAGTGGAAACTTAGTAATGGCATGCACAAGGAAAAATAAGTTTACCGTAAATACAGACCAGTAACAGTGCTTCTGCTTTCATCGCCATCAAGTTATCTGAATAAAGACTTATGGACAAAGCATCAGAGATCATTTCTAAGGCACTAGGTATCTTGTCAAATGCCTTCTTTATAAGGTATTCCTTGGATTGATGAATAAAACCAGATATTTTCTGCCAAAAAATACACAAAATTAATGCTTGGATTACCAAGTTGCATATAACAAATTATTTTGAATACATGTTTTCTGAGAAGGGTTAAGACAGGTGCAGAGTTCAGATAAGCATTATACAAATAATAAGACTTCAACAGAAAGCAGGTGCATTCAAGAGTGCAAACATCTACTCTCGACCTGGTGCATTCATCATAAATCAATTTTCTTTCATAACTTGCTGGGAAGTCGCAATCTGTCAAATGTAGCACTGAATGTGTTAATGTTGCCAGTGGTTCATTGGCAATGTTACTCGGTAATTATCATGTATTGAATGGGGAAAAACTGCTCAAAAGGTGGTTAATTTGAGAAACATTTAATCTGGTATTGAATTGGGTAGTTTCTGGCACAATATCAGAAAGTTAATCTGTACACTACCTGAGCTTTTTGTATACCATCAGAAGCCTCTTCTACAATTTTATGGTCCAAGCTTGACAGATGACTAGACCTTAAACACATCTCAAAAGCCTTTTGTGCTTCTTCCACATCCCCCAGGGCAAGTAGGCAGCTAGACCCATTAGATGAGCATACAATAAGTTTATATATTCATAATGTAGAATGTAAGGATAATACACACATACAACTAACTAAATGAATTATTAATATCTGTTACTAACTAGACCTTCTCTTAAAACAAACTTTACGACTAACAGTTGCATGAATATTTCTTTTATTTGAGATCTGGATGCAACACTCTATAGTTTAGATTGAGTAAAAATCTATTCCCTAGAAATCTGATAAAACAAAGTAGGATGCTTCCATGGATTTCCAATAAGACAAAAACATAGTTATTTTTAATTTGTCCTACTATACAGACAGAACATAAATTGTGATATCTACAATAGTTAGTTTCCTATAAGCTAGTATGAAAGTGAAAGTCAATGAATTGGTTATTTCATCAATAGCATAGCCTAATAGCCTTGGGTCTTACTTGGCAGCTCTGACTTGTGCCTTGAGAAAGCTGGAATCAATACCCATAGCTTCTTGACAATCAGATAGGGCTTCTCTCATCTTACCCAGGGACATCCGAGTAGCTGCACGATTGCTGTAGCACAGCATTAATGCTTTTCTAGAAGCTTCATTTGGAGAAAAAGAATCAATCCCATGGGTATAGCATTCCTCAGCTTTAGTTAACTGTCCTTCTGCATATGCTTGATTCCCCCTAGAACAAAATAAGCAGCTCCGCATTAAAACATAGAATATCACAAAGAACATACAGACCGAGGAACCCCAAAACGAAGGTAAACAGTACCACAAGCTAGTGCCACGCAAACAACTAAAGCTATTCAACCTACTTTTCATTACTACTACCAGGCTACCACTCACAGATATCTACATTTTGCCTAGCAATCCAGCAAAATGATGTCTGATCTAAGTGTAAACAGGGAAGATAAAACCCAAAATAAAAGATATAACTGATAAACTAATTTCTGAACTGTAAGAAATCTAAATAACACCCTAAGTTTTGGTCTAAACTCTGTCTGACACCAAACTCTATGATGAGGTAACCCCTTAACCTCCAAATGGTTTTACAGGATCTTCTGCCACCAGTTGCATGGTTTGGGTTCAGTGGTTTCACCTAGTGGAAGTTCATGATAACTAAATAAGCAAAAGGGGGCGACAAGAGTAGGTCATGCAGGCACCTTAAACGCCATGTTTCGCAATCTTCATGTTCTTCAAAGTTTTCTGTTTTTGTGCATTCAGATACCCCGCTTGCAGTTACCCTGTTAGGTTCCATTTTGCTGTATTCGGTCCACTGAACAGCTGAATCCATGCATTGCTGGCTTGCTGAAACTTCTGGGTGAGCAAGTCCAATGGCATATGGAGGAAAGCTTTGAGTAGAGTTAGCATGATTACACATTCCTGCACCTTTTTTCTTGTTATGGCGTCTTTGCAAGTGCAATGTATTTTGGTTAAAAGTTGATGCAGAAAATATGAAATCAGATTGACCAGAATGCCCCGTGTTTGCTGCAGAAGTAAACTCTAGTCCATCATGGCTACTTTCTGTCATTTGGAATGCAGAGTTGTAAGAATCGCCTTGGGCACACTTGATACCAGAGTCCAATAATACAAAGCTACTGTCTTCTCTCAAATTGGCATTTTTTTCAGGAGACACCTTTTCAGAGCAATGATCATTTCTTCTTGATACTGATTCCAAGGAAGAAACCTGGTGAGCTGAGGAGAATTTCTTTGGCATAACAGTTCTTCTATTTGTGATCATGCCCTTAACTCCTCCTTTGTTCCTAGATGCTACATTGCGGTCTCGAACAGTGAAAGATTTCTCATCAAATGGCCCGCATTCAGGAAGTTCTGAGGCTTCTATTGCTTCGAGATTGTAAGGAACCTTTACAGAAGAAACCTTTGCACTGCCATCTTCAGATCCAAAGCTAGAACCAAATTCTACTGCAGGAGAAATTTCACAAGGTTCTGAGTGTAGAGGATTCTTTACATCCCGCAAAACGAACTCGGTGAAAGTGCTACGTTTAGCAACTGAAGCATTAAGTTGTTCAGAGTTATATGTTGCACTGCCTTTATCAGCTGAATCTACCTTACCGATACTAGTTTGAGTTGCATTGGCAGTGAAATCCCGGTACCCAGCATGTCCACCAAAAACAAAGACATTCTGCTGAACATTACCACCATGTGCAGAAATGTTACTTCCATCCTCTGGAAAACTACCTTCATCTGCAGAATTTCGAAAGGGCAAGCTGTCCCCACTCCTAGCAAATTCAATAGGAGCATTATGGTTGGTGCAGGATCGTGGAGGTAATGATATCGTCTCCGCACTCTCGCATTGTATAGCTTGAGATGGGGCTCCACTCCCTTCATCGAGCTTCTCAGTCTGATCGCGAAGAGATTCCGGAAAAAATCCTCATGTAAACTGGAATTGCTTCCACGGGCCCCAAAAGAATCACTGGCGTTCGCCACTGGAACCGGATCATCACCTCCAGGGGCATCAGCGTCGCTTAGCCTGCCGGAACCAACATCCAACACGAGCTCGTCAAGTGCAGACCGGACTTCAGACAGCGAGGCCTCACCGGATCCGGATGAGACAGTCCTCCTCAGCTCCGGCGCCCCGACCACGCCACCCCCGAACACGAAGTTGGCGCCGCGAGGGGCGCCCCAGGAGCCCACTGGCGGCGGCCCCTCCTGCTGGGAGAAGGCGGACGCCGCCGGGCGGCGCGAGAGGTCGACCCCTGAGCGCCTGATCGACGCGGAGGCGGCGGCGTGGCGCCGCGGCCTCGCGGCGCGGGGCCTGGGGCTCGAGGCGGCCGGGATGGTGGGGAACGGCGCGGAGGCGGAGATGGCTAGCGGATCGGGCGCGGGGTCCATCCCCGGCAGCCGCGGCGAGGCGGCGGGCGGTGGTGGAGGAGGAAGAAGAAGAAGAGGAGGCGCTTCACCTTCACGGCGGCGGCGCGGCGGGGACGTGCGCGCCGTTCCGTGGCGGGGCTGACAGGTGGGCCATTGGGGGAGAGGGCGATGGGGGCAGGGAAGGAGCCAGCCAATGCAAAGTGGTGGAGGAATTGATCTGATCCGGTTGGGATTTTGAATTGAATTGATCTGGAAAGGGCAAAAGGGAGAAAAGAAAAGACTATCAGAGCAGTCGTGCTGACACGGACCAGATGCTAGCATATGGCCACCAACACGCTAATCACTGTCATGGGATCCCACTCCCGTCAGTTCCCTGTCACCGAATCACGAATAAAACTTGTCAAAATGCTTGCAAGAAACAAGGGGAGCAAACAATAGCGTAAAGTCTCGATCAAAGGTAGGAATACAGCTGCCTCTATCATTGGACAGGCTTGTCGTGCTTTCAAATTGTGGATTAGAGCCTGCAGGTTAATGTAAACTTGAATAGACTCCGTTTTATATTGTACTCTGTTCTGAATTACAAGACATTCTAGGATTTTTAAAACAGATTAAGGAGGTGAGAAAATGTCTTATATACTCTTAGCTAATGGTAATACAAGGCAAGTTGTTCAGTTGACAAGAAAAATATTTGACAAATTTTTAATTGAGTTGATTAAGTACTTACTAAAAACTTTCAAAACGTGTTATTTGAGAATAAAATTTGAACTCTTAGATGCCTTGTATTTTAGAACGGAGCGGGTAAGTTTGTAACAGTTTGTAATATGCGGTTCCATACCCTCGTCTTAAGTTATAACGATCATGTGACGTTACATCTTACAAAAGGAAGATACAACTTTTTTCAGAAAAGAAATAATACAGGAACATTCATGTAATAATCTCTCATGGTCAATACTACTCACTCATATGTTTTAATTTTGTATTTTCCAATGGGTACAAATACATTGAATACTTTTTTGAAAGGAATATATTGAATAATTGGTACAGTGTAGTTGCATTATAAGTGATGTCATAGTTTAAGCAGTTTTTTTAGGCAATGGTTTAAACGGATTTCAAGAGAAATGCATCGTATATATTTCTATACGAGAGAATGATTGGATGAGCATGAAAATTCTTGGATTCTCATCAAAATACCGGTCCACGTGCACCCACTATCCTCCGCAACGTGTGTATTTTCTGGGTGATGAGGATGGAGGAAGATGACTGGCACTTCGCTGCACAAAATCGTTCCCACGGCACAACGTTCTGGGCCCGCGGCCTCGCCATCTCCGAGGCCTCGTTGGCCCAACAAAGAAAGCCCTGCTGCCCTCCCTCGCGTGTAAGTACATCTTTCTTTTTTTCGCTAGGAAGTGTCCGTGCGTTACTACGAGTACACTACACAAAGAGGTCGATATATAAAGAAAACATTGTCGCAAACCATTTATAGTGCAATACAAAACATTAACATGCAAAGATTATATGAAATGAAGCACAAACATATAGCACGTAGTAATTAGTTAATTCCAATGAGATAATACTTGTTCCAAACAAAAGACGCCTCAACCATCCCAGCTATTTGATTTGTGTGATGTCATATGTTTAGCAAAATAATAACGGACCTAATTCCATTGTAATTTCAATTGAACCACTCCATATGTGTCGGCAAGGAAAATAGCCATCATAATTTAAATGGTATATATCAAATAAACTGAATTGTTGCTTGTCAGATCTTTAGGTCCAGAACAATGAATTAACACACCAATAATCAGAACCAAAGCACTATGCACTGGAATCAACATAAGACGACGGCGAAAAGGCGGTGACGGCGTGCGAACAGGCGGCGACGGTGGCCGAAATCTCCATTACCTAGAAAAAATTCCGTCAAGTGGGCCTCCTCCTCCGCGCGGATCACTGATCGGATCACACAACGCCGCAGCCCTTGCTCTGCTCTGCCTCCTCCATTGCCCTTAGTCTGACCGTTGTGAGCCTCGCCTTGTGCTGGCCTCGCACCGCGGCGGCTCCCTCAGCGTGTGCCGCGCCTCGGCCCTACCCCGCACGCATCGCCCAGCGCACAGCCCCGCCATCCTCTCACACCGTGCCGCCGGTGTCACGCGGTCGGCGATTCGCCTAACTAGACTTTTTAGTAGTAGAGATTTTCATTTTATTATTATACTACAATCTCACATTCTCACCCTAAAACACCATTGATTTGGCACTGAGCCGTACCACTCATATACCAACCAAATCATGCCTGACGCACGCAGTTTCAGAATGTCGTCAGTTACTCCTCGTGGAAGAACTTCGTGTGCGCATGGTTTGGGCTGTCGTCTTGGTCGGGCCGGCACACGGAGACGCGCGCCTGGCGCGACGCCTTTCGCAACCTCGGCACCTGCTTCTGCAAGGCCTTGAGCTGCTCGTCTCCCGGAGCTCCCTCCCCTTCCACCGCGACCACCACCACCATCTCCTCGAGCACAGGAGCCCTCTTCAGCAAGAACCTGAGCAGCCGCAGCTCGCGCTTCGTCCCGCTAAAATTCACCACCTTGATGAAAGCCAGCTGGTCAAAGATGGTCTCGTCGGCCGCGGCTGCCGCCACCGAACTGCGCCCGCCTCCGTAATACAGATCCGCCGGGGAGCTGCATGCAAGGTTGCAGGAATAACAATTAGGCTGTAAATTAAGCATTTCTAAATGCAAATTTCCTCAGAGGTACCAGTTCAAACCAAGCTTTGGAGTTCGGTGGGCAAGAGATGTAGAGAGAGAGGTTTACATCATACGGACAAAGAGGCGTTTGAGGACTGGACCAAGTGAGGCGATCGTGAAGAAAGTGGACAGATGTTCAAGCTCTACATCAAGACTACCCTGGGTGCCCATCAGCAGCTGCAGCTCCTCTAGGTTCTGCGCGTTTGCGTATGCTGCCGTCTCGTCGGCGCTGTGTGCTTGCTGAAGAAGCTATCGAGATCGACAATTAAGGGTAAAGTTAGTTTCTTTCATTCGTGTCTACTGACTACTGAACGAGTCAACAACGCAATTTTTCTGTACTGTACGTACCACCAAGACGACGGAGCAGATGGTCAAGGTCCGGGCATGCGCGACGGCGTTGTAAAGGTAAGGGTAGGGCTGCGCGTCCTGGGCGACGCCGAAGTCGTCGAAGTCACAGCCGAGGTGCGACAGGTACGCGTCCCGCAGGGCCGGCATGGCGCCGAGCTCGAAGACCACAGGGTCGCCGTAGGAGCGGCCGTGGAAGTAGAAGATGCGGCCGTGGAAGGCGAGCGACTCGAGAGCGGGCGCGGCGACCCGGAGCGCGCGCACGGCGCGGCAGCCCGCGACCTCCAGGACCCGCAGCGTCTCGCTGGCGACCGTCACCGAGGCGAGGAGCGGGCAGCGAATGAGGACGAGGGACTCCAGCGCCGGGCAGGTGGTGAGCACGAGCCGGACGGCGTCGTCGGTGACGTTGGTGTTGGTGAGGGAGAGCGAGCGGAGGCCGGCGAGCCCCGCCGCTGGGAACGCGAGGGCGCGGAGGCTGAACCCGCCCAGCGCCAGCCGCTCTAGGGAGCTCCTGGCCCGGAACACGTCGGCGGGGAGCTTCACGAGCGCCGCGGCTCCGCGATCATCGTCTTCCTCTTCCTGCGGCGGCGGCGGCGCCAGGTCCACCTCCACCTCCCTGGCGCCCCTCGCCACGGCGGCCGAGACCCACCCGACGACATCGCCCACCAGCCGCCGCGAGCGCGGGGGCGGCGACACGAGCGCCACGCGGAACGCGTGGAGCGGCGCGCCGTGCTCGGCGTGGAGCCAGCAGGCAGCGGGTCACCGTGGCTGCAGCTCGCGCCGGCGGCTGGCCGCGGGCGAAGTCCCGGTCGGTGAGGTCGAGCACCGGGATGCGGCGAGCGCGCGGAGCCACCGGTGCGCCCAGCGCCGGGAGAGCGCGCTGGTGCGGACGGCGTGCTTGAGCGGGAGGCCGCGGAGGATGGAGTGGAGGAGGTCGTCGGGGAGGCTGCTCAGCCGGTCCTCCTCCGCCGTGGCGGCGCTGCTCCGGCGGCGGCGGCGGCGGCGCGAGTGCGATTCCATGTCACGCTGGGTCGCTTCCAATGTATTGTGTGAGGCCAGTCTCAGTGGGGGTTTCATCGACACACTTATTTAGAGTGACACATCATCTAAGAGAAGTTTGAAACTATGATGAAACATCCTCCCTCAATGCAAAGTTTCATCTCGTGTTGTTCCCAAGACAACATGCAAGACACAAGCTGTCTAGAGTACCGTGTAGAGAGAGTTTCATGAGGATGAAACTCATTTCACATCTCTCTTCATTAATACACTGCCACATCATCAAAAATGCTGACATGGCAGTCTATTTAATGCTGATGAAACTCCCACTGAGACTGGCCTGATGTGTGCTTGGCTTGGACCGTTTTCTAGTAATCGCTTTTTATATATGCGTGGCTGTGGCGAGTAATAGTATGGCAGCTTCCATTGCAAGATTGGACACGCGAGTGTGAAAAAGAAGAGGCCACAAGAGTCAAGAGTGAGTGGCGCATGATAATACACTACTACACAAACCACTTTATCAAACGGGCTATCACAACCGGTTTTGGCAAAACCGGTTGTGATAGGGCATCACAGCCGGTTTTTAGTTAGGTGGGGCAAGCATGCGTCAAAACCGGCTGTGATGACCACTATCGCAACCGGTTTTTGTTAGAACCGGCTGTGATAGTCGCCGGGCACATCACAGCCGGTTTTTCTTACAAACCGGCTGTGATGCCCCCTTTCACAGCCGGTTTGTAATTAAAACCGGTTGTGATGTGCCTGTACAGTACAAAACCTTCTTTCCCTCCCCTCCCCTTCTTCTTAAACCCGACGCCCACCCCTCTCTCAACCCATTTTTCTCTCCATTTTTACCAAATTGCTCTCTAAAGGTTGGGTTTTTTTGAAGAATCACTCCATCAACTTATTTTGAGGTGGGTAACTCGCAACCATTTCAATTTTGAGCATGTTTCATCCACTACATTTTGAAATTTGGCATGAATTTGATGGAGGGGAATTTGTTCCATTCTAGAGAGCATTTATTGGCAAATTGCAATGGGGAAAGTGTGATTTGTTTGAAGAATCACTCCATCAACTTATTTTGAGGTGGGTAACTAGCAACCATTTCAATTTTGAGCATGTTTCATCCACTAGATTTTGAAATTTGGCATGAATTTGATGTAGGGGCTCTCTTGTTCCATTTTAGAGGGGATTTCTTGTCAAATTTCAATGTAGCGCAAGCCACCCAGCCCTACCATCGGAGCAGCGCCGAGACTGCACAATCAGTCGAGGAGAGAAGGAGAGCACCAGCATTCCACCTCCGCCCACAATTAGGGATGAAAGCGGATCGGATCGGAGCGGATAATACCTTTTTTACATCCCCATCCATATTTTTTTGTCGGATATGGAGCGGAGCGGTTTCGGAGCGGATGCGGAATTAATATAATCGGATAATATATGCTTACATGTAGTTTTTACGTGACTAATAATTTCTAAATCAAACTATGATTTAGCAACGTAACACGAAAAATACTCATTTTTATGGTTCATAAACCATGACATAGTTTATGGGTGTCTCGTTATTTGAGCTGAGCTTGATTTGTAGTGTGGTGACATGATGAACTCATTAGATTAGTCGGATATCCTATTATAAGCCTCGGATAATCCGCGTTCAATTATCGGATAATCCATATCCGTCGGATTTTGCTTAAACCATATCCTACTCCACATCCACACACAATCGGATTCGGATTATCCAGATCCGCACGGATATCAAAAATGCTTCTCCATATCCGCAAAATTCAGATTCGGAGCGGATCGGATGCAGAAATTATCCTCACCACTTTCACCCCTACCCACAATGCTCGCACACAGATGTTCGTCGGCACCAACTCCAAGCCACCATGGCCCAGATCGGCCAGTCTCATCATTGGCCCCCCTGCACAGGACCTCCCTCGGCACCAAGCCGTCACAGCCTGCACCTCGCAGGCCACCGCCCTAGCCACCACCACCGTCCCCGCACATGGGGGCTCCCATGCGCCTCCGACCTTTGCGCCAGCAGCCTCCATCGCCGCCATGCACTGGCCGAACCTGTCGCCATCGTCATTCTGCACCAGCCCGCGCCGGCCTTGCCACGTCCATCGGCGCACGCACCAGCCGCCACACCAGCCGTGCAAATTCACATCGCCGCCGCAAAACCAGCTTCGCCCGCCACCACCAGCTCCCGAGTGCCAACCCACGCACGTGCGCGCCCCTGCCAGATCCGGGCGGGACAAGGCCCAATCCGTGCAGCCACCAGCCACCACCGGCGAGGCCATCTCAGAGGAGAGGGACGTCCGCGCCCATCACACCCCGCCCGAGCCGAGGGGATAGAGCTGCGCCGCCGTTGTCCTGCGGCTCCTCGTGGGCTCCCGAAGCCTCCTCGGGATTTACCATTTTAATGCATGATGACATACGTGCATCGATTTGGTTTGGTGTTTCGACTTAGAGCAAGGTTAATAATACATCCCACTGTTGATTGTAAGCATTCTTTATAACCTTCTCTCAGCCCACTCATATAGTGGTTAAGTCCTTCATCATTAATACATGACCCACTTGTCTCTCACACAAACTTTCTTGGTTCTTGTGCATAAGCGGGCTGCAAGCTTACAGCCCACCTCTCTTCTCTTTCCTCTTCTCACTCCTCCACCTTAGCATTTAGCCTACTTACAGCCCACTATAATACTTGCTCTTAAGAACTATCGATTGCACACTGATACCAAGGTGTTCCCAATCAAAAAGTTAGAGGGTTATATTACATGGACAAAAGAGGCTCTCGAGGACTGGAAGTTGGGAGCACATGAAGAACATGGACACATGCTCAAGGCCTTCATTGCCCTCGTTGTCCAGCAGTGGTAGGGCTCGCGAATTTAAATGCCTAGAGTTACTTTGACAAGCGCTTAAACTATTAAAGATCTCAGGTTATCCCGCGTAGCGACAACCACAACAGCGATAGTTCATATAAGTGATTAGTTGCCCTCACGCCCCCTTAAACGGCCCCTAACAATTATCCTTCGTATATATTCAGCTCTTCATATTCGACATGATTATGTTGAGTTTGAGAATTTCATAAAGAAGAATGTTTAATTCAAACGGATTGGATATTAGAGAATATGGCGGATTGGGTAAAAACAAACATGCTTAGCTTGTGCTTGCGCCCGGTCGGCTTGGGCGTCTGACTGCTTAGGGATTTGTCGATCCAGGGGGCAGGCTGGGGCGCCAGGCAGGGGACAATGGAGATGGCCGCCCTGCCCTTCCGCCTGCAGAGACATCGAGCCAGGTCGCTAGCGCCACCAACCGCTAGGGTTGCTGAGGCACCGGGGCAGAGAACGAGGAGAAGCAGTCAGATTGACGAGCGAACGTGAACGCGACATACACACTGGTGGGAAGACAATACGCCGATTTGTTGGGCTCATCATTGCCTCATTGGCGATTTGCTAAGCCGTAAATGTTGGATCAATCGGATGACATGGGTCAGTCTACACTAAAGTTAGCTGACCGTAGAAAAATACAGAAAGGTATAAAAAGTTTTTTGGACCATGCCTAGGGCCACCCTAGTGGCTCATCCGCCCCCTGTTGTCCAGGGAGGCCAGCAGCAGCTATAGAAAAAGGTATAGAAAGTACGAAAAGGTATTGTTTCTATGGAAGCGTGCATAGAGATAGAAATAACTGACACGGTTCTCAAGGTGGATAACTTTTCATGAAAGGGGGACGTTTTTGCCCGAACTAAACACAGCCGTAGCTCTTCTAGGTTCGGCAGGTCTGTATATGCCATCTCGTCGTAGCCCAACTGTTCAAAAAGAAGTCGATCGACAGACAGACCAATTAGTACTGTTCCTGGGTCGACTAATTAATAATTATATATGCTAATTTTGTGATTGCAATATTTGGGTAGTAGTAGTACCTGCGCCACGTATGGGGTACTCGTGGTCCTGAGTTCCTGACTCCTGAGCGCTCGGGTCCTGGAGCAGAGGTCCGTCATTGCCGTCTCCTTCAAAGAGTTCGTGTTAAGTGTTGTGCTTCTGCATCTGCTCGAAGACGGTGAGTGGCTTCGACGCGTTATCTTGGGTCGTCTCCAATTCCCATTGCGCTGACTTTCATCTTATTTACTCCGTACATCTTGATGGGGAGGCGGCGGTCGCCTCTCGCGCAAACGTTGTTGAGGTTACTTTGGTTGGGACAGCTGCCGACGATTCGCAAGTACAGGTAATCAGTTTTGCTCCAGTAGAACTGTCTTTCATTTGAATCGTTTCAGAATCACGTAGACCTGCCTTATTGATGTACTGAATGTGGCGGGCGTTGGATTTGGATAGAAGTTCGTTTGATGTTAATTCCGATCTCTGTCCTTTTTACTTTCATTAGGCTTTGACTGGTAGTTCTACAAGGAGATCTTCGAAGCGGCAGAATGGATTGTTGAAGGAAAAGTTTGAGGTTAGAGGTGTTTCTACGAGATGTTCAGTAGTAAGGTTTATGAGGTTATACAGGATTTAAGCGAGAGGAAAATGGAGCTCGTTCGAGAAACTGGCTTTGGTGGGCTCTTGTGTTTTCCTCCAATTACTCATATGGACAACAAGTTTGCTGTCTGGGTCATGTGTTGTGTGGATGCATTGGAGCACTGTATTGTTATTGATGATGATAAGAAGATTAAGTTTGATAAGCATGATGTTGGGCTTGTTTTTGGAATTCCTACTAGAGGCAAGACAGTTGAGGCAAAATCGAAGCGAAAGAAGGAAGTTGTTTCTAGAGTCTGGTGTGAAATGATTGGGATTAAGGACAGTCGAAATCGCAGTATCAATGCACTTCTGGAGGTCATTCAGCGTGAACATGGCTACTGTAATGTCATACGGAGAGTGTGTATCTTTCAAACTTGCATTTGTTGTGTACGTGTTGTCGACTGTGTTGGCTCCAGGGAGTAGATATGACTATGTGTTTCTTGATTATTTGGATGCTTTGGAGGATCCTAAGGAGATTTGTTCGTACGATTGGTCAGAATTTGTGTTTCGGAAGGTTATTGGCTTATTGCTGGTATTAAGCAGATGCTGAACTGTTTTGAGGCCTGGTAGTAAAGTGCCCAATATTACTGGTTGTAGCTTGTTTTTGCAGGTATTTAGTTTTGGTTTGGTTAAACTAGTTTGTTTTAGTTAATGTATTTTTTTAAGCTGACTGTGGTGTGGAATTGTTTTGTTGAGCCTTCTATTTCTTGTTTCATATGTGGGCAGGTGATTTATTTGGACAGTATTGACCTAGGTCCTTGGACTATTGAAGGATAAGAGTTTGCCTGCGTGTTCGGTTTTTTTCGGGAGATAGGATTAAGTTTATGATTGGGGTGGACACTAAGGACCGCAGTGAGGATTGTAAGGTTCGGACTTTTGGTGCGAGACTGGTACGTAATTTCTATGGTATTACCTTGTCTTTATTGCAAATGGACTACATGCTCTTATCTGAACTGTACAAAATAAATGTTGTCATATTACATCTATGTGTACTGAATGCATATGTAATTCTTATGTAATTTCCTGGGTTTTGTTTTGTCATATGTAATTCTTATGCATAATTATTTATGCAGCTGTTGCCTCCAGGCAAGGTATGCTATTCATGGGCTCGTGGTGTCGGGCAGACTGTAATTGGAGGTCGAGATGAAACGAAAGAAGAGTTATGGCAGTCAACTGTGTCGCTATGTCGTTTGTATAATATGCCTGATGAGGTTGTGCCTGAGATAAAATTGTACCTTTCTTACTAGTTACTTGTGTTTGTTTTTGTGTTATCAAGTTTATATTGATGAGTAATTCTGGCTTGGTGTTTCAATATGGCAGGAAGCCGCACGTTTGTTTGATGTCGTTTCCAGGATTGATTTGGAAGTTGGTTCTAGGATTACTGCTGTTGTGGCTTCATTTGTGGATAATTATGGTCGTGGGAGGTTTGGAGATGGTGATCTCTAGTATCTAAATGGTGGAGGTATAGTCCTCTGGTGTATTTGTAGTATCTGATTTGTTAGGTTGTTATTTTTTGAACCGTTTTAGGTTATAGTGTTACATTGCTTAGGTGTGTTGTTTTTGTAGATAAGTGATGGAAACATTGGTGTGGTGCCTTGTTATGAGCATGTTGGTGAATGCTCGTATGGTGCTAATACTAATGTTTGTGGTGGTGGCCGAAGTGCGGAGGTGTTATTGGATATTCGTGATGCTGTTTGCAAATCTTCTTCGTATCATTGTATGGGTGAAGGGTACAGTAATGAAGGTGATGTGTTTGCTAATTCTTCACATGGGAATGAAGACTCTCGGAGTTTGAAAAGGGCGGAGGAGTCAACTGTTTCCTACTGCATGTTTTCATATCAAGGATCCATGGGATCTTGGTTTTAATTTTAGATACAATAGGCAAGGTGTTGTTGAGATGCTTTCAGAGATTTGTTCAGCTTATGGTAACGACAAAGAGTAAGTTCCATTAAACAGATGATTTTGATTGCATAGTTTTGTTACCTTTGGTCTACTTTTATATAGTTTGACTAGTGACAAAAATTTCTCTAAATTTTTTTGTAGCAGTTTTACGATTGGTGTTAAACCAAAGTTTGTTACATTGAAGATTTCAGATCTGATTTGCAAAATTTTTGGTTATGTTGAACTAGACGTTGACTTTGTGGATGTTGTACTTGGTTGCATGAAGTGTCGTGATGGTACTCTATATGGAGGTTTAGGTCGTGTGCGCTGGAGGCACTTTGTAGACTGCCAATTTATGGTAAATGTTTGTTCAAGTATTTGCTGTTATAATTTCGAATTTTTGGTTACTAGTCGCACCTATGTGTTAGTTGTTTATGTTTTGATGGCAATGGTTAATGTTACTAGTTGGCCGCAGTTTATGGTAATTCGTATTTGACTCTATCCTTACAGGAATTGTTATTGGCTCGTAACTTCGACTCACGTGGACCTCTGGCTAGGTCCAATTTTGACATTGAATATGTTGGTTATGACGTGTCGTCATGTAAAATGGTACGTTGCTTTAGGGAATGGTACTAAATGTCGTATTTTGTGCTGTTGGTTGTTGTAAATACCTTTTGTGTTATGCTACTTTATTTATATTTCAAAATATGTGCTCTACAGGTATTCTTTCTTGCTCACCTTCCAGATTGGTGGGTTTGCTATGCATGGAGGGTTGATGTGGACATGATGGTTGTATTTGATCCGCTGTCCTTTATGGGAGATGGCAATGCAATTTTGCAGTTTCACGAGCAGACGTTTCAGTTGCTGAGAGACTGAGATGCAGTCACACAAGTACAAGGTTTACTTTGTTCTCGATGGTTGCTAAGTGCCATTAAACCGTCACTGGAACTCGTAAATGTTGACGATGGATTTGCCAAGTACCTATATGTCTGTACCTGCTTTCTTTGGTGGTTATGAACTTGTAGTTTGTAGGTAGTAATGCATGAAAAACTTGCAGAAAGAATCAATCTGGAAGGGGTTGTCTGTATTTCTGCTGCATGTTTGATGGTTTATCTATTCGTGGAGGCGATGGCTTGGTTGGTATTTTCTTGAATATATTCTACTACTTCAAGTTGATAATGCTGCTTACTTTGGATGTGTTATTCTTGTCATAATACGCTAATGCTTGATATGTGGTATTGATGTTGGAATGTAGGGCGATGTTGGCTTTGAGGCACCAGTTATTATTGATGAGGCACTTCACGCTATGAAACCATGCCTGGATCTCCAGTAAAGTTTTGTGAGTTCACTTGGTACATCGTTGTATATGTTTACATACATTGTTTTCTGGTAATGTTGCGGTTTAAGGAGTGCAGCGGTTTGTATGTGTATTTTTTTCCTAACTTGTTCATGATATGATGTATGCAGGTACTGTGCTGTATAGCTTGTGATCATCAATTTGTTGGGACAGGTCTCGTTGATGCTGACTGTTGCTCGGCATCAGGTGGTCAAAGCTTCGACCCAAAGCTTGTTGACGGAATATTCCATGACGCTGCGACATCCGCTGAACTCTTCCGATGTGGACGGGGTGTGTTCGTGGATTTGACGTTGACTTTTCCTGACTAGCAGAAGGGCATGTGTCTATTTTAGGGGGGAAACTAATTTAGATGTGTAAACTACATGGACTTTTTAGATTAATCTAGAGCGTTCGATCATCATAAAATCCGACGATGTAGGCTCAAAGGTGAGATGTAGTCAATATGGACTCTTTAGATTAATTTAGAGCATTGGATCATCATAAAATCCGACAGTGTGAGATATAGATGACGACGGACGAAATGAAAGATGACGGATGAAACGAAAATTTTGGCGTGCTTTATAGTATAGATTTAGGTGCGACACTTGTGTTAATTACCCTCCTTCCGGCTCTCCTTCAGCACTGCTGACGTCACGTTCCATGTCGGAATCGGGGCTGTTTCAAGACTGCATCGCAGCCGTCTGTCAGGGGCGGAAATCAGGTGGGACTTTCTACATCCGTGTTGGGAGGCTGAACCCGCCCAGCACGAGCCGCTCCAGCGAGTTCCTAGCCCGGAACACGTCGTCGGGGAGCTTTAAGCAGAGCGCCGCCGTTCCGCGATCCAGGACCCTGGAGGCGGTGGTGCCATGTCCACCTCTACCTCCCCGGCGCCCCTCGCCACGGCAGCCAAGACTAACCTGACGACATCGCTCACCAGACCCGACGGTGGAAACACGAGCGCCACGCGGAACGCGTCGAGGGGCATGCCCGACGCGGATTCCTCGACTCCCCCATAAGATGTCCCTCCTATTGCGCCGTCGCCGCTGACGAGTGGGCCCAAGCCCCCGTCGCCGCCACCGTCAACGCTAACTTCGCATCCCGTAGCGCCCGTCGCAACCGTTGGCCTCCACCGCCTAGGCCGGCAGTGCCCTCGCCGCCGGCCCCTCCGCTCGTCGCCTGACACCACCGTCGGGCCGGCCGCCGCACTCCGACCCCATCTAGATCCGTCGAGACGGCCTCCACCCCCAACCCTGAACCCTAAATGCGCTGGCGTCGGCCCCACATGGCAGCGGCGCCGACGCTATAGGGGGTTAGAGGGTTAGAGACCGTGGGTGTCATGAGAACATTTGCGGGGGCATGCCTGCTCGAGTGGAGGCGGATGCAGCAGGTGACCACGTCGGCGGCTGGCCACCAGTAACATCGATGATGTATTCGTTATCGCAATCATAGTGTTTGAGTTCGCTTTCGATAATATAAAAATATATATACAATTGACAATAATTTAGGTTCTTTTCTGATTGTCTCGGGCAATTTTTATCCCTACCCAGCAGTGTTCAGGCATGAACGCCAACAGCGAAGTGGACTCTCAAGACGAGTCGCAGGAACCCTTCTTGACATTAGGGATTAGGTATGGCATCCGATCCTTGGTGAGAACACACAAAATTTCACGTAGGACCACTCCGGCATGGTACCTTTGAGCTGTGCCACCACATGATTAAATGTTCTCACTAAGAGGTCCTATCCTCATTTCCGTTTATCCGGCTGCTCATGTTACATGTGCACCCCGCTTGTTCTACCGCTCCACTTCCCAGCTTTCATCATCCCCTTTACTGCAGCACATTGCAAATGGCACAAACAGGAAACAGATGATGATGCTCTGGTTTCGAAATGAGAACAAATAAAAGCAAACCTTGATGGACAAATATACACAGAAAACCAACTGCCACAAAATAAATGTTCATGCTTAAAAATGACAACGGTTACTACTGTAACAATGAATACTAAAATAAAATATCATGCAAATTACTGATGTTCATGCTGTACCTATCAGCGAAGCATCACTTTGGAATTTGAGATAAAGCAAACCTTGATGGACAAATATACACAGAAAACCAACTGCCACAAAATAAATGTTCATGCTTAAAAATGACAACGGTTACTACTGTAACAATGAATACTAAAATAAAATAGCATGCAAATTACTGATGTTCATGCTGTACCTATCAGCGAAGCATCACTTTGGAATTTGAGATATGAAATATGAACAATACATAGTAAATTGGGTTGGCTGGTTTCCACTGTAGATGTACTCCATGTATTTTCACGTATTAGAGAAAAAACTCCTAAGTTTAGACATTATTTCTTATGGGGTACATAATGCAATCTGCAAGTCGTACTCTCATACTGCACTAACACTAGTTAGCATTGTACTTGCTAATGACCATGTTTTTTATTGTATGCTGCGTTGCGTGGGGAGGCATGTTCTTAGGTAATGTATTACATTAGACTTAAAATCGCAATGCTTGAGCGCAGCATGTGCGCCATATCATAATTCATTTTTCCCCAAAAATAAAACATCAAGCAGAATAAATCTGATCCAAGCTAATGTCCACTCATTTGAGATGACAATATAGTTCTTGTAAAAGAAAAGGTAAAAGAAAATGCAACATAGTAACGAGCAAAAGAAAATATATGTCTCAGTAATACTTACTATTGTAGGGTCTGAAAGCATAGAATATGCCTTTCCAATTATTTTGAATAAATAATCAGCATCTTTGCGGATTTCATTCGTGATTTCTCTCCATACTGCATCACTGATATTTTCACTTCTGACAAGAAATTTACCAGCCTGTGGCATAACTACTGTTAGACAAGAGAAGTATGCAAGTCACAACACACAATAGAGATGGAAAAGGAATACAGTACTTTGTCTGGATGATGTCTTAGTGCTGCTTTGTGGTATGCCTTCTTTATATCCACAGCAGAAGAAGAAGGTTCGATTCCTCTGAAAGGAGAGAAGTGTACTGGTCAAATAATTGTATGAACCTGTAAACTTTTTTCACCAACAAAAGCACACGAAATGCCTCTGCTCCCGCATGCCTTAAACTATTTTCCACCACCCTTCAGCTGAATAAGCCGAGTGGAAGTAACATTAGGCATAAAAAACAGCTCCCTTCCATAGGGGTGCAAATGGGTGTCAATTTTTTGGCAGGTAATTATCCCCCTTTCGATGGCAATGTGGGGGTTGGAATTGTCGACGCTGCAAACCATATTTCTATGAACTACTTTCTCCAATCACAAATATAATTCCATTAGAACACTGATATTATCTCCAATATGAGATTTTGACTAGCTAGTAATACAACAACAACAACAACAACAACAACATAGCCTTTTGTCCCAAGCAAGTTGGGGTAGGCTAGAGATGAAACCCAAAAGAAACAAGGATAAGAAAGACATAAAACGGCACAAGACCAAAGATAAGGTTAGGGGTAAATAAGAGAAGAAACAAAAGATCACGGTTCAGGCACGTTAATTGTAAGTCTCCAAGCGCATCTATCTATAGCTAATTCCTTGGAGATATTCCACTCTCTAAGATCCCTCTTGACCGACTCGTCCCAAGTCAGTTTAGGTCGACCTCTACCTCTCTTTACATTATCTACCCTTTCTAGAACCCCACTACGCACTGGCGCCTCAAGAGGCCTCCGTTGGACATGTCCAAACCATCTCAACCGATGTTGCGTCAGTTTCTCCTCGATTGGTGCTACGCCGACCCTATCCCGAATATCTTCGTTCCGTACTCTATCCCTTCTTGTGTGCCCACAAGACCAGCGTAACATACGCATCTCTGCTACACTCAATTGTTGGACATGTCGCCTTTTTGTAGGCCAACATTCCGCACCGTATAGCATCGCCGGGCGAATCGCCGTCCTATAGAACTTACCTTTTAGCTTTTGTGGCACCCTCTTGTCACAGAGGACGCCAGAAGCTTGACGCCATTTTAGCCAACCGGCTGAAATTCTATGCCTAACATCGTCATCAATATCTCCATCCTTCTGGAGTATCGATCCTAAATATCGAAAAGTATCCTTCTTGGCCACCACTTGCCCATCAAGGCTAACGTCTCCATCCTCATGTCCAATCGCGCTGAAGTCGCACATCATGTACTCTGTCTTCGTCCTACTAAGTCTAAAACCTTTCAACTCTAACGTGTGCCTCCATAGCTCTAACTTCCTATTAACCCCCACCCTACTCTCATCAACTAGCACCATATCATCCGCAAAGAGCATACACCAAGGGATATCACCTTGTATGTCCCTTGTGACCTCATCCATCACTAATATCTAAAAAAATATGTTATCATAAATGCAAAAATTTATACAGTATGTGAGTTCTTTCATAATGAATCTATGGATGCCAATCTTGATTTATCAATCTATACAAAATTTAAAACATATGTAGTCAAATATTTTAAAAAAAGCAATACTAAGGACAAAAGATGGGTATTTATGATCAGAGGAAATACGCAACTGAGAGGAACAAAAGATATGGCGAAAAGATTCACTAGCTGCAGAAGTTATATAAAAATGTAGTTAAGGAAACTCAAGAGCACCCATATATAGGACCGACATTAAATCAAGAGGATGTAATTAATGACCTTCTACATTTGAATTGTGATCAAACTTAAATCAATAATTTAATTGGGACTATAAATAATATAATATTTTATAGTCAAGGTATTTTAACATAGCAAAGGACAAAAACTTACAATATCAAATACATATTTGACGAAACCTCTTTTCTGGCATCCAGCTTTAGAGAAGAAAGCCGAAGATTGGCTTGATTCAGATTGCCACGAATACTCTCAGTCTTCTCTAATGGCATGGACATATTTTCTTGCAGTTGTTTCTCAAGAAGAGCAATTAACCTATGGACATCATTTGCTGCCTGATCATGGTCCCCTATAAGTTCATACAAACTAGATCTTCTGGAAAAAGCCTAAAAACATGGCAAGCACGATAGGTCATGTTTTGACAAGCAGGATTTCTATTCATGGAAATACTACAACATAAATCGAAAGGCAACAGGCCCTTCTCGAGACTTTTCCAATAAAACTTGATTAAAATAATATATCATGTTTTACTGTTATGTGGTTCCAGGAACATGTGCCAGCCTCAGATGACATTATCCGATTTTTACACATTCCCATGGTTCCTAGATAACCAATTAGAAATAATATTTACCATGCATATTGAAAATATTAAGTTGATGCCCATATATGGTTCGTATTAAACATGAGTTTAGCTGATCACCAAATTTACGTGAAGAAATACACCTCAACACAACAATGATATCCAGTTAAAAGGATGAAAAACAGTCCCCCAACCACAATAAAAACTAAAATATGAAGGAAAAAAAAGAACTAAAACATCTTTTAGATAAAGGAAAAGGTGTTGGCTGCACCCACACATGAATGTATAGATCCAAATGTTACAGACCAAGTAGCCCTTAGACTTCTAGACACCACATAAAAGGAAATGGATTGGTAACTTTGCCCAGTGTTACATGAGTGTACAAGATGGGGAAGCAGTAACTTTGCTAGGCATGGTTGTTGTTTATTGCCACTAGCTATCCAAGAAGAATCATTGGTGATTCCAGGCATTAGGTTTTCTTGGATGCAACCCACATAACTAAGAAGAAGAATAACTTTGAAACTACACCATGGAAACAAATATTTCAGCAGATAAGCGATTTGGAGCATTCCTATGGATGAGGTAGAAAGCCATGAGTCATAAACAATTATCCATATATAGTTATCTATTTTAAGGTAAAATCTAGTTACCAAGTTCCCAGGATCGACGGGACGAGGAGCCCGGATCGAGGAACATGGTACAATACTCGCACAAGCTTTTTAAATCATGGGAATGTAATTGTTCCTGGGACGTCCAAGTTTCGGGCTGCTATGGGTAAAACTAAGAGAAACTAACCTGAAAATAGCAACTAAAAATTCAAAGGTTATCTATTCCCCATCCATCAGAACAAGCAATAGCAAGGAACTGCCACATGATAAAATGACAGGGCATCATAGCATAAATGCATAATATCATACAGGTGGTTTTGGTTATAGTCCAGAAATAGTTACAGAACATAGTTATATAAGGCATTTTCATTTGATACAACAGGATGATAATATACCAACCTTAGAATAATCTGCGTCAAGGGCTATAGCTAGTGAGCAATCCGCAATTGCATCTAAAATTTGACCCATTGCTTGATATGCTGCTGCACGGTTACAAAAGCAGACTGCTAAAAAGCGTAGTGACTCGCTATTGCTCAGCAAAGCAGTGGTATAATATTCCACAGCCTCCAAATATTTACCAGATTGAAATGCCTCATTTCCAGCAGCCTGAAATGCAGCAAACAAGAATCTGAGGCCATTGGTGTAAAATTCTTGCAAATTTTGCTGGATAACATGGACAACATGTGCACGCATGATCAATAACAACATCACAAGAGCAGAGAGAATGCTGGATACAGTTGGATATTATATGGATAGAGTATTGACCCCAAAGAATAGGGTGCCTGTGCCCCTATCATACCATTAGCCAAATTATAGAAGAGAAACAAAAAAGGCAACATATGACATACTTTAAGCCGCATTAGTTCAGAGATCGCCATGGAGAATGATGAAATCGATTCCTGAGATTGCTTCTCACACCTAGTCAGCGTTCTCTCAAAATTAGCAAATCATAAGCAGTGATAAATGGATCTTAGAAACACCCCCAAACCAGTATAGCGTTATTAACAAAATATTACCTGCATTTCGTGACTTTCATTTGCTCATACTTCTTTAAGAACTGGTGAGCCTCTTCGAGCTTTCCAAGGCAAAAATACGACTTAGCAATAAGATGATGACGCCACAACTTTACAGAGCAAGTATTGTTGTCCAAGTTATTGCCTTCCGAATTTTTGTCAGGACACAAACAGACACTATTCCTTTCTGCAATATAAAGAGTTTCTTCGCAAAACCGAATTACCTCTTCATATCGCTGCAACTGTTAAAGTCCGACAAAACTAACAGTTAGACCAAACAATCACTAGTTGAAAGGGGAAACATAGCAATGACTAATGACATGCAGAACGCAAAATAAGATTACTGTAAATACAGACCAATAACAGTGCTTCTGCTTTCATAGCCATCAGCTTATCTGAATATTTACTTATGGACAAAGCATCAGAGATCATTTGTAAGGCACTGGGTATCTTGTCAAATGCCTTCTTTATAAGATACTCCTTGGATCGAAGAATAAAATCGGATATTTTCTGCCAAAGAAGATACAGGAGCATAATGAGTGGATTTTCAAGTTCCGTATATATAAAACTTATTTCATACTCCCTTCATTCCAAACTGGTTGTTTGGGCTTTTCTAATTCATAGATTTTGCTATGCACCTAGATACATGTTATGACTAGGTACATAATAAATATTAGGTATCTAGAAAAAAAAAACTAAATGGCCTACAATTTGGAACGGTGGGACTACCATGTTTTCTAAAATGGTTAAGCAGGGTGCACAATTCAGACAAGCATTATCCAATTAATAAAACATTCAGTAAGAAACAGGTCCATTCAAGAGTTGTGGACATCTACACTCTACCTGGTACATTCCTCATAAATAGATTTTCTTTCATACTGCTGGGAAGTCACAGTTTGCCAACTATAGCACTGAAACGTGTCAATGACAAGTGGGATCTAGCCCCCTTATCATTATCACAGCCAATGGTACATTAAAATGTTACCAGTCATTTGCTGACAATCTTCCTGGCTATAAGCCTAGTATATAATTTAGTACTTAATCTGGCATGATACAAGAAACTTAGTCTGGACCCTACCTTAGCTTTTTGTAGACTATCAGAAACCTCTTTGACAGTTTTAAGGTCCAAGCTTGACAGATAATTAGACTTCAAACACATCTCAAAAGCATTTTGTGCTTCTTCAACATCCCCCAAGGCAAGTAGGCATCTAGACCCATTAGATAAGTATACAATAAGTTGATACAATAATATAGAATGTAATGTAGTAAGGGTGATACACACTTACGACAAACTAAATGAATCATTAGTATTAGTTATTAAGTGGATCTTATAGTAAGATAAAGTTCATGAATACTTCTGCCACAAAGAGTTAATAGTAATTGTTCTCTAGATTAAGGGCATATAAAAATGGAAAGCACACTAACACCTTTCACAAAGTCAACAGCATGCAAGCATTCATCACGATCAGTAAATGGACATGTTAACATATCATCTGATCTTAAACTCAGTTGAAATATTTATTTTCTCTGAGATCTGGATGCAATGCTCTATTTGAGTAGTTTGAGTAAAAACTGATCCCTAGAAACTTTTCAAGAAAGTATGATTTTACTTGATTTTCCAATAAGACAAAAGCATAGATACTTTTAATGTATTCAATTGTTAGACATAACACAAATTATGATAAACTCCAATAGTTTTCCTAGTAGTGTGAAAGTTAGGTCATTGGTCTTACTTGGCAGTTCTGACTTGTGCCTTGAGAAAGCTGGAATCAATATCGGTAGCTTTTCGACAATCAGATAGGGCCTCTCTCATCTTACCCTGAGACATCCGAGTAGCTGCACGATTGCTGTAGCACAGCATTAGTGCTTTTCTAGAACCTTCATTTGGAGAAAAAGAATCAATCCCATTGGTATAACATTCATCAGCCTCAATTAACCGTCCTTTTGCGTATGCTTCATTTCCCCTAGAACAAATTTAGCAGCTCAACAGTAAAACATTGAATATCGCAAAGAACATACAGCTCAAGTAATTCTAAACATTTGGTAAAATAGTGCTGCTGCACAAACACCAGTGGCGACAGTGCCTTGCTAATGCAATGCAAACAGTAAAGCCATTCAATCTCCCTCAAAATATGCTTCACTTTTTATATATATTTTTAATATTTATTCAAAAATAATAATAATACCACTCATAGAAATCTACTTTTTTTTACCAGCAAGCCAGCGAAAGGTTGTGTGATCTGTCCTTGAAGATAAAAATAATATAACTGATAAACCAATTTCTGAACTGAAAAAGGGTCCATATAACCATATCCAAATGGCTTGTAGGGTGTTCTGCCACTACTTGCATGGTTTCAGTGGTTTCACCCTTGTGGAAGTGCAGGCTAGCTAAATAAGCAGAAGGGAGTGGAAAGAGTAGGACATGCAGTTACCTTAAACGCCATGTCTCACAATTGTCCATCTTAGAAGCTCCCACAGGAGAGACAGGTTGTTGAGCTTGAGCAGGTTCAACCGTCTCTCTCTCAAAGAAGAAATCATACATAAACAATCCCAGTGAACTTTCAGCCACTTCTGGAACCTGAGTCACATCCCTACAGGCGATTCTCATCCTTACATAATCATCCCTATACCTTGTCTTCTCATCGATTTCCAGAGTTTTCCCCACTAACCCTCCAACTTTGGCGATTGTCCTCAAAGATCTTTGATCTGGTGGGATGCCTGAAACTTTAAACCAAGCATGCTGCAGCTCCCCTTTTGCACCAATAGAAGGAGACCAAGGAACAACCACAAACTGAGCTTCAGCGGTCCTCATGCTCTGGGGTCTAGTGCATCTCCAATCTTGCACCATTCTGGCATTGGGAAACCTCATGGAAAACTTGTTCTCGGAGATTTGCTTAGCATTCCACATCCATGTGTCACAACGGGTGTCATTACAAGTCTGATTTCTGAACTCATTCTCAATTTGCTTGGCTGTAACAGACCCACTTACAACAGAGATAATAGCAGTACTAGCTTTTTCCTTAGAGCCTCTACTGTCAATTTTCTCATCAATGTAGAAGAAGCTTTGGTCTGTGACCTGTGCAGCGCACAATTCAGGGGCACAGTTCCACAGAGGCTCCCTCTTACATTGAAACGATGTATGGTTGTTCAAACCACACAACTCACAGTGCATTCTACGATCGCAATTCTCAGATGTATGGTTCTTCAGATCACGACACTCGCTTCCATTACCTGAAGTAGAATTCTGCTTGCTTGTTAACTCTGTTTGATCAGCTGGCTGGAGAGACTGCTTCTCTTCTACCTTGGGGATCTGATATTGCTGCTGCGGATTCCGCGGGATCTCTGGTTCCTCTTCTTTACCATGCTTCCTCCCTGAGTTCATCTCTTCCTGATGCCCCCAATTCGATGAAGAACCCTCACCTCCATCCCCACTTCCCCTGCCTCTGCCTCTCCCACCAGGCGCCGCACCTCCCCATCCGCCACCTCTTCCGCCACGGGCATCCCCCTCCCCGCCGCCGCGTCCGCCACCAGCACCCCGATGACCAACAGGCTGCCAGACGGGGTTCCGGCCACCAGTCCGGCCATGTCGACCGGCACCGAACCCATCGCGCCTTCCGCCACCACGATCCGGGGCACCAGTGACCATCCGCGCCGGTGCTAGAACGAACTGAAGTGCTTGGGAGTAGGATTTCTCCGGGGAATCTCCGCTACTCTCTATCTCCGAGGTTTTTTTTTTTTTTTTTGATAAACCTCCTCTTCTCTTTCTCTCTTAACCCTGCGCGGAAATCGAGGGAACACGCCAGAAATCGGGGAGTCGGTATGGGTACCCCGGTGGGTCTTTTTTCTATCTTTTTTCCAGGGCCCCCGTCTTTCCCAGTCAACTTGGTGCGCCTTTGCTCCATACCACCATTGACCGAGACGCGCCCAAGAGGAATTTCGATACCACCATTGAAGTGCTTGGGAGGAGGAATTTCGATATTTGACACTAAGTTCGCAAGCCTCACGCGATACGACATCCAATTCGTAAGCCTTTCGATATATAACCCTGAGCGTGCGAATTGTTTCAATCTGAGGGATTTCGACCCATTTTCCTCTATTTCGCGATTTACATCAACAGTGTCAGTGTTACAACCATCTGAACGGACAATTTTACCCCTAGCCTTATCTCTTTAGATCGAATTCCTCCTATCTCTCCCGTGCTCTTCTTCCTCTCTGTCTCACGAGAAAGAACAGGGAGGCCCCATCCACCTTCTAGGGTTTGAAGTCGAGGTGTGGATCCGGGCGCACGGAACGTGCTGAACGGATCTCATGATCCCCTTCGAGCTCCATCCCGGGTAAGACCTCTCCTTCCAACCCTAATTCGTCTCCAATCCATGGTGGTTGTATGTGTTTTTGTAGAAAGGAGAAAAGTAGATGAGTGAATGGGACATGCGATTTAGCTAGTAGCGGACTGATTTATGTGCTTGTATTTTTTTTTACCCGGTAGGCTTGATCCGGATGGGGCATTTAGGCTGTGTGTTCAGATTTCTCAGTTCACAGCAATGTTTGATGATGGTAGCTCTATTTTTGTCGGTCCAAAATATGATGAATGGTTAGTGGACTCCCGATGCTATACTTTGAAGGACTTAGAAAATGACATTGCAGCTAGGGTGAGTTGGGGCAGCAGCCAGCATATTGCAGTCTTTGAACTTGACGCAACCAGTTGTGGGCAAAGGAAATTAATGGATGATAAAGCTCTGTCACTTGCATTCTCCGAGAAAAACAATGATAAGAAGATGTTTCTGTTTATTGATGTGGAGGGCAAGCCTGAAGATCTAGTCTCAAACTCAGTTATTACAGAAGTTGAGAGCAGTATGGTCACTGATAATGCTAGTGCAGTAGCACAATCAAATAATGAGCCAATTGATGCACCTGCACCTAATATTGTTGATGCACCTCCATCTGCACCTGACATTGATTGGGACAGTCTAGAGATACTTCCAATTGCAGATGACCAGATAGGAGCTCCTTTTGCTATAATGGATGAAGATGCAATGTATGAATTTGTTGGCTTGAGGGCAGAGGATGAGAGAGCAGAGGAAGAAAGGCATGCAAATCAAAAGGAGAAGGAACCTGAAATGGAACCAGTGGACCTAGAGGATGCAGAATTGCCTGTTGATGATCACATTCCTGGTGAAGAATCTGCTTTTTATGATAGGGAAGACCCTCCTATGGAAGCTGAAACTATTTATCCTAGTATGGATGAATTTAGGGCAGCTGTAAGGCAGCATGCTATAAAGGAACAGTTTGAGCTTGGAACGGAGAAAATCGTGTAAATCTTTGTTCAGGGGCTATTGCAAAGCTGAGGGTTGTAAATGGGCTATTGTAGCACGGTTGATGAGTGATGAGAAGCAAGTCAGGGTACAAATTGCTAACTTTATTTGCTAACTTCACCAATATATGAGGCATCTTTCTAGTTTTGCTAACAAATCTGTTTTTGTTTTGCAGATTACTTTGAACAAGGAAGATCATTTTTGTGCTTCTACTGGGAGAGTGAGAACTAAGATGGCCACATACCATTGGGTAGCAGAGAAGGCCATTCCCTTTCTAAAGGAGGAACCAAAGATGGGGGCAACCAGATTGCAGAAAGTTTTGCAGGACAAGTATCAGGTAACAATTGGTTATTCAACTGTATGGCTTGGTAGGCAAAAGGCTGTTGAGAAAATTTTTGGTACATGGGAAGAAAGTTTTGGATATTTGTACAATTTGAAGGCAGAGGTAGAGGAAAAAATGCCTGGAAGCATTGTAGAGATAGACGTTGTAGAGCAGGAAGATGGTAAATATTTCAGCAGATTCTTTTGTTGCTTCAAACCCAGTATTGATGGCTTCTTAAATGGTTGTAGACCATTCTTGAGTATAGATTCGACTGCCCTCAATGGTAGGTGGAATGGCCATCTACCTTCAGCTACTGCTTTAGATGGGCACAACTGGATGTTTCCAGTTGCTTTGATTTTTTGATGGTGAGACCAAAGCTAATTGGACGTGGTTCATGAGGCAGCTGCAAAAAGCAATTGGCAATCCACCTCATTTAGCTATAAGTTCAGATGCTTGCAAGGGTATAGCGAGAGCTGTACAGAGGGTTTTTCCAGGGGCAGAGCATAGAGAATGTTTTGTGCACTTAATGAAGAATTTTGTCAAGAAGTTTCAAGGGCCTGCATTTGGGAGAATGTACCCTGCAGCAAGGACTTGTCAGCCACAATATCATGAGTACCTCATGCAGAAGATGTATGCAGAAAGTGATAAGTTAGAGCCATGGTTGAAAAAAAATCACAATCTAAAATGGACGAGAAGCCAATTTCTAGAAGATATAAAGTGTGATGCTATTACCAACAATCTTGCAGAGGTTTGGAACATGTGGGTGAAGGACATTAAGGACCTTCCCATTACTGATCTTGCAGACACTCTTAGGTCCAAGTTCATGGAGTTGTATGCAAAAAGGAGGAAAATAGGTGAAAAGTTTGAAGGTCGTGTAATGCTTCCCATTGTAGTTCGACAACTCAATGCACTGAGTAGGCAATTGGGTCACTTGCATGTGAAAGAAGGTGGACAGGATGAAGCAGAGGTTACAGAGGTCACTCCAAAGCACAAGATAATCAGACATGTGGTGAATCTGCAAAACCAAGTATGCACTTGCAGGGAGTGGCAAGTCTCAGGGAAACCATGCCAGCATGCTTTGGCACTAATAACCACAACAAGGAATCCTAATATGGAAAACTATTTGCATCCTTACTACTCAGTGTATCATTTTAGGCAAGCATATTCTGGAGTCATAAAACCATTACCTGACAAGTCTCAGTGGCCTCGTGTGGATCCTGGTTTCAAGGTGTTGCCACCACTGAGTAAGAGAAGTGTCGGAAGGCAAAGGATGAATAGAATTCCAGGTTGTATGGAGAACAAGGGCAACAACAAGAAGCCAAGGGGCAAAGGCATGTGGAAGGTGCAATGTCAGAATTGCTTTGGGTTGGGCCATAGGACTACATCACCAAAGTGCCCTCTCAATGGAACTAAAAAGAGGTAAAATTATATGCTTCTACTGCAACTTCATTCATGCATATTTTCTATGCTAATGTCTGTCACTTGGTCTCACATTTGCAGAAAGAGTCGTGCTAAAAAGGGTCCCCTTGGGAGACCACCTGGTTCTGGCAAAGATGGTGGTACTACAAGCAAGAAGCAAAAGGTTATTGAGGAGGAGGACAGTCCTGAACCAGCAACAACAAGGTTAATCCTGCAGCAAATTGCATTCCTACATTTAAAGAAATTTCTTTGTGCCAACTAATGATGTGCAACTTCTCTGTTTCAGCCAACTTGCATTGCCTTGGGAAGATGAAATAATGGCAACTGAGCAAGTTATGACCGCTGCTACTCCAAGTACTCCACCCGCAAGGAAAAAGAAAGCTGTCAAGAAGAAGCTCACACCAAGGAAAGCCCCAGCCAAGGAAGGCAATGACAATTGAAAGTATGAAGGCTGTGAAAAAGTTGCCTAAGATGGTTTAGTTTGGAAACTTATTTTGTCATGTAAACAGAAAACTATGAACCTGAATTTGATGCTTTTGTAATCTTATTTTCCTGAATTTCGAAACCTGAGACCTTATTTGCTTCTGTATGGCACTTTTGAATCATTATTATTGATGTATGAGACTTAATTTGGTTATGTATCCCATTTCAGTTATATAAATTTACATATCATCCCTCGAAAGCAATGATTATGGGTACATACTGCCAAATTTTTGCTAAATTAATAGATAAGATTCTCAGGATACAACAGTACAACACATCTCTATTACAACTTATAAGAGTCTACTTGCATAAAATCCAACCTATGAACAATGACAACACTGCCACAAACACTACAACAGAACATGAAACATTGCATCTTGGTTGTTTGTTCTTCATCTCATCCATTCCCAGCTTCAACATGGCCAAGCCCTCCTTAACCTCATGTAATCTCAGCTTTACCTCTTCAACTTCTTCCATCAACAGGTCAGGAACAACATCCACATAAGAGGTTGAAGGAAAATAACCTGAGCTGGCAAGGTGTTGTTCATACTGTTCCTTTACCATGATAATGTCACATCTGTTAGGCACCTGAAAAAATTGACTAAAATGGTAAGCATTGGAGCTCGATACAAGACTTGCCAACAAAAAAACAAAGTAATCACTCACCCAATCTTCATTCCTCGGGCACTTGAAATACCTCTTACCACGATTTCTAGTCCATCGACAGGTGAATGCAACAAGCCTCGAATACTGGCCCAGGATCTTGCATTTGGGGCACAGGACCAGCGGCAACCCAGTGACTTCATCAACTGCCGGCCCGGGCACAACCTCTAGAGGCGTTGCTCTAGGCGCGGGCACAACCTCCAGAGGTGGCACTGCTCCTTGCCGCGGCGCCGGTGAACTCCTCCACACCCTGGCGGGCGCTGAGACTCGGCTCCGCGCGGCAGAGGACGACCCTTCTGACATTGCGGTGGAGGAGAAAGGGAGGTGGAGGAGAGGCTGGCGGAGGACACGGCGGCGCAACGCTGAGCTAGCAGAGGACTCGACGGCGAGGCTGGCAGAGGGACAGAGGAGAGGACGAACGATTGGAATCGATGGAGGCTGATCTGGTGTAAAGAGTAACGAGATAAGGCCAAGGGTAGTTTAGTCTATCCAGGTTCCCTGAGAATGAAAAAGTTGATGTAATTTGCGAAATAGAGGAAAATGGATCGAAATCCCTCATATTGAAACAATTCGCACGCTCAGGGTTATATATCGAAAGGCTTACGAATTGGATGTCATATCGCGTGAGGCTTGCGAACTTAGTGTCAAATATCGAAATTCCTCCGCCCGGCGGCTCGTCAACTTGTGTTGTGGTTGCCCTGCGCATAGTCTTCATCAGGCCTTTTTTTTTAAAAAAAAAAAAGAAACTTCATCAGGCTCTGGTTTTGAGCACCACTACTGCAGCCATTGTACCTAGCTGACTGCCTTTGAGTTAGGGTGTGTTTAGATCGAAGAAAAAGGGTGAAAAGTACGAAAAAATACTCTATAGAAGTGTGAATAGAAGCGTGAATGGAGATAAAAATGAACTGACACGGTTTTCTAGGTGGATAACTTTTCGTGAAAATGAAACGCTTTTGCAGGATCTAAACACGACCTTAACTTGCTGGCCTCGTCCAATGCAATCTTGTTGCCAGCGTGGTTATGGATTCTCTACGTACCTATTTCGTCTAGTTGCCCTTCTCTATTGGTCCCCTTTAGAACATCTGTGGCTGACACTCCAAATTCCACCTCCATATTTCATTTGGCTATCCACTCTAAAAAGATTCTATCTCCAAATTACTCATTGCTCCAGTAGACTAGCCAAATCTCATCCTCCAAATCCTATCGGTGTATATTTTATTGGTATTCGAATTAACATGAATTGAGATATTTTTTCCTAGTTTCATAGAATTAAAATTGATACTCTAAAGTTCAAATAAATTACACAATGTAGTTAATTTTGGATAATTTTAATTTAAAATATGTAAGAGATTTTGAGTTGAATCAAATTAAAATGGGTCTTTGTTAATTATTCTATCAGCATAAAAATAGTTGTGATTTTAGGAACTCAATATGATCACCTTTTGTATTTATGAAAGAGGGGAAAGTGAATAGAACTTTGAAGCAAACTGAACCTAAACAAACCCAGAGCTAGTTGTCAGAATCACGCAGCAGAAGATGGCGGGTCGGACGGACGAGCCAAATTTGGCGTCCCAACTTACCACTATGGCGAGTGTACAAGGATAACTAGGCAGGAGCTCTGAATTTCTAGGGTGATGGCTAAAACAAGGATGGCCAGTCAGATGCCGTCCCCGCTGGAGATGCCGACACATGGTTGGGCCCTCTCCCAAATCCGTTCGGTATTACTGTCCTTCGTTAGAATTATCTTTCCAGCCCAATAAATTATTCTTCTCATATAATATTATTGAATCAGCTCAGCAAATTATTCTTATCTTCAGACTTTTCAGCTCAGCCCATCAAATCGAAGGGTAGTATCGCCGGTCGATGTGTGCCCTCATCATTGACGGTTGACGCATTTTCGAGCCTGGCTACTGGAAGAGCAAAGACAGTAAAGGCAAATATCTACCGCCATTGTTGCTAAGCTTTTGGTAATGTAATTAACTTCTTAGGTTCTGTATGAGCGACCATTTATCTACCGATTTAGGGTCCTATTTTACACCCATCCATGCGTAAGATTTTGACTTTTGCCGGACAAATTAATGGCCAGATACATGACATGCTATCTAGTCATTTCGTTATTCAGTAATCTTTTTTGGATATAAGATACTCGTTGACAAGATCATTTGCACCAGAAACCGCAAAAGTGCATCCCTTTAGTTGGTGTAGCACATGAACTGACGGTGAGTTTACCTTTACATATGTGAAAGTTAGGCCATACATCAGATGAGGTTCTACTTTGTAAAAGTTTGTAATGTTTGTGGTTTGCTGAAGTGGACCTAGAATCTTCTACTTTGTAAACTTTGTAATGTTGTGATTTGCTAACGTGGACCTAGAATCTTTTTAACTGAACATGTTCACAATTTTATGTAGGATTAAGTAGTATACCTTAATCACATATATTTACATTTTTATGTTTAAACTTAAATAATGCAAACAGTTTTTTAATAAGGAAATATATATAATATCACAGCCGCTGCATCAATCAATGAAATAATGCAAGCAGTGACCGTCGCCCACACAAATTAAATAATTCAAAGTCATGGATATCTCAAATCCACCTCTTGTGCGAAATCCTAAAATGTAACACGACTAACCCAACTGATCTAATTTTAGACTCCGTCCAAATAATGTCCTCTAAAATTGAGGACTCTTGTTTTTTCCTTTTGATGGCTGTTACAACTTGCATTGTTCGACCGTTCCTTCACCAGTAGCTCATCTCATCACCAGTAGCTCATCCCATCAAAAGTATAAAAGAACTCAAGTTGCCGTGTGAGTGGAGGGTGAATGATGTTAATGTGCATTGCAGCTACAGCATATAGATAAGTCAGCAGCATTGTAGGTATTCCCACAAAATTTTGTATTGTTGTGCAATATTTTAGGGAAGAGGGCAAACTTGGTCTACCAAGATTTAACCAAAGCTCCACAACCGACCAAGATTTGCGATTCAGCACACCTATAGGGCCAGGGGCACGGGCAGTACCGGTTGAAATAGTAAGGATCAAGAAAACGCTTTTGCATTGCATTGGCTATCCAGTTGTGTGCTCTACGACCAGCTAGCAGCTAATGAATGACAACTACTAATCAATACTCAAACGCATTAACTGGCCACTAAACTTACAAAGATGTCTCTACTTGCCATAAAAAACACTATATCAAATTTGATCTTTTGAGTTCTGATACGACACCGCCATCTTCCTGGATTTTCTCGTTGTGTATCACCTGTAGAACATGGAGATTACTTAGTCATTAAATCTGATAGGATGGTTTCTTTTGATTCGCTCTGAGATTGTTTACCTTGTCAATGATGCCATAATCCACGGCTTCACTGGGGCTGAAGTATTTAGGCCGCCTGATGTCCCGAGCGATCTCTTCTACTGGTTTACCAATGTGCCTTGCCAGCAGCTTAACCTAAACACAAAGTCAGACAGTAAATTCTTTTGTCAAAGAAATAGCTTTCCCCTCTCAGCTCTCCATGGGGAACTATCACAAAATAACTAAGCTTAATGCGCCGAAATTTCTAAGTCACAGGTTTAGATGTTTTCTTTCCAGTGCAAAGCATCCAAGGTCGTATATTATGTTCAAACTAGATGCAACAGTCCATTTTGTGCCAAGATTGTGGTTGAGAAGTGGTTTCAGGTTTCTCTGACATTAACCCAAGTACTGCTCTCCACGATCTTTGGTTACTAACACTACAACATATGAATCCTTTGGCATAAGATAACTACGAAGTATGCAAATTTCATAAAATAAATTGTAGCTGATAGCTAAAATGAAAAAATGTCTTATATACGTCAAGTGAAATTCAGCGAAAACTATTGCTTGTTTCGTGTAAACTGCCTACACTTGGAAACTTGAAGGAGTTACTTTAAAGAATTGAAAGTTGGATCATCATATCAACAATAGTGGCATGGTTATTTTCTTTTGTCCTCAATAGTTCTGATGATCACTGATGAATGGAAGAATTATAAGTTTGGGATTGTACAACATTGTGTGTTCCTACACTAATGAACTGGAGCAATAATATGTTAATATATGAAATACCAGAAAGAAGAAAGATAAGCTAATCTTATGTCACTTTAAATTCATGATAAGGTTAGGTTATTAATTCTTTATCTCTATAGGAGATGGAAAAATACCATTTCTATCTTGACATTTCGGATCTCTTTTCTTGCAATGTCAACATCTGTTGCCTGACCTTGAAAACGACCAATTGGCTGCAAATTACATGTCACAATGATAAGACATTCTAGTCTCACATTTTTAATAAGCAAACAACAATGATATTTCACACAAAGTATGTGCAAGTGCAGAGTAAGTGTAAGGTTATAAGGCATTATAGAACATTGGTACTCCCTCCGTCCCAAGTATTAATCGTTTTAGTTTTTCTAGGTTCATACCTTTTACTATGCATAGTGCATAGCAAAATCTATGAATCTATAAAAACCAAAACAACTAACAATTTGGGACGGATGGAGTAGTTGTGTACCATGTGCATTAGATTCATTTAAAAAGAAAATCGAACATATAAATATCAACAAAAGAAAAGGAAATGACCTGTTTTATCATTATCGTCGATGATGGAAGAGCAGCGCGGTTACCTTTAGCACCAGCAGCTAAGAGCAAAGCAGCTTCTCCCCATGCATTACCGACACAAAGAGTGAAAATTGGAACTTTTACATACCTACACAAAGGTGGAGATATAAGCTTATAGTCCAGAATTCTTTTTAAGGAAAATGGGATAATAACTGGCATTGGTAATGGCTATTAGAAAATGTGTGCCTCCATATATGAGCAATTAGCAGATTACTACAAGTAAATAATGAATGTTTGCATAGATGCCACTCGTTCACTTTCTAATTGCATGTATGCCATTAGAAAAACAGAGATAGCATTTGCATGGCAGTTGAGAATGCCACTGACTTGAGACAGGGTACTAACTGCCCAAATTTGGCAAAATGACAACGCAGCAAGTTGGTAGTGAAATTGTGTCAAGACTGCCCCGTGTCCTTCTCTGCTCTCTCTAACTCTGCTGGTCTCCCTCCGGCAAGCTGTGTGGTCAGACCCTTGTGTCGCAGGGGAGGCCAACGACAAGCGAGGTGGCATTGACCGCGTGTGGGAGGCATGATGGCCGGAGGAAGAGAAGGATGGCTCACAAGCCAGAGAGGATATTGGCTTTAGATGCGGCGGTGGCACTGATGACGTTGAATAAGACCAAGAGTACAATTGAGCAGACTGAGGATAGAAAATAGAGATCAGGAGGGGGCATTTCAGAATTTTCCTCACCAATCTCATTTCTCTGCCGTTAGTCTGAAATCAAGACGTGGCTACAGCTCAGAGAATGCGAAAGCAGTGGCAGATCGCAGCTCCATCTCATTTTTTTTTCCAATGACATTGATGGTGCCAACTCAATTATTTTAGTTGAATACACAACTGGGATTCTGGGAATAGCGGAATACATGTAATTTTCCCATTTTGTAACTTAGTTAACTTCATAGTGTATAAAAAGGGGAACAAATTTAATAAGCTGAACCATCAACCATGGATCTTGGTGTTGTTTTGTTAACCATAAGCATGTGTTTAATGTGCTAGACTTCAAAGTTATCTACTGTAACTGGTAATTTTTTGGGGAACTTCAAACTTGAACAAAGTCCCTTGAGCCACTGCCCACACTATTCTGCTCTTATCTTAAAGTTATAGAGAGAGAAAAAAAACCTCGGAAGTCCAATATGTGCAGTTGTATTTGTATATAACACCAAGACAAACATGTAGCTTTTCAATTTTGTCACCATATATCTTCACATATATATGTTACTTTAGGAAAAAAATGTATGATTAAACTCTTCTCATTTTAACTGCAATCTACAAAACATGCAACAGTAGTAAGACTGTATAATTGTTTATGTGCAAAGCAAGTTATCTGTATACACGAACATGAACTTGGAGTAAGTGTTCATAGTACTTGTGGTCAGAGACTGGGTTCCTAGTGGGGCCAGTCAGTAAGTAGACATGGGATGTGGAAATAGGTAGTGGCATGGACTCAGATATCTGTCATTGGCCCATAAAGAGCTATGATGTGCATAGAAGATAAAATGTTTGAGTTGTCACTCTGGGTTTTTCAGGCCTTGTGTTTGTCAGCCATAAAATATGCACATTTCTTACCCAAAAAAAAAGCTAACTATTATATATAAGTTCAAATCAGAGAACATGTGCAAAGCTTCTGCCCAGTGAATTCATTTGAAGGGGGTTAGGGATAGTCACAGGTTTGCAAGGAACAGAAAAGAGGATAATTACATATGTTGAAGCTGACCTCATAGCATCGTATACTGCAAGAGCTTCTGTCTCATAACCTAACTTCTCACCATTCTGAATAAGGAGGGACATAGACATATCAGAACGATATTAAGATTAAAACTATAGCAATAATTATGATCTGTAATTGTAATAAGGTTGTACAACAAATTAGACAAGTTGGTGGATGGTGGATGAAAGGCACAAATAGACTTTTCACAAAAAGGGCACAAATAGACTTCAATATTCAAGCTGCACAAAGCTCACTGCTAGCTAAGGATTGAAGAACCAAAATCCACAAGCTAAACTAAATTGTCAAGCCCCAATTCAAGTCTAGAAGAATTCTTTTGGAGCTACAAGTCTGCACATGCTCTAAAAACAAGTAATAATCGCCATACAAGAAATCAAGGGAAGGTGATCCAGCAGCAGCGAACCTTGGTGGTGCCAGTGGAGTTGATGTACAGGTAGATGGGCTTCTCGGCGTCGTCGTACTGGAGGTAGAGGAACTCCGCGAGCATGAGCTCCGTGACCGACGGCACGAGGCACATCCCCAGGTACACGATCCGGTTCTTGTACAGGAACGACGCCAAATCTGGCGGCGGCTGCTCCCACGCGGTCCCCCTCAGGAACGGCACCACCTGCACAAGCCAACAGAAAACACCATTTCAGGCGTTAGCCCCAACTCCCGACACGCCGAATTCGCTCGCCGGAGCCCGGCCACGCGGGCGGCGCGTACCATAGCGACGACATCCCTGGCGCCGCGGCCGCCGCCGTCGACGGCGGGGTCTCGGTGGGGGCTCAGGAACCGCGGCTTGGCGGCAGCGGCGAGCGCGCGGGGGCGAGCGGAGAGGCGGAGCTGGGATGAAGGCGAGGCAGGGAGGGAGCGGGGCGGGGAGAAGAGGGCGCGCGCGTCGAGGGCGACGCGGGGAGGGGACAAGACAGCGGCGGCGGCGGTTGCCTCCATGGCGAGGCGGCACGGCAGTGCGGGAGGGGGAGCGAGCTGAGCTTGAGCTGAGGAAGCGGCACGGTCGGAGTGCGGATAAGCCCCCGCCGCGGTCGGGTTTGGTTTGGTTTGGCCGGGCTGACGGGCGACGGGCACGATGGGTTTTTACCTGGGCCCTCACCGGTCAAAGTTAGCATGAATCACACACATGACACATCTTGCTCACTGTTCTCATTTTTCCCACCCGTGTCAACCTATGTATTAATTTTGCCATTATTTATTATATCTATCGTTGGTGGACAATCTCGCTGGATGTAGCTGATTTAGTTGTTTCAACAATATTTATACAGGACAGACAGTGAAGGACCGATCAAGCGACCAGAGAGTGAGGAGTGAATGGGAGCTGACAAAAATTTCTTTCCCGAATCCGGCTTCATCCTAAAATCACTTCCGAACCTCGCAACACGATCTTGCCAAGATCATGTAGCAACTAAGATGCTACTAACCCTAGAAACAAGATTCAAACAGCGGAAAAGCATAAAGAACCTCGAATCACTATCAACCAAAAACTTGCAAATTTGTCACTGAGCAAACTCGACACTGCCGGGTTTGGGTGTATTAACTCGGCACTGCCGGATTTTCAAACTCGGCACTGCCAGGTGTGTTCGAATCAGCCCAGCCCGAAAGTCAACTCTTCAATCTCGTGAATGGATCTCCCAAACGGTTTGAGCTCTTTAGACGAAACTTTGGGGAGATGATTTATACCTCAAGTAGAGGGTATGCCCCAAAAATCTCGGCCTCTAGCTCTCTAGAACTCCCGAAATCTCGAATCTCACGAAGAACACCTCCATCTCGAGTTCATCCGAAAAACTTCAAATCTATAGCGATTCCCGGCATTTGGGGGCAAGGGATCACCAAGAAAAAGAGGCGCAAGGCACTCATGTGTGCTTCCCCCAAAGAAATCCGAGAGAAAACGCCCTAGAAATCGAAGAACGAAAATCCTTCAAAATGGCTCCGAAAATGGGAAAAAGAAAAAGAGCTCGGGAATTCAAATCATGGCACAAACTTGAATAGATTAAACTCCGTTAACCAACCATGAATTCACCTATACAAACTACAAAGGATTCAAGAAAATAGTTCTAAGTGGAGGGGATGAAAAGGAAGGGGAAAATGGATAACCAAAGAGATGAAATGACTAGATGACTACCACCTACTATATGTAGTTCAAGTGGTGGAGTTCTAAGTACTAAACTACCCATAAACGATACATACCCTTCAGGTGCAAATTTGTCATAGTCGCGAATATTCCTCCGGCCCGGACCGCATCCGCCGCAACCTTGCTTCCCTCCGACGCAAGCTTTACGGCCACGCCGCGTGTCCTCCGGTCCAGGCTCCTTGACGCTCACGGCTCCTCCTGATGGGCCGTTACCGCCACGCCAAGTCCTCGGGCTTGGTTTTGAGGCCCAAACCAAGAAACCGTCCTCCTGATGATTTTGTGGCCAAATCACAAAACCCCACGTACAAGCTTCGGTTGTTAGCCGGCACCTTGCATCGGCTTCACGTCCGCGTACGAGCTTCGGTTGTGAGCCACTACTTCGCACCGGATCCATGCCGCCTTACTCGTTCTTGCCACCATGTGAACCGCACTTGATCCATCTTGCCACCGGATCCCTCGAACTAAGTCTACTTGTCTCTCCACTCCCTGGAGGCCGCCATGGTAAGACCTTTAGCGCTTGTTCTTCACCTACACCAATGCAATCAAGCCGCATTCTACACCTGCAATACTTAAGCCAAGGCAAACGTCAATCCACACCACGTTGTCAATCACTCATCACACTGGGAAGCCACCATCCACTCGGTCCCTCGGACACACCGGGTACTCAGATAGAATAAACCGTAACAAGTTGACTATAACGAGAAAACAGACAAGCGGAACTGGTTGACTTCTACAACCCGAAAGTCACTCTGAGGGCAGTCCCAACCCTCCAACTAGGATAGTTTCTATAGCATTAACTAGATTGCCACGTAGAACTTTTAGCTTATGTGGCACTGTATTAAATAAGAAAGAGAGTAGAGAGAGAAAGAAACTGGGTCTTGCATGAGACCCAATGTCTACACGAGAACCTATGCACTAGACACTACCAAACTTTGCATTGGGGAGATGATGGTTTCTTCATGATAGATAAAGAGTAAATATGATTGGTAGAGAGGAGAGATGATGCATTTACTAACAATCCACATCAAGAAATCATAGGTTGTGGAGTGCAGTTTCTATAGTGATTTCTTGCTTATGTGGCGACATGGAAACTATCTGTAGACTCTATGGGTTGGGACTGCCCTGAAACCACATTTGGGTTATGCATGCAGACAATAAGGATGTTGTTAAGTTTTTCCTTGACCCATTAAAATAAAAATTTTAGCATATAGTAATATACATGTAAAACTAATGTCGTTAGATGCAATAATACATAGATACAACTGACTAGTCTCAAGTTACGTCTTTTCAAGTAATTATGCTAACTCAGCATTTTTACGATGCCTCGGCCCCATCTCAAAGATTGCAAGTTAACTAAATCTGCAATAGGCTAGGGTTGCTATCACTTGTAATTTTTTTTACAATGTAGAATCTGCATATATGGTTACAAAAAGAGGAAGCTAAAATGTACCATCAAAGAGTTGAGCGACCGAGTAAAAATGATTACGGGCATATGAAGCTACTCTAAAATTTGATGTTAGTGTTGTTGTGTCTTGCCGTCGAACTTATGGTGTGGTTTGAGTTATGTGGGAAGACGACAGTAAAAAAATGCATACATGCAAGCGATTTGGCATGTAAAGGTTTGTAATGGATCCTTTATATTTATTTTAAAACATTGATTCATCCTAAGCATTAGTGGATTAAAATGGTTAAGAGCGTTCCAGACATAAGCGCGAGATTCTGTAGTAAGGTGTGGAGGAGAGTAATCATATAATCTCTCTATCCATTTATCTAAGACAGATTACCAAAATTAGCTTTTCTGCATCTGTAGGTCACAACCTCGGACCCGTGAATAAAATCGCATTGATTGTATCGATCTCACTTGAATACAAACCAACAACCCCGATTGACGGGGAGTTAGTTTGGTGCAGAGGAAGTTTATTTTTCAGTAACGCTGACCTACGGAAACGAAGCAACTCTACATGTAGGCATGATCCCTCACACATAGGCCTAACGCAGCGGCAAAATCGACACTAGTGTTTAATGCTAGCGCAAGCTCCCTCAGCTGCCTTGGTCTCTGGAGTAGGAGAGCATCCGCCTTAGAAAAATGGACGGAGAGAGTATATACAAGGCGTATATGAACTATCCAACCAGTTAAGACGATAGCATAGTTGTGGAGTACTTCCTCCGTTCCAAATTATAAGTCGTTTTGGCTTTTCTAGATTTATAGATTTATGCTATAAATCTAGATATAACGTTTATCTAGGTACATAACAAAATGATGAATTTAGAAAACCAAAAAGACTATATATATGAAAAAATGTAAAAGCATTAAAATGTATATATGGACTACGCAAATAGTTGAACTATAAGTTTGAACATGAAAATAAAAAAATTGAATCTTAAAATAGAGTTCTGAGTTTATTGGAACTGATGATTGGAGATAATAAATGCGCTCGGCATCTCTGCTTTTTGATCGGAGAAACCGGAAGAAACCCGAACGAGGTCGCACCTCAGCCGTCTGTTTGGCCGCATCACGTATCCCGGCCGTCCACGCCAAGGCCCTGGGGTTTTTCCCGTCTTTCCTCTTCCTTCCGCCGCACCCAATTAGATTCGCATCCCGCTCCTCTTCCCCTCCTCCGACGAGAGCTCGAAGGCGAGCCAAGCCCAGTGCGCCGCCGCGATGGCCTCCCCGGACGCGGAGCAGCCGGCGCCGACGGAGCCCGAGCGGTGGCGTGACCTGGACATGCTCCTCTCCCGCGCCGGGAACCTCGTCGAGGCCTCCTTCGACCCTAGCCCCACCGTGAGTGCCCCTGGCCTCCCCGCCCCCCGATTCCTCCGCTGTTTTCTCGCGTTCAACTAGTAGGTTACTGATCTCATCGGTTGATCCGTGCGCGCAGCTGCGGGACCTGCTGGGAAGCCTCGTGGAGGTGCTGGTGGTGGGCGCGGGCGGGCTCGGCTGCGAGCTCCTCAAGGACCTCGCCCTCTCCGGCTTCAAGAAGCTGCACGTCATCGACATGGACACCATCGACGTTTCCAACCTCAACCGCCAGTTCCTCTTCAGGTCCGTACGGTCGTCGTGCTCACCCTTTCCCCCATTGTGCCTCCGCGAGTGGATTGTCATTTGTTGATTGTCTCGCAACTTGGGTGGCGAAGATAGGGTTTAGGGGAATTTTGCCACAGGGCTCAAATTATACTTTTTTTGGCTGAAAGACGCAATTTTTTTTTTTTTGATTATGCAGCATGACGCTATATTTTTTTATTTTTTTTGGTGTATAGTTGCAACTAGACCTGATTTAGATTCCTCCAACCGACATATTTTCATCTAGGCTAGAAGATATTAAATTGTCTTTGGAAAGGAAAGATGTCTTTCTTCACTCTAAGTTCAGATTGAGTCTAGAATTTGGCTTGGTTACATTAAGCTGAAAAGCCTCACTTGATTGGAGCCGTAACTGTTTCTATGCCTTCACATTTCCTTTTTTTTAATATAAATTTACTTGTCATCTTTCATTGTCCTCAATGGGAGCTGGATGTCCTCTTGTACAGAATTCAAGATGTTGGGAAGTCCAAGGCTGAAGTAGCGGCGAAGAGGGTTATGGAGCGGGTTAGTGGGGTGAACATTGTGCCTCATTTTTGCAGGATTGAAGATAAGGAATTAGAGTTCTACAGTCAGTTTCACATAATTGTCCTCGGTCTGGATTCAATTGAAGCTAGAAGCTATATCAATTCCGTGGCATGTGGTTTCTTGGGTATGTTTTTCCATTTCACATTTTATGTAGATATATATTCTGTGACACAGGAAAATATGAAAGGGAGATTGCAGTCTTGGGTCTACAGCATCTCCTTGCCCATTGCTATAATTCTGGCTTGGAAATTGCAGTGAATCTTGTTTTCTGTAATACATCATACTTTCAAATTAAGATTAGCAAAGTTTGACAATAAAAAGTGTGATAGAGATTAGTGGCAATCAGTTTTGTTATGTCCCCACTTTAACTTAGCAATCAGTTGTCAATGTTGCAAGTTGCTTGTCACAGTTTAAATTTTTTGTTTTTGTGCTAAGTGATAATGAAGATGCTGTGCAGATAGACTCAAGGTTTTTAGTTTGGAGTTCACTTCTGTCCTCAGTGCAGATTATATCTTCCCATTACTGTTGATTATGACCTTTGTAGTATTGTTTATTTATGTTTCCAGTTCTCATTTGATCAGAGCTTGCTATATTATTACTTACACTGTAGAAATCAAAATATGTCATTCATGCATAGCATAATGATACACCATATATTCATTTGCATTGCAGAGTATGACTCAAATGACAATCCAGTCCCGGAGACAGTCAAACCTATGGTGGATGGTGGAACTGAAGGATTTAAGGGTCATGCTAGAGTCATAATACCGGGAACAACACCTTGTTTTGAATGCAACATATGGCTTTTCCCTCCTCAAGTTAAGTTCCCCTTATGTACCCTGGCAGAGACACCAAGAACTGCAGCTCACTGCATTGAGTATGCTCATTTGATAAAATGGGATGAGGTACTATTGTTTTCTCCTCATGATTTCTCTTTCAGACCCCAACCCCTCTCCTGTTCACCACCACCCAACAGTATTAACAGTTAAATTTAATGCTGAAGGTTCATTCTGGAAAACCTTTTGATGCTGATGATGCAGATCATATGCAGTGGATTTATTCAGAGGTATGTTTGCTGCAATGTCATATAGTTTATTTTAAGTTTATTTTATCAGTAGTGCCCTTCATTTGACATATATGCTTATACAGGCTTTAAAGAGAGCAGAGCTTTTCGGTATTTCAGGTGTTACATATTCTTTAACTCAGGTTGGTTTTCTTTTTATTGACCAAGCATTACCTTTGATATAGTATATATGATCTCTAAATCTTTGCTTGTCCAATAGAATGTAACACCTTCAGTTTGGCAATGGTGGATGAGTTCTTGTCCAAGTGATCCTCATTTTTCCCAGAGCCATAAAATTCATGACATTTAATCTTTATCATTTGTACGTACATAAATATTAAAAAAACAACTAATGTTCTATTGAGTTCTATGTTCAAGAGGCTAGCAATTCAGGGCTGGGTATCTATGGCTGTAGAACTATCTATCTATGGCTGCTTGACTGATACAAATGGTCTGAGCATAAGAGTGGATCTAATTATGGGTATAGCTTTCTCTAAGTTCCGTTAGGTTTAGTCTTAGAGTAAGGTAACTGGCTAACTGATTCTGAATGGAAGTGGTTTCCTGATTATCAGTTTATAAGGATTGTGCAATCGCACTTATGTTTCTTTGTTGCGTTATGCACAAAAAAGCCACCCTCTAGTTAAGTTTTCTATATGATTTACCTGGTGCTTAAGCACTTTTTAGATAAGCATAATAGCATGTGCTTCTAATTCTCTGCACTTGACTCTTTAACTTCCATATATAATTGAATAGTACCATTACTTTATCAGGAATGTTTGTGTACTTAGATCAGCAACTTATTCTCTGCGCATGTCATTGATATTGCTTTGGTTTTATTATGTCCAAGGAATCACACATTCGAAAGGAAAATATAATTATTTTCAATATGTGGCCTGCTAATATTGACAAAGTAGTAATAGACCTTTCAATGTATCTAGAAGCCTAATCTTTATTTTGTCAGTGGTATACTCTGGCAGTTTTCTTCTGTGTCTGTTATGTCTGCTAGTTTGAATTCTCCATTAATTGGACAGCAGAATTCAGCTTTTAAAATGCAATGCATAGGTTTCTACCTCTTCTAAGGTCTATTCATAGGACAGTGTGGCATTCATAATATGGCTATGTTTATGAATTTCAGGGTGTTGTCAAGAATATTATCCCAGCCATTGCTTCAACGAATGCAATTATATCTGCTGCTTGCGCATTGGAAGCCTTCAAGCTTATTTCTGGCTGCAGCAAAAGTGTATCAAACTATCTCACGTGAGTTCCATTGCTTCACAACTCATTTTTCTTCTGTAAAATTTGATTTCCTCAAGAATAAGGACTAAATGAGTTACATTTTTGTTCAGTTTTTTAACCAAATCCAGTGCCACCTGAAAACTTAACTAACAGCATAATCTCAGTTGACCAAACAAAATATTTTACTTTGCATATAAAGAATACTAGTATCCTATGTGTTAGTTCTTAGTGTTTTTTGTTTTATGAACACTTGGTATAACACTTTTAATTTGGGCACAAGCTGATAGAACTATTCAATATTTACAATTGCGTGTGGTGATAACTAATAAATATTGCACTTGCAAATTTTGACAGAAGCCCTTAACTTATCCGACAGATCATGGACCTTTAATAATTCGGTTGCATACTTTCTGATACCTCAAACATTACACTAAACACCAGCCTCTAAACGACACGGAAACAAATTTGAAAGAAATTAAATGAGAAAAAGAATTGATAAGCAAAGGTTTAAATGAGAACCAAAATAGATGATTTTGAATGAAGGTTATATTTCATCTTCGATGCTACTTCCTCCGTTCATTCCAAATTGGAGGCCATTTTGGCTACAACCTGCATATCAGACTATCTATGAGATTTGATTGAACCGGTCAAATTCATGCAGGCTCATGCAACCTACTAATTGCAAGTAGAATCTGAGCTTTACACAGATTGCAGAGTATAGTAGTGGGATGACTTGATTTGAACACTTATGTGCTGTATCTTCAGTGAATCAGTGTTGGTGAGGCTGTGATATTTGATTGATCATGGGGCTGTTGGAGTAAATGGAGCAATGCCGAGGAAACTGCATTCAGACATTTCAACTAGTGGCACCATACATTAAAGATTTTTTTTTCTAACCAAAGCTAATGCATATTTATGAGTCTGGCATGTTATGTGTTTAGAGAACACGAGTGATTCCCTCTAGGTAGGAGAGAGAAATGAGTTTATGTGTGGAGGTCGTTAATATAAGTCGCTTTGTGGTGCTAAGTTTTTCTACTGCCACTCTATATATGCTTAATTAGTTGACCTGAATTGATGGAAATTTGTTAGTGTCATCTTTCACTATATTTCTTCAGACAACGGCCCTGCTAGGTGCAACTGCTGTGAACTTTTTCAACGATTATATCTGAATCCAATGCATTTTTTTAATGGGGGTTACAAAAAACAGAAGGCAGCCAAAACAGAACACAACTCAGTTTGTGACTTGGTTATCATGTCTATTTACAGGTACAATGGTCTGGAAGGAACTCATGTTAAAGTAACTGAGTTCGTCAGAGACAAAGATTGTCTTGTATGTGGCCCTGGTACCCTTATTGAGCTTGATGCATCATCTACTCTTGCAGAGGTGAGTATTGCAAACAGCCAGTGGGGGAAATTTCTGATTGTATGAGCAGTTTTCTTTTCCCAGGATTACCTTATTAAACTCCAGCATATTAGGTGCTATGACATTTGTGTGCCAGTCTGTAGGTTGATTCCTATATTCTAGTACATGTTATGGATGAAGTTGTGAAAGAGACATAGATATATCTAGATTGCGTATATACACTTTATTTACCAGCTACTTATCTATCGTGGCAGTTCATCAAGATGCTTGAGGAGCACCCCAAGCATGCGGATATCGAAGGCTAGTGTGACGCACGAAGGCAACAACCTGTACATGCAGTCGCCGGAGGTGCTGGAGGAGATGACGCGGCCGAACCTGAGCGTGCCCATGTTCGAGCTCCTCAAAGGAGTCCCGTGTGCAACGGTCCACGCCACGGGCATGGCTGAGACCAACGGGAAGAGAGTGTCCTCGCTAAGGAAGCTGCGCGTTGCCTTCAAGGGCGCCGAGGCCTCGAAGATGGACACGGTCGAGAGCTCGTAGGCCTCCCGAGGAGGAAGATGACGTTTTTGAGACGATCAAAGTCAAGTGTACTCCTCCCGAGGAGGAGTATTTTCAAGCAGGCGGAACCAAAATTCCAAAACTGAGATGTACGCTTGATAACTGTCTAAGAAGAAAGTAGGCGGTCGGTACAAATTTGTTGGCGTCAATGAGTCATGCATTCACGGCCCGATGCATTTGCCTTTTGGCTTCGGCTTCCAAGGGTTCCTGCCGAGTCCGAGCTTGCGATAGTAGAGGTTCGATCTGCTTGTCCCCTCTGCCTCCACCGCCCTCCACGGGCCACTGCCCTTCCACCGATGCCAAACGGCTAACGCCGGCCGAGTCCTCGGCGCATACAGGAGAATTCACAGAGGTGGTTGCTTCAGGCATCAGCTCTGCAGAAACAAGGATGAAGTGGCTATGCAGCAAATATGAAGCAGGGAAATTCAAGCTGATATCCTTGTCGATTACCGTAGGTCAGATGCTCACAATTCTTCAATCAAGTAGAGCCTGACCAAACGGGTGCTGAATTGGACCGGATGTCAGCTCAGTTTTGGTTGCCACGGCTCAATTTGTTTCACTAAAACAATAGAATATAAACAATACACAGAAAAATCATGAGTATGTTTTTGGATACTGCTGGGCCAATTGACATCGATTTGGGCCTCACAGCGTTAACCTTCTTGCCCTTTTATTCCGGCCCATAGCAGCCCGCGGGGAGTCCCAAGCCGAAGAATTGAAAACCCTAGCCGGCGGCGGCGCATGCGCACCCCGACCGCCGTAGCAGCAGAGAGGCTCCAGAGAGGCGTTAAGGCGCGAATCATCAGGTTAGAGCGGGATCCCCGGCCGCAGAAGCAACAGAGGCCGCGCGGCGTGCGACCCGAAGCAGGCGAGAGGGAGATGACGCAGAAGCAGACCCAGTTCAAGGGGCAGAGCAAGAAGAAGACCGTCCCTCCCAACCGCCACGGCAAGGCGCCCCACATTCGCAAAGGTACGCGTGCCGGAATCGACCGATGCGTTGTGCACCGATTGGATCTGGTCTCTTTGTGCTTGCTCGTCAGTGTTGATTTCGTCGGTTGTTCGCTTGGGTGGTGATTGGTTTCCTACTCGGTGCTGCAGGGAAGAGGGTCGTCAAGCCGACCAAGTTCACCAAGGACATGGACGCCGAGAAGGTATACTTCTACTCTTTTCCAGAGTACTTGTTAGTGTAGCGTAACATTAGCAAACGCATGTGTCAATCGGCACCTGCCCCCCTTTCTTTACAGCAAATAATTAGTTGAGCTCCTTGCTTTGGGTAACATTGCTTTGGACCTTTCAGTGAAAACAATATTTGGATGGTCAGTTTAATTGGGTGCTGAATTTGACGGGATGTCAGCTTAATTTGGTTGCCATGACTCTGTCCAATTTCTTGGCAATTGGCATGTTTTGGCATCGATTGTCAAGAGGGTACTAAATTTATATTCGTACATTGACTCCTTTAAGAGGGCACTGGATTTTCAATCGTATGGAGCATGGGCCACAGAATTTTGCACAACTGGGTTACTCTTTTTGTTCGCTAGTAACTTTATAAATCAATCTTGTTCCCTTGTTTCATGTACATATCACTTGCGATGATATTTTGATTGCGTGGCATCCACTGTTTTTGGTAATATCATTGGTCTGAGCTTTGCGACAAAGCTGTGCTGCTACTGGTAAATTCTGTCATGAGTGTAACTTGAAATTTGGGATACATTTTGGTCAATATAATCACATCATTAGGTATACTGCTCCCACTGTCATCAAATATAGGTACCATATGGTCAGTTTTTGAAGACCTAATATCCTGTAGAGTTTAGTACTATCGTAAACCAGTACAGTAGTTGACGTGAGTCCTATTGTCCTGCAAGGGTCCTTGTCAGATAATGATCTAGTCTTGCATTGCTGCATTCTTTGTGCAGATGCCAAGTTTTTGTTAATTAGATATGATTTAGTTTTGTTGTAATCTTGCATGACAAATAGCAAATGCATTGCTTGACAACCGGAATCTTTAATCAAAATGAATTTGTATTTAAATCTGTATTCTGAATTTCTTGCTGACTTCCCCAGCATTTTTAGCTGGTTAGATTCATAGATTTAGATACAAATATAGACACAATTTGATATGTACTGCAGCATGCATCCCGACCCTTAAGTTTTGGTTTAAAGACACTAATAGTGTTTCCATTAAGGTTGTGAAACCTATGTAGCCTTCTGCTGCCTGTCCAAATATTTTGTGCTCTCAGCTCAACCAACGAAAACTTCCTTGTGGTTGCAGGAACTCACTAAATTCATCAACCAGTGCAATGAAATAAAGGCTGCAAATCTTGCTAGCAAAGAAGGTGGTGAGCTCAACATAGTGAAGGCAGATGTTGATCAATCTAAATCAAAGTAGGAAGCAAAAACTGAGGATGGTCATGTGAAGTGTGATCTGTGGTAATGAAATGTATGCTATTTTCCTAAAGAATTTCAGTGGCATATGGCTGGATAGCAGGGCATGTTTAGTGCAAAATGACGGTGTAGCATTCCAAGTTTTGTTCTGTGGCAGACATTTAATTATGTTGAAGTTGGTATTATGTAATTATCCGATCTTGAATCGTTTTTCTTTTTTCTGTGGGCCAATGGGAGCTCCTTGGCAGTCTGGCAGTGTAAAAGCAGGACGTTGCAATCATCGCAAGCATAGGGGCCTTGTTTTATGCTTGCCGTTGCAATCATGCCTGCCTTGCTTTTGCGCTTTGTTCCCTACCATTTGAAGCAGATCTAGCCGTTTGCTTGCAAGCAACAACTCGTTCCTGCGCTAGGTTATGCAGGAAAGCTGTTTGACCCTAACTGTATCCTAAATTGAACTTTAACTGTGGTTTCAATTACGCTATGTACTAAGTTTTCTACTATATACCGATACTATTTTTTCTTAAGGAAAAAAGAATCATGGTCATAAGCAGTGTAATCAATAGCATTAGTAACTCCCACGATATCGGCAACGGACGTCGCAAACAAGGTAGTGGGCCGAAGAATGGAACTTAGTCGCAGTTCTTATCGGTTTAGTGCCGTATTGCGGGTCACTATTCGCTCTTGTTAGGCCAATATTCTCTAGAAATGTTGAAGATGGTGATTTAGGCTTTGATGGGATGGCGATGAGATGTTCCTTTCCATTGATATGAGAACTTAATATTAATCTGGCTCCATGCATCTTATTTATATCATGCTTCTCTGTGGCTCGTACCATAAGACTGACCGGCTAAAAACTAATAGTTTTAAAGTTAACTTGACGTTAGTATTGATATATGCTTCAAAATTTTAACTACTATTTGAATTCTGCTATTTGAATCAGACGCCATGATTCCATTAAAAAAACTAAGTCGCAACCCATTTTGAATCAATAAATCAGCTCACTGAAACCAAGAAATCAGACGCCATGACTAAAAAAAAACAAGATAGAAGTCATGAGATGCGATGGCAAGGAGCGCGGAAGCGGTTCCTGCAGTTGGGCACTTGGGCCTAGTCACTGTCGTATGGGGCCCACAGAGCGTGGGCCCACATGTCAGCGACCCAGCAGCAGGGACCAACTGCAGCAGACGATCTCGTTCGAGGAGCGCACCGGCGTCGAAGCAGAAGCACGCACACACCTGGTGGCCAGTGGGCTGCCGTTGACTCTACCCATTGACTAGCTGGCTTGCATGCCGGGCCCGCGCCGGGCCTTGTGGCAAGGTCGGGCCCACCTGCAAGTGAGCGTCGCCGTCGCCGTCCCGCTTACGCCGGAATTTTCTTTGAAGGATTCCACGTCATTAATTCTTGGAATGAGTACCATATATTTGTTTAATGAATTCTTAGTCCTCGCTTCCCTCCCAACCCGAATTCTCACGCCAAGAATTCTAGAATCTCTCTCTCCATCTCCACATAGAGAGAGAGAGAGAGGGGGGGCGGAGAGACTGGAGAGATGAACGCGGCGGCGCGGAAGGCCGCTGGCGGCGGCGGTGGCGGCATGGGGCGCGGGCCGGCGGTGGTGCTGGCGCTGGTGGCGGCGGGGGCGTTCCTGATCTCGTACAACTTCTTCGCCATGCTGCTCCGCGGCGGCGTCGGCACAGGCGCCGGCGCGGCCGCGGGGGCGAGGGACCCGGTGGTGGCGATGCCGGCGTGGATGCGTGCGGCGGCGGGCGGCGAGGCGCGGCGGCGGCCGTTCCACGTGGCGCTCACGGCCACGGACGCGGCCTACAGCCGGTGGCAGTGCCGGGTCATGTACTACTGGTACAAGAGGATGCAGGCGCTCCCCGGCGGGGAGGCCATGGGAGGGTTCACGCGCGTGCTGCACTCGGGGAAGCCCGACGGGCTCATGGACGAGATCCCCACCTTCGTCGTCGACCCGCTGCCCGCCGGCAAGGACCACGTACGCGAACCGTAAACAACAAAGCCCACCTCTTTTGTATCTCCTTCACCCTGTTTGTTTGTTCGCTCTTGGCCGCTTGCTCTTCATTCTTCAACGTGGGGGTAATGTGGGGCTACAGAAGAATTTTTTTATATGTATGTTTTCGATATAAAATTTGCTGTTGCCGTTCAGTTTATAGTTATTGATGAACCGATGGTAGAAGGAAAAACTTTAGTTTTCGGAATATTAGGTGGCAAAGATCATTGTGGCATCATAGCATGTGCTCTGCATTCTGTCGGCGCCTCTTGATTCACTGACATTTTGTCTTGATAGCCTGTACCCTGACAGTTCGATATTCTTCTGCAGGGGTATGTGGTCCTGAATAGGCCATGGGCGTTTGTTCAGTGGCTTCAGAAAGCGAAGATTGAGGAAGAGTGAGTTCAGATGGACCTCTGTTTTTGGTATTGTTGCTTTCTGTTTAGTTGCAAGTTAAGCCTCCCATCCAAACCTTATAATTTAGCATCCAGCCAGTCATGACTTAAAAATAGCAAGTATTGAATAGTTTCCTTCCTCCATGCTTAAATAACAAGGATTGCTAATCTAATGGGTATATGACTGTTCTTGCTCTGGTGAAAATGACAGGTATATACTGATGGCAGAACCAGATCATATATTTGTCAAGCCTTTACCAAATCTGGCCTATGACAATGATCCAGCGGCATTCCCCTTCTTTTACATTACACCATTAGAACATGAAAAAGTTATCAGAAAATACTATCCTAAAGAAAGAGGTCCTGTCTCAGATATTGATCCTATTGGGAATTCTCCTGTAATCATTAAGAAGGTAATTTCTTGTTGCAAACTTAACAGTCTTTACCTACTATAGATTTGTTGAACTTCCACTTCCATTCAGCGCATTATTATTCACAACTTTTATTTTACTTGTTTATTTTTGGGTTTAAGTAACTTCAGCAGACCTCACTTAACATAATCTCTTTTCATATGAGAACTTTTCAGACGCTTCTTGAGAAGATTGCCCCCACATGGATGAATGTGTCGATACAAATGAAAGAGGATGAGGAGACAGATAAAACTTTCGGATGGGTCTTGGAAATGTAGGAATTGCCTTGTCTTGTATGCAAATTGTGCAAGTTCATGTGTTCACTTGTTACTTTATGATTCCAGCTTTTCCTTTTTGTGCTGTTTTTCTTTGATATATAGGTACGCATATGCTGTTGCTAGCGCATTACATGGGGTTCAGCATATCCTTCGTAAAGACTTCATGATTCAGGTACTCCACTTGCTTGAGTTCTTATCTCCTTAGTATTTTTCACTTCAAACAATGTGTCTAAGTGACCGACAACAAACAACAAAATGCAGCCACCGTTTGATACAAAGCTTGAGAATACATTCATCATCCACTTCACCTACGGATGTGACTATTCACTCAAGGTATTAGAATCTCTAGTTGCATAATTTCTTCTATATATATGGTTTTTCATATGAAATTAATGTGTTTGAGTGCAAAGAGTTATACTCCTCCAGTTATTCTACTGGCATAAAGCATTTGACAATAATAATCTTTCAGGGTGAACTGACATATGGAAAAATTGGTGAATGGAGATTTGACAAAAGATCTTTCCTAGATGGACCACCACCGAGGAATCTGACATTGCCCCCTCCTGGAGTCCCAGAAAGTGTGGTACGTTTACCATCACATACATTGGGGAAAATGCACAGTAAACGTATTATGATGTTGATGCGTTTTTTATTTTCTCACTGCGCAATTTTCTTGTGACTGCCCCTATATTTGGCAATCTACTCTGGACTTCTCTAATATTTTCTCAATGCAGGTTACACTAGTAAAAAAGGTCAATGAAGCTAGCGCAAACCTTCCTCGGTGGGATGACGGAATATAAGCTGTTGCAAATGTCAAAATATTTCCCTTGTATGGGGGAAATGCCAAAGTATCAGGTGCAGTTAGCTATTTGGGCTCAAGCAGTTTGCACCCAAAATTGCTGCTTGCACTTGCACAGTTACATCATACATGATAGAAGAAGATACATGGTTTTCTTTTTATACTTTATAGAAAAGAAAGTAAGTTAGCAGTCACAGTTTTCCATTTGATTATCTCTGTAACTGCTACTCGCTGCGGAAAAATCTCAATATAAGTTTTCTTGCGAGTGCAATTGTGCTTGCATTTTTGTGGCAATGTTGTAGGTAATTTGGTTGTTCATATTGGGTTCTCTTCCATTTCAACTTGTAAACTGAAAATTGTTTGCCAACATCCCTGCCAAATTCTATTGTGCTCCATCCATAGATTTGGAAGAAATCATGTCAAATTCCTTTACTCCATCCTTGTGCTACAAAATGACACAAACTGCCGCTAACAGGACTTTTGTTTTGAAGACAAGGGCAGAATGGTCCAGTTCCTTGTGGTTTCGGGTTGAAAAATAGTCATTAACGGCCGCCGTAAAAAGTCATTAACGGCCGCCGGGGCCCAGTCAAGGTCCGATGAACGCCGACCGAACGGGTGAAGCGACGCGACGGGGCCCATACGCGCCAAGTGTCTCACAAATCTCCGTTCCCCATCTCTGTAAACCCCGGCGAGGTTAGCCGACTAATCCCCGGCGAGAAGCCACCGCCGATCGCCATGGCCGCCATCCACCTGCGCCCGCTCCGCTCCCTCGCCTTCTCCTCCTCCGCGAGGCACCGTTTCATCCTCCACCTTCTCGCCCGCCCCCTCTCCTCTTCACAATCCTCCTACGCCTTCCACCCTTCCCATTCCCCGTTCCCGTCCCCTTCCCCGCCGCCGCCACCGCCGCCAACCATGCCCACCAGGCCCAGCAACAGCGGTGGGCGCCGCCGCGGAGCCCGCCTCCCCAAAGCGCCGCTCCGCAGTGGTCCCCGCAGGGACATCCCGCCCCGCCGCCGCCGCGACACACATACGGCTCTCCGCCGCCCCGCGGCGACGGGCCCCCACCGGCCCAACAGCAGGTTCCGCCGCCGGCGCTCGGAACCCGTGGCGGGGCCTGGGAAGTTGATGGGTTTGCGCCGGGAGGGGCGGATCAAGGACGCCGTGGAGCTTCTCGCCAAGGGGGCGCGCGCCGACCCGGCGGCCTTCCACGACCTCGCCGCCGCCTGCTCCGGCCCCAAGCTGCTCGAGGAGCTCCGGAAGGTGCACGACTTCTTCCTCCGCTCGCCCTTCCGCGGCGACCTGCGGGTCAACAACAGACTGCTCAGATCGTACACGGACTGCGCCGCGATGCCCCACGCCCGCAGGACGTTCAACAATATGCCCAGCCGCGACCTGGACTCGTGGCACCTCATGATCGGCGGCTACTCGGCGAACGGGCTCGGGGACGAGGCACTGCGGCTGTTCGAGCTGATGAAGGAGAGCGTGGCGCCGACGGGCCACACCTACGTGCTCGTGCTCGATGCTTGTGCCAGCTCGGAGGCGATTGAGGAGGCGTTCCTTTACTTCGATGTCATGTCTAGGGACCATGGCATCCAGCCTGGCGTGGAGCACTATGTTGGGATCATTGAGGTGTTGGGGAAGTCGGGGCATCTTAACGAGGCTCTGGAGTACATTGAGAAGCTGCCTTTCGAGCCCAATGCCATGGTATGGGAGTCATTGTTGAATCTGGCACGTATGAATGGTGAAATTGATCTTGAGGACCGGGCAGAGGAGTTGTTGGTGTCGTTTTATCCATGCACAGGAAATCCTAACAAACTCCCAAGCCCACCTCCGAAGAGGCGTCTGGGGATTAACATGCTTGATGGGAGGAACAAGCTGGCAGAGTACAGGTTACCAACTAAGATTGAAAAGAAGGTGGTGAATGAGCAGAAGTATGTCCCAGATACAAGGTACGTGCTCCATGACATTGACCAGGAGGCAAAGGAGCAGGCATTGATGTACCATAGTGAGAGGCTGGCAATTGCATATGGTCTGATTAGCACCCCAGCAAGGACTCCGCTTCGCATCATTAAGAACCTCAGGATATGCGGGGACTGTCATAATGCCATCAAGATCATGTCGAGGATTGTTGGGAGAGAGCTCATTGTGAGGGACAATAAGAGGTTTCACCATTTCAAGGATGGAAAGTGCTCTTGTGGAGATTATTGGTGAACATGAGATTATTGGTGAACATGTTTCCTACAATCACAGTGTGGTGTGACATCGAATTTGCTGCCCATCAGGATTTTTGCCATGATGTATATAAGTATTTGAACTTGTTTTTCCTATAATTGTGGCTGTGACACCTTGAGATTTGCAAGTGAACTTGTTGGCACCTGCCACCACAAGGGCAGAGCCAGACTATTTAGTCACTGGGGTCAATCATACTATCATGTCTTATAAGAAATAGATATTGTTAAAGAGGATTACTTAGCGCGCTAAAACAAAAGCTGTTGCAGCCTTTACAGAAGCACATAGCTCCACTCCTTGGCCACTCATTCATCTTACTTGTGAACTGAGATTAGTAAGTTCAACATGAAAAGGTGTGGTAGAGATTAATGGCAATCAATTATGTTCTGTCCTGCTTTAACCTAAATGATCAACATTGACATTGAATGCTCCTTATAATTGCTTAAAACTGTAATTTTTGTGCCAAGTGATAATTATGATGCTGTGTTCATAAACTCAAGGTTTGCGTTGTTAGTTCACTTATTTGTCTCCTTGGTGCAGATTATAGTTGCCTGATTGTTGATCATGACCTTTCTCTTGTAGTTTGTTACTTTGTTTATGTTTCTTGTTCCCAGTTCATCAGACCTTACTTTGTTATTATTTACGCTGTTTAGAATCAAAATATGCATGCATAGTGAAATGGTGCGCCATATATTCGTTCACATTGGAGAGGTACTATTCTTGTCTCTGTATGATTTCGTTTTCAGTTTTCTCCCTTACTATTCATGCTGGAAAACCCTTTGGTGCTGATGGTGCAGCACATATGCAGTAGATTTATTCAGAGGTGCTCTTTACTGCAATGTCATACAATTTATGTTATCAGTATTGTGCTTGATTTTATATTTTTGTTACAATTTATGTACATCAGAACACCGACATCCTACATGCTTGGTTTTATATTTTTGTTATAAACATTATTATTCTCAACTTGTTCACCACTAATATTGTCAACCAATATTTGCTGCCTGTGTGCCATTACTCAATGCTATTATCTGCATGCAGTAATTTCCATCCATCTAGAATATTATTTTTTAAATATAATAAAAAATGCTGGTGCGGTTCAACAAGCAGTGATTAACTAAAAAACAGCAGTTTAGTAGTTTTGGGATTGTCCAACAATAATTTTATGATTTTGCAAGAAACTTGCTGCAGAATAGAATCATGGTAGCATCATGGACTCTACAATCCTTTGTGATTGAAGTACCTATTCAACTTATTAATTGGCATGGATTTAATCTTCATGGTCTGTACTCTGACGTTTTGTTGTACTCTGACATTTTGTTGTTCTTTTGCAGTGATATGTGGTCCTAACTAGGCCATGGGCATTTGTGCAGTGGCTTCAGAAACCAAAGGTTGTGAGTTCAGATGGATCTGCATTGTTTGCTTTGTTACTATTTTTAGTTGAAAGTTTTAACCTTCCACAACAACCCTCAAGTAGCATCCAGTTAGGCATAACCTAAAATTTGCAAGTATTCTGCAATTTTCTTACTCCATGGATACAGGGATGTTCTAGCGTGTGCATGACTGTTCTGCTTTGGTGAAAATGACAGGTATATACATATGGCAGAGCCACCTTTACCAACTTTGGCCCTTCTTTTACATTACACAATCAGTCAGAGCATGGAAACATTATCAGGAAATACTAACCTAAAGTGGTCCTGTCACAGATGCTGATCCTACTGGGAATTCCTATAATCATTAAGAAGGTCATTCCTTGTTGCAGGCATGACGCTCACCTTAAACTTCAAGTGTCATAGATTTTATTAATTACATTCAGTGCACCTTTGCACGGATTTGATTATCGTGTGTGCTTGTCTTTTGCTCAATCAAGTTCATGTGTATTGAAAAATTGGGCTTGATAGTCAGACTGGGTGTAACATGACTGAGGGTCGACCCTATTTGGCTATTGAATACATGCATGGTATATTTTATGGATGCTCCTTTTTTTCTATTTTAAAAAGAATGTCCCTTGATTTTTCGTTTATCCAGTTCCATGATTCCATCTAGTCTATCAGCCTTTTTTTTTCTCTTTCCGTTATTTCCTTTCATTTCGTTTGAAGGACTACTCCCCTAGTGAAATTGCTAAATTCCGAAGCCCAAGTATTTATTGGAAGGAACAAACAACCCAGTCTGCGTGTTACAGGAAGATTATAAAACAAATAGAAGCAGAAAATTTGAAGGATTGAGACGCTAATACGTTGTTCTCCATCAAAATTCCAGTTTCTAGCGTTAACAAAACACTTTTCATGTTGGCAGCCCGGCGACGGCGTGGCACACGGCGAGCAGCGCAAACCGCCGCCGCAGCCCGCAGTCACCTCGTCTCCCAGTCCCACGTCCCTCGGCCCGCTAGCCGCACGAACCCACGTTCCCACCACCCCAGACCCAGAGAGCGCGCGCGCCCGCGCGGTCAAACTGCAGCCGGCGACCGTCCGCGGCAAGTCGTGGCAACCGTCCGCGCCCGCCAAAGCCTCTATAAAAGCTCGCGCGCGGGCGAGGTCGTCGCCACCGCGTCCCTGCAGTTTCACTTCCACACCACACTCGCGCGCGCACCGAGCCACGGCGACCGGCGCCACCGTCTCTGCTCCTCGCTCGCGCCGCAAGATCGTCCATGGCCGCGACCGCCCGGCTTCTCCCCGCGCCGCTGGCCCTCGCCGCCGGCGCCTTCTTCTTCCTGCTCCTCGCTCCCGCCGCCGTCGCCGACGGCGAGACCGCCGCCGCGCCGGGGCCGCTGGAGTTCCACGTCGGCGGGCCGCGCGGGTGGCGCGTCCCGGACGGCAACACCAGCTACGACTGGTGGGCCATGAACAACCGCTTCCGCGTCGGCGACCGTCTCCGTAAGTATAATCATCATCATCCCAAATGCCTCTTTCTCGAGAACCCGTGCGCCGATGCAATGCAACTGCTAGTGCTAGCAAATGGCAATGGCATCTTTATTTAGTTTTTCAGTGTGTGCGACCGAATTGAAATGAATCCTTTTCGCGTGCGTGCGGCGTGCGTGCAGTCTTCAGGTACGCTAACGACTCGGTGCTGGTGGTGGAGCGGCCGGCCTTCGACGCCTGCGACGCCGCGGCGCCGCTCGCCGCGTTCGACGACGGCGCCACCACGGTCACCCTCGACCGCCCGGGCTTCTTCTGCTTCATCAGCGGCGAGGCGGGACACTGCCAGGAGGGCCAGAAGCTCATCGTGCGCGTCATGGTGCACCCGCCCCAGCTGCCCGCGACCGGCCCGGCCGGCGCTCCCGGGGCGTCGGCGCAGCCTGGCCGCGGCGGCGGCGCAACCTCCGGCGCGGCCGTAGACGTCGCCGCTCCCGCCGGCGTCGCCGTTGCTGCCTTCGTCAGCCTCTTCCTGATGATGCTCCAGTGATCGATCAGCAGTTGGTAGCGTGTGTGTGCATGCGAACTCGATCGCGTGTACGTAGTTTATTAGGATAATTTGCCTGTTTTATTTCTGCTTAGGGTTCTTGTGTTCTTTTACATGTTCATTATTCGCTAGTGTTGTACTGTATCGTGTCAAGACAATTTGTTAGCTTCACTGAGTACTTGTGTGTTATTGAATTCCTATATGTAATCTGATCGATGTGTTACTTTGTGTGTTTTATTTCTGCTTGGGTCCCTGTGTTATTCTTTTTATACATGTTCATGAATCGTCGTCTGGTATTCTGGTACCTTCAGAAATACTTTCCATTGTTTGGTTACAGATTGCAGATCTGTGAAATATGTTTGTGGCTTTGTGCTCTATCAAATCAATTTTAAAAGAAATTATAGAAGTAACACTTGTAGAGTCTTGACAAAGTGTTCGGTCATCTCAACAACGTGATGGTGCATAACATCAACAGTTCAATTCATCCCGTATCTACAAGTGGCTGACGATCCATCATATGTACAACATTGCTGAACATGCTATATACAATCTGTAGTTGCTTCAGATGCAACGATTGGTCAGCTAGCTAAACTACCACGGCTCAGAGTTCTTGGTCCAGTAACTCGCTGCAGGCCTGCGGTTGCTCCAGCCATCCTCTGCTAAAATAAGAGTTACCCGTGCTCTCAGAGTATTCACAGCTTCGTCCTCTAAGATCTCCAATCGGTTGCTCGGTGACTGCCCAACCTGAAAGGGGAAAACACAGGTGGTGTCAGTGACTTTTACATTTTTTGGATTCCTCCCATGACAGGGCCGTGTCTGAAAGCGTTTTTTTTAAAAAAAATAAATAAATAATAAAGTGTTTGAAAGAGTTACCATGGCTGTTTGGTACAATGACAAGTAGTGTAGGCACTCTTCATAGTATCCACAGTGGTACAGAAGCACGGCGTAATCCCTCAGTTCATGTGGATCGTGTTGTAGTAGTATCAGTCGCTCACATGCTGAAGCAAACAATGAAAGATATGGAGCGGGTCAGGAACTGAGAGAAATGTCATGCAAAATAGTACTTTCTGTCAAATAAAGTAGTGGCACAGAAATGGCCCATAATACATCAAAAATTGTTGCAGGACAAAAATGCAGTACCTGCTAAAGCACGACGCATATCACCAAATCGAACATTAGTCCATACTCCACGCATCAATCTATGCTGCGCAGCTTTAGCAGCAGCCATCTCTATGGCACTGTTAACCAAAATTGGCATCAGCCATCTCTCTAGCAGCAGGCGTGTAAAAATATATATATATATATGGCAAACGAAAATGAATTAAGCTGAGCAATTAAGAGAAAGTACCTTAAATTGCCATGTGACCTCGTTTGGTAATCACCTGAAGTACCGGGCCATGGTGGTTTGAAGCAACAGCATTCAGAAACAAACTACTAGACTGATTAGACTGGAATGGCCAAAATGTACCCTTCAGAGTTCTCAAAATCTGCAAAAGGACTAATCAAAATAAGCCCACATAAGGAATACAACAGCCAACAATTTTTACTGCCTGGTTATACCCATCTTTGACTGAAGAAAACTGAGCATGACGAATAAGAGCAAACACCAGATTACTATGAAAAATAAGGAAACTCATTGGGGCGATTATAAATAAAAAGATTTCCCACAAATGGAATGAGAAGTGGGTCCATGTAAATAATTGAGTTAAGGTTTTAATGAAAATTTGTACAAATTGGATTCATAACTCAGGGCATTCAAATGCAGGTTCAATCCATTAGGTCGAAACACAACAGTGTTGTATACTGATCGAATTCAGATTATGATAGATCAGGTGGAACTTCCTGAGTCACCATCACCAATTCAAAAGCACATATCAAGCATGCATACTCGGTACAAGTCTAGATTTTGGAAGTTTAAGGTATCAAACACAGGATGCAGAAACATAGAAACATAAGACTTGTTAGAAATAAGTTGCTGGCATTACACTGAATACTTTGGTATAAGTCATCATTGAAAGGGTGTTTCTTTTGTTTGTCTGATCCATGAGAAAAACCTTGTACACGGAAGAATGAAACAAAACCAAGAATTTCATTTAAGGCCTATTCATCACTGCAGTACAAATGAATCGTCATAGAAGTCGGATCATAGGTAAAAAAAATGTTAGTGGAATTTGTGTATAGGAGAATATTGAATTATTTGATACAATCCAAATCTCATTTGTAATCATGAAACATAAAGGCACAACAATGTTTTTTCTAGTGAACATGAAGAGCAGACAGGCAAATTACAACAAAAATTTTATGTTGTATGACAAGCACAAATTCCGCTATTGCATTTCATATGCCTCTGGAGACGGCAACAAACATCTTAGCTTTAACAATTGTTGCTCAAGACTGGGATATATATTAAGCATGGAAAAAATAAACTCAACACACTTAAACAATGAATATTGAAGGTCGGGATCAGCTCACCTCAACCAAAAGTGACTTTGAGGTCATAATATGTGACTCATCGCCCAACTTGCTTTTTTGTTTGTCATAGCCCCTAGGGAGGCCATTGAGATCGGTTGGAAAGAATATCTCTGCATCAAAATCCAGTAAGCCATATATCCGTACAGTCTTCAGTATCTCTGAATATATCAATGCCAGCATTAGAGCTGATCCTGATCGGCAAGTCAAGACCTGGGCATTGCACAGCAGAAAGAACAATACATGAGCTGTAGCAAATTATTAGCATCTCTAAGGGAGGGAAGGTAGTGCCTAGCATACCGAGTGAAGATACATAGTCCGCACATCAGACACTCCATTTGTTCTTCGAAAGCCCTGGATGGAACAGACTAGTACATTAGCACCAGTACTTGTAAGCTCTGTGTGTAGAACAGAAATTTGCTACTAGAACACAGTCTTATATTTGAGAGACTGGGACCGATACTACATGCTAAGGCCAAAATGCCAAACTAGAGCTACTGAAGGCCTGAAATGCCTTCAGATTGCAGCTGTTAGTTCGTACGCAGGGACGGACAGTGATCCCCCAAAATCAGGTAGCAAGAGAACTTTCAGAATAATTTCACTCCCGAATTGTTGTACCTTGTGTACATAGAGGTAGCGGTCGAGGTAATCGAAGAAGACCTCGGGCGGCGCGCGGTACGGCGGGAAGTTGCCGCCGGCGCAGAAGCCCGAGGAGAGGTCGTCGAGTCGCGCGATGAAGGCGTCGACGGGGAGCGGGACCGAGGAGTGGGAGACGAGCGAGTCGTCCTCGGCGGCGACGCAGAGCGCGGCGCGGGCGAGGTCGGCGCCGCGGCTGATGGCGATGCTGGCCCCCGCGCTCACCCGGGTGAGCCGCCCCACTTGATCCGCGAACCCCTCCCGCGCCGCCCTGGCGTGCGCGGTCGCGACCCCCGCCGCGTCGAGCGAGTCGTGCAGTACCAGCCGTGGCGCCTCCACGCCGCCGGCGGGGCCGCCCTCCTGCTGATGTTGTCCGGCCGCCGCGCGGGGCCGGACGGAGGAGGAGCAAGGACGCCTCGCGCGCCTGCAGCCACGGCGGCCGAGAGCGGAGGAGGGAGGATACCACGCCGCGGCGCAGCTCATGGCGGCGGGGGGTGGGTAGGATCCGCCGGATCCGGAGGCGGCGAGCGGCGTACGTGGAAAAGATGTCCCGTGCCGCTCGTGCGGTGTTCGGATATTGGGATATTTGTTTTGAGCGGTGAGCGGAGCGGATCGCGACGGTGACGGTGAGGGAGGCGACGTGGACTGCCGTACTGGCACTGACAGCGACACCGCCCGCCGGTCACAGGGGGAAATGAATCGCCTAGCGAGGTGGCCGCTTCACACTTTACCGTGCAAAATAATTTGTTACTAGTATGGTGTCTATGTGTGCTACGGGACATCGAAACTGACTAAAAGCATATTGATCGCAAAACAGGATAATAGTACTCCGAAATGCAAAACAAGATAATAGTACTCTGAAATGAGATACTTCGGTCGAAGTTACATTTTATTAATCTAGAAAAGCAAAGACCACAGCTTTAAATTTAACGCAGTCATGAAGAAAATGATGTCTCAGTATGCCCATGTATTACTACAGGACAATAAAAATTTTGTATTAGAAATATATAGATTGCATGATAGGAAAACAATACTGTGAAATTAATTGTTGAGATTCAAATGATATTTAATCCAAAAATGCAATTATTGAAATAGAATGGCGCCGTGAAAGTGCCTCTAGCCTGTTAGTTAGAGCACTTGAGTAGCACCCAGCAGACCTAAGTTCGACTCCCCGTGAGAGCAAATTAATAAGGTATAGAATAAAAAAAATATGAAAAAATATAGGTTGAGACTTTCCCTGCCGACTTCGGTAAAAAAAAAGAAATAGAATGGCGCCGATTCAGCACTAAGGTTGCAAATCGTTGAGGCACAACTCTTATCCCATAATTAAGCTGGGTGCCTTTGAGGAATTATCATACCACAATTGACAAGCCCAAATAAAGGCAATTGGCTTTTATAGTAGCATCACATAAAGAAACAAACAGCTATGCACCAGAGCATGTTGTTGTGGACAAACGTGTAGTTTGAACGATTAAAATTTGACAACCACCTTAGCAAGATCGCGCAACAATAATGCAATGGAATAATGAAAAATGCAAACCACCACCACAACACGTTAAGCACGCTGGTGGCATTATGAAGCTCCAATTCCTCCACGGAGCAAAAACTAAAGAGAGGCAAAAACTCTTCGATGACACTGCTTTGCATTTGATTCACTTGTCCTAGTACTATCCTCCATCTTGTCTAAATCGCTCCGTAACTACATTTTAGATGATCTCTAACATGGGGTTCTTCACATCTGAGAAGAAAAAAAAAACAGCAACAACCAGACCTCGATAGTACTATCTGGTATCAATAATGAGTATGTTGCTCCAGTTCCACGGAAATGAGAATTTCTTTCCCACGTCTTAACAGTCCAGCATGCGGCAGTTCACAGTGCAGAGGTTTTCTTGTCACGTAATCTCGTAACTATTTAACCTTTCAACCATTTATTTTTTGCATGACCCATCGACTCAAACTTATTTTGGTCGACTTTTTTCACCTTGAGGTCCTCCCACCGAGGCTTGAGTGGGCATCACGTCAACGCCTCCAAGGAGGAGCGTGGCGCCCAAAAGCGTCACCGTCGAAGCCTTTTACCCGATGCCACACCAAACCAACCTAGCCATACAACAATAAGCAATAGAGAGGTAGCCCAACGCAACCAACCGCACCTTCATGGTGTCACTAGGCGCGTATCAACACAGGCGCAGCCGCCACGCCACCACAACGCCATTGGCAACGCCCGAGCAGGCCACCACCGGTCACGCCACTATGGTGCAACCTCTCTAGTCTCTCCTCCATTGCATCACAGTAGTCCTACGCTGCTTGAGTTCAGCACAAAGGCCACCATAGCTTTGCATCCGCAGGACTGACTGACTTGGAATCCCACCGCCCAACCATGGTTGCCATGCCCAAGATCTGCTGGACATGTGCGCCTCCGATTTGTGGCCCCACGCCGGCCGCCGGCCACACGCCTTCGCAGCCACAGGCAGGGCGCCGCTGGCCTCCGTCGTCGCTCCTTCGCACCCATGTGCCGGTCGCCGCCGCCGACAACTTGCACCCAAGCGCCTCTGCAGCCCGCAGTGCCCTGAAAGTGCATCTAGTCCCTTAAGTGGATTTTGGTGAATTGAGTGACAAAACGATTAAAAGACTAACATGTTTTGTAAAGATTATGAGCAAGATTTTATTTGTATAATTGTGATACATATGTGTTCATTGGTTGAATACATAGTACATGGCTCATAAGTAAGAAGTGATGGTTCTCATTGTGTTAAAAGGTTATGAACAACGAGTGAATGATGAACAAAGAAAGAGACTTGGTATCTAACCTAATAAAGACTTGTTGACATACGTATGGGACATCATGAACATGGTTGGATAAAATTGTTGGTAATTGCAAGTCATGATTGAAAAGGGACAATAGGCATGTTTGGATAGATCACTACTAGGCCTATAGTTGATTGTTGGCTTGCATATAAGACATGATGGTCTTTAAGAAAAAGAAATGGTCAAAGAATTGGTTTTCATGGATGATACAAGCCTATGTGAAGCTACGTGTGAAGCATGAAAGAAATGTTAGATTCCGGGATAGCGTTTCTAGTGACTAAGTATTGTGTGATCAAGTTGCGGCTTGAGTCATGGATTCTTTGCTAGGGTGACGAAACTTTCTACGGATCAACTTGATAGATCATGATCACATGTGGTCTTCATATTAGCAAGTGTCAATATTTATTGAAGAAATGTGACTTGAACTAGAAGTGGATTTCATTATTAGTCAAAGGTTCAAATCACTAGCTCAAGATGGTTTTGCTCAAGCTTAAACTGTAATGTCCCGCCTCCCCGAGGCCAGGCCCGCTTACCCTGGCAGCTCTCTAGGACTTCAAGACTATCCTCACAGACCAACACATGTCTTTTCTGCGCACTTTGTCCTCACTTATGCGCACCTGGGAAGGACTTCCCGGTCAGTCACCCATCATGAAATTGCTCCAGGACCAAGCACGCTTAACCCCGGAGTTCTTTCATGACGAGCTTCTAGAAAAGAAGTTGCAACTTGTTGGTATAAGATTCTATCAATCCTATTAAGCCCTGACGGTGTCACAATCTTAACCCCTTAGGAGACCGACGCCCTCGTCGGTCAACCCCAGGCCAGGAACATCCTCTCTTGGCCACATCTGTGTGCCCAGTGCCAGCGCATGTGCCATGCTATGTGACCACTCCGGGCTCACACCAGCCATGCGCACCATGCCTACGCAACTGTGACCCCACGTGCCATGAAACCGCGAGAGTCGGCTCTGATAGCAACTGTAACGTCCTGCCTCCCCGAGGCCGGGCCCGCTTATCCTGGCAGCTCTCTAGGACTTCAAGACTATCGTCACAGACCAACACATGTTTTTTCTGCGCGCTTTGTCCTCACTCATGCGCACCCGGGAAGGACTTCACAGTCGGTCACCCATCATGAAATTGCTCCGAGCCAAGCACGCTTAACCCCGGAGTTCTTTCGAGATGAGCTTCCAGAAAAGAAGTTGCAACTTGTTGGTATGAGTATTCTATCAATCCTATTAAGCCTTGAGGTGTCACATAAACAATGTGGACAGTCCTCAAGAAGAAGAATTGATCATATACGGCATAGTTGAAGACATTCAAGCTCAAGCAAATAAATTGATTTTATATTTATTCTTGGAGTAAATTTCACCAGCGGTCCATGAACTTGTCCCGAGTTCTCATCTAGGTCCTGGTACTCTCAAAATGTATGTATAGGTCCTTAAACTTGTCCCATGCTCTCATCCATGTCCCGATACTCTTGAATTGCACACAACGGTCCTTCAACTTGTCCTGCAGTCTCATCTAGGTCCATGTACTTCCAACATATATTAAACTTTTTAAAAAACATTTTTAAATATTTAAAACTTTCATGTTCTCAAACCAAGTTCAAATCCTACTTAAAAATGATACAAAATTCACGAGAAAATAATCAAAAAAACATGGTTGAAAGAATATTGGATATAAGATTTAATGATTTTAGGAGTTGTTATTTTAGCACAACTATTTAACAACTAATTTTATTTTAGAGATAAATTATTCTTGAGAAAATGAGAAAAAAAATAATTTGATTCTAGGCTATTTTAGAGATTTCTTGATTTCTTCATGATTTTTTGTCATTTTATCAATAAATTTTTTATCTGTAAAATAAAATCAACTATTAAATAATTGTGCAAAAATTGCAATTCTTAAACTCACCAAATATTATATCCAATATTCTTAATGAACCATGTGTTTGTGATTATTTTCTCGTAAATTTTGGATCAAATTTGAGTGGGATTTAAACTTGGTATGAAATCATGAAGGTTTTAATTGACAAAAATGTTTTTTCAAATAAATAAATGCATTTTGGAAGTATATGGACATTGATGAGACTATGAGACAAGTTGGAGGATCGTTGTGTGTATTTTAAGAGTATCGGGACCTGGATGAGAGCACATGACAAGTTTAAGGGCCTATACGTGCATTTTGAGAGTACCGGGACCTAGATGAGAACTCGGGACAAGTTCATGGACCGCTGGTGAAACTTACTCTTATTCTTGAGTATAGGTGTGTCGTACTATCAAGAGGGGTGTCACATTGAATGATTGACTGTACACCATAACAATGCTCAATAGTTGACCTAAGTGAGATAGCCTTGAGAGTTAACCAAGAAGTGAGCAAGTGGGTGCTCACAGTTCCAGGGCGGTTTAACCGCCCTACAGGGCCGGTTTAACCACCCTTAACTTCTGACAGCTCCAACGGCTAGTTTATTTGAAATGGCGGTTTAACCGGCCTTAGGGGGCGGTTTAACCGGCCATAGTAGAATCCCAACGGCTAGTTTATGTTGGGTGAGGTATTTATACCTTTGGCCCTCTTCTTTGAAGGCTGCTGGTTCTGTGTGATTTCTAAGCCTCCTTGACACTTTCTAACAACAGAAAAGCTCTCCCCAACCACACTTTATGAGTTTGCTTGATTTGGTTGAAATTCTTGAGTTGGGGTTGAGAGAAACATTGGTGTGTGAGCTCAGAGATCTTGTGAGAGCACTTGAGAGCAAACCATAGCTTGAGCACTTGTGGTTGACATCAAAAGTCCTTTGTGCATTTGTTACACTTGGAGCTTAGCTCCTAGACGGCTAGGCGTCGCTGGTGAGCTCCAATTCTTGTGGTGAACGGCCGGAAGTTTGTAAGGGCTGGTCTTGCCTCCTTCGTGGAAAAGGACCAATTTAGTGAAGGCTAAGCTGTGGCGTGTATACACCTTGGTGAGGCGACCTTGCGGGATTCCTCAAACAGAGACTAGGAACTATTGAACTAGCTTGGTGCTTGCAGCGGGTCTGAACTTTGGAAAACAAATCCTTGTGTCTCCCCTCACTTTACTTTACTTTACTTGTTCATTTCTAGTTTTATTTGCTTTCGCTTCGATCTACTTGGGTATACTCTATTTGTGTGTAGGGACTTGAAAATATTGCTTAGATACATCTGTACAATAAGTGCTCCAAGTGTATTTGGTGCTAGAAAAACAAAAGGGGTCGAGCAACACTTTGGGACAGCTCACTGCCTATGGGCGGTTTAACCGCCACCAAGGGACGGTTTAACCGCCTGGTGCTGTCAACAGGTTGTGAATTGGATTAGAAGTTTTAATTGGTCGTCTCGCCTGTTTAACCCCCCCTCTAGGCGACATCTAGATCCTCACATGCCCGCCGCATGTGCACCTCTGCGGAGCGCACGCAGGGCGCCGCCATCCTCCGCCCTCACTCCACCGCACCGCTGTGCAGCTCGTTGGCCGTTGGCCGCTATCGCCGGCCTTCAGTCCCACCTCTTCATCTTGCTCCCAGATCCGGTCGATTTCAACCCGGGTCGGCCGATTGGGCCTCGCCGCCGCCCTCATCGCTGCCGCACGGGCTTCCGGCGGGCAGCTCTGGTGGTGGCTAGACGGGAGGGAGGAAGGGGAGGGGGTGGCGGCGCTAGGGTTGTGCCGCCCCTAAGGGACGACACGGACTGGGAAGGGAGGAAGTATCAGGAAAGTTTGTAGGGCAATGTAACATTGCCTGACATCATTAGGATTTAGGACAACTATTTTCAAAGAACGGTCATGATTTTTGTAGGTTAATTCTTTGGCCTGAGCCTTCACTATATGTTTGCAAAACTGTTTGAAGTCTACTTACACTACGTTCCCAACTCTTGTGAAGAAAATTGTATCATCAGCAAATAAAAACGGTGTGAATGGCTGGTCCGGTTACGCCATTTTTTATTCCTGGCCTGAGCCGTCACTGTATGTTTGCAAAACAGTTTAAAGTCTACTTACACTACGTTCACCAGCTCTTGTGAAGAAAATTGTATCATCAGCAAATAAAAGACGTGAATGGTTGGTCCGGTTACGCCATTTTTTATTCCTTTCATATGACCATTTTGTTCCTCTTTCTTCAACAGGGTAAGATAGCCCTGAGCATTTGCTAAGTGAAGATCTTCTCACGCAGGTTGGGGAAACCTTCGAACCTCTGTCCCACCCGTACTAACTCGCCACATAGAACTTGAAATAACTATGTTTTCGCATGCTTGTTGTATTTTGGAGCATATTATGTTTTTCAGAAAAATGGCCTACCTTGGAGCATTTATATTCAAAGCCCAAAACCAGCACCAAGCCCGATCAAATCAAGCCTAAAGGAGGAAGCCTAACCGGCACATTGGAGCGGCTTTCATGTAGGACATCATGCATATATGAAGGATTAACGAGAGAAACTTGCACGTGAAATATGAGACCGAGCTGGGCCAGAAAAGACCCAGGCCGCCCAGCCTAGGGCCCATTGGGACAGCTGGCCCCACCTCTTCTTGCACGGCCTCGGCCTCCCCTTTTGACCGAGGGTTCGCTCGGTGCATAAATAGCCCCATAGCCGACAGCACATACATCCATTCACCAGAGGTCGACGAATAGAGGGACACAAACACCGAAGGAAGCTTACAGCCACCGCAAGTCATCAATGTTGCCTAGAAGATGGCTTAGGCTAGACCCTGCGTTGTGAAGCCATGATGGAGTTCCGGAGCTGTGCCTTGGATTCATCAAGGCACATGTGAAATGAATGGTAATATCAATCTAATCTTGTCTCTGCTTTGATCTACTTCGATGCATGCCTTTCTTCATTCATATGTGAGACGTCCATATGCCCTTAGTAGGATTAGATCTAATCATGGTGGTTAGTCTATGTCTTGCGGATATATCGTTGTAGTGTATAGGAAGTCAGTGACGATTACCCTCGCATGGTGACGGCATGCGGGAGGAAAAAGACCGAACAAACGTGTGATGTTGAGTATGATCGACGACGAATACCGTGAGAGTCGTTTGTGGTAAAGCTGGGTTACTCTAGATGTTGATGCACACCTCGCATAAAGACGATCATGGAAAGGTCTTAGATGTGACTCTTTATCATAGGTGGAGTATAGATTGGTTACCGTTTTTGTCGGAGTGGCAACTAGAATATAGTAGGCTTGTGCTACCTTTGGTCATGTCACCTCGTGACGACCGGGTGTGATGTGTTCTTTATATTCATCTCATACTTAAGTTCACCCTCTTATGCAATCTATGATTAATGTTAGAATTAGATCCGTTTAGCTAAATGAAAAACTCTAGATAGTTTATTGTCGATTCACGAATTGATAAATCTTAAGGGAATACTCTAAGGGAAGAGTTACACACGATCTGTATGCTTGCAGGTTAACTTGGTGTGAGTTAGTGCCACCAAAAGATACTACCTGAGCCAGACCTTAGCATGTGCTTTGGCGTGGTGACGGGGGAGGAGATTTTTTTAGAGTAAAGTGTATGGTCGGTCCCTAAACTATTGCGGGTTCGTCATCCCGGTCCATGAACTCTCAAATCAACCGTTTAGGTCCTTCAACTTGTTTAGTTATGTCATCCTGGTCCCTAAACTTGCAAATCATCCGTTTAGGTCATCAAACTTATTCACTTGTGTCATCCCGGTCCCCAAACTTGGTTTTGAGACCCATCTGGGTCAAAATAGGGTGATCTCAAAGCTTTATATTAAAAAATAATTCATAATTTTTTTCATACGAACTCGAACTCAAACGAAGGACAAATATTATATAAAAATTGTATCCCTCAATGTGATCTACAACTTTGTAGTTGAAAAGTTTTTGAATTAAAACTATTTAGGGTCCCAAAATATTTTTGTATGTTTATAGCTTGAAATTTAAAATTTAAATTAATTTGAGACACAAAATGACTTCAAATAAAAAAATTCAACTATAAAGTTGTAGAATGTATTGTAGACTGAGCACTATAACTTTCCTGTAGACCATGTCAATATCCAGGATTGTTTGATAATTTTAAATTTCAGATTTCAAAATCTACAAACATACAACAATAGTTTGGGATCCTAAACAATTTTAATTCAAAAACTTTTCAACTACAAAGTTGTAGATCGCGTCGTGGGCTACAATTTTGATATAAAGTTTGTCTTCATTCAAGCTTGTATGAAAAAATAATTATCTTTTGATATAAAGTTTTTAGATCACATGGTTTTGACTCAGATAAGACTCAAAACCAAGTTGGGGACCGGGATGACACCACGGAACAAGTTTGAGGACCTAAACGGACGATTTGCAAGTTTAGGGACCAGGATGACTGAAAGAGCATCTAGGCCCCTTGTGGGTTTTGGTGGTTGAATGACAAAAGTAAATTAAGGACTAATGAGCTTGTTGAGCTTTGGCAAGGTTTTTATTAGAAATGACAAAGTCAAGCTCATATCATGTGAAGCATGCAAAAGTGAAGAAATGACAAGCAAAGATTGAATTAAGCAAAAGAGACAAAGATGCAAATGAATTATATGGTCTCATTGATTGATTGCTTGTATACTCAAAGAAAAATGAGAGTTGAATAAGAATTAAGTTTACAACATTGAGAAGAGATGTGATCAAGGGCTTAGTTGTGTCAAGGAGTTCATAGGAAAGTTTTCTTGGTCACAACATCAATATGAAGAAAGATACAACACATGAGTACATATTAATGTGGAGAGATAAGTGATCAAGAGCAATGGAGAATTGAGTGGAATTTCCATGATGGGTTGCTTGGTCACTTGGATGGTATTACTTGTCAATATATTTGACCTAGTATTTAGTATTTCAAGGGAAGTGAAGATAGAAGATTACTTGATCACAATATTGGTGTGAGAATGGATATTCAAGAGTGAATCAAAGTTCAAGTATTTGAAGACATGAAGAATTAGAGAAAAATTCAAAGGTCAAAGAATGAATGATATGCTTTTCAAGGTTGGTATTCATTGTTGATATCAAAGCAAAACTAAACTCAAAGTTGGCAAGATAAGTGAAGAAGTCAAGAAAGGGATTAGCGATGAGTTACTAAGCAAAGATTTGTCAAGTGTTGGCTTGAGCCATGTAACCTTTGCTAGGGTGAAGAAGCTAGTGCTTGGGAGAACTTCGAGGGACTAATCAAGCCATGAAGAGTGAGGAATTGCAAAGCATCAAACTATTGCTAGATCATAAGAATCAAGGTGACTTGTGGATATGAAGTTGTTCATTGATCATATTGGTTGAAGAATCCAAAGTCATGAATTTGTCCAAGGATGGCATGCTCAAGAGAAAAGAATGGTTGCACCCTTATGAAGTGAGAAATGAGAAAAGTGGCATTGTTCAAGACATTCAAGCTCAAGAGGTAGAGTTAGGTTTTTATCTTTGATCTTGAGTATAGATATGTCATACTATTAAGGGGGATACATGTCAAAGGTTTTGGTGATGTCAAAGTGCTCAAGATCCACACTAACCACCCATGAGAGAGAGACACTAAACACAACACTCAACACTCTGTTTACCGATTTGAGTGTGTGCCAGATTATCTGGCACAAGGCCAGAACACTGGTTGTTCTGGGGTAGCTGTTGGAGTGGGTGTGCCAGATTATCTAACAAGGTGCCATAACACTCCGAGGGTACGCGTTTTCTCTAACTGAGTTTGAATGGTCGGAATGTTCCGACTCGGGGCTAGAACATTCCGACCCAATCTTGCAGAACTGTAACGGTTAGATTTCGTGGCCGGGTATTTATACCCCGTCTTCTTCCTCAGTCCAAGGGCCGACCCACCTCTGAAGAAAACACTCCCTTGAGCTTGTGCTTCACTCCCTCAACCTTCTAGGGCCATTCCTTGAGAGATTTGAGAAGGGGTTTGAGTGAGTAATTGGGTTTGGGTGTGAGAAGCAAGTCCTTTGGTTCTTGAGCACTTGGAGCATCTCTAGCCATTGATTCGTGTTCATTACTCTTGGAGCTCACCTCCTATACGGCTAGGTGTCGCCGTGGAGCACCCAAGCTTTATGGTCGTGGCCTGGAAGTTTGTATTGCCCATCCTCTTTGAGGATTTCATAGTGAGTGACCTTAGCTAGACCTTTGGGTCACTAAGGGTGAGGGTAGGGTTGGTGGCTCAACCCGGTCTTGCAAAAGGCACCTCAACGGAGACATAGCTTCCTTTGGAAAGTGAACTTCGGTAACAAATCTCTTGCCTCGTGTGCTTTTTTGTTCTTGTTGCATTTCACTTGTGCTTGTTTGTCTTTCATAGATTTGTCCCAATCTACTCATATACATGGATTGAATGTTGGATTATTGATGGGATATGATCTTTAGAACATTCACTACCTTTCTATTCAAGTGAAATTAGCAAAGCAACTTTAATCTTGCAAGTTCATGTTCACTCTCTCTTGTCACTTGGTGTTCTGGCAGTCTGCTGGACGTTCTGTACACGACAGTGTCAGAATATCCGATAGTGTGCCGGATATTCCGAGGTCTGATTCCGCTGCAAGTCTGAGATTTCAGGTTTAAATTGAAGAAAGCCTATTCATCCCCCCTCTAGGCGACATCAAGGTCCTTTCAATGACACAACCGAACAAGTTAGACTCAGATGACACAGTCGAACAAGTTTGAGAGTTCATGGACCGAGATGACACATCCGCGATAGTTTAGGGACCGGCCGTACATTTTACTCTTTTTTACCCTAGCCTGAAATTCACTCCCACAGGGAGTCAAACCGAGGACGACCTTCACATGTTCTTTGACGTGGTGACGAACGAGCAGATTTTTTTTACCCCAACCTAAAATTCGCTTTTGTGGGGAGTCGAACCAAAACCTGAAGTAATGCTACTCACTCAGAGCATATAACCAATGCGGCTAGAGGCATTGAAAAAAACAAATAAGGACTAATCGTGTCTCCTTGTCTCAGCCCCGAGTTAGAACGAAAGGTTCCGACAAGCGACGGCTCCCCATTCACCTTAGATAGCATATCGAACAGAAGTAACACATCGCAAAACACTTGCGATCCAGGCAAGAGCAAAACCACATTTTTCTACAAGACGCTTTGTAGGGAGGCCCATATTTAACTCTATCATATGCTTTCATCAATCATCATACTCTCTCCGTCCTATAGAGTCCTTAAACATGTGTAGTTTAGGACAAGACATTTAGTTCAAAAATAAATAAATTTGTTTGTCTTAAACGACATATATTCAAGAACGGAGGGGTATCAATTTTAAAAGAGGAAAAAAAGAGTCTTTGCCTTTTGCCTCTGAATGGTACTAAGCATGGGCTATGTCGCTATGAGGACATTGTTCATGATCAACCTACCAGTGCCTCACTATATTGACGGGACGTCATCGGCGTTTCTTAAAGGCTACTCGCCTGGCCTCCCCGCGATTCAGGCGTACGACGCGTCGACGTGGCCCTATGGCGTGCGAGCGGGCGAGACCGCGAGAGTGCTGCCCGCTCTATACATCCGCGATTCAGGCGTACGACGCGTCGACGTGGCCCTTCGGCGTGCGAGCGGGCGAGACCGCGAGAGTGCTGCCCGCTCTATACATCTGGCTGCTTTGTATATTTTGCAGAAAAGTCCTCCTATTTTCTAAGAACCACTCCCAAGTCCAACTCGTCAAGTCCCCACAGAAAACACGTTCTAATAGTTTTCGTATTTGACCCTCGATTTAACGTTTATTTCAACACGAAGAAGAAAAAACGGCAACGATGATGTTTTTACAGTAACCCCCGCGAGTCTCTTTTTTCAAAAACACCCCCTCCCCGCCGAACCCTAATTAACTCCCTCGATCCTCTCTCCATCCCTCTCTCTCTCCCGCCGCCGCCGCCGCCGCCGCGCCCTCTGCCTACGACTCCCTCCCTTCTCCGCCTACGACTCCCACCCGCCGCCCCCTCCCTTCTTCCGCTACGCACGATGCGACGGTGAGAGCGAAGACCTGCGGGCCGGGGCAATGGCACTGGCCGGCACACGCGCTCCGGCCGGCCCCGTTGCTGGCGCCGGCGAGGCGGCGACTGCAGCCCCAGCGGCAAGATCTGGCCCGAGTAGGGGGCGGCTGGCCCTGGCGCGACGAGCGGGCCAAGCCAGCGGCCGGGGTAGAGGGTTGTGGCCCCGGCGGCGCGGTCTGGCCCTGCTCCTTTCTCCGCCTTGCTCGCACGCCCGCGCGGTGGCGCTCGCCCACCCCGGGGTTGGGCCAGCGGAGCTTGCTCGCGCGGGCCCCTCAGGAAGGAGGGAAAGAGGCGGCGAGGAGGACGACCGCCGCACCCTCGAGCTTATTCCGCGGCCAAATCGATGAGCTTGTCATCCCATCGAGCTTCTTTCATGGTCGAATCGATAAGCCTCGCTCGCGTCAAAGCTGGGCTGCGGAATAAGCTGGGCCGCGGAGCTCCGCGTGCCCCTCAGCTCCACCCTCCTCGTCGATTTGAGGCTAGCTTGCTGCCGATTCGGGTGGCGAAGGGTTGTGCGAAGGGGCCCATTCCCTTCCATGGTGGCACCGGTGGACAGAGGTGAGGAGGACGCTGGCCACATGGGCGCTCGGGGCCGAAGGCAGGAGCATTTGGTATCTCCCTCTGCTTTGCTTCGTCTTTAGTAGTGCTACGAGTTTAGACTCCAACAGATTTTTCTTTTTTTTAAAAAAAAAGACTCCAGCAGAAAGGTAGGAGGAGAAGGCGTTAGCTGCGGTGAGGTGGTAGTGCAGGGAGCTCTACTACGACTGTTAATGGCTAATAAGCACGTCCTCTTCACCCTGTCATGGTTCCATATGTGTGTGTTCATTAGAGATGGCAGTATTCTGTACGACTACAATGAGATGCAATGCAAATTAAGTGCAGAAACTGTGGTCTATCTGGCTGTCTATCTGTTCTGATTGCAATGATGGGTTTCAGTGCTTATATCTGTAATTTGTACAGTCAAGTAGTGATCTAATTTGCAAGTATCTATTTATTTAGAAACTGATCTGTGAATATCTGCTGATAGTGGGTGAAATTGGAGTTGATCTGTACAAGATAACTTTTGAGTTTGAGTTAGAGATCTTAGCTCATTCCTGTAAGGCAAATATTAGTTCCTTTATTTTGAATGAAATGCAACCGGTCTGGTCAATAGTATTCTTTTCAAACAAGTTGGATCAATGCATGGCTACTTTATAATCTATTTTTTTATTAGTGTGCTGTGTTGACATGCAAATATATATTTTTACCTCCACTGAGGGATAGCCATGGCGGGCATAGAAAAATGATGGCAGATTCTGAAATTCTGAAAACTTGTTTTTGTAGCTTTGCTGTCTGCTTCTCTCAAATAAAAAAATATCAGCTTGGAGAAAAGCGGAATGACGGAATATTGAACTCTCTAATTGGTAGAAACTCCGATGAACAGATTGATGTCGGCAAGGCAAGTTCCTAAATTCACTGGCTTACATGAATTTATGTTTTGCACATTACATCCAGTGACTTTCAGAATTCGTCAATTGTTATCCACTAACATTAATGGTATCCAAGTTTCTTTGAATTTGTATAGTTCCTATCTCTATCATTTGTGCTTGCATATTCACGTGCAAAGTTCAGAGTTTAACAGAGAGATTGACATATGAGTTCAGCGGAACTGCGACTGTTCAGTGCGATTGATTACGATTTGTAGTGTACAGTTTAGAGAAGGGAATCAAAACACGTTAACTAATTGAGATTTCTTCCAATTTTTATAAGCTTTAGAAGTGAAATTTGTGATATTTATTGACAGCATCCTTGCATATTTTCAGAAATACGAATGTATGAGCCCTTGCCATTTTAGGTTCCGTGGAGTCGTTTTAGGTGCCCACATTTTGCATAGGCGGAGAATTTGGTCTAGAATTCATTATATTTTTTGGCGTCTGAAGGGAATGATTTACTGATTATGCATTGTTTGTTGTTCGAATTGCGCATAGGTTTCAGAGATATTTTCTAGGTCTTCTGCTTGGGTTTAAACTGTGTCACTGCCTCACTGGCATAGGCTATGACTAGCCTGCTGTCTGAATGTAACATTTTAGTACTCATGTAGGATAACCATTAAGTTTGTGTTCATTTTGGCATTTCCCCAGAGAATACAGTTTAGCATTATATATTTCGAGTTCATCTTGGCTATCCATAATACTAATTTTGCATTAGCTAACAGAAATTTATAATTCAGTGATCAATGTGCAATGCATTGTGCAAGTGAAAGGGTGAGAAAGCAAAGGGAAGGCAGGAGTATGCCAGCTAATAGGATCAGGACCTGTACAAGATATCCCAACAACTGCTCTAGGACTGCACTTTGGCTGAAAATGTTTACTCTGTATTTCTTGGAGTGGAAGTTTGTTTACTCTGTATTTCAGTGTTCTGGATGGACGTTCTTGTTCCATCAGTTTTTTTTGTTCAAACATGAAATTCTTCAATCAGTTTTCTTTTTTTTACCATGCACTCTTTAGTCATTCTGATGTTTGGGTTTTGTACGAATTACTACTACTCTTTGTTTTCATAGCTCTCAGAGAAAGAGTAAAGTTGCTTAATTCAGAGTGTCACCATGTGCTTGGTCTCTTGAAACCAACTGACTAATTTCTTTCTCATGTAGCTACCAACACCTCTTTTGTACTGACTAATTCCAAATAAGAGAGGCTCAAAACAATAGCAATGGGCTGCTTCTCTGTGTTCCGGAGGAAGGAGAATTCCAGAAGCCAAATTGTGCAGCATGACCAAGGTAAACTTTTGCATTTTTATGTTTCTATGCCAACTGCTGGTTTTCTGAAGCATCTCAGAACCTTATGGTAGTTCATTCGATTCTGTTCGCAAACATCCCGATCACCGGCAACCGGAAAATCTACTTGCCCAAGGAGCCAAAAAGGGCACAAGGAACTTGGACAGGGAAGGTTCCTTCGCCGAGATACCAGTTGCTCTAACATCTATGATGTAAGATAGTTTCAACATGGACATTCAGGAACTTGAAAAAATGTTAGGAATCAGAAATTAACAAATATTGTTTCCTATTTGACAATTGTTCCCACTCCCACGGGTTCCATATTTGACAATTCTGTTTGTGGTAAGGGCCTAATGTTTGTATTTGGCTTCTCTTCTGTAACAAAATTGGAGTGCAGTTTATCGGTGTTTGTGAAAAAGATAGCCATCCAAGTGTTAATCTTCAATGTTTATGAGCTTGCAATTTGTATCCATGTTTTTTGTGGCTGTACTTTGTCCAGTTACCATGAAAACTCATTTCAATCCTACTGCAATTCTCTGAAATGGTAGATTGTTCTTTTGCACTGATTTCAATAATTCTTTTGCCATATGATATACTCCTATGAACTGGAACTCCTACATGTCATTTATGGTTGTATGTTGACAATTTTTGCTTACAAAATAAATGCATACAGAATAGTCAAATGATTAACTGTGCGCTGATTTGGTGATATGTTAACCGCGATCTGCAGAAATCAGCGGTTGCTTAAAAAATTGTGAAAATAAAATTAGAATGACTAATTCACCTTTATAGGTCTATATCCAAAGATCATAGTGGAGTATATGTCAAAGTATATATGTTAACCTGACCTGAAATAAATTTACTTTATAAATTTTATGATAAGGCGCGCATTATGTTCTAGTCCTTTTTAAGAGGAGACATGGAATGTGATATGGCACCAACCATCGTCCTTTTCAGAACAGGAGAACTGCAGACTTCGTCTCTACATTGCGGACTAAGACTGGCCACAGCGGTGGGTTTTACACCAGGAGAGAGAAGCTCCAGGCATCGAGTAAACCACTGCAGCGCCGATGCTTGAACTCAAAATAATGGGCACCGGGGCATGTGGATGCGCCGATGCTTGAACCATGGCTGAGCGCGTCTCTTCGGCCTGGCGGCGGGTTTTGACGGGGCGACATGGCTGAGCGAGTCACCGGAGCACCTGCACCCGCGCGTGCTAGAGGAGCAGGTGGAGCTTCCTGGGCGGCGCTGCCGTGGCCCTGGTCTCTACGTCGTCGGCCGCCATGAACCTGCACTGGAGGTACCGGACCCATGTCCTGGCCGGCGCCGATGAGCGTGCCGGTGATGGAGAAGACGAACTCCGGGATTGGCAGCACATGCCCGGCCACCTTGATCCCCTGGCTTCTGCGGCACGGGACGCGCGCGCGTGGCCTGAGACGCTGCCGTCATTGTGGTGTTGGGTGGTGTAGCAACTGCCGCCATGGGACGCATGCTTCCTGCTTTGCCGATTGAGAAATTTCCATCGGATCCATGGATCCAAGAAGGAGAAGAATCAGGATATGGAGAAGAGGATTTCGATTATAGAGATTTCAAGGATCAATTTGGGAGGAATTGGATCGTCGATGTTCACGAGGAAGGGAGACGAAGTGGGGAAATTTTCTCGATCGCGGGAACAGCGACGTGGGTGTGGATTGGTCTGACGAGTGGGGCCCCACTTCTGTACAACATCGATGCCGCCGCTGTAGGAGTTTTGGATTTCTCGGCATCTGTTTAGGTGGCACGAGCGCATGTGCATTCAGGCATCGGACCATTGTGGCTAGTCTAATGCTTCGTCTCGCTATTTATTTTGCTCTGCCAGCCAGCCGAGCATAGCAGCTCACACCTTTAGTGCACACAACCCACCTCAACGGGAGACGAGTGCTGCAACACTCCAAAAGGCTTTTAGCTATGTCACAAATCAACGAGGGAAGCGCCTCAAATACCTCATCTGAAGCCCTTGCATCCGAAATCCATGGTACTATTGATCTTGTGTCCAAACTCCCAACAAGAGAGGGATGGTCAGAGCCGCTGGTGCTCTACAAGAACCACTGGTTCCGTCCGCATGTTGCTGCGAACGTCATGCGCCTCCAAAACAGCTTCAAACCTCGCCATGATGATACCATCTTGGCAGTTTACCCCAAGTGTGGAACCACATGGATTAAGGCACTCGCCTTCACAATCACAAACCGCTCCCGGTATGATTTTGCTAATCACCCTCTTCTCTTTTGTCATCCCCAGGAGGTGGTGCCATTCATTGATATCCCTCTGGGTCGTGATATGGCCTATATAGAGAGGCTCCCATCTCCAAGCTTCTCACCACCCATACTCCCGTCTCCTTGCTCCCGTGTTCCATAGCAAGTTCGGGTTGCCGGGTTGTGTACATGTGCCGAGAACCAAAGGACGCCTTTGTGTCTCGCTGGCACTTCGAGAATAAGATATGTAAAGAGTGTAACATCGATTTGGAAACTGCTTTCAACATGTTCTCCGAAGGTTTCTCAGAGTATGGGCCATTTTGGGGCCACTGTATTGAGTATTGGAAGGAGAGCATTGCAAATCTTGATAAGATCCTTTTCCTCAAGTACGAGGACGTGATCTTAGAGCCTTGTGACGTACTTCTAGTTGGGCCACATCCCCATGCATCCGTGACGCCTCTGGAGGCCCCCGCCGGCGATCTGCGCGCGAGCTCTTACCGTCATGTATCCTGCCGTGTTGCCACCAATAGATAGCTCGAGACGTCCATGGGAGACGAGTCTTGACAGCCCGCCTCACCTTCCTCGTGGTGTACACGCATTCCGTGTTTGCACTCGGGGTGGTTTTGCTCGTAGCCGCTTGAAGCCACCAAAGAAGCCACGGAGCTCTCCGCCTTTGAGGGGCTAAACGCTACCTGCTAGCGAAACAGTTCTTTCCCCTGCATTCAGTCTCTAAGTTACACGTCAAGAATTCCCCTGTTCTTCAACCTTGGTGCTCCAACGGTGGCGACAAAGTTGCGGATAGTTCCAACTTCTCCTTGAAGGCAGTACCGAGCGCAGGAACAAGTAGTCCAATATGACCCATCGATCAGTTAATTGGATGAAACGCTGCCGTTACTTACCCAGGGAAAAAAAATCCTCATCACGGGACCCTGCCCGGGCCCTGACTCCATGCCAAAATGCGTATTACAAATTTTCTGTTATCACCATTCATTCATATAGAAATCCACTGGCCACTGGTAATATGAAAACTACAGCACGGCCATAAACGTTACCGTAACAATATTCCGCAAATTAGGTTGCTCCCCAGACGCACAACCATATGAACTGCCCGAAGCACATAAAGGTTCAGAAAGTAACGGCCACAAGTAACGTTTATGCTACAGATGAAATACTTCAGCTCTTCTGGGCGTTGGCACCCTCCAGTTCTTTTCTCAGCTGCAGCGAGAAGTCATCGTTAACGTCATCGTCATCCCAGTCGTCCTCCCACTGCTGGACTGCTTCATTGCCTTCTTCCTTGTCGTCCCATTCTGTATGATAGCAACGTGTGAGTGACAAAGCATTCAAACCACACACAGGAATAATAGTTGTGTACAACATGATATATAGACACTACCAATTCCTACATTGTTTGCAAGAAACAAAAAAAAAGATAAAGGAGCAAGTTGGCAATGAAAATAAAGCGCATCAGCAAGCAATGGAAAGGTAAACCTCTAATCTAATCTACCATTCTCCCTTGATGAAATCCTCCCTACAGTGCTGCCATTGCCGTTGAGGAGAACTCAGTTCATTACAGTTGGTTGCAACATAAAAAATCATCCAAAAGCAGGTTATGTCGGGTTAGTTTGACTTTGGTACACCACTGTTTTTAGTTTCCACGTGCAACTAGTAACAGCAAAGCTCATTTATCCTTTCTCCTATCCTCTCTAGTCTCCACAGAACGCCCTACTTCATCGTCTTTTCCACCTTTGACCATATGCCATATACTCTTCCTATGGTAGTTTTCCCCCAATGATCGTGGATCCTGATTACATGGTATCAGATCCTCTGATCCATTCGCATCAATTCTATCGCCCATCTATCTGTGCTGCATCTGGTTCTGTCCTTGTGTATTTGAGACTGCAATAACAGAACTAGCGGCATCATCGAAAGATGGCAGCAGAGGCCATGAAGGCATCGATTGCCAAATCTGACACCAAGTTGTCATCAATCAAGTTCACAGCTGAGGTAACTACCATCTTACACAGGAAGAAGCTAGATGGCATAATGGCTTTGTTCTGGAGGTAGAAAGCACTAGATGGAGGGGTTCTAGATAAGTTAGAGTCAAAGACAGATCAGAAGGGAGCTTTGATGATATTGAAAGCCAGCCAAGACTGATAACCCCATAAATAGCCCCATGTATATAACCGACCAAATACTCTAACCTGTATCCAGGGGAGTTTGACTAAAAAAAGTGGTGAAGCATCGATTACAACTAACAAGTTTACTGCCTAGCGCCCTAGCCTAATATACACCCTTTTTCTGAAAGCAGAATTGGAAAAAAAAAGTTCTTTGGTGACCCAAAATTTAATCGTAATGTCCACTAAGCATCTATTACAACTAACAAAGGTAGTCCCTCTTTTTCAATATCCAGGAGTTTGCCGTACTAATATATGCTTTTGAAACAATCAATGAGGAGAGAAAATCTGTAACAGAATGTATTTGCCCAAGACTGTAATCATACCATCAGTTTTCACAATGTATTTGCCCAAGATTTCACTCCAAAGCAAATGCAGCCAGAGAACAATACCACAACCAAAAAGATAAGAGAAAACAAATTCAAGCATCAAGTTAGGTTTCCAAAACATCCCTATCTTTACTAATCACTACCCATACAAAATAGTACCCCTATGCAGATTCCATCTTTCTAAGACCCAACAGAGAAAACAAATCAGCAGTTCCATACTGAAAACCTTTCTAAGAAAATTTAGAAGCTCCTAGAACCATATAGAACAGCTAAGAGACATGAACTAACTGATGGCGTGATACAATGTAGTCTGATATAATGTCGTTTTACTTACTGCAAGAGACATAATATATGTATATGATAGTGCCAGTAGTTGCATATAAAAATATCACAGCATAATGACAAGCGGAAACTGTTTAGTTTGTTAGTCAGTGAATCAACAACCAAGTATATGCACAAATAAAACCATGATTTTTTTGTGAGGCAAATCTCAGCTTAACTAGAAAATGCATAGGGTTGTTTTATAATCACCGCCTCTCTTCTTCCCAAATCAGAATGCGCGTTACCATTTAGAGCAGTTCGATTTTACTTAAACCCCGAGAAAGTCAGGACTCAGGGAGGCTATAATCTTGCAGCAAATATAGAGCAAATTTCATCATCAAACAGTAGATAGATAATTTTTTTCCTTATAGGTTACACTCTGGTTTCAAAGCTGGCCTGACCATTGCAGTACCACAAAAATCACAACTGTATGCAACACAAACTGGAAGTTCTCTGTGAGTCCGTATCATGGATTTGTTGAGTAGAATAATTCCCTTATTTTTTTCTTTATTCAACCAAATGATACTACAAAAAAGGCATAGCTTATTTCCAAACGCCACCCTCTTATTCCCAAATCAGAATAAGCATTTCCGTATAGAGTAGTACAATTTCACTTAGACCAGAGGTTGTCATTACTCATGACGATGATAGACTATTGATAAATCTTTATGTTACGAATGACTTGACTGCGAACAAGAGGAAGAGTATTGCAAAGTCCAAATTTCAAAATACAAGCAATGCCAGCAAGCACATTCAAGTATGCACAACAACAAAACCATGCAGGTGCATGAAAACAGAAAGAAGATAATGTCAGGTTCTGAGAAACGACATGTGCCCCTTAATTATCATCTCCATCAACACAGCTTATGGCATTGTTTCTTTGCTGTTTAAGTGATTGGCATGTCACGGTCTGTTATAGAATAACAGGACTTCGTTCACTAGATAAAAAGTTGGCATCAGAAAACCATGCACAAATTACAAATATAGTATTTGGTTTATTGTTCTCACGTTTAACACAACAGCAATGTTATTGATCTTCAGTTCTGCACCCAATATTTAAGGGTAGTCAATTTCTAATTAGATAAATGTGGAGATGCACCTATGGGAAGCAAAGACATTGCTGAAAACAGAGTTCACAGGGTGGGTCGACACGAAAATCATCATTTTAAATGACCCGGTAAAACAAGTTTGTAGTAAACATACAAGGATAGTTTTTTAAGATGGAGTTACATGCACCGGGCCATTTGCAGACTAGACAGCAAAAGGAAGTTGAATTACTATGCACTAGCCCTGTCCAAGCAAATTCAGGCGCCAGATTAACAGCATCTACGTTTATGCGATGCCAGATAGGTTCGAGATAATTGAGACTTCGCATAAAAAACAACTAACCCCTAATAAATTTCCCCTAGTCCCTCTAAAATCACTCCCCTAACAAATCGGAAGATATGCTAGCAGCAGCGCGTGGATTTCCATCTAATCAATCAGCCAAACCTTTTCAACAGATCAACAGAAAGTAAAGCGAGGGTGCACCTTGGTCGATCTCGAACTCCTCAAACTCGTCGTCGTCCTCGAGGAGGTCCATCTTCAAGGCCTCCGCCTTCGCGTCCGCCGGCGCCGGTGCCGTCGCCATCAGCGCTGCGCCCTGCGACGCGGCCGGAGCGGATCAGAGAGGAGCGAGGGAAGGGAGAGACGGGAGGGGAGAGCGCCACCGACCTGATTCGCGTGCGGGGAGAGGAGGCGGAAACCCTAGCTAGATCTGGAGGCGGCTGTTCGTCGGGCGAGGCGGCTGCTGGCTTGCTGGGTGCGAGTTCCTTCCTGGCTTGGCGACCCCCACGCTGGTGGGGTCGGCGTTAAAACGGTAGGCGAGGCGGTGGCGTCGGACTCGAACCGGCTAGTGATGGGGAGAAAATGTAAGCTGCACGGATACAGATACGTGTATCAGTATCGGGCGGATACGAATATGTGGATACGTCATTTTGTCAAAAAAACTTGATACGCGGATACGTCCAACTGGATACGCGGATACGTCTCAATATTATTTTAAATATAAATAAATATTAATGAATAATGAAATTCAACATAGACAAATTCAGTACTACACAAGCTGCACTTACGTGAAAATCTGAAAGTATTTTGATTGCGTTCACAGCAATATAATTTGATTGGCGAATCAATTTGATGGCAAAATCGTCAAGAGCGAACAGACCACCATGGATCTGTCCAGTAGTTCATCAGGTAAACAGCCCATCTATCGTGGATTAAAGAGGATTGGAAAAATTCAACAACAAATACTCAAACAAGGATCGAGAAATACAAAGGATGCAAAGTAGGTTCACGAGTATTAGAGAGGTAACGCGGCAGCTTGTTTGGTTGGAGAGAGGAGTCCCACAGCAGCTTTATCTAGATGCAGATCGTCACAACCTTGCAGGTGTGGGCATGGGGTGATGGTGGCGGACGGTCACGGTCTTCGCCGGCGGCCTTCGTCGTCCTAACGTGCTGCCGGCCGCGGAGCTCATACGGGCGCCGTGTAGACGCGCGGCGGCGCGAGCGTGAGCACCGAGCACGAAGTATCTCGACGGGCGGCAGCGGGTCGGAGACGAGAGACAAGCCTTAGTCAGAGAAGTATATTGTTGGGCTGGGCCGTATTCCGTATTCACAAAAGCACCCTGACACGTACCCGCGAAAGTATCCATTTTTTCTGTATTTATTTTTATGTCCGATACTTTTTGATACGTATCGGTGGCGTATCCATGACGTATCAGTACCGGATACGTATCTGATACGTGATACGTCACATCCTTGGCGTATCGGGGTAGCGTAGGAGAAAACAAACATGAGAAGCAAAGGGCAGAACCAATAGAATCGATTAAATCGGATGCTTGTTTATTTATTTATTATTATCATATTTAAACTTTAGCTTAACGAGCACAGCTATCTAGAGTATCCCCTCCGTCCCTAAATAATTGTCTTTCTCATTTTTTCAAAAAAAAATTTGTTTAATTTTATATTAAAAATATTATTATCTATGGTACATAATTAGTATCATTGGAAAGATCTTTTTGTCTAGTTTTAACAAATTTATTTGAAGATACAAATGTTGTACGTATTTTTAACAATTGTTTGATCAAAGAGGATCAATAAAGAGGTATTGGCATGTGACATTGTGTTTAGGCATGGATAAATTTTTGTTAAAGTGAGATATTTACTTTCTAGTACTAAAGTTTGTAATAAAACTGTAATACATTGTAGTACGTTATAAGCAATACGATTTGTGATAACAAAGATTAAGACGTAGCATCAATTTAAACAGAGAGATTGAAACGGTTCACCTAGATAAAAACTACCTAAACATACTAACTATCGAGTATCATGAAGTTAAATGTTATGTGGATCATAACAATATGATCACTAGGAGAGTACGAGAGAGAGTTCGAATGCCAACTTGCCTTCTTGCTGAGATGGTTAATCTAACAGCTATATAATTACCCATCTAATCCTTTTAGACTGTTTTATTATGCTGAGTCTTTATTTATTTAAATTTTTCTTTACTATTTCACGACAATTAGGCACAATTTTAGTTGCAACGGGCAAATCCGTGGAGGACAGCTTCCTCGCAACAATAATATTCATTCTTTCTCACTACCATGGAACCCAACAAGGTAGAAATATTGTTTTTATACACCAGCATCAAATGCATGAGCATGATTGGCAAATCCTTTTTTTTTTATCTAGCACCTGCCCCTTCGGTGACAATCATCAATGATCGAACCTTCACCCCTATTCAAGCATCTTTTACCCCATGTATGACCTCCAAAAAGGTCACTTGCGCATTTGCATTTAGGATGGTCTTAGCCTCTCAATGTCGTGACAAGATCCGCATCAATTAGGCATAATTTAGGGCCTGATTGGTTGAAGGCCAATTTGTGCCCAACCAAAACTATGGGAAGCCAAAATCATGGCATGCCAAAATGAGGGCATGCCAAATAAGGGCAAAAAAATTGGCATTCACTTGGTTTGATGTCAAAGTATGACTAGCCAATATTTTCTTTAATTGTGACTCTCAAGAAGCTTCTAGTGGTTTGCCATAGTTTTGGCTACAAACATTTGTGTGCCAATTTATTGGCAATGAACCAATTGATAGCTAATTTTTTTACATGCCTTCATTTTGGTTGGGCTAATATTGGAACCAAGCCCTTAGGCCATCCCCAACCCTCCTAGTAGGATAGTTTCCATAGCATTAATGAGGCTGCCACATAAGAAATTTGATGACATGGCAAGAGAGTTAATGAGAAAAAGATAGACATGGTTTCTCATGCAAGACATCATGTCTACACGAGAACCAAGGAAGAAAGAAGAGTGATAGGGTGAAAGAAGGAGAGAGAAGAGATAGGATTGGAGGAGATTTATTTTCTTCATTTATTATAGAAACTATGCATTGAGAGGTAATATCTATGTGTAGTTTCTTACTCTCTTTTTTCTATAGACATCACCGTAGACACCATAGGTTGGGATAGCCGTGGCAACCGGCGTCCATCATTCGATTCGTTGGGCCTCCGATTCCGAGCCCTTGATTTGACACGGCGGTGGTGTCAGTCAGGTCACCACCGCCCACCCGCCTGCCACCGGGCCCACGCCGTCAGCCACCCACCGGCCTGGAACGGCGTGTGAAACTACGAAACGCGTGCAGCCTCCCACGAAGCCCGAACTAGCCGTTGGAGCCCGGTCGGCGGCCCGCGCCGAAAGCTGTCAGCCAGCCCAGCCCGCACCCTGCAACGGTCACTAGAGACTCGCGTCGCATCCCCACCAATCACCTCTCGCCTTTAAATCCCCCGCCCCACCGCCGCCTCCTCCCCACCCCTTCTCTCTCCTCCGCTCCCTTCCCATCGCCCCGCACCCCTAGTCCCCACCGATCCGATCGCCGCCGCCGAGCCCCAGGGAGTTGTGAGAGAGAAAAGGGCGTTCAATCGCCAGCCATGGCCCGGGGAGAGAATCAGGAGGCGCAGACCGGCAACGTCCCCGCGGCGTCCTCCGCGGCGGCGGGGCCGAAGCCGGCGGCGGCGGGGTCCGGGAAGGGCGCGGAGGGCCAGTCGGTGGTGCGGCGGCTGCAGTCGGAGCTGATGGCGCTGATGATGGGCGGCGACCCGGGGGTGTCGGCGTTCCCGGAGGGGGACAACATCTTCAACTGGGTCGGCACCATCGCCGGATCCGCCGGCACCGCCTACGAGGGCACATCCTACCGCCTCGCGCTCGCCTTCACCGCCGAGTACCCCTACAAGCCCCCCAAGGTCCGGTTCGACACGCCGTGCTTCCACCCCAACGTCGACGCCCACGGCAACATCTGCCTCGACATCCTCCAGGACAAGTGGTCCTCCGCCTACGACGTCCGCACCATCCTCCTCTCCATCCAGAGCCTCCTCGGAGGTAAGGAACTGATTCGCGAATCGATTTCGCTAGAATTCATCGTCCCTTTGTGTTGGTCGATCGATCGGTCGGTCGGCTGATCTAGTTTGTGCCGTTTGCGTTCTTGTTTCTGACTGATGGGATGGGTTGTGGGTTGCAGAGCCGAACAACGATTCGCCGCTCAACACGCAGGCGGCGGCGCTCTGGGCGAACCAGGAAGGTACGCGATCCGACGACATATCCCTTCGTGCCCCGTGAAGGATCTCGAGATTTACCGATTTCTTGTTCTGAATCATTCGCTGACTGCTCGTTCTCGATTTTTTCAGAGTTCAGGAAGATGGTGGAGAAGCTCTACAAGCCCGCCGCATAGAGGAGGAGGCGGAGGAAGGCGCCCGGCGCTGACGCTTGGCGGGTGGTGGCATGGAGAAGCTCTGCAAGCATCGATCTCGCTTGGATGAAGAGGGATATTAGGTGCATTCTTTGGTGTCGGGTTCGGTTTCCAGTCTGGGGGAGGATGTGAGTCGCCTCGAGCTTGGCGAGTCTGTAATTTTTCGGTGTTCTGGATGTTCAGTGACAGTGAATTCGTTTTACATTAGTTGTTATCATCGCATTGCCTCTTGTTGTTTCAATCTGAGATGGGAATGTTTGCATTCTAACTCGGAACTGTTCAGAAACCGCATCAACGTGATCTCCAAAATGTTCTGAAACCACGTTAGTGTTGCGAGATCACGCTGATACAGATTTTCGTTGCGCGGTGATCTCCAAAATCTGAGGTGATTGCGAGAAAGTTTAGAAACTGCAGTTTCGGATCACCTCTGTTGCCCAGCGAAAATCCATATCAGGAGTGGTTCTGAAAAGCCAATTCTTCTATTGTACTCCGTAGTAGCGGTGATGAGTAAGAATGTGTTCGGGAACATTCTGTCTCCCAAACCTTAATAGATGTGACAGATTATTAGAACATTTTCGACCTAACCTTTTCAGTTTTTTTTTTGACCACGCAGGAGAGCTGCGCGTCATTTCATTAAGGTAGAAAAAAAAGGCAAGAGTGCCCAAGTACAAGAACAAACAAAACACAAACTCACACAGAAACTCAAAAAACACCTACACTGTACAAGAACACACCCACAAGAACTGATCCTACAACGACCTCTTAACCTCCCAAAAGGGGTACCGTGACCAGCAGCTCCTGGAGCTTTTTTGCTCCAGCACTACACCAGAGGCTTCCTTCCTCCCTGACCGCCATCAGCACATTTTGAACATTTGGCCTGTGCTTCTCAAAAACACAAGAATTGCGATGCTTCCGTATCTCCCAAGCTACCAGAATAATTAAGGAGTTCAGACCTTTCCTCATTTCTTTGGAGACCGAAGTGATTACTGTCCACCACCATTTTGAGAAGCGGGTTGTCGCAAGGTCTGGCACCAAGGTAGAAATACCCAGGTGATGGAAAATGCTAGACCAAACTTGCCGAGCAAACACACAACCGACCAGGAGGTGGTGAATGTTCTCCTCAGCCTGGTCGCAGAGAGGGCATGCCTCGGGGTGGGGCAATCCTCTCTTTGCTAGGCGATCAGCTGTCCAGCACCGATTCTGAAACACCAGCCAAATGAAGAATCTGCAGCGGGGAGGTGCCCAACTTTTCCATATTCTTCTCCAGGGTCAAATTTGATGGTACCATGGAAGTAAGCATTGTAGGCTGACTTCCTTGTATAGAGGCCGGATTGTGTAAATTTCCATACGAACTGATCCGGCACTTCCTGCTGCAAGACTCGACCATCCATCAAAGCCCAAGTTTGTAAGTATTCAAAGATAACTGGTACAGTAAGAGCTCCTTTGATGTCGTCCACCCAATTTCGATTTTGGAGTGCCTGGGCTATAGTCCGTCTCTTGGCTATGCGCTTGGGGACAGCACCATGCAGATTGGGGGCCAATTCAGCCAAAGTGTGACCATCCAACCAACGGTCCGTCCAAAATAGAATTTGCTCACCATCACCCACAATTGCGTCGACTGCAATGTTGAAAAGGGCCTGGGCGTTGCGAGGTACTTGGATAGGAAGTCATGCCCAAGTCTATTTGGGTCGGTTTTTTCAGCCCATAGCCATCGGATCCGCAATGCCCAGCCAAGCAATTCTAAGTTAGGGATCCCAAGGCCACCACAATCCAGAGGCCGCTGAACCCTTTCCCAAGATACCAGACAATGTCCACCATTGGCTTGCTCCTGGCCCTTCCAAAGGAACCCCCTCCTCCTTTTGTCAATAGCCTTAATAACCCATTTTGGAAAGTCAATAGCAATCAGGAGGTGAATAGGAGCAGAAGTTAACACAACGCGCACCATTATCAATCTTCCTGCTCGATTCATTAGAGAAGCTTTCCACCCTGGCAGATAGTCTGCCACCTTGTCAATTAGTGGTAGCAAAACTTCCTTTATGGGCTTGCTGACTGTGAGTGGTAGTCCAAGGTAAGTACAGGGGAAATTCTTGACTGTGCAAGTCAAGATTTCTGCTGTAAGATTTAAATCATCATCAGAGCAATGTATGGGGGATACCGAGCTTTTGGAAAGGTTGGTCCGGAGTCCAGAGGCATGTCCAAAGATATCCAGCAGCTGTTTGATAACCAATATATCTTCCCTTTTCGGTCTTAAGAAAACCACTGCATCATCAGCATAAAAGGAAACCCGATGTTGCACCCGCTGCACAGCCGGAGGCTGCAATAAAAGTTCTCTTGTGGCATACTCAATTAAAGAGTTAAGGACATTCATTACCAAAATAAACAGCATTGGGGACAGAGGATCTCCCTGTCTTAGACCTCGCCTGTGAATGATTGTTTCCCCTAGCTCCCCATTCACCAGAACTTGAGTAGAGGAAGTAGATAGCAGTAGACATAGAAGATTAGTCCATCGCTGTCCAAACCCAATATATCGTAGAACTTCCAGCAAGAATGACCAAGAAACGGAATCAAAGGCCTTAGAGATATCAAGTTTGAGAAGGATATGAGCTTCCTTCTTCCTGTTCTTGTGCAGGGATTTTACCATCTGTTGGACGAAAAGAAAATTATCATGGATACGTCGTCCTTTCACAAAGGCAGTTTGGTTAGGGGAGACCAATTCTGGTAGAATAGGGGCCAACCGGTTGGCCAAGATTTTTGTTACCAACTTAGCAAAACTGTGCACCAAGCTTATAGGACGAAAATCCTTAACATGAACTGCATCCTGCATCTTGGGGGTAACAAGGTAATGAAAGCAGTATTTAGGAGCCGAATCTTGAACACATGACCTCGATAGATAGCGTCCAAGGCCATTAGTATGTCACCCTTGATGATGCTCTAGCAGCATTTATGGAAACGGCCCGTGAAGCCGTCTGACCCCGGTGCCTTGTCCATCGCCATGTCCTTAATAGTTGCCCAAATCTCCTCTTCTGAGAAAGGAGCATCCAGATGAGCGAGCATGTGCTGCTGAATACCCAATTCATCAAGGTTGATAGTGTAGTCTCTGTCCTCAGATTTCCCTAGCAGATTTTCATAGAATTCCAGTACAGCTGCCTGTTTGTCATCTTGCGAGACAGCAATCTGATCACCATCGATTAGTTTGGGTATGAAGTTTTTCTTCTTCCTAGACTTCGCTTGCTGATGAAAAAAGGCAGTGTTGGCATCACCTTCTTGGAGGCAAGACTTCGCTTGCTGATGAAAAAAGGCAGTGTTGGCATCACCTTCTTGGAGGTAAAGGACCCTAGAACGCAGAAGAGCAATAGTTCTTTCTAGGGAGGCCAGACCAAGGCAATGTAGCTTGAGTTTCTTGCGCAACCACTCCTCATTTTTTGATAAATCCCTGGAGTCTCGTTCAATTTCCAATCGATGTAGAATTTCCTTGGCCATCTCTAACTGATTTTTAATGTTGCCCACCTTCCTTTGTCCCCATTTCTGTAGACCCCTACTAAGCCTTTGTAATTTCAGGAAAAGGCGTTCTACTGCACAATTAGAGGACACAGGAGCCTCCCAGTTTTGTTTCACAACATCCATAAAACCTGGCATCTTGGTCCAAAAACTCTCAAAATGGAACCGTCGCTTGCCAACCGTCTTCACCTTGAGACCAAGTATGAGGGGGCAATGATCAGAAACACATGCTGTAGTACTTTGTAACATAGAGTCCGGGAATATAGTGTCCCACTCGACACAGCAAAATGCTCTGTCCAACCTGACCAAAGTTGGAGATTGTCGCTCATTCGACCATGTGTATTTTCGGCCAATTAACGGGATTTCCTTGATTTCCATATCATCCAGGAAGCGTCGGAATCGGTTGCTCTGTCCAGGTTGGAGTTGCTCTGTCCAGGTTGGAGTTGTTTTTGTCAGCAGCTTGATATATGAGATTGAAGTCACCTGCAACTATCCAAGGTCCATTACAGAGAGCCCTAATATCCCTGAGTTCCTGCAAAAAGTGTGCTTTCTCCTCATCTCCTTGTGGTCCATAAACCCCGGTGAACCACCAATTGCGTCCTTCTTGTTCAGCAAATTGCACAGAGACTGAGTAGTTATCTACTCTTGTAGCTATACTTTGGCATGAGGCTCCTTTCCAAGCAATTAGCACTCCACCCCTTGTTCCAACAGCCGGGAGGACATCGGATTTGTCAAAGGACGAACCAAAGACAGAGAGAAAGAGGCGTTGGGACATGTCTGCGACCTTCGTTTCCTGCAGACAAACAATGTCTGCCTTAATCGAGAGGATTGTATCTCGGACTGAATCCCGGCGAGCTTTTTGATTCAATCCGCGTGCATTCCAGATCAAGATGGAGGAAGGATTCATTGATAAACATACTGAAACTACCAAGAGAACAACAGCCCATTACAATCCCGCTACAGAACACACTTGTTCTCCTTCAGGAACTGTCCAACCGAAGATTGCAGCCATTGCCGCAAGGTCTGAATCAGAAATATGGGGCCTGTAGAGCTTACTGTAAGTATCCTGGGCCGCTGGATCAAGCACTTCGCGCTCCCCAAAGCCAAGCTGCCGCATAACACTTTTCTGAGCATCCGTGGTCACCGGCCCCGGCGAGCAAGGCTTGGCACCCGCCACCCGACGGCTACGCCGAGGCAGGGAGCCTGGATGCGCCACCTTGTGTCCGCTTCTGAATCACAGGTTGTGGAAGCAGCTTATCCACCGGTTTGCAGATTGTTCTCAATTTCTGGACTGGAGTCTCCAGGTTTGGGTCAGCATGAGGCGCCGGCGCCGGCGTTGAGGTAGCCGTCGTACGCCGACGCTGTCTGAAGTAGACCTGTAGGGGAGTTTGAGTCTCAGCCCCACCTATATATCACATCATTCTACCATTTCTTTCCACACACCACAAGGAGATATTTTGAAAGACTCGCTGGCATTTGAACTATAGATGTTCAAATTGATCACAATAGCAATATTTATAGAGCTGTTCCAGGGCAAAAGGGTACAGCTATATATACGGTCACATGGAGACCCGAAGAGAAACTCGTACAAGACAATTGAGTTTCCTCTTTCCTGTCAAGTTTGTGCATTAAGTGATTAACATCTTGAGCACGGTGAAGGGCTCATGGCAACAACCGTCACTCATGAACCATTTGTAAGCTCAACAAAAGACATTACTGCAGTTTTGTGAGAGTCCATCAATCACTTGTTTACATCCAGAGACCAGAGGTCATTTTTTTTACATGTAGAAGCCTCCAGTTTCAAGCTCAGTAGGCAAGCCAGGTTACATAGCTCGAACGAAGAGCATGCTGTCACCCTTTACTGATGACGTTTGATATCCTTTCGAAGAACATGTGGCACATGTTCATGCCGAATCTTATGTCTTGCTTCATCCAATTCAAGGATACCCTTTCCAGGGTGCCCAGTGAAGAGAGTTTATATAACCATTCACCAGGTTTCTCTAACCAAGCAAGGGTGAAACTGTAACCTGCATCCATTTGAATAACACATTAAGGATCTTAATCAGTTCATTTACTCTACGTGACTTGAGAGTAAATGTAACATCCCAGAATGGAATGAAACTCATATGATGCTAGCGCTACTTCATTAGCATGATAGTTGTCACCATTGTAAAATGTGCTGACTCTGCGTTCTAGAGGCCAACATCTTCATCTAAATTAGTACTCGTAGTACTTACCAAGAAGGCTTAAAACTGCAACCCCCCCCCCCCCCCCCCCCCACTTAGATTTAAAAGACAACATTGGGGTATCATTGAAAAATATGTTAACATATCACCATATTATAAACTCTCTGATAATTCATGCTCTAGCATCATGAAATTACTACACGTACAATAAGGTCTGGTAGGCAGCTCTCAATTTTCCCTTTTTTTGGGTAAAGAAATTATCATATGTATATGATCATCTAAATCAGTCTAAGAAAATATTATTAAAGTTGAAGATGCAGCACCAGTTTTGCAGTATAATTACAGTATGTACGTTTAAGCTGGCACAGTGGCACATGCATAAGTAAGATACTGAATCACATGTTGATAGTCACAGCACAAGAATAAAAAATATAATGCATAAAGTTAGTGCTATTCTTAGTACGGAACTGCAGTAAAAGAACATGAGATTCGGCGTGAACAAGTACCACTAGCTTCATGGGAGACTGAAACCGAAAATCTTTCTGTTCCATCTTCTACTGTGAACTTCATGCGAACTAAAGATTGAAGCAGCAAATGGAACATACTGAGCACTGGGACATTTGTTTGTCCCATTCCCTGAATCAACACACACACTGGTTAAATACTTTGAAGGCATCCAAAAAAAAGTAGTAACAGCATAATATTTTCACAAACCTGAGGTGCATGTATATCTTCTAGAGCATTCTAGCTGCAGGATCAGACCAATTCAAGCCATAAGAAAACGGATTAGTAAACAAAGCTCACTCAAATGCGCAAGGAACTAGTTGGGTTTCTACAGACAACTGACCTCTTGTGATTCGTCCTCGAGGCTACTGTGAAGAATTACAGTTCTTTCATTCAACTGTACCCTCTTAGTGCTGTTTGACTGTGGTGTCTTCCTTTTAGGTGACACTGGAGTTGGATTTTCTTGGATAACTCCAGGTGTTTGGTCCACAGACCTAGTAGCAGTACAATTGTTTTTGTCGGTCTTCTCATCCAGGAGCTTCTTAAGCCTCAAAATTTCAATGTCCCTTGCTGCACGAAACAAAATGAAAATAAGTAAACTGTGGCACCTAAATCAAGTTAGTTGACACTAAATGAATAGAAAAGACAGGAAAACGAAAAAATCATGGCAACCTTAAAAGTAAAAGGTTCGGTCAAAAAACCTTAAAAGTAAAGGTGATGCCAAAAGACTGCTCCATCTCAACTGTGATGAATTATATGTCATAGCCAGATTACTAAGCAGGTGCATGCAAACTATGGCTTAAATTACCACGTCAGGACTATAAAGGGTCCGGCATGTACTACTTTTCAGTAATCAGACCATAGCAAAAAGGCAAGTGTATGAACACAAGTACAGTAAAATTTCAATGGGTCAACCTGATCAACATTATCCAAAGAATGCAAAGTTGCCTAGTTGTGTGACCGTATTGCAAACAATACAAAACAGTTCAATTCCCATAAATGCACACGGCATAAAATATTCCTAATTTGTCTGATGCTAATAAGATCTAGCCAGCAATCCAGTAACATGACGCAGTAAAGTTGACACACATCAAACTTGGATGCCCTTCAGTGTCCACAGTGCAGTAAGGTATTATGGTCTGGCCTGAACTGTTTGACACACATATCGGTGTGGTAATTTTATAGACAATACTCCAACTACTATATATAAATATTCTCTCCATTTCACAATTTTTGCTAACACTCAGGGTTCCTTCTTCAACTATTTGTCCATCAAAGAAAGAAAAGGCATATTTATTGCAACATTTCCTCTCTCAGTTCATATTGTAATGCTGTAAAAAATATGATTGTAGCATGCCATTGAACAGGGTATGTGTGAACATTTCTCATTAACAATTTTGTAGAGCCAGTGCGTGGGCCAGTCTTTGTGTATGGTGCTTGCAGGCATATATACATCAAATTAAGGAGAATCCTCTCAAAAGTACATCATATCAAGGAGAATCAGCCAAAAAGGATTAACTCAGTTTGTGCCTACTTCTCATGACAAAACTACACAGAAATAAAGAGAAAAAGAAAACACGGTCGCAGGCAGTAAGACTAGGAGAATGAAAAATTATTTAAGAAACCTAAAACTCAGCGTGTAAGCTTCAGTATTATTTGCATTGTTCATCGTTAGTTAGATATTTAGAAATGCACATTGAGCTATTCCTGATGTACAGCACAGCCAAGATAAGCACTGGTAGTGTGAAACGTGTGATCAACAAGTAATTTCGATAAGGGACGCATCATTGGCCCTGTTTGGATACTCTAACTCTGCTAGAGGTTAGAGTTAGTTTCTAGCTCATGACTAACCCTAAACTAACTCTAGCCAAAGAGGTGTTTGGATGACAGGGTTAGATTGTTTATCTTGATCATCTTGGACAAACAGTTCCACTCCTTCACTCGCCGTGCTCCCTGTCCAGGGTACCAAAGGGAGTCCGGGATACAAGAAAAATAAATTCTGACCAATAAATTCAAAAATGTGCAATTGGAACAAGTTCACGAGCAGGATCGACATAATTTTGACCAATAAATTCAAAAATGTGCAATTGAAGATATCATAATTTTGTCCATACAAATGAGATGTTCCAATTAAACATACAAGTTCTCAATCAAGCATAGCGACCAGAGCTGTGGATGGCGACCATAGCTCCCGAGCGTAGCTGTGGACGGCGGTGGTCGAGCTAGAGGAGGCGGCGGCGCATGCTCCATTTCCCAAAGACATGCATCAGTTACATACATGTGCCAGACTACGCATTCCAAGATCTGAAACATGCCCAACTAAAAAGAGAAAAGAGCTTAAGGTTCAGTAGAAAATCTTACCCCGAATATCTTCAAGGAAATCCTGACGGGCCTTCTCAAGCTCATCCTCCTTGTCCGCCCTGGAATCATCAAAAATTAGCAACCTTAAAACGAAAGATAAGGGACATAAGCAACGGTGTAGGCACCATTTCCACCCCAAACAACGAAACGCTAACCCACACTCAATTGTAACGGTCGCATCTTACAGCTTCTCACTGAGCTCCTCCTTGTCTTTCTCGAGGCCGCTGACACAATCCTTCAAAGCTGAATCATCAGAACGGGAAAAAAAAAATCAAAACGAAGGGAAAGAAAATCCCGTTTCTCCCAAAATCCTCCCTCCCATAATCCAACCCAAATTCAGAGGGTCTGGCCTTACCATCGTAAAGCTCCTTGAGCTCCGCCTCTCGCTTCCGCTCCAACCCCTCGTCCAGCAGCTTCCGCTTCTGCGGCGCGGCGAGGGATCCAACCGGAAAAAGGTGATTGCAGCGTCAAGCCACCGCGGGCGGGGCAGAGAGACGGGGCAGGGAAGTAGCGGGCGGTCGGTACCTTTAGGGCGCTGTACTTCTCGTAGAACTTCCGCTCCATTAGCGCCTGGGGGAAGGGTCCAGAAGCTTCTAGACGCGGTTCCGAGCGGGGGCGGCGGAGGTGGGGGAAGAGCGGCAGGAGAAAGATTTGGGGGAAATTTTTTGAAATCCCCCGGTGTCCTCTGAAGTTCGGGCTCGTTCACGCTCAGCTCGGCTCGTCTGGTTTGGGAAGGAGGTGCCAGTTCGGCTCGTCTGAGGCTTCACCTCGCTCCTGAGCACTCGCGAGTAAATTTGGCTCCGGACGGAGTCAATATTGAGAGTGTAAAAAAAATTGGAAACAAAATCACACTGTTGAAGTATTATTTTCTTACTTTTGTTTTCAAAATTAATAATTACTAGAAGTGTTTTATGGGATACTTTTAGAGATGACAACATCCGACGGTGGACCTACACCCGCAAGCGGGCAGAAAGCTCGCTTCCACCGAAACACACACATTGGGGTTGGGCTCCGCCCACCCGGTCGGTCCAGAACACCAGATCGCATCGCGCCCAACCCACTAGTAGCCAGGCCACCTCCCCACTAGCCCATCAATCCTTGCTCTCTCTCTCTCTGCGACCGGGCCCCACCGTTCTTGGTCCCACTCGTCATCGTAACAAATAAAGCTATCATTAAAAGCACGTGGCGGAGAGAAAGGGGAAAATTTCCTCGACGACGGCAGGCGCCCCGATTTATCTATCCCCCGACGCCACCGCCGCCCTCCGCCGCCTCGCCCCCCGCCCAGATCCAAATCCGAGTCCCGATCCGCGCTTGCCGCGCCCATGAATTTCTTCAGCTCCGTCTTCTCCGCCCCCGCCGAGGAGGAGGAGGGCGAGGACCAGCGGAGGGAGGGGAGCAGAGGAGAGCAGGAGCCGGGCGCCGAGCAGTCGGGCGGGGGTTGGATTTTCGGCGGGCTGATCGATACGCTCAAGGAGGAGATTGAGGAACAGCGGAGAGTGAATGAGTCGGCCGCCGCCGCCGCTGAGGAGGAGGAGGAAGGGGATGCCCATCGGGGAGCCGAGGGGGAGGCTGGCTCCGGCGGTGGGTGGATCTTCGGCGGGCTGATCAAGACGCTCGCGGAGGAGATCGAGGCCCAGCGGAAGGAGCAGGAGGCCATTGCAGCCGCCGCCGCGGAGGAGGAGGGCAGCGCGAGGCGGGAGCTGAGGCTGATGCGGCGGGCGAGGAGGGGGAGGGTTCCGGCGGCGGGTGGAGCTTCGGCGGCCTCATCAAGACGCTCGCGGAGGAGATTGAGGCGCAGAGGAACGAGCATGATGCCGCCGCGGCGGCGGAGGAGGGAGAGCGGGCAGCTGAAGCGGGAGCGGCGGATGCGGAAGGGGAGGAGGGGGATGAGGCCGGGGAAGGCCCAGATGGCGGGTGGAGCTTCGGGGGCATGGTGAAGACGTTCGCGTCGCGGTCGGAGACCGTGCTGGGAGGCTACCGACGCGACCTCCATGACCTCGGCTCGGGGCTCCGCCTGGAGACAGCCGCGCTCCGGGCCGCTGCTGCACGCGCCGCGTCGGCGCTCCCGGGCGCGCTGGAGGCCGGCGCGTCGGCGGCCTCCGACAGGCTCGAGTCTGTTGGCCAGGCCGTCGATGACCTCGGTGCCGCTGCTGCAGGCCTCCTCTCACATGCCAACGAGGCCCTCCGGTCTGCGGAAGCTGACGGCGAGGATGGTGATGGTGCCCCCCGCACCTCCTGACGCCTCCGCTTCAGGTGCTTCCTGGCGTGCGTCCCTGCCATCGAAGAAGTATACCAGGTTCGAGGCTCAGGTCTTGGCTCTGCGCGCGGATCCCGCCACGTTCACTGAGGAACCTGAAGACTCGGAGGGCTTTGCCAAATGGAATAGCTCGTTCTCAGTTGACGATATGAGGGAGCAGATAGAGGGAGTGCTCCGAGAAAGCCCTGGACTAGAGAGCTTTGTGGAGAGGCTTGTGCCATCAGTTGTGGATTATGAAACATTCTGGTCCCGGTATTTCTTTTTGGTCGATAAGCTCAAGCAGGCGGAGGATGTCCGCACCAAACTTGTGAACAGGGCCATGTCGAAGGAGGAGGATGAAGAACTCAGTTGGGATGTCGATGATGATGATGAAGATACAAATACCAGTGATCAAAAGGAAGGCACAAACTCCATGGTAGATAAGAAAGAGGAGCAAACTGCAGAGCCTGTTAATGAAACAGAGGGTAGTGGGAAACAAGAAGGGACGGTCAGAAATGGTTCAACAGAAGATAAGGAGGTAGCTTCGGCGGCAGCAAAGGATGGTAATGGTGAATCCAGTGTTGAAACATCGACACCAAAGTCGAGCGATGGTGTGGGACGAGAAGAGAAGGCTGAAGCTGGTGACTCATCTAAGGAGAGTGATTTTTCAGTGGTGTCCCAACCATCAGCACAGGAGGAAGATATTAGCTGGGAGGAGATTGAAGATGTCGGCGATGAAGATGAGAAGAAAAGGGCCAGCCCACGGTTAAGCTCTGCTAACAAAGTGGAGGATCTCCGAAAACGTCTTAATTCCGTTGAAGACGATGAGGACCTAAGTTGGGATATTGATGACTAGGAAGAACCTCAGCAGTCCTGGATTGAGTGGTCTGATGGCCAAACTATTGTAGTTTGCCACTTTAAGCATGAGTTGGATCTGTATGGTGCCATAAAAGATGGATAGGGTTTATGGATGGATTAGCATACGATGTGAATATTGTGATGGTACACTAGTGATTCAATTTGGTGGGGGAAGTGTGTTTGATTAGCCCCCCTACAAGAACTTGATAGAATGGTAGTGTCTTTCTGTTAGTGCTGGTAGTTTGCTTCCACTTAGTATCCATTTATTGCTAGTCCAATATGTACCACTTTTTTGTTTGAACATGACACATTCAGATCATTTACATAAGTGTTCCCATATTCACAGTGTAAACATTTGAATTGAGACTATTCATCCAGTGTGGCTGTAGTTCATTAAGAATACTGTGGAGGTGGATACCTAGTTTCTGTAAGTAATCTGCCTTGCAGTTCCCAGATTGTCATGAACTCATGCAGGTCCTTTTTGGCTGTCTCCTAACCTTAATAAAGTGTTTGCGCTGATATTGCTGATTTCAATAAAATCCTTTCCCTGCTATATGGTTATCTACCTTCCATTTTGTAAATAAAATTATCTACCTTCCAGTTTATGCATCTCTGTAAAATTGTATTAGATTTAAAAAAATGTTTAGATTTTGGAGTGATTTGTACCATCACAAATACTTGCCAATGAAATCAAATATTCACCTCCTCGTGCTCTTTTAATTGTTTAACTGAATTTTTATATTCTATTTTCTGTTTATTTTTTCTCTTGTTTATTTTTTATTGGCTACTCTTTTTTTCTCCTGTTTATTTCTTTTTACTATTCTCTGTGACTGATTTTTTCTTTTTTTATTTAAATAATTTTAGTACTATAGTATGTTCCACTTGTTAAAATTTAATTTATGTTCCTTTCACACGATATTTTTGTTCCACAAGTTTTTATGATTTGTTCCATTTTAACTCATGTCTATACAAGAATATTGTTCCACTAGATAATTTGTTCCGCGAGTTAAAATTTATGTTCCTTCTATACAATATTTTTTGTTCCGCAAGGTTAGATAATTTGTTCTGATGGATAAAACAGAATGAATTGTTCCTCCTATAAAAATATTTTATTTTTTAAATTTTAAAATATAGTCAAGTGTGGTCTAGTTTTGAAGCTCTCGTCATAAAAAAATCTAGTGGTGCAATCAGAATTTGATTTGGATACTCGGTTTGTGAAATACAAATTGATTTTTCGAAAGTCCCTTTGCGGGGCCGCTAACGTGAGAGTTATGGGAGCTGCGCGACGGGCCTGGGTGACAGGCTGGCGGGGGTTGTCTGGCGCGGCGCGGAAAGCGGGGTGAGAGGGTATGTGCGAGCTGTTTTTTAAGCTACGCGGCGACGCGTGGTTTACCGCAGATGCGGTAGACAGTTGCTCCCGTGGGGAGGAGCCAATTTTTGTTTGGGCTTCGGCTCTATGTTCTCTCTAATATTCCCACCGTTCCAAATATAGCTATGTTTAGCTTTTAAAATTTGAGTGCATATAGAAATCATAATATGTGCATATATTGACAGATTTAATGGAGGGCAAACTTCTTATTCTATTTGAAAAATGCTAATGTAATTATATTTTGGAACGAAAGCAGTACTAAGAGAGATTTCAACATGTATTTCACCCTAAATTACAGACTGTTTTGACATTTCTAAACAGACCCAACCTGCTTTAAAAACGTGTTGGGTGTCCATCTCGGGGGCAGAAGCGGACAGCTGAAATTCTCAGGGTTTTTATAAGGTTTCCTCTCTCTCTCCCGCATCATCGCCGCTGACCTCACCGCCGGCGACTCGACACACCAATCGGGTCTGCACCTGCCGATCTTCTTCCGTCGTCGAGAGGCCTCTCCCTCCTCATCTCCTCCGCCCCTCTCCTGGTACCGATTTCTTTTCTTTTTAGCCTGATCGCCCACTCCTCAGGGTTCATGCTTGATTGCTTGTGTTGGCGTGCATATCTTAGGAATTCCTCTTCTTACAGTGGATTCACCTCTGTTTGGATCGCAAGGGGGGCAGGATGGAGGAGGCCAGACTAGCGTTCGCGCAGGACAGCCCGCCGCTGGCCATCATCGCTGCTGCCAAGATTGCCTGTGTTTCCCTAACCATTGATCCTAGCCTCGCCTCAGGTTCAGCGCCCACGCTACATCTCAGTTCTGGGTAAGCGATCCCAATCCGTTGCAGCTTGTCTATATGACGAACTGCTGCCCTTTTTATTTTTTAGTCGTTAATATGAATGCTAGCTGCATCGCCAGTTTGTTAGTGATTGCAACAGTGGTTGTATTAAGGAGATGCCATGTTTAGTGCATATACTGCTATGATTCGTTGATATTGTAATTGCTGGCAACGCTAAGATTAATGTGTAGTGCTGCTTTAGGTTTCATCCTGGGATGTTACAGAGCAGCTTTGAATATTCTTATTCTTTTGCATATCATTTTAATAGTAGTGGTTCTGGACTCTGGAGTTTCTTTTATGCAAATTATGACTGTTGGAAATTAACAGCTTAACCAGAGGAGTTTATTTTTTTAAACAATTGTTGATTATCCTTTTGGCATTTGGCAGTGTTGTTTTTTGGGTTTATAGTTTCTTAGTCAAGTTGTCGTGATTATGTACAGGGACTTTATCCATGGCATCAACACAATCCTTCGTTATATTGCTCGGGCTGCAACTGTTCCAAGCTTCTATGGTCAGGATGCTATTCAGGCAGCACATGTACGTTCTGGTTAATTATTTGCCTTTTTGCCATAAAAGTTATTTGCCCTTGATTTGATGATTTCCTTGTTATTCTAACTTATACTATTTATACTATTTTCATTCATCTGTAGGTTGACCAATGGCTTGAATATGCCCCAGTCATTCTTTCAGGCTCTGAATTTGAAGCTGCTTGCTCATTTCTAGATGGATTCTTAGCATCTCGAACCTTTTTGGTTGGCTATAGTCTTTCAATTGCTGACATTTTAGTATGGTCAAATATCGCAGGTGATTTTTTTGCTTCTTTAACCAGTGCTGTTACTTAGTATCTCCTAAAACAGTATTGCTTAATTTGGAAGCTGTGCCACTCTTCTTTAGGAACTGGCCAACGATGGGAAAGTCTGAGAAGGTCCAAGAAATATCAAAACCTTATTCGCTGGTTCAACAGCATAGCTGTAGACTATTTGGCACTAGATGAAGTAGTGGCAGCTTATGTTGGAAAGAGAGGAATTGGAAAATCTCCTGCACCAAGTCTGCAAGAAAAGGTGCAAGATTGGAAGGTCAACACCTCAGGTCCTGAAATAGATCTACCGGGTGCAAAAGTTGGGGAGGTTTGTGTTCGTTTTGCCCCAGAGCCTAGCGGATATCTGCACATTGGTCACGCAAAGGCTGGGCTGTTAAATAAGTACTTTGCAGAGAGATACAAAGGCCATCTAATAGCTCGCTTTGATGACACCAATCCTTCCAAAGAAAGCAATGAATTTGTAGAGAACATCCTGGAAGATATTGATACAATGGGAATCAAGTATGATACAGTCACATACACATCAGATTATTTTCCAAAGCTAATGGAAATGGCTGAAAGTCTGATTAAGCAGGGTAAGGCATATGTTGATAACACACCAAAGCAGCAAATGAAAGATGAGAGGATGGCCGGCACAGAATCAAAATGTAGAAACAATACTGTTGAGGAAAATCTGTCATTGTGGAGAGAGATGGTTAACGGAACTGAAATTGGTATGCAGTGCTATGTACGGGGTAAGCTTGACATGCAGGACCCTAACAAGACACTCCGGGATCCTGTTTACTACCGCTGCAACACTGACCATCATCATCGTGTTGGTTCAAAATACAAGGTCTACCCAACATATGATTTTGCTTGCCCATTTGTTGATGCGTTGGAAGGAGTGACTCATGCTCTTCGTTCAAGTGAATACCATGATCGGAACGCACAGTACCATCGTATACTTCAAGATATGGGTCTGCGAAGGGTAGAAATCTATGAGTTCAGTAGGTTGAATTTGGTTTACACCCTTCTTAGCAAGCGTAAGCTTCTCTGGTTTGTAGAAAACAAGAAGGTCGATGACTGGACTGATCCACGCTTCCCTACTATACAAGGCATTTTACGTCGTGGCTTGAAGATTGAAGCATTGGTACAATTTATACTCGAGCAGGTAATCATTAATGAGCTAGCTTATGATCTTGTTTTTTCCGAATGAACCGGCACGAGATTGTGTCAATTTCATTGATAAACCAGAGAATTTTAATTACATCCGGCTAACCGGAAAAAACAGCCGAAACAATTACTCTCGCGCTATTAATTGCGCTAAGCTCTTAGCGCCCGCAGTTGCCCACGCGCTCGCTTCATTCTTGATTTTCGCGACTAAGGCTATAGCCGATGCGTCTCTTCTGTTGAAGACCCGTGCGTTCCTCTCATTCCATATCTCCCATATGATTAGCAGTGCTAAACTCCGTAGTGCTTTTGGAGGTCCAATCCTTGCTGCCGTAGTTGATCTCCACCACTGTGCCAGGCTAGCCGCCTGTGGCCATACACTCGGCTGTAAGTTGGGCTGCACTAGCCATGTCGCTATGGCACTCCAAACCGTTCTAGTGTAGTTACATTCCACCAGTAGATGACGCGCCGTTTCCGGGGTAGCTCTGCACAATTGACACATCGGCGTATGTGGCCAACCGCGCTTGGCTAGTCGATCAGCAGTCCATACTCTGTTTTGCAATACTAACCAACCGAAGAACTTGCACTTTGGTGGTGCCCAAGCCCGCCATAGCTTAACATTTTGTGGCCGCGATTCGCTTCCAACGAACTGTGCTTTGTAGGTATAGTTTTCCAAATGGGCGGCCCGGCCCTAGCCCGATCTGGCCCGACCCGATGCGGCCTGGCCCTATCGAGGCCCGATGGCTTTTAGTGCCGGGCCGAGCCGTGCCACCGTGCCGACCCAGCGGCCCAGGCCCGGCACTAAGGCCACTTTATAGTGCCAGGCCGGCACGGTGGCCCGACTGGCCCATCGGGCTGGTGTCGGGCCGTCGGGCCTAGCCAGCCCGAGGAAGGGGGCGGCGCGGTGGCGCGACCGGAGGACGGCACGGCCGGAGGAGGGGAAGGGAGGCCGGCGCGTGGAGCATGGGGGAGGAGGGGAAGGGAGGCCGGCGATGGCGCGCGGAGCATGGGGAGGAGGGGAAGGGAGGCCGGCGACGGCGGCGGAGGTCGGCGCGGCCGCGGCCGAGGCGCCCTGCGGCGGAGATCCGGACAAGGGGCGGCGGCCGGAGCACTTGCTGGGGTTCTATGGCGACGGCGGCGGCTGGCACGACCTGTGGCCGGGAGCGGCGGCGGCCGGCGTGAGCATGGGGGCAGCGGCAGCTGGCGCGAGCGTGGCGGGCGGCGGCAGACGGCGCGAGCTGCAGCTGGCGCGGCCTGCGGAAGGGAGCGGCGGTCGGCGGCGTGGGCGCTAGGAGGAGGAGCGGTCGAGGTGCCAGAGGAGGTGGCGGCGGCGGCGGCTAGAATCGGGGGTGAGGGGGGGGAGAGAAAGGGAGAGGGGTGGGAGGAGATTAGGGTTAAATGCTTGTTGGACTGTGGGCTGCTATTTCTCTATGGGCTAGAATGGTGGTAGTTGATGATATTAGATAGGTTTTTTGTCGGGCCGCTATCGGGCCAACTATTTCGTGCCGTGCTTCGGGCCGGCACTATGGGCCGAAGTGGCGGCCCGGGCACTAAGAGGCTATCGGGCCGTGCCAGCCCTAGGCACTATCAATCGTGCCTCGGGCCGGGCTAGTGTCGTGCTTTTTAGTGCCGTGCCTCGGGCTGTCCATCGTGCCTGGCCCATTTGGAAAAGTATATTTGTAGGCGCTTATGATCTTATTGTCACTGTGAACGTTGTGTTCGTAAGTTCTCCCTTTTTCTGACTATATAAATGTTGTGTTATAAACTTTTGTTTCTTCTCAAAGGGTGCGTCAAAAAATCTAAATCTAATGGAGTGGGATAAACTCTGGACAATCAACAAGAAGATAATTGATCCTGTGTGTGCAAGGCATACTGCTGTGCTGAAAGACCAGCGTGTTCTCTTGACTCTTACCAATGGTCCACAGGAACAGTTCGTCCGAATCTTACCAAGGCATAAGAAATATGAGGGTGCTGGAAATAAGGCTACAACCTTACAAGCAGAATTTGGTTAGAGTATGCGGATGCATCAATCATGAGCACCGGTCAGGAAGTCACTTTGATGGATTGGGGAAACACCATCATTAAAGAAATCAAGACAGAGAATGGAATAATTACTCAACTGGTTGGTGAACTCCATCTTGAGGGGTCAGTGAAGTTGACCAAGTTGAAGCTAACTTGGCTGCCTGATATTGAAGACCTTGTATCTCTATCTTTGGTTGAATTTGACTACCTAATTACAAAGAAAAAGGTAAGACACATGAACCACATTCATATACTGATCTGACACAAAATTAAAGCTGTAGTTTTGCACACGAGTGCCTTTTCACTTAAAAAAAACTTGACCTGCGGGGGGTAAGACAGCCCCCGGGCATTTTTGCTAAGAGAAGACCTTCTCACGCAGGCCGAGAAAACCCCCGAACCTCTGCCCCACCCTTACACAGGGGTCCGTAACCCTTACGCAGGCCTTTTCACTTAGACAAGTTATATACAATCTCTGAACTGTATCATCATATTTTGTTTGTTGAAGAAGAAATCTGAGTTCCCCCCAACTTATTTTTCTTCGGCAGTTCAATATTTATTATGAACTGAATGATCATAAAACTCAACAGGTATCTCTTACCTGTATCTAGTTGGTTATTTTGCTTATTGAAGAACAATTCCTAAGTGCCTAATTCTTTCCTCTACAGTTCAATATTTGTTTTGAACTGAATGGTATTCAAAACTCAAAAAGCTTAAACTTTTTTAGTGAAGTTGGCAATCTACTCAAATTTCCTTCTGTAAATGTTAATATGTCATGGTACACAGTATTAGAAAAGCAATCAGGTGGAGTGAAGGCTCCTTAAATGAAACATTGTTTATTCTATGCTTATTAAGTATCATCTAATTGTATGTTAAATCCTACTTTCTGGCTCATTTGCAGTTGGAAAAACAGGATGACTTCGTCAAATATCTTAACCCTTGCACGCGACGAGAAACTTCAGCTCTTGGAGACCCGAACATGCGGAACCTCAAACAGGGAGAGATCATACAGCTTGAAAGGAAAGGGTACTACCGATGTGATGTTCCATTTATCCGGCCGTCTAAACCCATTGTTCTTTTCGCAATACCAGATGGCCGACAACAGCCCCGTGCAAACTAGGAGTCTTTTATGGTTTCTGGAGCAGCTAAATTGGTTCAGTTACGGTATGTTAGATTTCTGGATATTGTTGCTGAAGTCAAGTTATTCAAGACGAATTGCTTTTGTAATGATCGAACCTTGGTAGTCAGAATGTAAGGTTTCAGTGTTTTAACGTCACTACTGTTGTAGTTTGCTTCGCGTGTTTGTCTGCAAATTGATGATAGTTTAATACCGTTGAATGGATGTTATGCAATAAATCTTCGTTGTGACATTTGGTGTGATAATTATATCGCGTTCCTCAGATCACTTTTACTGCAAACTTTAAACTTGTGAGAGATCCACTGCAAGTTTTAAAGTACAACAAAAAACCGTTTCCAGCTTGAAAATCATATCGTGTTCCCCCTTCTCTTGTGATTCTTTCAAGGTTGTCTTTAATCTCTGGAATAATCGTGGCAATCGCCATGCATGGGTTTTTGTGAGTTCAAAACGTGACCATCGTTCTTATGCTGCTGTCACCTCCCAGGCCAGAAAGCCATCCATGGGTTTTTGTGAGTTCAAAACGTGACCGTCGTTCTTATGCTGCTGTCACCGGCGCCGACAATGGAAGGCGAGTGGAGAAAGCGTCAGCGCATCCATCTTGTGGTGTGCTTTCCCTGTCGGAGAAGAAATACTAGTTTTCTCTGTGCATTGAAAGTTTAATAGTACGAGAGTATAACGGACCGTACGTGACAGAGTGTTGAACGCTTCAGATATGCTCTTCTGACGAATCCGGGGGGCAGCGCTGCTGCTTGGAAGGGGATTGCAGGTCTTGCATCATGACGTCTGACAGCAACCAAAGGCTTAAATATGAAGCGATGTGATCGTGAAAGGAAGGTGAAGAAAACTTCTGCTCCCTCCGTTCCAAAATAGATGTCATTCTCGCTTCCCGAGAAGTCAACATTTTCAAAATACCGGCAATTATATATTAAAATATATAAATATCTATGCTAAGTAATTAGTATCATTGGAAAGATCTTTAAGTCTAGTTTTTTAACAAATTTATTTGGAGATGAAAATGTTGCACGTTTTTTTCTACAAATCTAGTCAAAGTTGAGAAAGTTTGACCGACACGTATCCCATAACGTCATCTATTTTGGAACGGAGTAGTACTCTAATAACACAGCTTTTGGGTTCCTCCGTCCTAGCCACGTAAATTAGAGTTCCTTCAAAAATAGATTAGCTCTGGATGGTGGATTTGTAATCTAACGGTTGGGATTTGGATGCATCAAATGAGGAAGAAAGATATTTTCAATTTTTTTTTAGAATTAGAAAGATATTTTCAATTGCCGCCTGCCTGATCTCCCAATCCCGTACGGGTATCTCATCTCTCAGCTCCCTTTTTAGGCCCAGTTATAAAATTTGGATTGTGCTGCGTGCTGATAAATTGGCTAGATTGGTGTCGTCTGTCCTAGCGAGCTACTACTGCCTACTGCTCCATATGTCGACTTGTTTCTCTATGCAGACAGACTGTAGAACAGATGTACTGTAACTTGCAAATTGAGGCCCCCTTTGGAACATAGGATTCATAAAGGAATTTTGTAGGATTGAAATCCTATAGGAATATTTCCTATATGGCCCTTTGGAACAAAGGATTGGCCATCCCAAAACCCTTCAAAATTCCTATGGAATGGCTCAATCCATAGGAATTTTGGAGGAAATCTAACATGAGGTCCAACTTCTTGGAAAGTTTCCTTTGTGTCTATCTCTCTCTTATGATTCCTTTATTTTTCCTATGTTGTGTCCAAATGCTCTATTAGAAACTTTCCTTCATTCTCAATTCCTATAGGATTGAGTGTGGCATGCAACTCAATTCTTATGTTTCTCCTATTCCTACATTTTGAGAATCCTACATTCCAAAAACTTGAGTCATTGGATAGCTAGTGGTGCTCTTCTTTACTTCGAAATTGCTGCTGAAATATAATGTCAAACAAGCTATATTCACAAAGTTCTACAAAAAGTAGGGGTATATATTTACAAGGACAAAATTATCTTCTTTGACGCCGTGCTGTTTACGGAGTAGGTGTGAAACATGCAAAGTGAAGAAAAATGAGGGTAAAATCACAATTGGAGTTCAAAAGAGGGGCAAGAACGCAATAGCCCCAATAAGGAAGACAATAGTTTGATTCAAATTAAGGACTTGAAATTGAAGTGCACCTTAGGAAGATCAAATTTTGTTCATGACCACAACATAAGTTCGCTCCAGGTATTGGGGGGTTATACATCCTTAATTCCTGCAAAAGGATACATGTCAGATCACTGTTCAACACTGCACTTGAATTGAGAACAAAATATAGACAAATGATTCAGTTTGCACTTTCACAAACAAGCCTGATATACCCAATTCAAATTTTCAATCCTTCAAGAAAGCTAGTTTTATTCTAAGATCCTAACTTTCTACTATCTAGAAGCGTACTATCCTCATAATCTGAACTGATCTGCTCTTTCTTTATTCTAACAGCCAGATACTGGGAGTACATTAGTTACACTCATTGCACTTTAAATTCCTTTGAATTCCTTTTTTTTAAAACAAAAGCTATGAGTAATGTGATTCTGCTCCTGACAATATATATAAGTATTCATCAAAAAGCTATCTCACCGCTGATGCTAGTCTAACAGATTTAAGGCTATGATCAGATAGTGAGCATGTGCTGAGATGTGAAAGCTAAATAGCACATGGGAATGACCGAATGATGAAAGCAATTAGAAATTACCTCTCTGGCAATCTTATAATCATGGACAGGGTCATCTGCAGCAGCATCGACAACATGGACGATTACTCTAGTTCTCCTTAAATATCTTAAGAAATTGCGGCCAAGACCCTGAAATGTAATTAAACTACATGATGAGAGCACCTGCTAGCATGCAGGACTTCCTAAGTAATTGGATTCCCTTGGGGTGTCATAGTTACAAATTTTAAACTGTTTTTATTTGGCATTGTTCTGTGGGTGCTTTGGACTACACGCAACAAGTATGCAATTGAAGGGGTGTTCCCAAAAGCTCCATCTGATCTTTTGTTCAAAATTCACTGGCTTATGCAGAGATGGAAAGCGCGTTTGGGGCGAGCGGATAGACGGAGGCTGGAAGAACTGACCACCCAGGTCAGAGGGTGAACGGAGCAGTTCCTGGAGAAGATCTAAGACAGACCACCGGCAGAGGACTTGCTCTAGCTGTCTTTTATTTTTCTATACAAATTCTGAACTAGCTAGGAGCTGGGTGGTGTCTGTAAAGCATCCAGTAAGGCTGGCTCTGCAAACTTTGTTTTAGAACGGTCGGTGAAAGCTGGTAACCCCAGCGATGAACGGTTGAGTTGTAACTTTTGCTTATATGCTTTCTATAAAAGCTGAGAAACCTTTATAGAAAAAATGAGGATGGGTTATGGCAAAAAATGCTAAGGAAAAAATATTTGAATACAAAGCCCTTGTTGCTGATAACAAAAAAGCCAGGTGACTCTCATTTCTGGTCAGGTTTGATGCAAGTCAAAGAACAGTTCATATCTAGTTGCTCTTTTAAGGTTATAACAGCGGCAACCAAACTAGATTTTGAAAAGATATATGGGTGGGAAAAAAGTGCTTGATGGAAACCTATCCAGCTTTGTATAATATTACCAGAAAGAAAAACGTGACAGTTACCAGAAAGAAAAACGTGACAGTTACTCCGAATATTTTCGATTTCATTTTTCTAAGTGTGATGAGTACGTGCCTTTAAATGTGTCCTTTAGAAGGGCTCTAACAGGGGGTAAATTTAAAAAATTGTGGAGAGTGCGATTGCTGTCAGGTTGAATGACCAAGATTATGTTTTTGAGTGTAATAACAGTAGGAAGGGGCAGTTCTCAGTTCAGTCAATGTATAGAGATTTAATGAGAGAAGGGAGAGCACTATAAAATAGCCTTTTTTGTAAGATTAAAGTACCTTGCAAAATTAAAAAATTTCTTCGGTACCTGAAAAGGGAGTGGTTTTAACCAAAGATAACCTTGCTAAAAGAAATTGGAAAGGAAGTATGAGATGTTGCTTCTGTACACGAGATGAGGATGTTCAACACCTCTTTTTTTATTGTCATTTGGCGAGATCAATTTGGAATGTGGTCTCTATCCTTTTGGCATTCGAACACCTTCTGATTTTGTTGATTTGTTTGGGGGCACATGTCCCAAGAGTCTATCCTGAGGTGATGCCTTGGGAATGCATAGCCCCTTTTTGCGGCTTGGCAGCACAAGGTCAAGGTTTCCACGTAATTCAAGATGAAGAACTTGGTGATACAAACAAACGCCCTGCCGTTTCGCTAGGCTGGGTTGGAAAGTCTGAGAGAAAAATAATCTGCTGAGCTGGTTTAATAGTATTCTGTGAGAAGAATAATTGGGATGATAATCTGAAAAGAACAGGGCGAAAGACATGTCTAACTGAGCAGCCATCACTGTGAAGGAGGGGCGGGTGGTTTCAGCTAAACAACTGGAGAATGAATTTAAAGCTGGAGATGGTATGCTAAAAAGACTGCAGAGAATAAATTCCATATGAAGTTCCCCTCGGCATGCAAAGTGTAAGCTCTAGCTTTCTTCACTGGTATGAGCCTGAGAACCATCCCAAATGTCACAATCAAAATGGACAAGTGGAATCCACATGCAGGTGCTTGAATCAGCTTGGTTCAGAATCTTTAACATCCCCATGGAAAAGAGATATGAGAAGAAGGCTTGCCCTGTGGGATCCCTTGTAGGCATTCCATTGGAGGTGGACAAAATTAACCTCAAAAGGTGGGATTATATGAGAGTTAAAATTGGTTGCAAGGGCATCACCAAAGTACCAGCTACCGTGGAGGGACTTCTGGACCTCCATTTTTATGATTTCAAATTTGAGAGGGAAGTGCCAATTGAAAGAGCCACTAATGCATCTGGCAATGTGTGGACTAGAAACACTGACAAATCAAATGAAGACAACCCTTCTCCTAAGAACAAAGAAGGGGAGAGGGTAAATTCTCTGATCAGCAAGATGGAAGTAGCAGCAATACTAAATCTACCTACCCAGAACAAAGGCATGGTAAGCAGATGGATTCCTCTAATCTTGATCGTCATCATTGTCAGATCTTCTCCTCCAAGGTACGCTCCCTCTTTGGATCCTCGGTGACATCTTCATCTCAGAGTTCTTTCGGCTTCTTTCTATTGGCAACCTTCCCCAGATCAAAACTTCGTCTTGATCATGACACCGTCAGTCACATGCTACAATCAGTGGTGGGAGGTTCGGCTAAGTGTTTATGTGTTCAAGAAATTCATGATTGGATTTTCAAATTTAAAGTTTCCTCAAAAGAGGTTGGTTTCTTGGTTTATGCCCACTTTTACCACAAACTTTAAAGTTGTGAGAGATCCACTGCAAACTTTATGAAATGAAATTGAACATATAACAATACATATCAAGCAAGTTTTATTCTACATCAAAACTGGCAGCAGAAAGAAAGACAACAGCCAGTGCAGCCCAGTTCTTGTAACTGCTACATGTATGGAGCCAAAACGAAGAGCAAAGGGCCATCAATGCGTAAATCTCACTTCTTCAGACTACCCTCAAGTCGTTCAATGGCAGCACCAACACGGCTTTGATTTCCTTTTCCCTCTGTCGAATTGGATGATGGTTTTGATTTTGCAATCTCAAGGTTGGCCTTTTCTGCGAGCTTCAACTGTATCCAACCTGCAGATGAATGGGCAAACAAACATTGGAAATTAGCAGCAGATTTTGCTGGGTTAAAGCAATGTAGAGTGACCATGTAGTCGGTAAAAGTGGACCTACAGAACACAAAGCTCGCACGCACACTATGCATGCACTTCCAACATTAACAGTGCTATAATTCTTGAACATTCTAATGTCTTCTCTATAATAGAGAAACGGTTGTTTGGTGCTACAGCTGAAAAGGGTATTGGTCTATTGGAAGATGGACACATCAGTATATCACAACAATGTCCACATGTTGAGGAAGTAGTGCCTAATTTCCACACCAGGAGGCTGAGTTGAAGAACTGAAATCACATAGTCAAGGTTGCCTATCACAAAACTAGCTTTTAGATAACATATTAAAATGGAATTTAATAAATATATTAAGGATCTTCCAAATGAGGAGTAAGGCAGCCGCCATGGATGCTGATGCATCATTAACTTGGGTTCAACGCGTTCTATTACTGTTTAGGCCGTCTATGAATATTCCGTCATCAGGCTCATTATTAAGGAAGCTAACAAAATATTTTGCAGAGGGCAGAGACATGTGCTTGCATTCACGGTGAGATGAAAATACCGAGGGGAAAGCAGATTCCAGCACCAAGAGCAGATCCAACCAATACATTCCTTGCACGCCACATCATTGAACCTGGCACTGAAGATGCATAAACATCAGTCCCAAGCACTATCCCAAGTTACCACTGATTATTTGCATGGTAGAGTGAGAAGTAAATACAGACAGCACAATAAGATGATGATTTAGTTTGTGCATAAAGTGCATGCAATAGCAAAAAAACTCAAAAGATATTTGTTTCTGGACATAAGTTCAAAATTATCATAAAAAGGCATCATCAAAGATACAAATAATCACTAAGATACTATACAACTAATTTTTATGAACTTCTTACTCGGTTTAACTAATACTGGAATAAAAAAATGTCTTCATAGACATAAATAAAATTAGAACTATCTTGAAACGTCTATTCCAAGCTAGTAGGCATTAGCTAGAAATAAAAGGACTCAAAGGCAGAAACATAATATATGAAGACAAATAAAATAGACTGAGGATTTGACTGTTGACATGAGACCACATCAGGAATCTTTATTAAATAAACACCATTAGAAGACAGGATTAAATGTCAATAAGTTCTATGATACTTTTCATTCAATTGTAGTTTCTTTATGTAATTCATAGTAATTTTGAGTCTTGACATATTTCATCGAAGATTACTCCAAATTATAGTGCTATAAATACGAAGTTCTGAACTATCGGCAATGTGTCTTTATGTGACCCAAATTCTCAACTCTTTAACCAAGTCTGATTACACAATATAGTCCAAGACTGAATATGGTCAGAGGCATACATATAAGCCCAAAAGCAGCTGCGGTAGCAGAGCCAGCTCCAGCAATATTGAAGACATCATGAACCCCACGAGTATCAATAAGAAGGTTTTGTATGCCAAAGAAAGTCGCAGTAAACATCCCAAGTCGAGCACCACCGACTAGTGAGCCTTTGGCAACCCGGATGAACCTTTTCTCCATTGCGTCTCTCATCAATCTATATTGTTCGCGCTTGTCCGGGGTACTTCCCATCTTCAACATCACCTCTGCATCCTTGCTCTGTGACAATAATACATGCACTGTTGTCAGAGAAGCCATTCACCCCCTAAAGCATGCTTGCAATTCTCGGAAGAAAGAACAAATAGGAATATGTTTCCCGGTTTAAAATAGAGACGGAAGTGATTTTTGTATTTTACCTATCGAAATTCTGGAACTAAACAGTTGGTGAAACCTAACGTCCATTTAGTCAGATCCTATATATGTAGATTTATTCTGGTCGAACCAACTACGAAACGGGAGATCCTATGGCCCTGTTATGGTCTGGGACGGCGGGACCAGTGATGGAGCCAACCGGCAGCAATGCCCTTTAATCATCTTTTTCTAGCTCTCAAAGCCAAGTCATATGCAGCGAACGCGCATGTAGCGCGTTGGTATGGTCTCGCAATGGAGCGCCTGCCACCTGCATTCGAGCCCTGCTTGGGTAGGTTTCGCACCGGGGTTTTCGTCTTTACAATTTCTCCTGCAGGTGTTTCATGCAGAAGCCTATTGTGACTTTGGATACCTCTCAGCCACGTGCAGTTTCTTAGACATAGGTTGTAGGTCTAGCTTGCGTGCAAAAGGGGTGTGTGTGAGTGTGCACGCGCGTGAGGTGTGAGTTTGTGCGTGAGTGAGGTGTGAGTTCAGATACTGCAACTTGTATAGAAGGATTGAGGCATAAGAAAAAAAGCCAAGGCTTATGCATGAGAGAAGATGCTACAGCTAAAGAACTACTCTCTGCCGTGCATCCCTCCCTCCCCCTCTTAGGCTTGTCATTTGGGCTTTGATCGTACCTGTCTTTTAATCAGCTCATCAGTTGAATTTATCTTTTGCCTGAACAAGCCTTTTTGTCTTTTTTTTTTGTTAAGATGAGACTTCCAAATAAAATAGAAGATCAATCCTAACCGATTGCTTGAAAATCTACATTGAGAAGGAGATAATTATAACTTCACTATTGATGCAAGAGCAGCAGGGAGACTCCACTTACGACAGAGGCGGAGGCCTCCCTGCTCCCGCCGTAGAGTAGCCCCGCGAAGACCCCCACGAGGGTGGCCGTGCCCCAGTTCACCGTCCCCACCGCCGAAGTCCTCGAGTACGAGCCTCCCGCCACCTCCCCGTCCGCCTCGGTCTCCTGGATCATCCGTCACCCAGCCAAACAAGCCAGAAGGGAAGACAAAATCGAATCAATTAGGCGTCCACAAGCATCATAACCAGAAGATCGAGGAAGCGTGGCGAACCGTTGGGGCGGGAGAAGCCGGAGCAGGCGCAGGCGGCGGCGGCGCGGGCTCGACGGGAGGAGGCGCCGGGGCGGGCATAGCGATCGTACGCGAGGTGGCGACCGCTGCGCAGGGTGGAGACGCCGTAGAACACGAAAGGGAGAGGCGAATTGAGGACGCACGGATGCTAGGAGACTGGCGGTCCCGGCGGCGGAGCGTCGCGGCGGCGAGATCGCCGGTGGGCGGCGGAGGAAGCGGAGGGAGCCAGGGAGGAGAGGAATGGGGGGAGAAGGGGAATGGAGTGTGGGCGCCTGGGTGGGGGTTTAGCCCGTGGGCTGGGCTTGGCCCGCGATGCTATGGGCCTGCAGGCTTGTGTAGTTCAGGGTCCGTTCCGTTCCACCAAAGTACCACAAACTCTGGACGCTTCAAAAAAAAATACTATGGACTTTCGATGTATTGGGCCGCAAACTGTGCAACTGCAGTAGGAGTACAACTTTGGACTTTCGATCGAAATGGCACCACGGGGAACAAAAAAGGCACATGAAAAAATCTCGAAACTTTATTGCAACCCGATGAGCATCAACTTATCAGAGATGTTTCTTTCTGATTTCAATACAATTAAGTACTCACCCTGTTCTAAATTATCAGTTATTTTGGCTTTAGAAAGTCAAAACAGTTTATACAATTTGTAACAGATCGATGGGGAGGATTTTCCATAAACTTACAAAGAAAACCATATTTCGTTTATTTATCTTTACGTGTTTACTAGATTAAGGAAAAAAATTACCAGTGGTGGAGACAATAGATGATACACGAAAGTAGGAGTGCAGATGGCGGTGGTGTGGGCGGGGTGGGGCCGTGGGGGTGACTTGCAAGTCGCTCCCTGCATCTAGGTGAAAAATGAGACTACATAGATAGTTTTTTAGAGTTAAAGGGACTAAGCCCCAGCTTTATTGAAATGAAAAGCCAGCGTCGCATAAGCGTTTACAGCACAGTTTAGGATGATTACACACCCTGGCCCACAAGCTAGGAGAACTCTCCTATCTCACTGAAACCGTTGCTAGAGCATCCAGGACACGACACATCCATATGGCAAGGGACACAGACGGAGCCAAAAGCAGTGAGAAAGCAAAAATCGGCACTACAGCCGGTGGCATTCTTCAATGGTGCCGACCCCCCTCATCAACATGTGATCATTGTCACTTGTCTCCTCCATCTTCAGTTAGTCTTCCAAAGGAATTAGCCAGCCTCTGTCGTCCTTTGTTCCATCTGGTTTTGTTGACATCAGTATTATCATCTTCTCAGGTATATCAACCCACTTTCAGCTTGCGTCTTTCTTCGGGAAGAATTCTACAAGCTCTGTGTTCAGTCTTCCACTCTCCAAGTAATTCTCCCTGGTCTACATAGATAGTAGGGCGATCAAATGGACTTTTCCATTGCATCCCCTCATTATCATAAAAACAAAGTACATGGCTCCTCTTCTCCGGAATCACATCACTGTACTCGAGACATCGTATAGGACATTGCTACGTTCCATGAATGCACGGAGAGGATCGCAGTTCAGTCGTCGCTTATGCTTACACTGTCTGACTGAACTGTAACTCATCCATGGCATTATTCAGACAAGCCCGAACAATGGATGGAACAACCGGCCGGCCGCCGTGGTTACGAGCAACGGAGCAAGCACGAGAACACGACTACACGAGCAGGCTGCTGGTTACACTCGTACAAGTTCGCGTGCGATGCCGCCTAGGGTAGACGACAGACACTGGCGGCGGGCACATCGGGATTGGAAAGCCGGAGCCCCCGCACTCCAGATCTACGTGTGGACTTGATGATGATCCAATCCGAAACAACCAGACAGGCTGGCATGAGACTTTTCAGCTGCAGTAAGCAAGCATAAAACTTTTGAGTGCAAGGCGCCTCGTGCTAATTCCAAGGCGTTTAGGTCCTCCGTGTCGTCATGACATCACGAGGCGGCCGGCCCTCGAGAGGCAAATGATCCTGCCGTGTCGCTCGCGCTTGGAACGATCTCGCGGGAATTTCGAATGATTTGAGGCTCGTTTTTTAGTTTGAGTTTCTCCTTCTCTCTCTCGCTGCGACAAATTAAATTCGCCCGAGTTCAATACAGATGGATTGGAATGTGCTCGGTCTGAAAATGTCGTTGTTTTCAGAAGATAGAAGGACTGAAGGAGCATTCAGCCATGTCCCCTGACATTCCCGTCAAGTTGCGTACGCTAGCCCGTCCAAATTGTGGTGATGTTATTACTGCTTCTTTACCTTGTCGCCATTTCCTGGACCACGTTGAACTGTTCCGTTCTTTGTTTACTCGATCAAGCTCCTGCTGATTGATCGATGCAATGCCTGTATTTGCACATCGGGCACATATGATGTGCGTACCGCGGCACGCGGCTGTACACACAGAGGTCATCATATCCTCATCGGATTCCTTCCTTGCTCCACGTAGGACGACACACCCTGCCTCGCCGTTCATGCATTCCGCAAAGAAAAATGGAGCGCCCCTGCCCTCGGCCCAACCATAATCTGCTGGAGAATATCGCAGTAGAAAACTGATATATCTCTGAATCCCCCTGTGCTGTACTGTACTGTACCGTGGCACCTTCTGCAGGCACGTGTGTTTGGCGAGCTCATGTGCCACATGATCCCTCTATGGCTAGCCACTGAACGCGGCCTGATGGGCAGTGTTTATTAGCAGCGGCAATCACACCGTTTAATCATGGGAAGGAACAGAGGGTTAGGCGACTGCTGTCGGGCCGGCTCCCTCGGCCATGAGACCATATGGGAGACCCCTTTGATAATCTCGCAATCATACTAACTAATCCGGGTTCCCATCATGCGAAGCAGATGGTGGTCGCGCTGCTGGAGCATTGACCTTTGCTGATGCCGTTGCGGTGATGGCACGACGGATACGGTCCAGCTTGTGTTCAAACTAGGCGACCTCTTTCTGTTCTCTCTTGGGGCTAGGCAAAGAATCAAAGATCGAGCGGTGGACCTATCCCATGGGAAGATTACCGTGGTACAAGGCGGCCTATGGTCTTTGGTCTGTCTCTCGTACCTGCGGACCGCCTGCGTAGCGTAGACTACTAGCCCACTCTAGAGCGGCCATGCATGCCGCCAATCGCACACGAAACTGCGCCAGCTTACTAGGCCCATCTTCCAGGGCCCACCTTGTGCTTTTGTTGCTGGGCTCTTCTTCTTCCAGATGAAACATGATAATGGGCTAGAGATAACTTCCAGGCGAGATATTTGGAATTTTTTTATTTTTATATTTTTTTTTTACGATTTTTCAAAAATAAATTGTTGGCTCAAAATTTAGCAGATCTGGTCTTATATCGCCGGTTGAAACGGCTATCGCCGTTTGATCCGGCGAAAAGGGCCTCCCCTAGCGATGGTGGGCCCTTTCGCCGTTTGAAACGGCTATAGCCGTTTCAACAGGCTATCGCCGTTTGGAACGGCGAAAGGTGCCCCCCGCCGTGGCAACCGCTTTCGCCGGGGGGTTGGGGCTATAGCCAGTTCAAACGGCTATAGCCGTTTGAACTGGCTATATTTGTTTAAAAGTTTTTTTATAAAAAAGGTGAATAATTTAATTTATGTTGATTAATAGTTGATATATTTTTTCCGCTCGATTTGGTTCCATAATATGAATTGACGTAGTTTTTGACGCATAAATATTTTTCGGTTATATTTGCTACCGTTTAAATTTTCTACCGTTTAATGTCGTATATTTGTTTATGATACTTTGTACGTTTCCGGTTAACCATTTTTACCGTGAACTGGCTATATTTGTTTAAAAGTTTTTTATGAAATAGGTGAATAATTTAATTTATGTTGATTAATAGTTGATATATTTTTTCCGCTCGATTTGGTTCCATAATATGAATTGACGTAGTTTTTGACGCATAAATATTTTTCGGTTATATTTGCTACCGTTTAAATTTTCTACCGTTTAATGTCGTAGATTTGTTTATGATACTTTGTACGTTTCCGGTTAACCATTTTTACCGTAACGCAATAGTTAAATATTGAGTTTTATGTATGGGATTTTTTTATATGTAAAGAGAACGACTTAACTAGTAGAACAAATAACATTTTTTGAAACATTAGAATTGCATAACCCGGCTTGAATGCATAGATGCATTTTAGCGAAATGAAATGATCAGGAGGTAAAGGTGTCGAGCACCTCCTCTGATCTAAACATCTACTACTAGGTGCAATGGCATGTGTACCACATTGATAACGGTATCATGTGCTACTGCTAGTCCTAACATGCCTTTGGGTAATTTAAATCGGCGGGTGTGAAGCCTATGCTTCACTGCGTACAACGGGGATATTTTCCCTTCCTAATGGCTTCAGGGCCAGCTGCTTTTGCACGACGTGCCCTCTCTCTCTTTCTCTCCCTTTCTGCTTCACGTTCTTGTGCCTCTTGACGCTCGACCTCCTCGAACCTCTTGCGGATCTCCTCTTGGTCCTTCTTGCGCTTCTTTTCCTGCTCCTCCTCGTGCATCATTCGTTGCCACCTTGCTCTTGCCGAGGCTGCTTCATGCTCAACATGAGCCTTGTCCTCATCGGACTGCTCTGTATCTAGCCACTGCAAGAAATCACAGAGAGGTGGGGGAGTCTTTAACTCCCCAAAGTAAGAATACGAAACATGAAATGGTTAGAAAAACATGGTAGGGTTAGTGAATACCTTGGCTCTCATGCTTCCAGACACCTTGGGTGGATCATACTCGAAGTTGTCACACATGAAAAATCTCATGCCGTAGTAGTCACCCAAGATTTTTGACTGCACAAGCTTGCAAAGGTCACCACAGAAGCACATTGGCACATGCACCCCTTGTGGAACGGCAACTCTCACCTTCCTCCACTTGAGGAGCTCTGGATCTGAACAAGCCATGGTTTGTAACTGAGACACTGCACAAGTTCAATAGCAATGGCATGCCATATATAGTGAATGATTGGGTTGGTCCATAGACCGAGTCCATGATGTTTTGGATGTGTGGTACATAAAAAGAGATCGAATCCAATGCAAGCGGATAAGTTCGCCACGCCGTCTTCAGTGCATGCTCTGCGCGAGACACTGTATCACAGAAAAGCGGCATTGGATGCCTTGCTTCCCCACAGTGGATGCCCTAGCCTTGGATGCTATGGTTCATCAGAGTAGTCTGAAAAGCGACACTGGATTCCCCACATTGGATGCCCTGGCCTGGGATGGTACGGTTAATAAAAGAAGTCTGATAAATAGTAGAGTCTTTGGATACAAAGGTACATGACTTCATTAAATTAAAACGAATTTGGAATACATGACAAAGAAAGTCATGGTGCATGTAGCAATGTTGCATACACTACGGTACATTTTAATGCAACGTGCTTGCGCCATTCACCTTCAAACTACACAAGTGGCAGTGGCACGTGCGACACATGTATGATGTGCCGACCTAATCCTAACATGCCTTAGGTAATTAAACGGAATAATTACGACAACTCCATTGAACGGTCCTAGTAATCTCCCCACATAGCAAACTGTGTTGCACCTTCTCCATAATATCCTCCCATCGGCGGCGGAGGAGGGGGCGAAGGCGGCGGTGGCGGCGACGCAGGCTTCTTTTGGTGACAGGGGCAGCTGCAATATGGGTCATTGCACGGCGCCTCCTGTGACACAGCTTCATTCTTGTTGTATTCCTCTTCTTCATAGTGCTGAACTTTGGTTTCTAGATCTTGGATTTGGTTCTGCAGATAATCGATGAACTCATGATGGGGAAGAAGAGGAGGAGGATCGACCCACCTAACGAACCCACAGTTTTCTTCGGCTTCAGAAGCCTAAATCAAATAACTCGAGTAAGATGGTGAAACTAAGACAAGCATAATTAACTGAGGATTATTAGTAACATTTACCCATGCTCTTGGGCATTTGAAGAAACGACGACCTCCATTCAGATCGGAGGTATTCATCTGCACTAAGCAATCTTCACCATGCATGCATTTTGGCCAGTCTTCTTTACTCTTAGTGTATCCTCTAAGAGGCTTATCCTTTGTGAAATCATGCTTGCTTTGAACTGGAAACTCATACACTGGTTCCCCAAAGTAATCAGGACCAAGAGACCCGACATCGTCTCACACAATGGGAGGTCCCTTCCTTCCCCCCTTTGCACTCCCGAAGCTCAAACCCTTGCCACTACCTGACCCTCTAGACATTGTTGCTGAACTGAATGATCTTGTTTCTTGCAATGGGAGGACCCTTGTGTGTACATATAGGCTGGCGAAGGAAACTTGGTCGTTGCCCATACTGTGGTGACACAAATGCACCTGAAAAGCCTACGTCCATAGGACTGAAAAGCCTATTACGAAGAGCACTGAAAAGCCTAGGACTAAGAAAAGTGAAATGCCTGTTGCGGCACATGCATGACACGGTCTGAGCAAGAAGTAATTGCATAGTCTGAGCACGTCATAATTGAAATCGAGATTGATGATCTGAAAAGCCTAGATAGATGCCTGAAAAGGCTACTCGCATGCATACTGCCAAGGCTAGTTGATATTGTGTAGCCTTTTCAGAAAGTGTGTACGCTTTTCAGTGAAATGTCATATCAAAGGCAATGATGTCAATGCTTTTCAGTGATCCATTGTATCATAGGATGCGTAGGCTTTTCAGTGATCCATCAGTTCACCATCTACTACATGACATAGTGTGAGCAGGGCATAAATGACATAGTCTGGTCGCGTCATAAATCACATAGTTAATAGTCTACTACATGCATCACATAGTACGAGTAAGACATAAAACACATAGTCTGAGCACAACATAAAACACATACATAGATAAGAAGGTACTAAATGCGCCCTCGCTTGTGACGCTGTGCACCCCTCGCACGACGCTCTGCCGCCTGCGCCGCTCGGGTGTGGTGCTGTGAATACGTGAGCGGGTCTGGTGCTGCAACCTGGCGTGTGGGACGTCGCGCCTCATCTGCAACCGGTGTCTGGACGTCCTCCTGTGAGCCCTGTGTGGGAAACAGCGGCGCACCACCAAGCTGCGAAGTGCCGATCTCGTCCGGGTAAGGGTTCGTGCTGAAAAAGGATCCTACCCACGGTCCATCTGGCTGACTGCCATCTTCCGCAGTCTGCACGTCTTCCTCGATCCCTCCGTACCCTGTGTATCCTAAACAATAATAAGATAATAGACAATTAGTTTTATGCAAGTAATAAAATTGCATGAATAAATTTTTTTAATACGTACCGAAGTCGTGAAACAGCGGACCACCAGAAGAGGGCCCTGTAGCACCAGGGTTGGGTGGGGCGAACCGTGGTACTATGTTGCAAAAATAAAGATAATTCAATATGAAACCATTTCATACATGCAGAAGTAAATTAACAAAATTTTAGTGTGCATACCAGCCGGCCGTGGAGTGTAGCTGGGAGGGCGTGCTGGTGTAGCAGAAGACGACCCGGGGTACTCCGGTCGTGCAGGTGTACCAGAAGACGACCCGGGGTACTGTGGTCGTGCAACTGTACCAGAAGACGACCCGGGGTACTGTGCCCGTGTGGGTAAAGCAGAAGTCGAACCAGGGTGCTGTGCCCGTGTGGGTAAAGCAGAAGTCGAACCAGGGTGCTGTGCCCGTGATGGGAGGTAGACGTCTGCGTGTCCACCTCGACAAGTGATGGCCCGTCTGAACCTGACACGGTACTCCTTGATCTTCTTATATGCAGCCCCGTGGTCCTGCGGCGCCATGTACATGTACCTCTGCAAGTCCTGGTCCACCTCGGCCTTGACCAACGCTAGAGCCTCGGTCTACCAAAAACATAGTTATCAAGGTTATGATTTAATATAAAATCATATGAAATGAATGATAACATGATTAAATTTGACAAACATACCGCGATGGCGAAGTTTTGGTCCCTCGAAACAGGGTACGTGTCAGTAACTCTGGCTGGCGCTCCGTGAGGGTCCTGTGGAACAACGACCACCCGTGACCGTGTCCTGGGTAAGTACCACGCCAGATAGGCCGCGAAAGCCTCATCCGAGTGTGGCCGCTCCTCGACCACCACGTCGTCAAGGGCCTGGGCCCACTGCTGAGCAAAGGGTAGTACCCTTGGAGCCCACAGCATGGCTCGAGATTGACCCTGACGGGTCCAGCTGAAGAAATCATATTGCATTAGAATTTGGAAGTTGGTTATGGAAAAAAATTAACGCATCGGTAGATGTCAAGTACCTGTGCACGCTCTGGGGCACGGTGTGAGTAACCGGCAGCGGGGACTCCTGGTACCTGTTGAACTGTCGAAGTACTCTGTGGACCGCGTACTCCTCGACGTGAATGTCGTACACCAGTGGCTTCCTCGTCATCCAAAAGGCCTGGTCGCGAAAGCACAAAGACGACAGCCCTTGAGGGGCTCGATCACTGATGTCTGCAGCGCTGTAAGGGGTCCACCTCACGTCAGCGTCAACAAGAGCGTCAAACATGCCGACAAAGTCTGGGTACGACTTCTTCGTCTGAACTCCCACCCACGAAGGCTGAAAAAATATTGAAATTCGTAAATAATTAAAACCAAAATAATGCAGCAACATTTTCGTGTGTTGTCGTACCTTTCTGAGGCACCACATGGACCCCATGGTCGGCCTGTCTCTGGGGTCGTGCTCCGGAGGAAGGGGCTCGTAGGGGCCCACGTCAATGCGTGGACGACCGATCGAGAAGCGCTCGTACGACCAAAGCTGAACAAGCAACGGGCAGCCAAGAAAGATGGGCTCCAAGGAGGCCACCTTATAGCAACCCGCGCAAAGACCCCTGTACGTGGCCGCCAGCACAGCACTACCCCAGCTAAACTGGGGTACGTCCTCCAGTGGAGCCTCCGCGATCGCTCTGGCGTAGGGTATGAGTGTCTTCGGCGCCGAGGTCCCGTGGGACGAGCAGAACAAGACCCAGCCGAATAACCACAGCAGGTAGGCCTCTAGGTGCCTAGCCACTGTAGCCTCGTCTGCATCAGCTCTCAAGTAATCCGCCTGCACAATGAAAAGAGTTATTATCGATATGCATCAATTATTCTGTCAATGCAAATGAAACATAGAAAACGCAACACTCACACTAAACTGCATCAGCCACTTCTTTGTAGGCCCATGTGTGTTGCTGAAGGTGCGGTACGGAGGCGCGTGATCGATCCGGTGAACGTCGGCAAAGCGGCCCAACAACTCGTCCCGCCACCCTGGTCCGACGTCCAGGGCCGCGACGGGGTCGCCATCACAAGGCAGACCCAAAATGAGGGAAACATCCTGTAGTGTAGGTGCCATCTCACCGACTGGTAGGTGGAACGTGTGAGTCTCTGGGCGCCACCGGTCCAGCAAAGCTGCTAGGAGAGACATGTCGAAGTGGAAACGTGTCGCCTTGTCCCCTCCTGTGGGGGATATAGTACCCGGGTGCCTCACGAGCAAGCCTGGCAGCCCACCAAAAGGGGGCGGCCCAGCCCACCGTTCTAGACCTGAAGACGTGCGGGACAAGTCGGCGCACGGAGGAAGGATCTGGAAAGAGAAGTCCTAGTTGGAATAGGAATTATTGTAAAGAAGGAAAGGATTCTTAGAGATAGGATCGTATACAAACCGACTTGTAACCCTGCCCCCCGATATATAAGGCGGGCAGGGACCCCCTCCAAAAGATGAAGTCTCAAGACAACAACTCACAATCTACGCAATACAACACCCTAAAACAGGACGTAGGGTATTACGTCGAGTCGACGGCCCGAACCTGTATAAACCCTTGCGTCTGTCCATCCTAACCATCCTGCTTCCGATCTTTGCGATCTTCCCTGCATTACAAATCACTTCCGTGGGCTACCCTGTGGAAGACTGCCGGAGATAATATCACCGACAGTGGCGCGCCAGGTAGGGGGTATCGCCGAGATCAATCTGGCAAGCTCGATGGATCGCGTCAAGATCTTGGACAGCTGCAACCTCCCGGACGTCGACGAAGTCGAGATCCAGTTCGGGGACGTCATCACCGCCGCTTTGGATACCCAAGCGGCAGGAGCTACGGTCGCCACGGAGGTCTCCTCTCTGGCGCCGACTTCGGCCATCACGGCCCAATCCGGTCCGATCGCATCTGATCGTGCCGGATCTACCCCGCTGAGTCCATCGCAGAACGCGAGGCCAGACCAGTCGGGAACAGATCTACAATCACTCAGTTCCGATCCGACTCCTGAGAGTCGCGTCGCCGAATCATCGCAGAGCGTAAACGCTTAACCAACACGCGTCCAGAGCCCTGAGGTCATTACTGTTCAGACCCCTGGCTTTTGCGCGCTTGCTCGGAAGCAGAAGAAGAAGGACATCGTCCAGTCGGATGATTACTTCTCTGGGAGTGACTCCT